>OY821517.1:119632017-120272017 GCA_963682025.1 Cordilura impudica
ATAAAAAAACAATTTTATATCATAATTTTTTCACCAATACAATCATAAGTCACACAGCGTTATGTGTCAGCTCTCACCTATTACGTGTTTCACTGTTTTTGTGATTGTATTGTGAAATAGAAATTTACCCCCCTGCGCGTATAGATGTTTACACATCAACAATCCAAAACTCATCAACATTATTATCTTTAAGCCGTGCTTACATTGGTTTTACATTTGTCCAGTACTTTCAAAGATATCGTTGAAGTTTTGAAAAAAAAAACAGTTTTTTTAAAAAGTCAAAAATACGATTAGTACCTTTAACTTAAAAATGTGAGCTGACGGAGAAAATGGAGATTAGATTTCAAATCAGCGACTACAAATTAGTAAAAATTGCAATAAAGTTCCAGTCAACACCAAAAACTTCAATTTTGTTCCCATCTGTGATTAGTTCCACCATCGAAATCATTGATCAACCAGTGAAATCATTACTCAAATAATGATTATTTAGAAGAAACGAAAAATTGGAGAAATGTTTCACGGATAATGAGCCGCCTAAGATCCAGTCGCTATATAAAGTAGATATTTACATACTTAAATCCGTCTTAAGACACAAATCCAAAAAATATATATTTTTATTCAAAATTGATTTATAATTACTAGCAGATTCCAGCGCTCGAAATTCGAGTGCAATTTCTAGGCAACTTTATTTCTCAACTTAGCCAATTCACAAACCAACACTTTTTTGGTTTGTTATTATTGTGAATGAAGACAAACTTATTAACAAACACATTAACAAATTTAATAGACACACACATGGCATATGTATAATTTTATGTATGTGTTAGTAGCAACTTTAAATGAAATCTACTCAAAATAAAGGAAAAAATGTAAAAATCTGTAAATCTGGTGAACAGCTACAAAGAAATTCCTTTCAAATAATATACGTTTGGTCAAACTCGGGATAAAACGGTAGAACAAAACATCGGTAACAAGAAATCGCCTAGCTGATTAATATTATAGATTTGTTTTAAGAACATATAAATGAGATTACTAAGAACATGGACCGGGAACGGAACGAAATTGTTGCTATATAATAGTCGTATCCCATATGAAATTTTTCATATTTGGTTTAGACATATTTATAATCAGACATATTTATAATGATTATAAATAGATATTATACCGATCGACTCAGAATCACTTTCTGAGTCGATTTAGCGATGTCCGTCCGTCCGTCCGTCTGTGTCCATGTAAACCTTTTAATCAAACCTCTAGGTCGCAGATATGAATATATTTCCATAAATTTAGTATATAAGCTTCCAAACCATGTTCCATAGCCATGGCCATAGGATAAACGCTATTTAGTATAGTTAGACTCACATTTTTAAACACTAATAAGTTTCAAACTATTTGATAAAAGTGTCTTATAACATAAACCTATTTGACTAAAGAATGAAAAATTTGAGTTTATTAAAACTACGTTTAACTGAAATACCAAAAACTCGCTTTAAATTTAACTGGCATTCCAAAAACCGGCTCTCACTAGTTTCTGTATGTGTTTGCCAATAAGATTTAAATCAATTGCTTTATCAGCAACAGCCCTTAATTAAATTTTGAACTTGTGAAGCCCAAATAAAACATGCACATTTAGAGATTTAATACTGTTGGCTTTTTTTTCGGACATTAAGTTATTTTCATATTGCCAACAAATTAAATAAATTGCCAACTAAATGCCTACACTTGTTGGCACAAAAATATTTATTATTGCTTGTTGATGATAAAATGAAACAATTTGAAAAGCCAACCAACTAGTCAGTAAAAAGACTATAATCTGTAAATGGTTGTTAGTATTTTATATATATGATTAAATATGTATGTATGTACTCGTACGAACATGTGCTAACACTGTGAGGTCAAAATTTAGTAGCAAAATACAAGTTTTTCAATGTTGCAATAATGCAACACTGTTGCTGCAAATTTAAATTAATATTCGTTGAAGTTAAATTAGGATGGCACTTATTTGAGATCCGCAATGGGATATAAATTTTCGGATATTTTGTATAACGGTCAACAGGTCAAATCGAACATTCCTTCACAGCATATAGTAATATCATTTATATTTGCCATCAGTAGTTTGATTGAAAGTTTTATATGAATACTCAGGAAAGGAGAAAAATCGGCTCAACCAATTCCAGTTGTCTCTAAACACAGGGAGGTTTAGCGTATAAACCAGAAAAATTGCAATAACAGAAAACATATAATAGTATGAAAATAGCATTAAAGGAGTTTAAGTCTGACAAGTTGTGGAGGGAACAAGAAAGCCACTGTTTTTTAGGTGCAAAAAAGTGCAACTTTATAAGGCAATTTTGCAATTGTTTCATTGATTATATATTGCGTAGTGTGACGAAAGAATGTCAGTCCATGGTAGCGCAAAAAAAAATTATAAATGTATTTTTTCCCTAATTAAAGATAATCTTTAAGTACGAGGGTGAGTCAATAAGAAAACACATTTTTTGGCTGATTCTTTTTATTTTTCTACATAGTCTGATTTTTACTCTAACTTTTTTAAGACCGCCTCAAAGTAATATTTCCAAAGGTCCTCAAAATAGGCTTCTGTTTCAGAGTAGGTATGAGGTAGTGAATTTTCTTGGTAATATGATTTGTGAGGTTCGGAAAAAAAATGCAGGAGCCCAAAAATGGGGGGTCGGATAACGGCAAGTGACATCTCATCGAGCTCAAAGTGGGGACAGAAAGACAAAAATTTATAATAAAACTCCATAACAGCCACAGAGTAACGCAATTTTTTCTCCCCGACAATTTTTCCGCACATACCTACCCCTATTTCCATTCCTTAAGGGAGCTCTCATAGAAAGCTTAAAATTTTATGATACTAAGATACTCCAACTATGCGGTTCAAATGTATGACCGACTGCCATTAGTTTTCCACCGCTAACATTTTCTCTCTTCTATCTCTAGTTAGGCATAATTTACATTATAGACTAGAAATATGTAGAAGAAAAAGTCGCACATAATTTTTTCTTGATGTCTTCGCTTAACTGGCCCAATATTGTGTTTCATTTCTTGAAGTAGTCAATGTAGATAATTGCACACATATCCTAAAAAACCGTGGCCATAACCTTACCGGCCGATTTTACCGTCGTTGCTTTCTTCGAGGTGGATTCACCTTGACTGTCAATTCATTACTAGTGTATAGTGATTGATAAATCCACGCTTCATCAATAGTTATGTATCGACGAAGAAATTCATCAGGATCGGGACGCAAAAGTTCAAACGAACAACTGAACCAGTCACACTATTGCGTTTATTCTCAATTGTGACCAAACACGGCATAGCTTTTTTATAGCCAATTTGTTGTGCAAAATTGAAATCACTGAAGCAGGTGATATTCCCGTGACCTCATTCACGTACTTTAGTCTGTCGGCTACTCAAAATTATGTTGTTGATTTTATCGACGATTTCCAAATTAACTGTCTCAACTGAATATCCAGAAAGAAGTTCATCATATGTAGGTATCTTAAACGCTGCTGCAGATATACCCATGGACTTTATTTAACTCATCGTTGATTTTTTGAGGTGTTTCGCCTTTCAAGTAGAAGTGTTCGACGACAGCATGAAAGTCATTTCCTTCCATTTTTATTAAATATTTGGTAGACAAATTCTAAAATACAGTTATCCAACTTAAGAACAATTCAATTTATCGAATTTTTTTTTCCGGGTGTAGAATTTAGTGTAGAGCATAAAGAAATATACATTCACTTTATTACAGATGAAAGGAATTAAATTAAATAAATTTGAAATACAATAAAATTGACAAAAAAATTTTTTTTGTTATAATCTAAATCTACTAACTGCAAATAAACACATTGAATGTGTGTAAATATGTGCAATAGATGTAGATATAAACAAATTTAAACTGTCATCAACAAACTGTAAAATAGCCTTAAGTCAGATAAAAATCAATTAATTACTCAGCCGCATTCCACATAACTTAAATACTCTTGTTATTGTCGTTGTCGTCGTGTTGTACACAAATTCATACACACAATCAAATATATACTATATATCTACAACAGCAATATAGACATACGGCAAATAGATTTTAAATGTTTCGAATATCACAGCATATTAAATACACGCTGTTACTCAGACGTACAACACATGACTTTCTGTATGATGATTTAGCCTGAGAATGTATGAGATATAAAACGATCTAGTGTAGATGGTTGGGGAGTTTGTTAATTTGAATTTGCAGCCATTAATTTGGCAGTTTGCTAGAAGAGAAATGAAAAAAAATGTGCACATATACAATATTTATATTTCGATTAAAATGTTGCAACATTGTAAGTAGATGACTAAACACTTGCAGAAAATGGTTGAAAACTTTACTAAATGTAATTACTGGCTGAATCAATTAAATTTAGTTAGAGCTCTAACTTATATTGGCCTATCTTTATATATATTTTTAAAACGTTCTATAAAATAAGCCCATCAATTTAAACTATTCGAAATTCGAGTGCAAATTCTAGAAAATTTTATTTTTTCATTCAATTTTTTTCTTTCAATGATTTTTAATCTCTTTATATAAACAATAAATGAATATTTATATAAAATTAATTGAGTTGTGAATTTTTAAATAAAACTCTTTAAACACACAGAAGATTTGTATATAAATGGGTTTGTTAATAAATAATTTTATAAGAGCCTAAAGGTATGCTAATCGATTTTAGCCAATTCACATTTCAACATAGGGCTTTTGATATACGATTTTTGCAAACACATTAACAAATTTAATAAAAATATACACAGCATTGTATAATTTCATGTATGTATTAGTATCAACTTTAAATGATTATTACTCCAAAAATATGTACCAGATGGTGCACTTCTGTAAAGATTGTACACATCTGCCACCAAAATTGCCAATTAAATTTAGTTTGAGCTCTGACTTAGATTGGCCTATCTTTATATATATTTTAAAACGTTCTATAAAATAAGCCCATCAATTAAAACTAGCAGAGCGCAGCACCCGAAATTCGAGTGCAAATTCTAGAAAAAAAATTTTTTCCTTTAATTTTTTTTCTTTCAATGATTTTTAATCTCTTTATATAAACAATAAATGAATATTTAAATAAAATGAATATTTAAATAAAATTCATTAAGTTATGAATTTTTAAATAAAACTCTTTAAACACACAGAAGATATGTATATAAATGGGTTTGTTAATAAATAATTTTATAAGAGCCTAAAGGTATGCTAATCGGTTTTAGCCAATTCACATTTCAACACAGGGATTTTGATAGACAATTTTTGCAAACACATTAACAAATTTAATAAAAAATATACACAGTATTGTATAGTTTTATGTATGTATTAGTATCAACTTTAAATGATTATTACTCCAAAAATATGTACCAGATGGTACACTTCCGTAAAGATTGTACACACCTGCCACGAAAAACCTTTCAAATGATAAAATTTTTGTCAAAATCGGTTGATAACTAAAAGCGTAGAAGGGGTAATTAGAAATCGCCTTGCCTATTAATATTATAGATTTATTTTGATAGAACTTCGTCTGTTACAGAATCAAATGTATTATAGAACCAAATATGATATAATTGTAAAAAATCAGTTTTTGCAGCATTTACCTTTAATTTGGCACTGAAAGATATTATCTCTACGATATTAAAGATTTTTTTAAAATGAATATGGTTGAAATCATTTAGAATTCAATCATTAAATTTATGAATTTTTCATAACATTTCATAACATAAACTTGATAAAAATGCTTTCAACTTACACGTTAATTTAATGAAGATATTATTTTATTCAATAAGAACAACTCACTAATTTAATGGAAATAATTCGTTAGTTAAGTAAAAATAATTCATTAATTATATGGAAATAATTAATTAAATTAATAAAAATTTAATTAAATTAATATGAAAATAACTCATTATTTTAATGTAATTAATTCATTAATTTAATGGAAATAATTCATTAATTAGATGGTAATCATTCATTAATTTAATGAAATAACTCCGTTATTTAAATAAAAGTAATTGAATTATTTAATAAAAAAAATCCATTGTGTTAATAAAAACAATTCATTAATTTCATGAAAATGTGAATGTTTTAATGTAAATAATTATTTAATTTAGTGGACATAATTTATTAATTCGATAGAAATAATTCATTAATTTAATGAAAATAGTCCACTACATTAATAGAAATAACTTACAATTTAAAAAAATATTTATTAATATTAATTTATTAAAAACTTAATTACTTTAATGAAAAAACTTCTTTACTTTGATTAAAAACTTTAATGAAATTAGTTAATTTATTTAATGTAAATACTTAATTAGTTTAATAGAAATAATGCATTAATTTAATGGAAACAATTAATTAATTGAATGGAAATAATTCATCAATTTAATGAAAATAGTAATTAAAAAAAAATAACTAGTTTATTTAATAAAAAAAATTATTGGTTTAATCAAAATACATAGTTTATCTAGTTTAATGGAAATAATTCATTAATTCGATGGAAATAATTTATTAATTTAACGAAAATAGTCCATTGTTTAAAAAATAATAATTAATTAATTTAATTATCATAACGCATTACTTTAATGGAGTAAGTCATTGATTTAATAGAAATAATTCATTCATTTAATAGAAATAGTAAATTAATTCAATGAAAATAATTCATTTCTTTAACTGAAATAATTATTTAATTTAATTGAAACTGTTTATTAACTTAATGAAAATAAATCATCATTAAAATGGAAATTAATTTTTTAATGAAAATATTTCATTAATTTAATGAAAAGATTTCATTAATTTAATGAAAAGATCTTATTACTATAATGAAAATAGTTCAATATTTTAATTTAAGTAATTAATTAATTAACTGAATAGATATTGATAATATTAATAGGCAAGGCGCTTTCGTGCGACCGATGTAACTTTGTCAGTTTTAATCTTATTTTGACCAAACGTCCCTCATTTGAAAGGTATTTCTTTTTAGCTATCTACCATTTTTACAGATTTTCACCATTAAATTATTTAATGAAATGGAAATAATCCATTACTTTATTAATAATTGTTCATTTAATGATAACAAGTAAGAAAATTACTTTATGATGGCTTTATGTCACGAATACCACGAGCAATGTTGACCTCCAAGGCGTCAATTGTTGCTGGTTTAACAGCGTAAACCAGAGACTTCACGTAGCCCTTCAGGAAATAACTGAAAGGTGTGAAAATGCCTTGGTATCAAAGACCTTGGAGGCAAATGAACAGGTCCATTTCTCATCCATTATTTCTAACAAAAAATCATTGATTATGTAGGTTAACGATCTCCATTGACCGAACGCGAGCTCCGGCTTAATTTTTGATGGCATAAGGTTCGCGGACGCCACCAGCGTGTAAACCGCAGCAAACGGTGCTATTTTCTGGATATAATGGAGTCTATTGGGTTTGTAAGCGGTAATTTTGTTTATTAGCAAACCCGTTAAGTCAAAAATGATCCTCATCACAGAACACAATTTTGCGGTATAACATCGTGTCAGTTTCCAACTGCTCTAAAGCCCAATCGGCAATATAACGAAGCATATGATGGTATCGTGGCTTCAATTGCTGCACCAGCTGGATCTTATAAGTGTGTGGGCCAAGATTTTTGCGCAGAATTTTCCACGTAGTGGACGGACAGAGCCCCAATTCCTACGATCCTGAAAATCGGGAAGCACCTTTATATGGACGCTATAGCTAAGAATTGTACTATAGAATTTATTTTGGAACTACTGTAATAAACACACACAAACTTAATTTGACTCCATATGATAATTTGAATAATTTAATCAGAATATATACATATTTACGACCTGTAGTTTGATTACAAGGTTAACATGGACACAAAGACGTACGGACGGACGGACATATCTAAATCGACTGAGAAAGTTATTCTCGGTCGATCGGTATAATAAAATGTCAAGCATCAGCACAAATTCATATTACCCTCACCACTTGGTAGTATAAGATATAATTATTCATTAACTTAATGGAGTTTAATTTAATGGAAATAATTTATCAACTTAATGAAAATATGTCATTAATTTAATAAAAATAATTTAAAAAATTTTTTGAAAACAAATAAATAATTTATTTAAAATAATTAACAAAATTTTATTAATTGATGTTTGAATTTTAATGAAATGTCATATATGTTATGAAAAAATTATTGTTGATAATTTTTTTTCAAAAACCTCATAACTTATTTTTTTGAACAGACTATTAGTTTCTTTTTTGAGTGTAAAGGATGGGACAGTATAACCTAGATAAGAGAGACTGCTTTACTGCATCAGGCTATCGAAATGGTGTTTTTATAATAACAAGATTTTTTTAATCAAAGTGGGAATAATTGAATTTAAAAATTTTATCCAGTTAACTAAAAAATATGGATTAAAATGATCTCGATTATCGAGGTTGTAGTGTAGATGATATGCAAAGCATATTTTTGGTTTGATGAGTTTTAAGTAACTAAATGATTGCACTCTAGCAGGAGTGGTGATGGCCGTGTATTATAGAGGGGCGAAGGAGAAAGAGGGATCTTTTGAATAAAATAAAAGTGATTACATACGTCACGCGACGCGGCAAATTACATTTTGCATATTAAGTACAAATGTAAACATAAAATTTTCAATATGCATAAATGTGTGGCACTGTGAGTCGTCGTATATTGCGGTAATGTGAAATGAAAGGGAGGGAGTGAGTTTAATACAATCATGTCTACTTGTTTACCAAATTGGAATATAGACATTGCAAATTTGTATATATGTGTGTGTTTGCGCGTGTATGTTTGTATACATGTACAAATGAGTATGTTTACACATTTCTAATAGAGTCTGGCCATGCTTGAAATACTAAACAACCGAATCGAAAACAACTCGACCTGTTATTAGTGCGTATATAAATGATTATGTTTTTGTTGTTGTTTTTTCTTTATCTATTTCATTAGCGTATATTGGACATGGACACTGAGATAACAAAGTATTTCCGAATTTCACAGATTGCCCCAGTGATCATTGATTCAGCAATTCTAAATGGATTACACGTGCAGAGCTTTAAAAAGGCCTAATTCAAACTCGACTGAGCTCCTTAAAAATTTATCTTTATCAGCCTTGAATACTTTTTAAATGACTTAAGTGGAAATAAAATTTTTCCCTAACTAGATACTTAAGACGTCTTTGGGAAATTATCAACTGGCTTGGAACTAAATTCCTTTAAGTAATTTAACAGAGATATTCTTTGTAGTCTATGATATTCTTTGTCCATCTATTCGTTTTATTCTCATACTTTTGATGCACAGTTTGTAGGAAGCACAGCATATTGAATACTTGATATGCACAGAATGACATATTAATGTTACATTATGTTGGTGCACTTTACATGTTGGTCTTTACTGTTTGTTGTTTATGATCTGATGTTTATTTAATAAATTGTAAACATATTTAACATTTAAAACGTAATGTTGTTAAATGGACCGAACTACTTTACTCTAGTTTGTTAGAATGTATGTGTATCGAGTTGTGTTGTTATTTTTTCTTGTAATCTAAAACTTAAACCATGAAATAAAAACTAGTTAAATTAGCAAAGCGAAGAAAGATGAAATAAAAGTACAGAAGATGAGAACAATAACGCTTAAATTACTCACCAATAATTAATAATTAGGCCATTCGATCTCCTCATTAACTTAATAAAAATAGTACATTAGTTTCATAAATATAATCAATTGTTGTAATGAAAATAATTCATCAACTCAATGGATAATGGCAATAATGCATTCATTTAATATAAATAGTATATTAATTTAATGAAAAGCATTAATATCTTTAATAAAAATATTTAATTTAAAGAAAATAACTCATTATTAAATTCGAAATAATAAAAAAATGTTGATAAAAATTTAATACAATTCATTAACTTAATGATAATTCATTAATTTAATGAATTTAATACTTTAATTTAAAAAAAATAGTTCATTATTAAATTGGAAATAATGAAAAAATGTTGATAAAACTGTATCAAGTTTGATTAATTTAATTGAGATAATTTACAAATTTTATAAGAATAATTAATTAATTTGACGGAAATAACAAATCAGTGAATTTATTTAACGAAGTATGTAATGGAAATAGTTAATTACTTTATTGATAGTTGATCATGAATTTAATAAAAAAATATTTCATGAAGTTAAAGGAAATAATTTATGAATTTAATGGCATAAATTTATTACTTCAATAAAAACAAGTAAGAAAATTATAGACGGTATAGACCGGCTATACGATGCTCTATAAGCATAAACGAAATTTGAGTGCCATTTTTATTCATTTTTGCCTCCCAGCTATGAAAAAGTTCATATGGGACTAGGACGAAAAGTGAACAGATCCTGACCATATTTGGTAATGTCAATTTTTTTCTGCAAAAAACATACAAAACAAATTAGAGAAAATTCTGCGCTATATTTTTTTTTTATAGATTTAAGTGAAGATCGGGAATCAGCTTTATATGAGGCCCATGACTAAGAATTGTCCTAAAGAGTCTAGTTTTGGACTACTGATTAATAACGGATGTAATAAACACCCCCTTGAATTTGATTTTTTTTTTCTTTTTTTAATTATCTTACGGACTGTTTCGTTTCAGATTTGTAAAATTAAGAGAAAACTATGGACTGAACTGCTAAAAATTAAATTAAAGTTTTTAAAATGAATCTTGGTTTACATTTTAATTGTATCAAGCGAAAGACTGGAGGTAAAAAAGAACGGTAAATTATGGTAAAAACGCGAATTAAGAATTTAGAAAAGAAAATTTTTCAAATTATTACTAAAAATAGGAGTATGTCCCGCCAGAGAAAATGCAGCACGAATATTATTCATTAACTTAATGATAATTCATTAATTTAATGAATTTAATTCATTAATTTAAAAAATTTAATTCTTTAATATAAAGAAAATAGTTCATTATTAAATTGGAAATAATGAAAAAATATTGATAAAACTGTATCAAGTTTGATTAATTTAATTGAGATAATTTACAAATTTTATAAGAATAATTAATTAATTTGACGGAAATAACAAATCAGTGAATTTATTTAACGAAGTATGTAATGGAAATAGTTAATTACTTTATTGATAATTGTTCTTGAATTTAATGAAAATATTTCAAGAATTTAAAGGAAATAATTTATTAATTTAATGGCATAAATTTATTACTTCCATAAAAACAAGTAAGAAAATTATAGACGGTATAGACCGGCTATACGATACTCTATAAGCATAAACGAAATTTGAGTGCCATTTTTATTCATTTTTTGTCTCCCAGCTATGAAAAAGTTCATATCGGACTAGGACCAAAAATTAACAGATCCTGACTATATTTGGTAAACTCAATTTTTTTTCTGCAAAAAAAAAATATACAAAACAAATTAGAGAAAATTCTATGATATATTTTTGTTTGTTTTTATAGATTTAAGTGAAGACCGGGAATCAGCTTTATATGAGGCCCATGACTCAGAATTGTCTTAAAGAGTCTAGTTTTGGACTACTGATTAATAGCGGATGTAATAAACACCCCCTTGAATTTGATTTGTTTTTTCTTTTTTTAATTATCTTACGGACTGTTTCGTTTCAAATTTGTAAAATTAAGAGAAAACTATGGACTGAACTGCTAAAAATTAAATTAAAGTTTTTAAAACGAAATCTTCAGTAATCTCCTAAAAATTTGCTTGGTTTACATTTTGATTGTATCAAGCGATTGTTTTTGAGCAAATATGAGTAAATTCGAAAAAAAAAAATTGACATAAGGAAGGCAAATTTAAACCGATCTGCAAAAGACTGGAGGTAAAAAAGAACGGTAAATTATGTATGTTCAAGGAAGCTATTTTGAAACCTTATCTATATATAATAAAATAAAACGCGAATTAAGAATATAGAAAAAGAAAATTTTTCAAGTTATTACCAAAAATAGAAGTATGTCCGCCAGAGAAAATGCAGCACGAACGTTAATCAATATGTCTCAATTTTGGAAAAGTACAATTGCTGTATTGTTATGGATGACGAAACGTAAGTCAAAGCAGGCTCCCACATGCTTCCTGCTTCTAAAAGAATTAAGTGTATAAAAAATTCAAAAAGTCTGGTTCCCTCTCTGATTTTACCAAGTATTTCATGAGATGAGATGAGAATACAATATTGAAAACAATAGGGCTTACAATAACTACTTAACTCGTATGAAACATAATTTAAAGAGGAATCCAAAATCATTTTACAATTTTGTTAATTCTAAACGTCGATCACGTTAATATCCTAATTTTTTGAAATTTGGATCAATTTCAGCCAAAGATAATTTATCAATCAGTAATGTTTTTGCTGATTTTTTTGCTACAACATATTCAATACAAAATTTTGTTCAATCCGTACAATATCCTTTTGAAATTTTCAAAGCTTCTTCGATAATAAATGTTAATTTTTTTAACAAGTAACATGAAAATACTGAAGAATTCTCTTTTGATCCTGGTCCTGATGGAATAACAAATAATATTCTTAAGCACTGTGCAGACTCCCTGTCCTATCCACTAACAATACTTTTTAATCAGTCTTTGCGTACGGGATATTTACCATCTCTATGGAAGGAATCTTATATCATCCCTTTATATAAATCAGGCAATAAGGTGAATGTATCTAACTACAGAGTAATCGCAAAATTGAGTGCAATCCCCAAACTTTTAGAAAAAATTATAACAGAGCCGTTATCTCATCAAGTTTTATCCATACTTTCTCCATATCAACACGGCTTTCGTGAATCTCGTTCTACAATCAGCAACGTTCTAGAACTCACTACAATTATAAATGACAGATTTAGAGATCGTATGCAAACTGATGTAATTTAAACCGACTTTAGTAAAGCCTTTGATAAGGTGAATCATGATTTATTATTGTACAAGCTGAATTCTATGGGTTTTAGTAATTCTTTAGTTTTCTGATTGAAATGTTATTTAACGAACAGATCTCAGCGGGTTAAATTTAGAAACGCTGTCTCTAAAAAAATTAAAGTGTTTTCTGGTGTTCCACAAGGAAGTCATCTTGGTCCAGTATTTTTTACTTTATTTATCAATGATCTCCCTTCTGTTATTCAACACTCTAAAATTCTCTTATACTCTGATGATGTCGAACTATTTTCCTCTCTTCAAAATTACTTTCAACATTTTTTGCTACAATCCGATTTAAATAATTTTTGTGGATGGTGTAATGTAAACCTTATGGAGCCCAATATAAAAAAATGCAAGCATATGTCCTTTTACAGATGTAATAATCTACATACTACTAATTTTGTGAATCAAAGTGAATTGGAATCCGTTGATACATTCTCAGATCTTGGCATTTTATTAGATCATAGACTAAATTTTCGTCCGCATGTATCTTCAGCTATAAACAAAGCTTATGACGTTCTTGGATTTATGAAGCGATGAAGCAAAGAATTTTCTGATCCATATGTAACCAAACAGCTATATACATCTCTGGTTCATCCCATCCTGGAATATGGTTCTATAATATGGGATCCGTGTTATATTGTTCATATAAATTTCGTCGAATCTGTCTAGAAACAATTTCTTTTATTCTGTCCAAACTTGCTCTAATCAAGTTACCGACACTGAAAAGTCGTAGAACAATACTTAGTATTTCCTTTCTACTCAGTTTATTCCATGGCGACATTGACTCCAATTACTTGTTAAGTAGAATTCAAATTAATATACCATCGAGACCTACAAGAAGCTTTAAGCTCTTAAATATTCATTATTTTCGATTTAACTATGCTACTAATGATCCATTTCGCCGGTTGTGTGAGCAATTTAATGGAATTTACCACATCATAGATTTGTCCGAAAATAAAGAATCTTTGAAACGTAAAATTATTCTATATTTAAATAATTAAATAGTCATTATTTTATTTGTTATATGTATTTTATACAGTAAATATATTAGTCTGTACGGACATTTGTAATTCCATAGACTTTAAATAAATAAATAAATATTATACTCAGATGAGATACTTCCAGATTTGGAAATTTCTATTGGGATTAAAGAGTTTTGTTCGCAATATCGGGTCTGTTAGGCTATTAATGCAGAAGTGTACAGAGAAGAGAGTTCTGAGACATTGAAAGAGATTATTCTTTTTCTTATGCAAATCCACCATGGCTCCACTCTATTTCGGCCTGATTTAGCTTCAGCTCTTTACGCTGCAACAACTTTAAATTTTCTTTGGACCTCCATTTGAGGCAGTTACTTCGGAAATCATCGATAAAATCCACGATATAGTTTTGAGTTACCGACGGCTTAACGTGCGTGATCTAGTTAAGACTTCGAGCAAATCTCCAGGTTCAGTGATTTCAATTTTGCACTACAAAAAATGGGTACCGGCAAAATGGCTGCCCCGCTCGCTCACAATCTAGAATAAACGCAATAGTGCGACTTCATTAGTAGCCGACTGAAATCTTTTACAACGCAATCCTGATGAATTTCTTTAACGATGTATAACTGTTTAGGAAAGATGAACTCACCACTATACACCAGAAATGAAGCAACAGTCAAAGCAATGGATTTTAACTGATGAATCTGCGTCGAAGAAGGCAAAGACAGTGAAATCTGCTGGTAACGATTAGACCCCAGTTTCGTGGGATATTTATGGAATTATCTACATTGACTGCTTGACAATAATAAAAGCAATAAATGAATAATATTATTAAAAAAAAAATAATAAAAAATGATCTTCTATAAAGATACTGCTGAAGTGCACACCTGTGCAGTTTCGATGGCAAAAATACAGAAAGTGAGGTTCGAACTGTTACCACGTCCACCTAATTCTCCGAACTTGACTCCCAGCGACTTTTTCCAGTTTCCAAATTAAAAGAAATAGCTAGACGGAAAAAGATTCGATCAAATGCGTAAGTCATCCCTGCAACTGAAGCGTATTTTTTGATGACCTTTAGAAATCTTATTTTACGGATGGCTTAGAAAAGTTGGCGAATCGTTGTAGCATGTGTATCGACTATGTTGAAAAATGATCAACTTAAAATATGTGTTGTTCTATGTTTTGGTAAAGACTTATTGATTCACCCTCGTAGTATGACCTCAGTAAATGTAAGGTATATGATATAGGGTTTCTTGAAAAATTATTGCCTATTTTATATGTTTTATGTACAAAAAAATTCTTAAAAATAATATAAAATATCTCATGACTAGCTGCGTTAATCAAAATCGTAAACCGAAGTCACGCTATTTATACGCGGTAATAAAAAACCTCAGATATATTTAATTCAAATCAAATATAAATGACGTCAATAATAATTATGGATACTGTTATTGTTTCTGTTTTCTATAATTTAACCACAAACGTCACACTAACTTCATATATCTGATTAAAATTTATTTAAAAAATAAACTAAAAATGTTAATATCTTATTGGGGAGAAAAATAAAAAGTTCTTTACCAGAAAAATGATTATTTCTTAAAATAAACCACACAAAAACAACAAATTACCTTTAAGAAAAAATTATTACAAACATACGTCACATATGACCTATGAATCGAACAAACTTAACAATTAATTATATTTTTATTCAAATGAGGTATCATTAAAAAAAAAAAAAAACTATTCATATTATTCAATAAAACCACAAGAGATTAAAAATATGTACATACTACAAATTACAGCAATACACTACGGAGTAATTATTTATGTAATGAAAATAATAAATACCATCCGAGTTGTAAATTTGTTACTGCTCTGCATTCGAACTTTTTAATTCAGTCTACCAGGGATGATAAAGTTGGTACAATTGTACAATTCCAACCTAGAAGGTACGACGGTACTTCCGCCATGTTATCTATAATATTAATAGGCTAGGCGATTTCTTGCGACTGATGTTTTGTTCTACCGTTTTATCCCGATTTTGACCAAACGTATATTATTTGAAAGGTATTTATTTTTAGCCGCTTTGCAGATATACAGATTTTTAAATTTTTTCCTTTATTTTGAGTAAATTGCATTAAAAGTTGCTATTAACACATACATAAAATTATACAATGCTATGTGTATGTTTATTAAATTTGTTAATGTGCTTGTAATAAAAATGAGTTTGTTTTTTTGTGTTGATTTGTGAATTGGCTATAATTGATTAGCATACCTTTAGGGTCTTTATTTAATGAAAAAATAAAATTTCCTAGAATTTGCGCTCGAATTTCGAGGGCTGGAATCTTCTAGTATCAATTATTATTTTTAATTGATATAACATGGCAACTTAATTTTATTGAACATTGGGAGCCACTCCATTATTATTTCACACTGAATGATTTTGAAGCTGATTTTACAAGTGCAAGATTAAATTTTATTATATTTGGATTTTCTAAGCCACTTTATAAATTTTCTTTCCTCTGAATACAATAAACGTTCAATATTTTTATTTCGTCAAATGGGACGCAATTTAAAACAAAAGGAATTTTTAGACAAATTCGAATTAACAAATATAAACCTTAAAGAAAATCATCTTCCGCTGTGGAACAGAATTAGATATTTATAAATTTGCAAATAATACTGAAATCGGTAAAGTTATGGAATTTATAAAAAATGCTATGCTAATGCTTCTGTGAAACTTTAAGAAATAAAGTTAACTGTGACAACGAAATTTTCTATTTTCTACAGCAAATGTTCCTTCTGGTGAAACCAGCAGTATAGAACCTCTTTTATTGAAAATTTTCCCAAACGAAACTGAAAATTACGAGATTTTTAATAATTTATTCCGAGCATTGGCCGCTGTAAATGCATCACAAAATTTTAAAAATTAAAGTATTTACATTTTTTGGGCCGAAGTCGCAGCAATGAAAAATGAATTGAATGTGTTGATATTTCCAGAGCATCTAATTTTATAAGGAATATTATCAATTCCACACTCATCATCCAATGTGGAAAGAATATTTTCGAAATTGATTTGTTGTCAAAAAAGTGTTTGGTTTTGATCTCATTTTACTTTTTATGTACTTTATTTTACACATGATTATGTATGTATTATTTTATATGTTCTTTTTGTTATCTATATATTACATGTACAAATGAATTTTAAGTATGTTTTGTTTTGGTTTAAATTTATAAATATTTACGTATGTATAAAATGTTAAAAAAAAAAAAAAATACCTAAAATTGATTTCAGTACTATTGGGATCGAAAAAGTACAATTTTAAAAGTTCGTTTGTACGAAATTAGTTTTCTCATTTATCATCCCTGTTGTCTACAATGTCTCCTCTCTCTCTCTCTTTATACGCTAAACGATAACGAGTTTCGTTGAAAAACAAACACATACACACACACATTTTCATATTCGATAAATCGACATTATGAATAATTTAATATTTAAAAATAAATATACAAAAATGAAACCATGGCAGTATTTATGAGAAAAACCACAACTTAATTAAAATGGAATTTAAATGCAATTAAAATTACATTACTTAACAAAAAAAAAACAAGTGAGAAAATTATAATCGGTCTAGACCGACTACACGATATCCTATACCATAGTTTAGAGACCCTAACTCTTCGGTCCAACTAATTGGATATAGAAAATAAGCATAAACCAAATTTGAGCGGCTTGTTAATAGTTTTTTGGCTGCAGATATGAAAAAGTTCATGTCGGATGTTATATTTATATGGGGATTAGGTCGAAAAATGGACCGATCATGACCATATTTGGTGAAGTCACTTATATTTTGAAAAAAATATATACAAACCAAATTTGAGAAAAATCTGTGTAATATTTTTGTTTTTTGATACATTTAAGTTAAAATCTTTATATGGGGGCTATGACAATGAATTGCCATATGGGGTTTATTTTTGGACAAATGATAAATGGATGTAATAAACAAACACAAACCCAATTTGACCGAGATCTATATGATAATTTGTATCTTATGGCAATTAAAAGTCGATTTCATAGGGGTCATTTGTATGGGGTTTAGGTCTCAACATGGACCCAATTTCATCAATTTCAACAGCATTCATCCTTTGGCCGATAAAAGCTTATATACCAAATTTCAGTAAAATATATTCATATTTGCGACCTGTAGTTTGATTACAAGGTTTACAAGGACAGACAGACGGACGGACATTGCTAAATCGACTCAGAGAGTGTTTCTGAGTCGATCGGTATAATAAGAGATGGGTCTAGGTCAAATATTTTTGGTAGTTACAAACAGCAGCACAAAGTCATTATACCCACACCACATAGTGGTACAGGGTATAATAAATAAAACCTAAAACAACTACACAATAAATATAAATAAATTAGAACGTTGAAAAATTTCAAATTATATAAATTTGTTAAAAAAAAAATTTTTTTTTTCATATTTATACCGATTCTATATTAAATGAAAAATAAAAAAATCTACTATTAAAAAAAAATCTTTAAATTGCATAAGACTAGAAAAGTTAAACTAAATGATGTGCTGCAATACAAGGATTGCGCACATAAAAACTGTACCATAAATACAAAGTTTTAAACGAAATAAGTGATTTTAATAAAAACAAATAAGAGTTTATATTCGGCTGAGCCGAATCTTGTAAATTTTCCAACTGCGTCTTAAAATGAACATATTAACCAATATTGGGTACGGTTAGCCATTTAATACAATTGTTCATAAAATAATTTTACTAATTCCGGTCTAGTTTTGGTCGTTTTTCAAGATTGGTTCTAGTTTTCGAGTTCTCGTATGTTGGCAGCACTGCACTATCACAAACATAATTCTAATTTTATTCTTAAAAGTTCTTTTTTTTTTTTTCTTCAAAAATCTGTGTAAATGCAAAGAGGGAAGTATAAATTCGATTCCAAGTGTTTTGTTATATTTACGAATGTTACATGATCACAAAAAATGGAAAAAATATTACAAAAGTATTAAGAGATACATATTTTACTTATGTACCGTGGATACCGAAATTATTTTGTCAAGAAGTATACTTTTCATTTTGAATGGCAATGTTATGGAGAGAGCCGAAAAATCATGTGGATGATTGTTATTTTTGCTTGATGAATGTCGTCGGTCTAAATGCAAAAAAAAATTGGCCAAATATAAATATTCTGACGTGGTATCAGCATCCAAGCCAGTTACCCGTACGAACAATGATCCTTTGCCAATTTGTCCAGGTATGAGTGTAAATTCCATGTCACATTTCAGTTTATCACCGACGAAGAGTTCATCACCGACCGAAGATTTTAACATGAAAGAAAAACATTAAATTTCGCAAAGTAAACTGAATGACTTGATTCGTGATTCGGATTTATCGAAACAAAAAGCAGAATAGCACGCATCACGGTTGCAGGAGTGGAAATGTCTTGACACTCAAACAAAAAGTCACTCTTTCCAGAACCAGAAATCAGGCGCTATTACCGTTTTTCAAAAAAAGAAGAGAACATATGTTTCAGCGATGACATCAGTAGTTTATTTTATGTGATGTATGCACCGTACGATGTAAATGAATGGCGTTTATTCATAGTACAAAATACAGCCTGCAGGCTGGCCTGATACATAATGGAAATGTGCAGTACAAAAAAAGGAATGCTACGATACATTATGTAAAATTTTGACCAAGACCAAATACAATGAGCATCAATGGAAAATTTGAGGCGATTTAAAGGTTTGGTTAATACAAAAGAATTTTAAATAATTTGACAGGTGAAAATGTATGTTATGTAGTTTTTTTTCGTGAGCAAACCTAAATAATGTAATACTTGTAGTTACACCGTACTGATTTACACCGTAGTGATTTGCCAGTGAACTTTACTAAATTGAACCATTTTTTAACAAAATTATAAACAAATTATAAGAATTTATTATACACATCGGAACAAAATCAATACTTGTGTTGATTAAGTGATCTATATATTACTACATGAAGGTAAATTTTTAGTTCCCATTTTAAGCAATATGAGGGCACGGAGGAGTGTGAAAATTGGCACAGTTATAGTTCATATGGAGGAGAAGCTGAGAATGATAAAATTTATGTTTCATCTGTCTTAAAAATATATTATATTAAATAAAATAAAATATTTCTAATAATTCGTTACACCCTGTTAATGCGACTGATTTAAATTATATATCAGACGCTCTGTGTTGAATTGTGAATTGCTAAAATTGATTAACATACCTTTAGGCTCACTTAAATATTCATAAATTTTTAAATTGAATGAAAAAATAATTCAATTCAATTCAATTCAATTTATTCAGATGATATGTTTCTTTACAATTTCTCTTTAAGTTATATATAAATAGTACAAGTATTCCACTTTTTCTTCTTAAAAATTATTCGTGAATTTTAAAATTTAATATATACTATATACATTTATAATAATATTGGAGGCAAAATTTGAAAAAACCTATTTAAATAAATTTTTAATAAAAACAGCTTACTATCTACCTAATCTACTTACTAGCTACCTAAGATGAATATAAATCATTAATATGAGTATGTGCCGATCCAGAGCATATGGAGTAAAAATTTGTACTTAGTCTATTTAATTTAGACGCAACAAGTTCTATATTGGAAATAGAGTGAAGCCTAGATGTCGAAAAGAACCAAGGAAGGTTAAATATCAGTTTCAATAATTTATTTTGTGCAACCTGTAGTTTTTTAATGTGACAAACTGCACTGTTTGCCCACATAGGAGCTGTATAAAATATTACTGCCTGAAAAATCAATTTAAAAATAAGCATTTTGTTGCATATGCTAAGACTTGAGTTTTTGTTAATAAAAGGATAGAGTATGCGTGTGAGAGTATTTACTTTGTTTATAACATAATGTATATGGTCCTTGAATTTCAATTTTGGATCGAGTAATACTCCCAAATATTTTGCTTTCTCTTCCCATTGAACTTTCGTGTTCAGGAACAATATATTGCTCTGAGGAATGTAAGAAGCTTTTCGTTTTCTTGTGAAATAAATTGCCTTTGTTTTTTCAGCATTCAGGCCAATCCTCCATTTATTATAATATTGCGTCAACGTGTCCAGTGCCCTTTGTAAATTAGATATAATATTTGAGGATAGTCTGTCGGAGCATAGAATAGCAGTATCATCAGCGAAAACCGATATGGTACAACTTTCTAGTTCGGGTAAATCTGAGGTGTAAAGGTTGTATAATGAGGGAGATAAACAGGAGCTTTGGGGACATCCTGCCGCTATATCAAAGCTTTCAGAACACAATGAACCGATATGAACTTTAAATGAGCGTTTAATAAGTAAACTTTCGATTATTTTTATCAAGAAACTAGGGATATTAAAACAAATCATTTTATAAATTCAGCCGTCGTGCCACACTGAATCGAAAGCTGCCTTGACGTCCAGTAATACCATTCCAGTCGATTTTTGAAGATCAAAATTTTTGGTTACCAAGTTTTTAATTCGTACTGAAGATTGTGATGTGTTATGTTCCTTTCGGAATCCATATTGATGTTGAGGATAGATATTGTTTGATTCAATAAAAAGCATTAACTTTTCATTGATAATTTTCTCAAATATTTTACTTATAGAGGACAATAGGCTTATTGGGCGATAAGATGAAGGATTATCTGCAGGTTTATTTGGCTTTCGTATTCGAATAACTTTTGCTATTTTAAAATCGCGCGGAAAGTACCCTATTTTAAGACATGCATTGAAAATAGCAGTAAGAATAGGGTCGATTTTTTAGAAAGATATTTTAGAATTTTGTTACTGATTCCGTCGAGACCCGGGGCTTTTTTGATTTAAGATTTTTAATGATGTTTTGTATTTGGGAATTGGTTACTAACATTTCGTTCGAAATGCTAAATGTACGTAGCTTAAAAGTACGAATCAGCTCTGTTACTTGTAAATTCGTTTCCTGATCACCTATATTAAAAGAATTTGAGTGACTGTATTCAAATGTTTGAGCCATTAAATTACATTTATCAATGTTTCTGGTGTACCTAGTGTTATTATAAGTTAAAATGGGAATGGTGTTTCTTTTTTTCCTAATTATCTTTGTTAAATTCCAGAATGGAGTTGAACCCTTATCCAATTTAGTCAGTAAGTTATTCCAGTATATATTTCGTAGTTTTTCTAATTCGTCACTTATTATTCTACTAAGGGTCTTCACTTCGTTTAAATCCGTTAAATTGCGGAATCTTTGCCAGTTTCTGCGAAAAGTATTCCTTTGTTGAATTAATGTTTACAAATAAGTAGGTAGGGGTTTTGTATGCGAAGATTGGGTTTTTTTTGGAACGCTTATGTCAATTGTCGTATTAATGAGATTCTTAAATTGCATAACTGCCAAATCTATCTGTTCTTCGGAAGCAATGTTCCCCAAAAATTGGGAATGTTGGTATTCGTATTAAGATAATTTCGAAAAACTCGCCACTTCGCTTTTTCATAGTCAAGTTTAAAAAATACTAGTTCTCGATATTTGATCCGAGAGTTTTACCTGAACCGGTAGGTGATCAGAATTGAGATCATTAATAACAGTTGCGGGAGAAATAATTTCCGGTATATTTGTTAGAAAAAAATCAAGAGTAGAACCTTGTCTATTGAAACTGCTGGGCACATATGAATTATCAAATGGATAAACCATGTCAATACTATATGATACAAGCTTCTCATTTAGGGTGTTTCCCCAACAGTTTGCCCTTAAACATCCCCAATTTTGATATCTACTATTGAAATCACCACCGAAAATTAATCAATTGCTAACACTACAGAGCCTACGTATATCCGAAGCAAAAAGTTGCTTCCTGTTGCCATCGGTACCAGCTGAACCGCCCGGAAAATAACATGAAAAAATATCTATGCTACCAAAATCAGTAAAAATTTTGACTCCAATATTTTCCATAAAATGAGTATTAACAATAGGTAATAAAACGTGCTTAGTATTCTTCTTAACAATTACTGCAACGCCGCCTCCTCTAGAAGAAACTCTATCGTTTCTGTAGACAACGAAGTTTTTGTGCTTTATAGAAATATTTGAGTTCAGCCATGTTTCCGATACTAAACATAAGTCCACTTTGTGGTTATTTAAGAAATGAAATAATTCCAAACTTTTGTTGCGAATGCCTATAGCATTCCATGTAATAATATTGAGTTCATTTGCCATTATGCGAGAAACTTGCATGCGAGGTTTGTGATAACCTCGAATTGATCGGCCTTATTCCGACAGTCCCGAAGGTTGGTAATTAGCTCTAGTGTTAAGCTTTTTATTTCTTGTAATGTGAACAAGTCATTGTTATTATTGCTGATTGCATTATTGTTGTCGTTGTGATGCCATATCCCTGCAGATTCGGCAGCATTCTGGCGAAGAGTATTGGGAAAATTTGTTTTATAGTGGACAGGCTCCAAAGTATTATGAGTACGAGAAATATAACATCTTGGTGCTGGTTTTTAACGTTTTCTGATTTCTATATACGTAGCCCTACTGGGACAGACTTCGGAAGATGATTTGTGGTTTCCACTGCAATTGGCACATTTTAAAATCGATTCTTTACAATCCGCAGTTTTGTGTGAACCGGCACATATTGCACAGAATGTTTTGACCTTGCACCTATTAGAACCATGGCCAAACATCTGGCAGTTGTAACATTGGGTTATTTAGTTTTTTCTGGCTTGTTGAAACTCCCACTTGATTCTGACATAATCTAATACGGAGTAATTTTGCCTTAAATCTTTCATTATTATAGACTGTCGCTCAAAATATACAACGTAAATAAAATACTCATTGTTATAGTTATTCTTTTTAACTACTAGCTTTACGTCTAAACACTTTAGTCCCATGTTTAAGAGTTTTTTCTTTGTTACTGTAGGGTCATGCTTATCAAGACCAAAAATTAAAGCGTTGTAGGGTTTTTCACCTTTGGTCGCATATGTGTCAGTAAGTGCAGAGCATGATTTGTCAAAATCTTCTTTAGAACGGCAAAATAGTTTCAAACCATTAGAAATTTTTCTGATAGAGTAATCAGTAATTTTATTTCTTTTACATATTTCATGAAGTTCTTCTATTTTACATTTTAACACAGTTATTGCAGATATAATAACTTTTGTTGGTTTTTGTACACAAATTTCCGCTTCACTATTATCATCGACAGCTTGTAACGGAAAGTAATAATTTGTTACTAATTTTGACTGACTCGCTTTAGTCGAGTTGTTATTGGATTTTGATTTTTTGTTCATTGTGTTAACGCATAATGCGTTAACTCATCATTCGATAATGCACGCTTAATGTTTTAGTTTTTGTTTTTTTCTTTAATATTTGGGTTTTCTATTGTTTTGTTGTAAAATATTTTTTTTAATTTTTTATTTTTTTTTTATTTTTATGTTATTTTACTAACGAGAATACACACGTCTTTATACTTCGAAAGCATAAGCATAGAATTTTTACTCGAATTTCGAGTGCTGGGCTATACTAGTATCAATAATTCTGTGTATATGAAAACTTTGTAATTCAAACGAGGAAAATCTCTACTAACGATAACTACTGAAATTGGTGAGAATCAGTTCTTGCTCAAACCGAGGTCACTCTGAGGGTATGTATTTAGCGTGATACCCACACATAAACATAAACATATTTTGGAGAAATTTGATTCATAAATAATATATTACCCACAAATCAGATAACATATGGGCACAATAAGACCACACTTAGTGCTGGTGTCTATATAAAAAAACAACTTCCAGAAATCTTCCTAAATTGTTACTCCACATATTATTAATAACGGATAAATTTTTAAACTTGCCACCATAATAAATTACCTACCAATTAGCCACTAAATCAATTTGCTTCTTTTTCTTTGTATACTCCCTTCTATTTAATTAAGTAAAATTATTTTTAAAAAAAATAAAAATATCAATCCATTCAAATGCTACCAATAGCATGGCAAAATAATTCACAATATTAAAAAAAATGGTGGCCTTAATAACAAATATTTCAAACAAAAGCAAACATAAAATTATATATTTTTAATATTTAAACTCAATAAACAACACACAAACAATTTAAATGCTCATACATATTAATAATGCTACTACAAACACTCACACATTGTCACACATAAATATTTACACCTGAAACTGATTTAACACGATTTCGGAAAAAGTTATAGTTATACCCTATACCACTATGTGGTTTGGGTATAATGACTTTGTGCTGCTGTTTGTAACAACCAAAAATATTTGACCCAGACCCATCTTTAATTATACCGATCGAATCAGAATCACTTTTTGAGTTGATTTAACAATGTCCGTCCGTCCGTCTGTCCGTCCGTCCGTCTGTCCGTCCGTCCGTCTGTGTGTCCATGTAAAGCTTGTAATCAAAGTGCAGGTCGCAAATATGAATATATTTTGATGAAATTTGGTATATAAGTTTTTATCGGCCATGGGATGAACGCTATTGAAATTGGTGAAATTCGGTCCATGTTCAGACCTAGCCCCCATACAAATTACCCCTATGAAATCGACATAAATTGCCATAAGATCCAAATTGTCATATAGATCTTACTCAAATTGGGTTTGTATGCGTTCATTACATCCATTAATGAGTAGTCCAAAAATGATCCCTTTGGCCCCATACAGAGCTGCTTCCCGATATTCACTTAAATCTATTAAAAAACAAAAATATTGCACCGATTCTTCTCAAATTTTGTTTGTATATGTTTTTGCAAAATACCAGAGACGTTACCAACCATGGTCAGGATCGGTCCATTTTTGGACCTAGTCCCCATACAGATATAGCATCCGATATGAACTTTTTCATATTTGCAGCCAAAAAAATTAATAAAAATCCCACTAAAATTTGGTTTTTGCTTATTTTCTATGTCCAGTTAGTTGGGCCTAAGAGATAGGGTTTCCAAACGCATGGTCTAGACCGAGGATTAAAGAGGATTTATATCAGTTTGTCATCCCGTTCGTAACGCATCGAAAAATGCAGTTGCGACCCCATTAAGTACATATATTATTGATCCTTATGCCTGGTTTTCACTAAGTCATATAAGCTGACAACAAACAATTGCCTCAACTGACATCTCATAATTTTCTATTCATTACATATTCATTATATATTCATTACATCTTATAAATGAACAAACACAAACAAATTGCCTACATGCTGGCAATTTCATTTCAGATGTCAAATGTTGCCTGGGGTTGTAAATGACAAGACATTAAAACCCGTTTTCATGCAACTGACAATAATTGACAATAATTGCCATTGAATATGACATAATGAAAACCAGGCATTATAACAACTCAAGACCATATAGCGATGTCCGTCTGTCCATCCGTCCGTCTCTTTTACAAAATTAACTATTTACCGGGGTAAACTTGGTAAACTATTGCTTATCATTATTTCGATCAGGTTGGTTTTTAAAATGGGATAAATCGGGCATCCTTGTGCCAAGATATGACCCAAAGCAATTTTAAAACTTCAGTGTTTTTGTAATAATTTAGTATTAAATTTATAAAATTGTTTACTTTTTCAAATATTTTGTTTTCATTTTTATAAACAGGATAATAAGTGCAGATATTAATGAAAACGTAAAACCCAGGAGGGTATGAAGGATTCGGCATAGTCGAATTTCACACTCCTACTTGTTAAAGATAAATTGGAATTATTTATACAAAAAATTAATGCAATGAATAATTTGTTTGTTTCTAAATGGTATCTGAATAAAAATTTTATGAAGAAATAATTATAACTAGCAGTGCCCAGCCCTCTAAATTCGAGTGTAAATTCTAGGAAATTTTATTTTTTTATTCTATTTTTTTTTTTATTTTTTTTTTTAATCTATATGTATAAAAATTTTATGAATATTAAAAAAATTTATTAAATTGTGAATTTTAAAATAAAAAAGAAGATATACTATATAATTAATTAAGTAGTTTTATAAGAACCTAAATTTAATAAACACACACACAGCATTGTAAAATTTTTTATTTGAAGCTTAAATATGTGTTTTGTGTATGCATTAGTAGCAACTTTAAATAAATTGTACTTTAAATAAATTGTACTAGATGGTGCACATCTGTAAATATGGTGAACATCTGCAGAAAAACACCTCTCAAATGGTATATTTTTTGTCGAAATCGGTTGATAATTGAAGGTGTAGAATATGTCACAAGAAATCGTCTTGACTATTAATATTATTGATTTATAACAAAAATCCAAATCGTACTTACAAAACTATTGTTTGTGAGATTAAAGTGAAAAATTGATCGCTTGTAATTAAAATCCTAATCTCTCTGACAGAAAAGATGCTTTTAAAACAAACTGTTTCATATTTATTGTGATAAAAGGCAAAAAAGATATGCAGATATATAAGGTGTAAAAAGTGCCTGATCGTAAAATGATTGGGCTAAGAAAATATGAGTACATTTCCAAACATCTAGGTAAAACTTTTTATGTTGCTGATGCTAGAAGAACTGTAAATGAAATATTACAGTCCAAAAAAAAAAAAACAATTTACTAAAAAATGCTGGTACTTGTGAGAAAAAGAGAAGTTCGTTGTTATTATAACACTGATATTTACATCAAAAAAGTGCCAGGAAAAAAAGGAAATTTAATTTTTAAGACAATTTATTTGGCCCCACCTTGCCTCATTCCACCTTATTCAGCACGATGTATGGATTAGCGATATCGAAAAAAATATATTGTTTTAATACTCTGAGAAGCAAACCCAACTAATTCTGAATTCAAATCAATGGAAAGATGTTGGGCATAAAATAGTCATGAAGGACAAAAAACAAATTGCCAATAGTTTACCAACTTTTCTTATAAAATGTCTGTTAATACACCGCATTTCATTTAAACGGTTTGCTTTGTTATTTTGGTTTTTTTCGTGTTACAGTTTTATCGAACTCAGCCCTCATGCTACGAGTATGCAACAGTAAAAATTTTATTTTTTGCCGGATTTTTACTAGGTCCGCAGAAATAAATAAAGATATATATTTATTAAATTGATTCTTTAAATTCTCATAGAGATTAGAAAAGATGTTTTTTGACCACCACTTTATAGAGTAAAGCTATGCCATTTATTGGCTGCAGATTCATTTTATAGAATTTGTTTTTCATAACACAGGCCTACAACATTTAGACATTTGTTTCCCACAAAGTTCTGAAGGTGGTCTTTAATTTAAGTTTTCACATTAAGCAGAATTCATTTCTTTGATTTATATTTTGCATTTTCTCTCCGGAAATGCATACATTCCTGGTATGGTCAAAAAATTACAACTGTACGACATTATGTATAAATAAATTTCATTCTATATTAGATTTTTTTACTTATAATGTTTTATATTTATTCCAAATATAATAAGATTTTCTTTTAGCAAAGATTAAAACAAGAACATTTTCTGCTAATTTTGTCCATGTTTCTTCAAGTCAAAAACTGCAAAATTATTATACACGAGATGACCGAATTCCAAAGCTAATATCACATCTTGTGTGATAACAGGGTGTTTCGCAATAGTATAACTGAAAAGTCCTAGTCCTCTTTTACAATCGCTTTCTTTGATGAGACAAAGTTTTAGAAGCTAGGATTTTTTATGCCAGATCAATGTCTTCTCCCACTATCGACATAAGGATTGAGATCAAAAAAATCTTAACACACATAAGATGTTATAATAAGGAAAACATTGAACCTAGAGTTTTGATTTTTTTATCTAATTGTTATTATTTTAGAATTTACAACAAAAAAAGATAACTTTTATAATTTAATCACTAATTACGAACTTATGGAAATTTACCGGAAACCTTTCCATTAGGGATTTTAGAGTTGCTTTTGGCACTTTTTTGAAACAGGAAGTCCATCACCGTTTAAATTCTTCCACATTTCCCAATATCTCTCCCTTGGCCTAAGCTTCGGAAAGTTTATTGTTCTTGTGCCACTCTTTCTAACAGTAGTGACAGAATAGCAAATCTGCCCAGATATATGTGGACACATTGGGTTGGCTTATGAAAGGAAGGAGTCTTTTTTGCAAACACTCCTTAATATTAATATTAATTAATTTTTAGAGACCGTTGTAACATATGACTTGCTTCTTTTGCCGCCAGTGCATATTGCTTAAAACACCAGGAACTTTTTTTGGAAATTCGGTCTGCTTTTGGGTCCTACACTTATCTTCAACATTTCTTCGAGCATTAGAAACATAAAAATTTAACCCCGGAAGCCACCAAAAATGTTCCACAATAATCGAGGGCGGTCCCAGAGCAACAAGAACTGACAAAGGATACACAACAAATTTGGGGAAAGTGTTAATTTTTTCTCAACATAATCTTCTGAGAATCCACCTTATATTTTCAAGTTTGGAAATAGCAAAAAAAATAATCCCAGGGAGCTAAATCTGTCGAATAAGATGCGTGATGAAGCAAGCCAAACTTCAATTCATAGATTTTGGTCATCGCTATAATGGATGTGTCCACTTGTGCATTGTCTTGATGAAACAACACTTTCATTACCGCCAAATGCGACCTTTTTTCCTTAATTTCGTCGCATAAACGCCGCAATAAGTTTGCTTCTCTGTTGATTGTTTTTCCCTTTTGAAGTTAATCAATAGAAATTATACGACGCGTAATACTAAAATCAAACGCCATAACCTGGCCTGCAGATGGAACTGCCTTCGGCTTTTTTAAACAGATTCACCCATTTCAATCCACTGTGGTTTTGCCTAATTGACTGTTCTATTGTCTAATTCAGGCGGACAGCAAAATTCGAGGTTCGCTCTCTCATTCACGGTTCGCGCCCCATTCATTATTGAATCAACATGTTTCGCCATACAAAATTTTGAGAGTGAACCATCGTGGTTCATTTAGAATCTAGTTGCGAACCACAAAGAATTTACTATTATCTCCAATTTTTATCAAAAATTATCGCTAGTTTATCTGAACTAGCTGTAAAAAAAATATATATACAAAGAAAAAACAAAAAATTGATGTGTGCAATAAAATAAATAAAATCCTTGTATAAGTGAAAAGCTTATATTTACATATATATATTTAAATCAGAGTTCAGAAAAAAACACACACTGAATAAAAAACTCGTACATATATGTAAACAAACATAATTTAGACCAACACACACATATTTTTAGCTTCACATCAATTATGTGCGTTTCTAAATTTTCTACGGTGCCCAACAAAATCATGACTGTGTTCGTTTTAATATTTCGTTATTTACACGAACATTTTTGTATCACGTACTTTTTGTTTCGATCACACATAAACCACACATATTGGAGTGTTGCTTTATTTGAAGTTCGTGTTCTGGTACGTGTACTGAAAAAAAAAAACAGAACATGTACAATAAACAGGTTCGAGTTCAGTTATATTTTAAGTCGTGTTGTGGCTCGTGTACTAAGAAAAAACAGAACATGTACAATAAACAGGTTCGAGTTCAGTTATATTTTAAATTCGTGTTCTGGTTCTTGTACTACGAAAAATTGAAACATCAATTCGCGATCTGATACACCCCAATAAAAGCGACAACAATTGTTTCAACCAAATTTATTAAAATTTTATTGACCCTTTTTTATGACTTACGTTGCAAATTGTTTACAATTGTCAAATATTTTAAAATTTTATTGGTCACTTTTTGTGATTTACGTTGAAATTATTTACAATTGTTTTTATTGACTGGTTTTTATTTTAATAAAAGATGGTAATAAAATACTTAAGACACAAAAACTGCACACTGCACTTAAATCTTTCTTGCAGGTTTCAATCAGACGTGTAAATTTTTTCGTTTCGCTATTAAAAGTTGCGTATGTTTTATAGCAAAACTTATTTCTGTTATTGCTTTCAAATTGTTTTAATTTTCACAAAATATTTGCAATTTACACAATAACACAGTACTCTTATAGATCACGATCTAATGAAAACTGAACCACTTATAATGAATAAATGACGCACGCACTCGCTATTTATTGCAAAACCAATTGCGTGAAATTGTAACGTAAGTCATAAAAAAGGGACAATAAAATATGAAAATATTTTTTTGGGTTTTTTTTGTTGACACTCATTGTGTTTTTATGCAAAAAATCCCAAAAAATCATTGAGAAAAGGATTGTGCATTGACACTAATTGGTTCACAAATTAAGTGTGGGTGATTGTGTTTTTTATGATGCAAAATTTGTTTGTGTCTAAAGTTATTTGTTACCAAAAAAAAAAAAAATGTTTGCAAAAGATCCTAACAACCAACAAGTGTGTCTTTTATGCCGCAAAATTGCGTTTTTCGTCTATGACACTAATTGGTTGCGAAAATAGGGGTGGGTAATGCAAAAAAAACTTACAACCAACAAGTGTAACTTTTATGTGTAAAGTAAACTAAAAAAGCAAAAAACAAAAAAACTCTTGTTTAAAAAAAAAAAAAAAAAAAAAAAAAAAAAAAAAAAAAAAAAACTAACAAAAACAACAATGAATAAACCGCCTGACAATAACCAAAGCTGTTTTCAAATAGACAAAAACAAATTCCTTAACATAAAATCAATTGGTCCTAAATATATGATTATGAAAAGAGTAAAAAGCCAAGAAAATCTATCCAATGTTTCACCCTTCCTCATTAAAAAAGTGATAGATTCAGTATGTGGCAGTGAAGTGGATATGTGTAAGAAAATAAGAAGTGGCGATATTTTAATCAAAACAAAAACTTTCATACAAGCTTCAAGATTAATTACATTAACTTCATTATTACCATCTATTCAAGTTGAAATCGTTGAGCATCCTAGACTTAATTTTTCAAAAGGAGTAATATACTCAAATGACTTAAGGAATATAAATGAAGATGAAATCCTACAAGAGCTAAAATCACAAAACGTTTTCGATGTTAAGAAAATTCTAAAAAAAGGTAACGACAATAATCTAATTGAAACTGGACTGATCATAATCACCTTTGCTTCGACAACTTTACCTGAAGTTATAAACATAGGATATGAAAAAGTTAATATACGCCCATACGTTCCACTACCTCTAAGGTGCAGAAACTGTCACCGTTTTGGCCACCTCACTAATATTTGCAAAAATAATAAAATTTGTCCTGATTGCGCCAACAACTTTCATTTTGAAGAAGACGATGAGATCTGCGATGTAATGAAATCGTGCATAAATTGCAAAGAAAATAAATCGAGTATTTACAATCATGGAGCTTATGATAAATCATGCCCAATATTTCTCAAGGAAAAAGAAATTCAAGCTATCATCACGTTACAGAAAGTAGATAGAAAAAAAGCAACCGAAACGTATAAAGAACGTCACCAACAAAACACAACATACTCGTCTGTTACTTCACAATTTACACACAACAACTTAACTACTCCAAAAAATGGCAATGATCACATTACTAAGAGCACTACTACTACCACCAGAGAATTAGTCAACTACTCTGATATTAACCCGACCACATCTGATTCAAGGAACTCTCCTCCAACTAAGAAAGTTTTAATTCTCCCTAAAAATACATCGAAGAAGGCTAAAACGGACTTGAAACGAAAAATGGGCCAAAAAACAAATCTCAGATAAAATCTAGATCCGGAGAAGAGGATACAGATACAAATGAATCTATGGCTTTTGATTAAACGGTATCGAACTTAGCTTTCTGGATTGGTAGGTCGACCTCGATGCCCTACTGACATTCGGGTGGGAAATACAATCAAAATCAAACATTTGATTGTATATTTCATGCGGATTTTCTGGTGGGGCGTTTGGGTCGGCCTGCCGATTCAGAATCTTAGCACCAATATAAGTATATAAATATCTATTTATTTTATTATATTATTTAGTTAACAAACCCCCAAAATCTCATTCAAGTACCTAATTAATTATAAAAAAACCCTTTTACATTTTTTGGATATATCTCTTAGAATGACTTTAAAAATTCTACAATGGAATATAAAAGGTTACCTAAATAACTATAATGAATTAATATTGCTTATTAAAAAATATAATATAAAAATAATTTCTCTTCAAGAAACCCATCTAAAACCCAACACCTTAAATTTCCCCATCCCTATTAATTACTCCTGCTACTCTAATAATAATTCAAACTCCTTTGGCGGTGCTGCCATTCTCATCCATAATTCAATAAAACACTATCAACTCCCTCCTAATAATAATTTCGATGTTATAACTATAGAATTACAATCTAAAATGAAATTTCGCATTACTTCTGCTTATCTCTCCCCATCAACCAATTTTAATAATAATGACCTCCAAAGGGTCTTTGGTACGATGAACACCCCCTACCTAATAACAGGTGATTTCAATAGTTGGCATGAAAGTTGGGGATCCCCTACTAACAACAAAAGAGGAAGGATATTAGACAACTTTATCACTCAATCAAATTTCACATTACTGAACGACAAATCCCCAACTCATTTGTCGACTCACAATTCACTAACCCACGTTGACTTGACATTCTGTTCCCCCGAACTAAATATTCATTCTAGCTGGGACATATATGATGATTTGCATGGGAGTGACCACTTTCCAATATGCATTACAATGTTTCATCCACAACCCAATGTAATATCCTATTACAAACCTCATTTCTTAACAGACAAAGCAAGATGGAACCTTTTTAATGAAAAATGTTTTAATTTTGAACCAATGATAGAGGTTAGTTCAAATATCAATAAAGAAGCCGGAAATTTAAAGAAAATTATTTTGCGAGCCGCAAATGAGTCGATTCCACAATCAAAAAGAACAAGCACTTCACCATCTGTACCATGGTGGAATTCGCATCTTGAAAAGTTAAAAAACGATAAAAATAAACACTGGTACAATTTTCGTAGGAATATCAATCAACAGAATATGATCAATTATAAAAAAGCAAATGCACTCCTAAAACGAGAAATAAAAACTTCTAAAAAACTTGCTATAAATAAACTAACATCCGAAATAAATCCTTTAACTCCAACAAAAATAATCTGGAAAAACATTCGGACCTTTTGCGGATATAAGATCAATCATGGCATTCATTGTATACGTAAAAACAACAACCTTAATGAATTTTGTACCGATCGGTTAGAAATAGCCAACGAACTTGGGTCATTCTGGTCTTCTAATTCAGAGGACAATTTTTTCCCCCAACAATTTCAAAACCATAAAAATACCCTGCAACAATCTTTATCCAATATACACCCAAGCAATAGTGCTGTCAAAATTGAACAGAATATAAATACCTTAGAACTTTTATCTACCCTCTCTAAGTTGAAGGGAAAATCACCTGGATTAGATAGGATATCATATGCAATGATTATAAACGCTTCCAGTAGTTATAAAACAAGATTACTTAATTTTTATAACAACATACTTAATGACAAAATACCACAACAATATAAATCCAGTGTAATAATACCAATTTTGAAACCTAAAGCCGACAATACTTTGACGAAATCTTACAGGCCGATTTCTCTTAATTCCTGCATATCGAAAATTCTAGATAAAATAATAGCAAACAGACTTTGGTGGTTCCTAAACTCCAACAAGCTAATTAACATTCATCAGATGGGATTTAAAAAAGGGAAATCTACCGTAGATCCCCTTCTCTATATCGACCATGTTGTCTCAAGCTCTATATCTGCCAAACAACATCTTACGATCCTTTCTCTAGATTTTGAAAGTGCTTACGAAAAAATTGGCTTGCATTCAATAATACACCAGCTAATTTCATGGAATGTGGGTCCAAAAATTATAAATTACATAATCAACTTTATGTCCCAACGGAGGATTATAATTCGAGTCGGTAATTGCTATTCCCAACCATTCCCATTATACAATGGTATACCTCAGGGCTCACCTTTATCTGTTGTCCTCTTTCTCATAGCATACAACAAACTAAGTAGTATAATTCTTCAACATAAGAATCTAAAGTTCTTTGGTTATGCGGACGATTTTAATATAATAGTAAGATCGAATAGTCGTAAAAACCCTAAGATAAATCTTAAACATCTTGTAAATGACATTTTGACTTGGTGCAAGTATTCAGGTGCGGTTCTTTCCCAGACCAAATGCAAGTACGTCCACTTTTGCAGGAAACAAAACTGCAAATGTACATTGATTACAGATCAAATTCAGATATCCGAAGTGGATAACCTTAGAATTTTAGGGATTATCTTTAATAAAAGATACAATTGGAAATCCCACATAGCTCATCTTAACAACTCACTGAACAACCAGTTAAATGTGATCAAATGTTTAGCTAGCCCAAAATTTGAAAGCAACATCCTGTCACTGTTAAATGTCGTTAAATCTCTTGTTATCCCGAAAATTAACTATGGAATATTTCTGTATGGATATGCTCCTAAGTCGTCACTAAGACAAATCAAAACTGTGCTCCATTCAGCCATCCGACTCTCTCTAGGAGCACTTCGCACGACTCCAATTAATAATATGCTATTTGAGGCGAATTTTAATGACTTTTTGGGCTTACGAGACTACACCTCTGGGAACCTAATAAAATCTTTAATTTTCTGTGATGATAGCCCTCTAGGAGGTATTGTAAAAAATCTTAAAAAATCTAAGAGAAGAATGAAATTTCCATCTAGCATATGCAGAATTTTCGAGAACTGCGCTGAGCTGGACATAATAGTCAAACCTACCAAACTTCCCTCTTTAAGCAATCCTCAATGGAATTTAAGAGAGGAATCGATCGATACATCCTTGCATTTACACCTTAAAAGTAATACACTCCCGTTGCAATACCAATGGTATTTCCGTAACAAAGTTGAAAACCTCAAGGATTATTTTTTCATTTACACAGATGGATCCAAAAGTCAAGAAAGCACCTCTTTTTCAGTTACTTATGAGGATAAGATAATCAAAGTATCGCTATTACCGGACTATACCTCAATCTTTTCCGCTGAAATTATAGCAATAAATGAAGCTTTGACCTTCGTAAAAAACAGGAAAGGAAAATATGTAATTTGTACTGACTCCTTTTCTGCCTTATGTGCAATTTCAAATATTAATAATAATAACTTCTATGCAAATAATATAAGAGATATTCTAATTGGAAAATATCCAAAAATTCTCCTTATGTGGATCCCAGGACATTCCCAAATACCTGGAAATGAATTTGCAGATTACATTGCCCGAAAAGCTATAGAATTTCCTATCCTAAAGTGCCACAATTTTAATATGCGAGACATTAAAAACAAATTTTTTTTAAAATCTCAACGTGATAAAAACAACATATGGGAATTCACAAATACTTGGTACAAAAACTTAAACCCTAGTCAAATTAGCCTCCCTACATGGTTTAAATCAAATGAAAACATAAAAAGACTTGACCTAATTAAGTTTTTAAGACTTCGACTTGGACATACGAAACTCACACACGGACATTTAATAAGTAGAACTGCTTCTAGTGTATGTAGCTGCGATAACACTTCAATTATCAATATCAATCACTTCCTATCCAACTGTCCGCTATATACAACAGAACGGACAGACATCTTTGGTAACTCCGATCCCATTCAATGCTTATCCTCTCCTTCGTATAAATCCATTAAAGATATTATTAAGTTTATTAAATTAACACATTTATACCACTTTATTTAATTTTGAATTCCGAGTGCTTATATTCAGATCATTCTGACTACACTGTATTTACACCGTATTTTGATGTAAATCCTTCAATTAATAAGTATACACATATTACCAAAAAAATTTGTTATTTAAAACAAAATAAAATAAAACATTAAAAACTGTTCATATACCGAAGTATTTAAACACATATGTATGCATTTCTTTACACAACCATATTAGCTTAAGGCCTAGCTGCTATAGCTTTAAATATTTAGCATTTTAATTTTATATTCTAATGTTAAGAACTAAATAAATAAATAAATAAATAAATAACTGAACTCGAACCTGTTTATTGTACATGTTCTATTTTTTCTTAGTACACGAGCCAGAACACGACTTAAAATATAACTGAACTCGAATCTGTTTATTATACATGTTCATTTTTTCTTAGTACACGAGCCTGAATACGACTTAATATATAACTGAACTCGAACCTGTTTATTGTACATGTTCTGTTTTTTCTTAGTACACGAGCCTGAACACGACTTAAAATATAACTGAACTCGAACCTGTTTATTGTACATGTTCTGTTTTTTCTTAGTACACGAGCCACAACACGACTTAAAATATAACTGAACTCGAACCTGTTTATTGTACATGTTTTGTTTTTTTTTTCAGTACACGTACCAGAACAAGAACTTCAAATAAAGCAACACTACAATATATGTGGTTTATGTGTGATCGAAACAAAAAGTACGTGATACAAAAATGTTCGTGTAAATAACGAAATATTAAAACGAACACAGTCATGATTGTGTTGGGCACCGTAGAAAATTTAGAAACGCACATAATTGATATGAAAATAAAGATATGTGTTGGCTGCTTTTGAACAGAACATTGTGTGTTTCATGTGTGTATTTTCTGAACCTTGATTTAAATAAAAACAAACAAACAGCAAAAAGCCGGGCCAAATAATTGCAAAAAAAAAAAGAAATATAAACGTCAAAATGAAACAAGAACAATCGTCTGAACACCAAGATTTGCAATCGTGATTCAGAGAGCGAACCAAGTGGTTCATTTTGCCGTGCGAACATGGTATAAGGTGTGAAGTGGTGGTCCCATGTCTTATCCATGGAATCGATGCAAAACCTCCGCTTTATTGCTGTGAAACATCGCTAAACAATCTATTGAAACATATTCACGGCGCTGTTAGTATTCTACTGTGAGCCAACACGACACCCATCTTGCGAACAGTTTTCACATCTCCAAATTTCAGCCAGCCGACGATCATTTAATTTTCTTAACTTATTCTGACGTGGTCACCTCAGTTGGTCGACCACTATGGTGTTCGTCTTGGCAACTCGTACGGCCTTATTTAAACTCTCTTACCCAATATTTTATAGTCGTAAAGGAAGGAGCATACTCTTCCAGAGTAGAAACAAGCTCCGCTTTAATATTGCTTGGACGGAGACCTTTCAAATGAAATCATTGTATTACATAACATTGACCACTTTTTTCCATGTTTACAAATTCAATGAGATCGTTGACTGTTGATGGCTCCAAAAAAAGTACTAAACAAAGTGGCGGCTTGGAACTTAAACCATATGTTTTATAAGGTAGCCACTTATTACCTATCACTTATCATCTATACGCTAGGTAGGGTTGTATGGGGACCGCCCTCGTACGTTTCGTTATACATAATGCTCAGTTTTGCGGCTCTAAATATTTTACAGCGTTTCTGGCTGGTTTTTTTTGAACTTCGTGTGTTTTCAAAACTGCACTGGTTTTAACTTTTCGCACCAAATAGTTCGAGCACTGAGCTAAGCAGGCTTCTTTTCTACCGCATGTGTTGGGAGATATTTTCAATATGGGATCTATTTTCTTGGCCTTTCTTTCTTCACGATCCAGGTTTCCTGTTAATAGTGAAATTCTCCTGATAGTTTCTAATAACATTGGCAATCGTTTGACGGCAGACCTTTGATTTTTTGGCCAGCTTTTTGTAAGATCAAGTTGGATTTAGTCGAAAATATTTAATAATTTTAGCACGTACTTTTATTTCATCACTCATTATAATCAAACTAAAAACAAATGAACAAGGTTGTCATTAAACATAATAACTGACATATTTTTCAAAGATAATTCGATGAAAAAAAAAATTCAATTACTTCAAAAAAAAGTTTAGAGGAAAAGCGTGTGTTCAGAGTTTTTTAATCTCAGTTCTTATCAAATATTGTTGTCTAAAACCTAAAATCAATTTTAGAACTTACGAGCACATTTCTTTAATGGCCAATTTTTATGAATAAATAATAAAGAATAAACATTTTAATCTACAAGCAGGTCAATTAAGTAACAGGTGTAAACACATTTATTTCTCTATACGAATGCCATGCATAAAACATACATGCAGGCATACATAAATACATACATACATACGCACACTTATGTAATTATTATAATGGCCAACAGCAACAAAGTTATATTATTGGCTATATGCACACATTAATAGTTGAAAAAGATTAAAAAAAAAAGATTTTTTGTTTAAATAAAAAATCAAAAGTGTTGCTTTAAATTAATTTTACTACACAGTAGTATTTTTTTTTTTTTTTTTTTTTTTGGTATTTGTCAATAGGCGGAGCATATATTGTGTATACACACATGTACTGTTCCTGAGTGAGTGTGTGTGGCTATATTATTTTGGCACGTATTTTTGAAGAAGAAGAAAAAACAGAAAATGTTTAAAATTTTAATTGAATTGAATAGTTTATATATAATGTTAGAGGCGTGATTTAGAGTTTTTGTAATTGTGGTAATTTAATGAGTGTGTAGGTTGGTAGTCGTAAATTGCATGTTCTTTTTTTTCAATAGACATTTGAAAAAAAAATATAATTAAATATTAAAAAACAATTTGTTAATTGTTTGTTTAATTTTTGGTTGTTCATTAAAATGGTCAAGTAATCTACATTGAGTTTGTTTGTGTACAGAGAATTAAGAAATATCACTAATACGCCCCTTAGTTAGTCGAGCAAATTACATTTTAATTAGTTTTTGTGTTTTAATTAAATTATTATTATTATTATTTTATCTTTAGATATGCATTTGTTGCTGAGTATTTAATTATGTATGTTAATCCATTTTTCCCATAACTAATTACGTTAATTGGCTTAAGTGGCAATTGGGATACAGTTGAAGAAATATGTTGATGAGAAAATTGTGCTCGTAGGTCTAACAAAAATAAATTTTATTAAATAATTTTGCAAGGCGTGGATGTATAAATCTAAAGTTCATCTAAACTTTACATTAAATTCTTTGGCAAACTTTAGTATTTAAAATGGCTTAAAAATTTCCAGATCAGAACCAAAGATCGGCTTATTTTAAGCGTATACTGGCATGAAGATGTGTTCAAAAAGTTCCAAAAAGAGAAAACCACAAAAGAAATCAGAACCGAAAATAAGGCTAGAGTTGAACCTTGACTCTTGTAAGCTGGAGACTTAATCAATTCTTTTCGGTCCACGAGTTGTGGTCAGAATTTGTTTTTTTTTTAATATTAATTTAAACCTTAACTGAATTAGCGAATAAAAACAGCGCACAGAAACTTTTTTTTTCGAAATTATAAAATTAATTTTTTTTTAAATCTAATGTCAAAATTTAAATAAAAAATATTTGAAAAAAATTTTAAATTTGTTTTTTTTTAGCAATTTAAGTTAATTTTAATTAAAATCAGACTCACCCAGAATCACTCAAGAAATTTGTTATCTTATCACGCTCACTTCCGAAGTAAATTGAGTTTCAAATACTATGCATACTTTTTAAATATCACTTAAAAGTTCGTAACACTCGCCCATGGACCGGAACTGAAACAAATTAAATAAAATTCAATTTAAACCGATGCAATTTAAAAACCTTCCAAACTAAATATGAGCTGTAAAAAAACATGTTTTTTTCTTTCAGTGTAGTTGACCTTATTAAATACACACACAAAAAAAACAGAGTATTTCATTTAATTACATTTACAACATTTAAATGTTGAATAAGGATTAAACTACTCATTGAAGAGCATAATTACGTAAATAATGTTGTTATACCCTCCACCATAGGGGTGATGAAGGTGTGTTTATTTTTGTGGTAGCACTTGTAACATATGATATGATTTTGTTTTAAAAATTTTATACAGGCGATTTTCTGTGAGATAAGTTTTATGAGAACGACTATACGATACGCTATACCATGAGAATGAAAATGAACATAAACCAAATCTGAGTGGAATTGATATGAATTTGTTGGCCACTATTATGAAACAATTCAAACCGGCTGCAATATGTATGAGGACTAGGGCCATATTTCGTAGTCACTTATTAAAAAAACAAACAAGTAAAACTTAAACTCGACTGTGCCGAATCTTTAACACCTTCCACCTATGTCTTAAAATCAATATTATAACCACTATTGCGTAGGGTTACCCATTTAATACAGTTGTCGATAATTAACTTTTAAATTCTAATACCATTTAAATATGCCAATTGAATTTTTTTTGTTCAATTAAATCTTTTTATTTACTTTTTATAATATTTACATTTTTACTTAATTTCGTACACATTTTAAAGAGTCCAAGAATTTTATCTTTTTCTGCTTAATTAATTATAATATACATTGATGTTATAACTTTAGATATACATATATACAAACTTTTATTGAAGGTAAAAATTTTTTAAAACTACTTAAAACTACTTATCCTACTTAAATATCTACGATGAACGAGCTCGTTATTATTATGTTCATTAAAAATTTCAGTAATTCTACTAATTTTCCCTTTAACTGATTTTATACCAGCTAGCGTATGGAGTCGCTCAGTCGAAAAAAACCATGGCAGATTATAAATTAACTTCAGTAATTTATTTTGCAATGTTTGTAATTTTTGTAAATGACAATTGACACTTGTAGACGAAAGAGGAACTTCACAAAATATGACTGCATGGAATATTGACTTTAAATTGAATTTTTTACAATTCCTATTTATAAATGGATATAGTATTCGTGTTAGCCATGTCCTTGAATTTGATTTTAGGATCAAGTATAACAATGATTTTCTCAAGAATTTTACTAATCGAGCACAATAAGTTTATTGGTCGGTAAGAGGAGGGAGCTTCTTTTGGCTATTTGATAGGGACGACTTTCTTTTCTTTGAATTCTTTCGGAAAATAACAGAGTAAAGGCAAGAATTCATAATATCTGTTAGGAGTTTAATACCTTTGTGGAAGTGCCTTTTAACATCGATTACACTGCTCAACAAATTAAAAAAAATTGACTGCAGAAACGAAGCATGTTTTTAACTAATCTGGGTGCTCTGAATTCGAATCTGAAAATTGGGCTATCACGTCTTGTTCATTTTTTATTGCATGCTGGCAATACTGTAAAACAGTCAATACTTGCACTATATCTTTACAATTATTAAGAAGCCCACATTCATTCTAAATCTTCATAATAGTAGCGTTTAAGCATGTCAGGGAGATCGTGTGTTACTGATTCAAGCTATTTTTGCTTTATGTGTGGTGAATATTTGGTTGGAAAAAAAAGAATATGCAATATCAGAATCATTAAAATATGCGCATTTACATTATTTTGGTTTTGGTGTCAGAAACTTGGACAAACCGTGGACACCGACAATGTTTTGCAATAGTTGCAGAACTGTTTTATACAAGTGGTCAAATGGCAAGAAGATCTATTTCGATTTTTCAATTCCAGTACTTTGGAGAGAGTCAAGTAACCACCAAACCGATTGCTATTTCTTTTTAACAAAAGTTGATGCATTCAATATGAAAAATCGAAAAAATATTACATACGCGAATCTCCCATCGGTTTCCAAACCAGTTCAACGTCCACCAAATGATCCATCACCAGTCATTCCCAGTGCTACGAGCATCTTTCACCAGCAATGGTAGTTTGTATGAGCCTGACGATGAGCGCCATTTAGTGGCTCAAGCTGAGCTGAATGATCTAATTGGGGCTTTACATTTAACGTAGCAAGACGCAGAATTACTAGCTTCACGCATGCAGCAGTGGAAATATCTTGCAATTGGGACAAAAGTAAAAATCTATAGCGATAGAAGCTTGGAATTGGCTGCATATTTTGAAAAGAAACACTCTATTCTATACTGTACTGATGTTGATGGTTTATTTCAAAAAATTATTTTGAATTGATGGCTCTCAGTACAGTTTAAAGGCTCTTCTTTTGCATAATGGGAATGAAAAATTATCCATACCAATTGCTCATGCCATTAATACAAAGGAAAATTACGAATCAATTACTGAAATTTTGACACCACTCAAATACAACGATCATAAATGGAAGATCTGTGGTGACCTTAAGGTGCGTGATTTAAATTTCTTTGTATATTTAGTATAGACCATCTTAAATAACTATAAATTAATCTGCTTCACGTCATTGGTTTGTTGACTGGTATGCAAGGAAGTTTCACTAAATATTGTTGTTTCCTTTGTCTATGGGATAGTCGCGCTACATGTCGCCATTACATCAGAACAGAGTGGCCAAAAACAACTGAGTATTCACCAGGAAAACTAAACATTTCAAATAAACCATTAATTGATCTAAATGACGTTCTTCTTCCGCCGCTGCAAATAAAATTGAGCAGCATTTAAATATTTGTTAGCGTTTTTCCCTAAATTTCATATTCTAAAATCAAAGAAGGCATATTTGTTGGCCCTCAGATGAGGAAGCTATTGAATGACGACAATTTGTCACAATGTTTATTGGAGAAAGAATATGCAGCCTGGAAATCTTTCAAGAGCATTGTGGACAGTTTTCTTGGAAACAATAAGAGCGAAAACTACAGAAAAATTGTTGCTGAATTATTGAAAAATTATCACGAATTAGGTGCACGAATGTCACTCAAAATGCATCAGAGTTCAGAAAAAAAACACACACTGAGTAAAAAATCGTACATATATGTAAACAAACATAACTTAGACCAACACACACATATTTTTATTTTCATACCAATTATGTTTGTTTTTAAATTTTCTTCGGTGCCCAACACAACCATGACTGTGTTCGTTTTAATATTTCGTTATTTACACGAACATTTTTGTATCACATACTTTTTGTTTCAATCACACATAAAGCACACATTTTTGAGTGTTGCTTTATTTGAAGTTCATGTTCTGGTACGTGTACTGAAAAAAAACACAGAACATGTACATGTTGTGGCTCGTGTAGTAAGAAAAAACAGAACATGTACAATAAACAGGTTCGAGTTCAGTTATATTTTAAGTCGTGTTTAAAATTTTATGTTTGTTGTTTTAAAAATATGAATAAAATAATATGTAAAATTTTTTTCGTAAGCATTCTTTAATTGAGAGTGTAGAAGATGTCACAAGAAAGCGCCTTGCCTAGTAATATTGTAGATATCGTTGCCAGTATCTTCTGAAGCTATTTCTTTGTTGAACCATATTTCTTACGGAATAAGGAAGAGATATGAATTATGTCTCTTTGGAATACTACAATCAATGGCATTATTTAAAACTTGTTTGAAGTTCGATATAAGATTGTCAATATGTTCACAGTTGGTGATATTGCTGATACATGGCTAATTAAGGTGTCTAAGGAATCTCAAAAAACAATGATCTTTACTGGCAAATGGTCGGAGCGTAAGTCTTTATTTAAATTTGTAGTTAATTTTTTTCTTTTTTGATCAGTATTTATTATGGTTTATTATTTTTTTATTTAAAAAAAAAACAATCATGGTCTTTTTATAGAAACTAGCAGATTCCAGCGCTCGAAATTCGAGTGCAATTTCTAAGCAACTTTATTTTTCAACTTAGCCAATTCACAAACCAACACTATTTTAGTTTATTATTATTGTGAATGAAGAAAACAAACTCACTAACAAACACATTAACAAATTTAATTAACACAGACATAGCAAATGCATAATTGTATGTATGTGTTAGTAGCAACTTTAAATGAAATTTACTCAAAATAGAGCAAAAAAAAATTAAAAATCTGTAAATCTGGTGAACAGCTAAAATGAAATACCTTTCAAATAATATACGTTTAGTCAAAATCGGGATAAAACGGTATAACAAAACATCGGTAACAAGAAATCGCCTAGCCTATTAATGTTATAGATAATTAAATTCTATCTGAAAAATTGCATTCTTTTTCTGTCATAAGAGTAGACCAAAGAGAAATACTTTTTACCGCAACTAGCATTGAAATTCCCAAAGCTAAAAAATTATGCAATATTTCAAAACAAAAAGTTTCAAATAAGTCTTGACTATAAACCAGTTAAATGTTTAATATTGCTATTTGAATTAGCTTGTAATATGTTAATTTGAAGACACAAAGATAGATTGAATACTACAATAAAAAACTACAATAAAAACAAGTAAAAAGTTAAAGTAGGTCTATACGGACTCAATGTCAAAACAATTATTGGATAATAGTGATGTACATTACATCAAAACAAAGCGAGTGTTCGATTATTTTAAAAATCAAATAAGCTTTATAAAAAATTTTTACATCAATTATATTGTTATTTCTAGACTTTACAAGGGGAATACATCTATTTGTTGCTAACAATAACATGAGCATTAGAAAATATAATGTATGAAAGCAAGGTATCCAATCCCTACGGGAAATAATTTTTATTAACTCTTAAGCTTTGTTAGATGTGCGTTGATTCTATAGGAAAAGTATTAGAATCTGACAAATATTCAAGAACTACTTTTAAAAGTATTTATTATGAAATATATTTTAAATGCTTAAAGTTTCTAAACTGAGAGTTTTTCTTCAAAACAAATATATTGAATTCATCACAACATGATAAAGTTGATTAAAAAGAAATTAAATTAGGAAAATTCGAAAACTTGTGATATGGAAATTTTTCTATAATTTAAATTTAAGAGTTCTTTTTGTATTTATTTCAGATTAACGGTAACAAAAAAAATTTGGTAATACCAATCTAAACTAATTAACATTGAGTAAATGCTAGAAACACAACCACCACAATACAACAAGTATAACAACAATAACGCAGGAAGATCATATTTTTTCAGGAGCTTCTTTACATTTTCATTGAAATCTCGGGACTTATTGAGCCAATTTTTATCATTTTAAATAGCAACCTGCTCAGGATGCCAATGAATCATTTTCACTAAAATGAGCAACCCAGTTGACCTATTGAGGGCGTGACCTTATTATACACAAACGTACAGACAGAGATCGCTATATCAACTCCGCTTGTTTTAAGATTCAAGACTATATATATTTTATATGGTCCAGATTTTTTTTTAATTGTTATAAACGTAGACAGACTTATATATCCCTCTGCACAAATTTTATTTTCATCATGTAAAATTATTTATGTTATTTAAGATATGTTATTTATATAAATTTGAAATAAAATCATATTTCCCTTTAAAACACGGGGTCAGAAATCCTCCAGTCCTAGAACTTTAGAAACTTAAGATTGATAAACGCTAAAAGTCGTGATCTCTATATTATTATGTACCCGTACACTGAGTTCAAATAATAATAATATAATATAACCTCGCCCGTCGTCTTTCGATTACAAGCCGCCTCTATACTGGGCATAGGTTGTCTACAAGATTACTCCATCTATCTCTTCGTTCAGCAACTTCTTTGAGTTCCCCAATGTTGTTGTATCTTCGTCCAGGACCGTCTGCTTCAAGACCGTTTTGCTCAAGCCTGTTTATTTCACCCAATGTTGATCTTCGCCAGGTGGTTCTTGGTCTTCCTACTGTTCTACTCCCTTGGGGGTTGTATACCAAAGCTTGGTGACATACTTCGTCCGATGGCTTACGAAGTGTATGTCCTATCCATCCAAACTTCCTCCGCCGAACTTCCACATTTATGTCGTACATATCTGTCCTCGCCCAGAGTTCTTCGTTTGTTATTCTATTGGGCCAGAACACCCCAAGGATTCTGCGAAGACATCTATTGACAAAAGCGCGCAGTTTGTTTTGTATTGACTCCGTTACAAACCATGTTTCACATCCGTAGAGCAGGACAGAAAGAACACAAGCTTTATACAAACGGATTTTCGTGCTGAGGCTGTAGTCTTTTGAGCTCCATACCTTGCGAAGTTGAGTGTATGAGCCCAGCGCCTTCTTTATTCTATTTTGCACATCTTTTAGGGTACCACCATTTTCAGATATTATACTTCCAAGGTAAGTAAACTCCTCAACACGTTCAACTTGATGCTCCAAGAAGTTTAGTTGCTCTGTTGACGTTGTGTTTATCCGCATTTCTTTGGTTTTTCCTACATTTATCTTAAGCCCAACTTTGGAGGATTCAAGTTCCAGGTCTTTAAGTTTGCTTTGCATATCAATAAACCCGTGGGAGAGCTCACATTTGTCGTCAGCATAATCTAGGCCCTCCAATCTAGGCCCTCCAACCAAGTTCTAAAGGATTCCACATAATGCCACGCGCTTTGTTCTCATTCGCACGATTAGTTACTGCATCTATAACGATCAGAAACAGTAGTGGCGATAGCAAACAGCCTTGTCTAACCCCAGAAATTGTCTGAAAAGGCTCGGACATCTTTCCTTCATGTAGAACCGTGCATTTAAAATTCTCATAACTGTTTTTGATTATAGAAATGATTTTGTTAGGCACACCTATGTTCTCCAATTCAGCCCAAATGCACTCTCTGTGGATGGAGTCAAATGCTTTTTCGTAGTCCACAAAAAGAAGGTACAGGGATGACCGCATTTCAAAAGATTGCTCTATAATGATTCGAAGCGTATTTATCTGATCAACGCACGATCTGCCACTTCTGAAACCTGCTTGCTCTTTTCGCAACAGTACGTCTACTTGATGAATCATTCGTTCTAGAATTATTTTCATGAAGATTTTCATCACCGTGCAGAGAATCGTAATACCACGCCAATTGTTGCAATCCGTTGCATCACCTTTCTTTCGCAGTTTTACAATTATGCCACTTGTCAAGTCAGACGGAAACGTTTCAGAATTCCATATTTGTACGAAGAGTGGTTGTAATATATTTGCAAATAGTTCGGTGTCAGCTTTAAGAACTTCAGCTGTTATGTTATCTATTCCTGCTGCTTTGCCATTTTTTAGAGTTCTAATGGTGTCAATCACTTCATCCCTTGATGGAGGATCCGTTCTAATGGGCAGAGTGGTACCGTTATTATTTCTTGTAACGGTCACATTTTCGTTTTGAATATTTAAAACATTCATGAAGTGTTCTCTCCAACGCTGTTCATCGACGTTGGTTATTAGCGTTCCATCAGAGGACTTCACTGGTAATGCGCGTATGTTACCAGTGCCGGCAATTTTCTTTGTAACAACAAACAGGTCTTTCATGTTATGAGCCTTAGCTGCATTTTCCGCTTCTATGGTCATATCGCTTATTTCTTTCTTTTTATCTTCTCGGACCGACCTTTTTACCTGTTTGTCTAGCAGTCGATATTGATTTTGTGCTTCCTTTCTTTTAGTTATATCGTTGATGGAATTAATTTTATCTTTTCGACTTGCACGTTGATCAATCAAATCCCATGTTTGCGGAGATATAAAGTCTTCGATCTTTTTTTGCCTTGTTTCCAAGCTTTGAAACACAGGCATCGATTATAGCGGCTTTAATATCTTTCCACTTTTCATTAACATTTTCTGCCGACGTTGATAGTTCAATTACGTTATTCCGCACTTGCTCTAGGAAGGCTTCTCGATGTCGCTGGGATTCTAGTCTTTCGATGTTGTATTTGGTTCTAGTCTGGCCTTGGGTTGACTTCACATTTTTTAATTTAAAAACAATCCTTCCAGATAATAAGTGGTGATCTGTTCCAATATCCGCTCCTCTCTGGTTCCGGACATCACACAAAGAGTTACTCCATTTGGCGCTAACACAAATATGATCTATTTGGTTTTGCGTGATGTTGTCTGGTGACATCCATGTAATTTTATGCACTGAGTTCAAATAGACAGGGGAATTTTGTTAAAAAAATAAAAATCTTATTTTTTTATTCTAAAACAATTTCATTGCCTCTAAGTAATCTCCGTCCGCTACAATACAGTTATGACAACGTTTTTCCAACCCTCTAAAAAGTTGTTAAAGTCGATTCTTCAAACCGAGCAACGATTCAGCTTGACTTTATCTTCAATTGATTCAAAACGATGTACCCGGAGTGATCTTTTGTGTTAACTGAATAGCCAGAAGTCACACGGTACTCAATCAAGCGAATACAGTGGTTGTGCAACGATGAGTTGAATTTTTGCGAAATGGTCTCGAAGAACGTACACAATGTGAGACGGGACATTATCGTGGTGCAAAAACCATGAGCTGCCTGCCCATAAGTCTGGTGTCTTTTTACGAATAGCATCATGCAAATGATATTCGTTGTTTGGCCAGGTGGCTGGAATTCATAATGCACCACACCACGATAATAAAACAATTTTAACGACCTTTTGACCTTTTCAGTCTTGCTCACCTTTTGCACGATATTCGCTTATATAGTAAAACCTTCAAAGTGTTCACCGTTCTCAGTCTAAACTTTTTTATGACCTTTTATAAATTTTCCTTACCTTGACGATTGTTTGCTTAGTTTTTCAGTTATAACCCAAGAACCATTGATGATCTCTCACTTCATTATTCAGCAAATAGCTCTAGCAAATCAAATTGGACTAAATTTATAGAATGATATCTTAAAAAAATTTTAATTTTTCCTTTTTAAACTCTTTCTTTTAACTCATACTCTCTGTCTGTCTGTCTGTCTGTTGTGGGGCAACCCCATTCCCCTTTATCCAGTTGATCTAAAGCGTGGCCCGAAGTCTTGTTGTGACTACAAATTAATTTTGGGGTAGTCACGTACAGTCACGCATAGTTACGCGCTGTCACGGAGTGATCTAAATGTCATTTCCCCTCATTCGATCCATACACTTGCTGTGAAAAAAGATTAACTTTGACTTAAATCACGCATGGTCACGAACAGTCACGGAGAGATTTAAAAAGAATTTCCCATTATGCAATCAATCTGAAACTTGGTCGATAGTATATCGCTTTAAAGAAAGATTAACTTCGACATAGTCACGCACAGTCACGGAGTGATTTAAAACCAATTTCTCCGTATCCGATCGCTCTGAAACTTGGTCGATAGACTTGCTGAAAAAAAAGATTAACTTTGACATAGTCACAGTCACGCATAGTCACGAACAGCCACGGAGAGATGAAAACCTCACTTCCCCTCATCCTTGTTGTGGCCAAAATTTAATTTTAAGATAGTCACGCAAAGTCACGCACAGTCACGGAGATTCAAAACTCATATACATAAGGCAAGAAAGAGTTTTAATAAAAACTTTGTTTTTATGGGTTAGATTATTTAATAAATGTTTTGAATAACATAACATGTTCAGGGCGTATGATTACACTGTGGAACAAATTCAGGTTAGCAAAAGTTAGGTCGATTCTGAGAGTGAGGGGTGAAAATAGAGGCTAAATTAGAAGACCCGTATCGCGGCGTTTGTTTATGTTAGTTCGAATTTTTTTTTTAATCGACCTTCGAACTTTGCAGCCAAATGCCGATTTTCAGCATATTGTTTATATGGTTTTTTGGCTATAACTCGTCGACTAATTGATATTTTTTTAATCTGTAAAAGCCATTATTGCTAGAGACCTGTGCAACAATTAAAATTGATTTAGAAAATTTTTGTGGTGTTTATGAAGCAAAATGTTGAAAAAATTATTTTTTTTCATGCTTTTCGAAAATATTTTCCACAACACTAAGTATTTTTTGCTTTCTGTTTGATCTATAATATGCTTCTCAGTTTCTTCAATAAATTTCATTTGAAACGAAAATAATCATAATACAAAACTTGCGTTTTCCAGCTTAATATTAATTTACTTCTCATTTTTTATGTACCAATTTTGTTCAGTGTTGGTTTTGAAGAAACATTGAAAAAGAAATTATAAAAATGCGGAAAAAAATATATTTTTGAAATGTTAGTTATGAAAAGTTTTAAGTAAAAAAATGAAATAAATTAAATTAATGATTTGGCCAGTTGCCGTTTAGCAGGCGGCTGTGGATCAACATCACTGCTCTCTCTAATATCTTGGTCATCGTCATCATCATCAGAAAGGTCGATAATTTCGTCCAACAGATATTCTAGAATTTCATCTTTGTCTTCCCCTTCTTCCTCTTTTTCCTCGTCTTCCTCTTCTTCAAAGGTGTTTTTATACCACCAACAAATTTCAGCGAGTATTGCATCTGGAGATTTCTTTCCTCTGTACTTGAAACGAAAATAGTTTTCAATCGTTAACATGTTTAAATTGTGCACTCTGACAAAGATATCAGAAAAATCTAGGAATTCAAAATATGCACACTCTATAGTTACCTTATTTCAAATGGAAGCGCAGTTTGGTGATAACGTTCGCCTTGCTCATTAGATTCAGTTGGCAACTGTTGAGCGAGTTGATCAAGATGCTGATGCAAGAGCTGAATTTTGTACGACATATTAAGCCCAATTTCATCGAAAGCTGCCAACATGTTTGCAACAGATTGCCTGTAGTTGTCTTTGCGTTCTTTATCCAAAAGTCCTTTAATGACTGCTTTCAATGCGAGCCATGCATTTAATTCTCGGTCTGTCAGAACTTGGTCAAAATCTTGACGACTCATTAGTTTCCGTATGTCGGGACCATTAACAACCCCTTCCTGAATTTCGAAGTTACTTAGTCTTGGGAAAATGTCTTTTAAGCGGTTGAATACTGCTGGTCTTTCTGCGATACATTTCAAAAAATTTTTAGCAATGCCATGTTTAATGTGGAGCAACGGCAACAAAATTTTCATTTCAGGAACAAGACTTTCGTGTAGCCTATTGTCTTTAGGCTATTTCCGTCCAATGCGACTATTCCAGTTATGCTGGTGGTACTGGTTTCTTCCTATCGTGAATCCCAACGCACAAAAAACACGGATATTTTGGACGGCCAGATGCTGTTAAGCCTGTAACCAATGAAACTATTTTGAGGTCGCAGCAAATGCGCCACTGGTGTTCGTTATATTTGACTACTTCCAGAATGTGTTTCAAATTATCGAAATTTTCACTAGTGTCAGTGCTATACGCAATCGGAACAGAAGGCATTCTATTTGTCTTGTGCAAAAGCACAACTTTTAAGTTGATTAGTGAACTATCGATGAATAAACGCCAATCATCTTTTTTATAGGTTAACCCTATCATCTCCATTAACTTTTCAATATCACACATTGAAGAACTTTTCTAACTCTTTTTGGCGTTTTCGATATGCTGTTACTTTGGTACCTTTCGCCAGCAAATTATTTCCTTTCAAAAATGAAGCCAGTAGTTCTGATTTTTTCTGAGTCAAACACAAATTTGCAACAATTCCATCCAATTGGTTCTGTGTGACTAGGATTGGTTCCTTTGATGTTTCATAGGATGTACCTTCACCAGGGTCGCATTCTGAGAAGAAATCCATGGATGTAGCAGCGGCGGTTGTAGTACTGATATATGTTTGAAGATCAATACTTCGGTATGTTAGTACTGGAACGAATTCTGAGTGCGGTAATGGCAATTAGTTGATACATCCATAGCAATTTTCTTCTTGATGCGGGCTGTTGTCTAACCACATCATTGGTATACCAAAAGGCATAGCCTTCTTCTTTTCACTTTTCCATTGCATAAGAGCTGAATAGCAATTAAAGCAAACTTTTTTACGGGCATACTTGACGTCAGTGATAAACTCTTGCGAGAAATGTTGTTTATAGGCTTCCAAAAAAAAAATCACTCGCACTGCCACATTTTTCATCGATTGCTATGAAACGTCCACAAACATTACAAAAATGGTCCATTTTACATTTTGGTTCCGACATTTTAAATACAACATATATTATACAATGTTTTTTTTTTTATTTTTATGAAACCGATGCACTTAACTGAAATCACTCACAAAATGAAATAAGTTCCAAAAAAATTAATAGCGAATTTTATCACGACCGAGCGGAAATGAAAAGACATCAGCTTCGGCTGAGTTTTGAGTCTTAACTGAATCTTCATTTTTGAAATTAGTTCGCTTGTACGATTAAAAAAAAATCGCTACCTGTGTGGTAGGTTGAAAACAAAAAAATTTGTTTTACTAATTCGTAATTCTTGGAACTTTCCTTTTTAATCACTTCTACCTAAATCGCTATTTATTTAATGGTTTTGGGATTTTTAACGCAAATTATCGTCTAAGACCATTTTCTTTTCAAATGAAATTTATTGAAGAAATTTATTATAGATCAAACAGGAAGTAAAAAAACTTAGTTTTGTGGAATATATTTCCAAAAAGCATGAAAAAAAAATAATTTTTTCAACGTTTTGCTTCATAAGCACCACAAAAATTTTCTAAATCAATTTTAATTGTTGCACAGGTCTCTAGCAATAATTTGGCTTTTACAGATTGAAAAAATATCAATTAGTCGATGAGTTATAGCCAAAAAAACCGTATAAACAATATGCTGAAAATCGGCATTTGACTGCAAAGTTCGAAGGTCGATTAAAAAAAATTCGAACTAACATAAACAAACGCCGCGATAGGGGTCTTCTAATTTAGCCTCTATTTTCACCCCTCACTCTCAGAATCGACCTAACTTTTGCTAACCTGCATTTGTTCCACAGTGTTATTATTTATTAGTGGAGTAGAAGAGATGTATACGTATGAGTGATATTTTTAATATTAAATCAAACATGCATCTGTATTTTTTTATTCAGCTTTTTACATGGATTTATTAACGAAAATTATTTATTTAAGCCTTAGCAACAATATTGCTGAAGAATGAAATGAGGAATCATTAACGTTTCTTGAATTGTAGCCGAAAAAGCAACACCAAGATAAGGAAAATCAAATAAGAAAATTAAAGTCGGTCTAGACCGACTGTACGATACCATATACCATGCGATTAGAGCACTATCTCTTAGGCCTAACTAATTGGATATAGAAAATAAGCATAAACCAAATTTGAGTGGCCTTTGTTGCCTTTGCATATCAAAAAGATCATATGGGATACTATATTTATATGGGGACTAGGTCGAAAAATGGACCGATCCTGGCCATATTTGGTAAGGTCACTTATTTCTTGCAAAAATATATAAATAACAAATGTGAGAAAAATCTGTGCAATATTTTGTTTTTTGAAAGATTTAGGTGAAGATTGGGAAGCAGTTTTATATGGGGCTATGACTAAGAATTGTCCTATAGGGTTTATTTTTGGGGTACTGATTAATGGAAGTAATAAATATAACAAACTCAATTTGAGATCTATGAGAAAATTTGAATTTTATGACAATTTAAGTCGATTTCGTAGGGGTCATTTATATGGGGATTAGATCTGAACATGGACTGAATTTCACCAATTTCAATAGCGTTCATCCTATGGCCAATAAAAGCTTATATACCAAATTTCAGTAAAATATATTCATATTTGCGACCTGTAGTTTGATTACAAGGTTTACATGGACACACAGACGGGCAGACGGACGGACATCGCTAAATCGACTCAGAAAGTTATTCAGAAAGTTATTCTGAGTCGATAGGTCTAGCTCAAATATTTTTGGTAGTTACAAACATCAGCATAAATTCATACCCTGACCACATTGTGGTATAGGGTATAAATATAAAAGAACATAAAAATAGAGTTTGTCTGAGAACTCCAAACCCTTTGGATGTGTCACTATACTGACCTAATACTTTCAACCTTACTTGGAATTTCTCACCCCCCAGACATCTTCCACAATGTAATCAGTAAAATTTTACTGCACTTGATATACTATATAATGCACTGTCTCCATGTATGGTTGTTACGCAGCAAAGTTGAAATAATAATCTCATTTAATAGCACTATTATTTTCATCACTTAGTTTCTAACTGATTATATGTACAATGTAAAACTATGTACAGTGGATCCAAATAGATTTTTAGTGTTGTCACTTCTTTTATCTGATATTTTTCTATAATGCCACCAAATATTTTAAAGCAAATTTAAAGGTTATTAAATTACAAACGAATAATTTCGATTTTTAAAATACAATATCCTGGTTTTGAACGAACATAAATTAAATAAAAATAGTACAATAGTAAGAAAATTTGTTTGCATAATCATTTGGCATAAACGTTATTTGATATATTTTACTTCTTGCCGAACCTATTTTAGAATTTTCTTCTTTATACACGAAAATCAAATTTATTCAATAAACCTGACATAACCAGTAAAACAACAAAAATGTTGCATAAAAATAAATTCGAAATCACTGTTTGTTAAAAATGTAACAATTTATAATAATAATATTGAAAACTTACACAACAGCGAATGTAATTGACAGATAATTTTCTATAAATAGTAACAGAAACATATTGTAGCAACAACGACAACAACAACCGCAACAATATTGTATGAATATTATCAAATGGTTGTAGTAGAATGACACAAGTATCATTGACAGTTTACTTACATACAAACATACGAATATTACATTGTGTGTTTTGGATGGTGGTTTACAATAAATCCAACTAAATTCATAATAAGTTGAATTCTAACATTGTCATATAATTGCAAAAAAAAATTTATAAATTGTAAGCATTTATAAAGGGATTAAAATATAATACTGTAACATGGAAATGTTTATATTTATAATTGCTACTTACATATGTATATATATACGGGTATGTATAATGTACAATGTAAAAACAAAGCAATATGTAAACCATTAACATGTTTTAAATGCCAACTTCTGTTAACCTTAATGGTGTTTTATTGGAACCCAGTTAACCCTTTAATGCCTGAATTTTAAACTTAATAAGAAAAAAAAATAGTCTGTTCCTATTTTCTTAATTTTCATTAGTTATCAACATAACAACACCAAAATATATTAAAACAAGAGTGTTAATTTAATACAAATACACTAAATTTGGAACATTTTTTAGAGGTGTCTCCATATTTTAGGCCAGATTGGCAGATTAATGCCCGATTGACCCTATTTTAAATGCCAGCCTGCTCAAAATAATGACAAACAATATTGTCCTAAATTTACCCATGTAAATGGTTTATTTTGTGAATGAGCGTGATTTCAACAGACGGACAGAAAGACGGACGGACATCGCTATATCGTCTCAAGTTCTTATAAGGATCAAGAATATTATAATTTATGTGGTCCCAAAATTATTTTTCGATGCGTTACACACGAAATGACAAACTGATACATATCCACTGCACAGTGGTGTATCCAAATATATGGACACTGAAACTACACAAGATTGATAAACGAAAAATTTATAAAGCATATATATGGTCCCACAATTCATGCGGGATTTGAAAAAAAAAAAAAACAGAAAACACAATTTTATTCTTTAAATTTTTTTTTTACTGAATCCTAAAGTACACAGGATAGAGTTATGTATGGAATAACACAAATATACTCTTTTATCGAAATTTTCCGTGACCATTTTTTTTAAACCTCAGGAACCAATAAAAACTCACTCATTAAATCTTAGCACATGTGATGATTTTTTGATTTTTTTGTAATGGAGTAAGGCACAACATTTGTACAAATGTAAGGTCCCATATGCCTTTAAACATAATATTTTCGGTACTGGTAACTCCTTAATTAAACATTACGAAGCCATTCCGATCGGCGTTATAGGTTTCATAACACTATACAATAATACAAAAATTGTTGGACGAACTTTTTTTATATAGAAATTAGTTCTTTCTATAAAAAAAAAAAACATCATTGTTTATAAATACTGGTCAAAACAGAAAATCAATGAACTTTAAATTTAAATAGTATTAGAATTTAAGGGTTCATTACACTGTGCAACAGTCCCAACATTGTTGTACAGTGTAATTAATAAATTTTATACTTATTATAACATACACGACTAAGTGGTCGGTGTAATGGCCTTCTGTTACATCAATCAACTAAGAAGAACATTTTGATTCGATTGAGCTGAAGCTACAGATCACAGTTAATTGGATTAAGCTATATTGCAATAGGTACAGGTTCTAGTCCTCAAAAAATTCCTATGGTAAATTGAACCTACTAATCAGAAAAACAATATAAAATTTAAAAATTCTGAAAGGAATCTTGGACGCTTAAGACCTCTATATCTTTAAACAAACTTACATTTTTCAGACAAACCTCCTTACAGTTTGTCAAGAAAATCTTTGCACAGTAAAAAAAGTTGAAATTGTAAAGAATTTCAACAACAAATTTTTAATATATTTGCTTCTTTTACACACATTCCATTACTGTACTTGTTTAGGACTATAGAAATTAATTCTCTCTATAAAAAAAACATCAACCTCACATAAATACTGGTCAAAACACAAAATCAATGAACTTTAAATTTACATAGTATTAGAATTTAAAGGTTCATACATTGTGCAACAGTCTCAACATTGTTGGACAGTGTAATTAATAATTATTATACAATACACGACTAAGTGGTCGGTGTAATGACCTTTTGTTACATCAATTAACTCAGAAGTACATTTTTAGTCGATTGAGCTGAAGCTACAGATCACAAATAGTTATTTGGATTGAACTATATTGAAATAGGTACAAGTCTAGTCCTCAAAAAATTCCTGTGGTAAATTGAACCTACTAATCAGAAAAACAATATAAAATTTTGTAATTCTGAAAGGAATCGTCCCATATTAAGACCTCTATATCTTTAAACAAACTTACATTTTTCAGACAAACCTACTTACAGTTTGTCAAGCAAATCTTTGCACAGTAAAAAAAAGTTGAAAATGTAAAGAATTTCAACAACAAATTTTTAATATATTTGCTTTTTTTACACATATTCCATTACTGTACTTGTTTAGGACTATAAGACGCCACGACTTTAAAAAAAGCCGCAATCCAGCACAAGAGAATCACATGTTCAAGTGAGTAATGATTACGTGCTGAGTGTTTCACATGAAACCATCCAAAATGTAATACAAAAACACAAATATTCCGCACAAGTGAGTGAATAGCAAAAAACTTGTGCTCTCAGTGAAAAATATTGAAAAACGATTTAAATTTGCTAAAGAACACATTTTACTTCCTCCAGAGTACTGGGATGACGTCATTTTCTGTGATGAGACAAAAGTAATGTTGAACTATTATGACGGAACCCAAAAAGTTGGGCGAAAACTTCTAACAGTATTACAAAATAAAAATGTAATTCCTGCAGTAAAGATTTGAAAACTGTCAGCCATTGCATGTGATTGTATATCAAACAAGGTAGTTGGTAAAAGCAGGATTTTGGATGAAATAATAACCAAAGAATTTTATCGTAATTTTTTTAGAAATGAACTGGCCGTCAGTGTTCGACAATTCGGTTTTGTTGACCTGGAAATTTCATACAAATTTTATCAAGATAATGATCCGAAACATAAATCTTATAGGTCCTGGTTATTATACAACTGTACCAAAGTTATTGCTACCCCTGCCCAGAGTCCAGATATGAATTCTATCGAAAAGTTATGGATCTAAACAAAAAGGTCGGTAAAAAGTCGCCAACTCATAAAAATAATTTATTAAATAAGTGTGGGAAAAATACCTGTAGAATATAACACTCCAAAGCTTTTTCATTCAATGCGCAGATTTTTGCAATTAGTAATTATTAATTCAATAAGATTTAATTAGTAATTAAGATTTTATTGAATTAAGCTTAAGTGTGCAAACATATATTTGACAGCACAGAAATTGAACTGGTGTCCTTTTTATACCCTATACCTATGTGGTTTGAGTATAATGACTTTGTGCTGCTGTTTATAACTACCAAAAATATTTGACCTAGACCAATCTTTTATTATACCGATCAGCTCAGAATAACTATCTTAGTCGATTTAGTGATGTCTCTCCGTCCCACTGTTCGTCTGTCCGTCTGTGTGTTCCTGTAAACCTTAATCAAACTACAGGTCGCGAATATGAATATGAATATATTTTGATGAAATTTGGTATTTAACGCTAAGATGAACCCTATTGAAATTGGTGATATTCGGTCAATGTTCAGACCTAGTCCCCATACAAATGACCAATATGAAATCGACATAAATTGCCATAAGATCCAAATTATCATATAGATATCAGTCAAATTGGGTTTGTATGCGTTTATTATATCAATTAATCAGTAGTCCAAAAATAATCCCTATAGGACAATTCTTAGTCATAGGCCCATATTTAGCTGCTTCCCGATCTTCACTTACATAAATCTATCAAAAAACAAAAATATTGCAGATTTTTTTCAAATTTGGTTTGTATATATTTTTTTTTAAATATAAGTGACTTTACCAAATATGGTCAGGATCGGTCCATTTGTCGACCTAGTCCCCATATAAATATAGCATCCGATATGAACTTTTTCATATCTGCAGCCAAAAAAAATTAATAAGAATGCCACTCAAATTTGGTTTATGTTTATTTTCTATATCCAATTAATTGGACCGAAGAGGTCTAGACCGACTATAATTTTCTTACTTGTTTTTATTGAAGTTGACCTTTTTTGTATTTATTATATTTATAAACATAAATTTATAACAGTTTTAAAAAAAATAAAAAAAAATTGTTTATTTGAATTTGAAATCAATATTTCTCTTGAACTTTTTCAATTTTTCTTCATGTGCAAAGATTTTATTGACAAACTGTATATTAACTATCACGTCATCTTGGGAAGAACAACAACAAGGAAAGAAAATTAAATTTTTATTTGGGGGTTCTTCAAATTTAAGACGTACGACTGACATGTACGTAGCCAAGGAAATTGTTTTTTTGTATAATGTGTATAATAGATGTTTATTAAACTGAAGCAATCTTAACTCCAAACTGCAAGTTTATTTTATATGAATTAATGACTTACAACTTTTGAATCCCTTGACTATGTTAATTTGCAATACCCTAGCGTTATCTGTAAAAGAGGGTGAGTGCTTAGTCAGCTGCATTAGAGCCCAATCCTCACCCAGTCAGAATTCCGAATGAGCAGGACACATCTGGCAGTTCCGGACTGACGAAGTGTTGGGATCTGAACAATGACAAAGGATTCCTTTTTTTTTAAATTAATAAATTCTAGTAAAAATAATAATAAAATATTTTCCTTCGAAAATAAGTTTTTTGCTTTAACAGACTCTTAAAATTTTTGTGATATGATCGTATTTTTTTTTTTTTTTTTTTTTTTTTTTGTTAACCAACACTCAGGGCATGCCCCCTACAAATGCAGTGCATTGTGTTGATTTAAGGAAAATAGGTTATGGGAAGGAGGAGAGAGGGAGTAGTGTTTATGGATATTTGACTTAAATTTTATTAGATTATAACTGTCAGGAAAGACCTCTGCGGGGAGTTTATTCCACATACGGCTAGTTCGACTGATAAACGAATTCTCTCTGTAATGCGTTGTGCGGTCAACTGGACAATAGACTACAAACGGATGTGATCTACTAGAGAAGCGGGTAGAGCGAACCGAAACTCGGGCACTTGGAATAAGTTGGCTAATCTCAGAAGAACATTTCCCATGGTAATATCTATAGAACAGTGCTACACAACCCACATTCCGACGGTGTTCCAATGAATCAATAGAATTGGATACCCTACTGTCATTGATGAGCGCCAACGCCCTCCTTTGCACACGGTCCAGTAGCTCCAAAATAGACTTCGAAGCCCCTGCCCATATATGAGAGTTGTATTCCATTTTCGGTCGGATGTAAGTGGTATAGATTTTAAGGAGATCAGAAGGAGTAAAGTAATTTCTACACCGTTTTAGAAAACCAAGACACTTGAATGCTTCTTTCGACACTTGAAAAACATGCTCGTTCCAACGAACATCACATTGAATTCTCATGCCCAGAACATCAAGAGTATCCGATTCCTCAATACCTATACCACCCATATATACAGATGACATTGTTGATTCCATGGCCCTATGGGTCAACATACAACATTGGGTCTTCAGCGCATTAAAATCAACCCTATTCGCTTTACCCCACTCTGAGATTGTTAAGAGGTCTTGATTGAGTGTGTCATTCATTGTCCGCCTTTTGCCCCCAACCTCCAAGAGGCTTGGCCTACAATTAAAGGAAAATGAATGACAAATGCTGCTGTCATCTGCGATAGAGTATATAGAGTTAAAAGTTTGGCCAAGAAGGTCGTTCAGAAAGATAAGGAAAAGAGAAGGAGAAAGAACGGAACCTTGGGGTACCCCTGAATTAAGCTGAAACTCATTAGATGAGACCCCATCAATAACAACACGTATTGTTCGGTCTCTGAGAAAACTCGATATAAATCGAGAGAAGTCATTACCGACCCCAAATGCAATAAGCTTTGATATCAATGCACCGTGCCATACACGGTCGAATGCCTTGGAAATATCCAGAGCAACCACTTTACTTTCGCCAAAATTGCGAATGGATCGACTCCAGCGCTCAGAAAGTAGAGCTAACAGGTCTCCCGTGGGACGATTTCTACGGAAGCCATACTGACGATCATTAAGAAGTGAGTTGGCCTCTAGGTAGTTCACAAGGTGGAAATTGATCATGCTCTCCATCACCTTTGAGAGCGCAGAGCAAATTTCAATTGGACGGTAATTTTCAGGGTTATTAGCCGCACCCTTTTTAGGGATTGGCTGGACATTAGCAACTTTCCAGCAAGAGGGAAAGACTCCCGCACGATACGAAAGGCTGAAAAGGTTGGCCAATGGACTGGCTAGCGTCGAAGAGCACTGTTTCAGCACCAGTGCTGGTATACCATCCGGTCCCGGAGACTTGTTAATGTTGAGATCCGAAAGAACCTTTTTAACTGCACGTGCTCGGAAGAATATTTTAGGCATAGTACAAGATACTCTTTCGAGTTCGGGCAGTGGTTGCTCGCCATCCGGCAAAAATGAATTTTTTTGCAAAAATTTCAGCTAAAAGGTTAGCCTTATCAACCGGGTCAGTGAATATTTGGTCATTCATTATAAGAGTTGGGATAGCAGAACTAGCATTATTCTTTACTCTTTTAACAAATGACCAAAAGCTCTTGCTGCCCCGAGGAGCAGAAAGAACTTTAGCACGAAGACGCTGATCGTGAAGAAACTTTTCGCGCCTTAGTACTTTGGCACATTCATTTCTCGCCTGTTTGCGTAGCAGTTCAGTGACGGAATTTTTATTTTCACGCCAAAGTCTGAATGCTTCCTCTCTGGATCTGACTGCATCTCTGCAAGTCTGGTTAAACCAAGATTTTTGATTAGGTTTAGCCGAAATGCGCTTTGATGGAATGAATAATCTCATACCAAGCACTATTATTTTTTCCACCATTATCGCAGCAGCATCAACATTATTATCTAGGAAACAAAGTTTCCAGTTGAAATGCTTGAAGAAATCGTTGAGCTCGGCCCAACGAGCCTTTTCGTAGATGAAAACTGAGCGTTTCATAGCTGGTGTTGAAACACTGTGAAGTACAGAGTACGAAAAAGAAGCGGAAATGGTACAATGATCCGAATTACCAAGAGGTGCAAGTATTTTCACTTCATACTTGTCAGGGTGTGAAGTTAGAAAAAGGTCGAGAGTATTCTGTCTTTGCCCTTCAATGCACGGAATGTGCGTTGGTTCAGTCACTAGTTGCGCTAAGTGGTTATGCGCGGCGAAAAGCTCAACGTAACGGCCTTCGGGAGTTGTTTGACTCGAATGGTGAAGCCAAGAAGAAAATAAAATAAAATCGTTTCATAATTCATTAACGAATAAATTTCCAACCTATTCACTAAAATATTTTAATAATATTATGTAACAATTATCATAATAAATCTGTTTTCTAGAAACCGTTGATTGTTTCAACAAACAAACTTAGAATAATTTACTAACGCAATAGCAAAGTGTTCCAAGTGACTGCTGGGTTATTTACGATAATGGGGCTTTTGTGTATGAGTGTCGGTGTAAAGTGTAATTAAATAAATGAATATGTGAATGTTGAACTAAATAAATAAAATTATAATTGGAAAAGCAGTGGTGGGTAATAAATAGTACTCGTAGTATCGATTATTATAATGTGGTCATTTTCATGATTATACGTCTAGTTAAATAGCAATGGAAGGGTACACAAATTTACGAACGTCGGCGCAAAGTTTAGAAGGAGGTAGTTGTAATAAATATTGTCATGTGACACTGTATGGTAGTATAAGATATACATATAATTATTGTATTGTATTCTATTTAACCTTTTGCTGTCCGAATAAAAAAAAATATGTTAAATGTTATAAAAGCACTGCTTGTATTTTAACAAGTAAGAAAATTATAGTCGGTCAAGACTGACTATACGATACCCTATAACATGCGTTTAGAGACCCTATCTCTCAGGCCCAACTAACTAGATATAGAAAATAAGCATAAACGAAATTTGAGTGGGATTTTAATTAATTTTTTCGGCTGCAGATATGAAAAAGTTCATATCGGATGCTATATCTATATGGGGACTAGGCCCAAAAATGGACCGATCCTGACCATGTTTGTCATGTAAAGTCTCTTGTATTTTGCAAAAATATATACAAAAAAATTTGAGAAGAATCAGTGCAATATTTTTGTTTTTTGATAGATTTAAGTGAAGACCGGGAAGCAGCTGTATATGGGGCCTATGACTAAGAGTTGTCCAGTAGGGATAATTTTTGGACTAGTGATTAATGGATGTAATATACAAACCCAATTTGACTAAGATTTGTATGATAATTCTCACCAATTTCAATAGCGTTCATCCCATGGCCGATGAAAGATTAAATACCAAATTTCATCAAAATATATTCATATTTGCGACCTGCAGTTTGATTAAGGTTTACATGAACACACAGACGGACAGACTTACGGACGGACAGACATCGCTAAATCGACTAAGATAGTGATTCTGAGCCATGTTTCCCACATCTCAAATTCTTTGCTTTCATCGGCTAGTTCAGAAGCCAATAGAAACTCGAACTTGATACCTTTGAAAATGTGTGGAGAGTGTTGTTATGAACTGTTTATAGAAACGGGAAGTAAGGAGTAAGAACATAAAAATTTTAACATACGCTTAATCTTAACTTTTCATAAAAAAATCCAACTTGGTCCTACAAAAAGTTGATCAGAGAATCAAAGGTCCAAGGCCATTAAAGTATGTATTTCCAGTGTTATTAAAAAGTATCAGGAGAATTTTATAAAAAAAAAACTCTAGGTTGAAAGGTTTCCTTATCTTACATTTTATTTACGTTAAGATTTTCTCGAACTCACTCCTTAATACAACACCGTAAAGGACTTAAGGACTTATAACTGTCAATTCTCACTTTTAGATAACGTGTGGAATCAATTATAAGCCCAGTGTTCAACGTCTATATATTAATACGTGAAGGTAAATCTTTCGACCAATGCGTGCACGGATGAGTGTGAAATTTGGCACAGTTATAGATCATATGGAGGAGAAGGGCCGAATAATAAAATTTATGTATAATATATGTTAAAAATATATTAAATTAAATAACATTTAACAATGCAAACTAATGTTTACAATTGTACCCGACGTTTCGAAGCTTATTTGGCTTCGTCTTCAGGGGGTTTTTTTATTAGTTCTGAAATACACAATATTTATAATTAACAATTTTATAAGAGCCTAAAGGTATGTTAATCAATTCTAGCCAATTGATAATTCATCGCATGTGCATTTGTTACTGATGGTTTCAAAAAGGAGTACATTTTAACCGCCCTGTGTTGAATTGTGAATTGCCTATAATTGATTGGTATACCTTTAGGCTCTTATAAAATAATTTATTAACAATGCTATCTATATTTCTTCTGTTATATAACATTTATAATGAAATATAATGAATTTTATTATAAAATTCATACTTTAATGAATTTTATTTAAATTTTCATAAATTTTATATATATCTAAATTAAAAAAACAATGAAAGAAACAAATTTAATGAAAAAATAAAATTTCCTAAAACTTGCACTCGAATTTGCTAGTATAATTTATTTGCCAATATTATTTTTTTAAATTGTTTTGAACAATTTTTGATTAATTCAGTGTTTTTATATTTTATGGATAAAGTATTTATTTGATAAAAGAAAAAACTAAATCAATTTATTTCGGTTTCTTCAATAATTCTCGAAAACCATATGCGTCTATTAAAATTTCACTTACTGTTTGACTGATATAAGCACGAGTGGAATTGTCATTTATATCAAATAATGCGTTTTAAGATCTCATAAAACAATATTAATAAATAACAACCCAGCCATAAAATGAAATTGGTACAAAAACAAAGCCCTGCCATAGCACTATTTGCCACTGATAGCAAAATAGAAAGCACTGGAAAAGTACAGTTTATTAATGTTTCCAAAAATATAGCACTGACAAAGTATTCGAGACGTTTTATTATATTTTTTCTTTTTATAGCATTATTTATGTGGAACAGTCATACCAGTATCACTCAGGCTTTGGCTAACTACACTAATTTCTGTTTTGGAATTAATTTTTTCACAAAAAAAAAAATTGGCCCGGACATATCATATGGAGCCTGCTTCACCAAAGCTTAGCAAATTATCAGGAGCCAAGTTTGATTGTCAGATTGTCAAGCATTTTTTGCCTGGATAACCAGAGACTTGTGTTTGGATATTCAAAATACTATGGAATAATTTTGTTACATGTTCATGTGTTTGTACGAATGTGTGGTATTGCAATATGTAATCAACAATGACAACTCAATATTATTAAAACACATAAATTACAACGACAAAATTATTGTTTTCTGCAACAAGATAAAAGGGGAAGGAATATCAACGACCAAAAAGGAAGTCCTGTTAAAACCTTAGGTTATAGTCAGTTGCACTATACAAGATAGACAGATTTGGATTATGTACATTGTTTGCACATACATAAGATATATATCAGAGAATTTATGAATTTAATGCATAGATTTCAAGTTTTAATGAGTTTATCGGTAGTGCACACAGAAAAAAGATTGGTTGGAATTCGGTTACAACTAGAAAAAAAATTTGTTTAAGTAATTAGAACTTTATTAAAAAATAAAATAAATATTCTATTAAAACTATCGTCTAATCACAATCCATTTAGAATTAAGATATCTACAACAACAATATTAGTTACGTATACCAATCAATGTCTTCATGTAAATTTCTAAACTAATTTAATTGAGGCAACCTAATAAAACCAAGAATAACATGCTTCAGTGTTAAATATTTGCGACTGCAACTAATAATTCTATTATAACATTTTTCAAACCGAAAATGTTTTAACAGATAATTATATTGCGATAATTTAATTTTATAATTTATAAGCACAACGTGTTAAAAAGTGCTAAGTTATTGTTAAAAATGGATGACCGAAGAGTATATAAGAAATACCCGTTATTATGGAACCTGTGATTTACGGTTATAGTTTGCCAATCAACTGCATCAAAGATGCACATGTACAGATACTCAGAACGTAGTCACGCTTTTATTTTGGTGAAGTATATGAAAATTCCTTCAACGCCTGTATTAGCGCTAAAAATGTTGGTGAGGACATATATAACTTGTAACCTTGATATCGAGTTGTGGTCAGCACACCCAGTTAGAAGCAGGTACGATTAATCGCAATGTTCTACGAACGAATAAAATCAAAGTTTTGTTTTAGACTAGATATATTGAATGATCTGACCAGATCCAGGATGTATTCAAGATGCTTAACACTGTTTCTTTTTTCACTTAGAATGTCTCCAAGGCAGTGGTTACTGCAAAGTCGATTATCATAGCGAGGAGATTATCAGACGATTGTGCAAGTAGTGAGTTTGTGCCGATATTTGTACTACGAAATATACTTGACCCGCACATACCTTTCATAATTTCGACCGACGCACAGTGGCGCCATTTGAGTTTTTTCGTTGCAAAAATCATATCTTTTGAACCGAATAACATAATTGAACAGCTTATGATAGATAACTGTTCAGCCTATGAAATGAGCGTTTGGAAAGGGTGCTACGCTTTGTAGGGGCCTACTTATGGGTTATCAAAGTTAAAATTTGTAGAAAAATCAATTTCATGGTAACTAAAAAAATTATTTTTACATTTTTAGATTGTTTTTATTTTTTTTTCTTTAGGGTTTTATGTTTTAAATTATTACCCAACAAATTAAAAAAAATTTACTTCTTTTTTAAATTTATTTTTTCAATTTTCTGTAATATATTCATCACAATTCGTAAGAGAAGGTATATCTAAAAGACTAATCATTTCTTAACTATAATTATTTTCTAACTCTATTCGTGACTTCACATGCCGCAGGGAAGAAATAAGTGGATCGGAAGTTGCTGCCAACATGTTGAAGAGGTCCTCATTTTGCCTTACCCTTGATGCTTTGAATGTGTTCTGCAATCTACATTTTTTATAAAATTTGCTAAGAGACTCCTGTGCTTCTTCAGAAAGACTGGTACTCAATTATATCTTTGCCATGCGCCAATATTTTATGGACGGTCGGGGTCAACTTCTTCTGTGGTTACATTTCTGCTAAAAGAGATGCAGTTTTCGATGCATATTCTCCATATTTTGTAGAATTGACATTTTCTTTAAAGTTTAAAACATTCAAGATCGTTCCCAATCTTTTCACGATTTGATTGTCAATTCCAGTGATTCTAGTTACTGCCTCATCATTTTCAAAAAATCTCCTAGAAGTGTTTCCATCGTTTGAGTTACCGTATCCGTGCTTGGGACAGTCTACTTTTAGTCCAACTTGTTTAAAAAAAGCATCCTGTATTTGCTTCTTTCTGATCTTTTCCTTATCCTTTATTGATGTATTTTCATCGAAGTTTTCCTCCTCTTGTGGTAGGGTATACGCCAGTTTTAGCAAGAACTCCATACACCTTATCGTTGCGTGCAATGGTGACATTCCATATTCGTAATTCTTCTCGTTTGTAGAATCGTTTAAATTACCAAAGTTCTTCTGACTCTTTTTGCAAATCGGGCATGACAATGTTGAGGTTGTTCCTGTCAGTTCGTTTACGACTTTTCCGTCAACCATGGTCAGGTGGAACTCGTTATTGCATTCAATATATTTTCCTTCTCCAATTTGCAGCTTTGTAGGCTTAGTCTTGCTTATTTGTTTTTCAATGTCCTTCACCGTGGTCCTTATGAGTTCTGCCGATTCCCTTGCAAACTGAAACATTATTGGTCGGTAATAATGCACTGATGACGGACGTGGATTTTTCCAGTGTAGGGAAACATCAGATTTTAGCCGCAAAGGAACAACAGATGCCATAAACATATTTCCGTCCGATATTGTAGCGTCTTCGGAAGATATCCTTTGCTTATAAACACTTTGTCCGGATGATCCATCGCAGCCCCATTAGCTGATTAATGTCAGTTTCTCAGGAAGAATTTTCACCTCATTTTCAGGAAGACTCTCCAACAACCGTTTTGCTGTATGGCCCATGAGATCCTGCAGATTGGCTTTCACAGAGACTTCCGTAAACTCCGTATGCAGTGGTCGTGAATTTATTTTGGCTTGCGTAATATGCTTGTATCCTGGTAAAACGTCAGCCCCGTGTCGCATCAATCAAGGATGCCCGTAGTATCTCATATTTTTCTTTGGAAAGTTGTAAGTCCATAAACAAGGCCAAGGCTTCTTCTGAACCAAACTTTTTAATGTGTGCGTTTGTGGGCGTGGGAATGCTTTCCTTAATCCTTTTTAGTCGCAGTGGGCTTGCATCAGCAACAGATTTTGTAATCTGCAACCTAACTCTTTCAATATCCTTTGTATATTTAATAGACAGCGCGTCCGATAAATGCTTCGTGGTCAAGTCATTGGTGGCATCGGCAAGTTTCCTCTTTCTTGTGAAAATTGAACACTCCTCAATACTTTTTTTTTGGCCTTCCTTTTGCTCCTCTGGTTGATGTGGTGAGTTTATCTACTGCCAATATATCCAGGATGGTGTCTTCATTAAGCCAGTCCTCGTATTTGGAGTTGAAGTTCTGAATGGTTCGATTAGATTTCACCCATTTTGCCTTAATATTTGCATATATTAGATAAAAATTATTTTTTATAATTTCGCTTCTCTCAATATTTCCGTATAAGCTATCAAGTTCTTCTAAAGCAGCTTCCGTGAAAAACTTTGGTGTGGTTGACCTTCTAAACAGTTCAAATAATTTTAAATTGTTCATCGCCATGTTTTCAGTACTTAAATTGTTTAACGCCATGGTTTCAGTACTTGTTGCGCCAACTTTCAGTCGTAGACTAATCCAGGCATTATGCTTATTTTGCAATATATAGGCTTATGCTACCATGCCTAAAAATTTACCTGTTCCTTGCATACATATGGATTTAGGCTGAATTATGCAATTTTGATATTATGCTCGTGTCTAAATAAGATTTGTGCCTACCTGGAGGGACCATAAGTCAATATTGTTCTTGACCATTTGTACTCCAAAGTAATTTTTAAGTGAGGTTCGTACCTGCGAATTTCAATGAGTAGTTTTTTGTGCATCCTGTGTCTGTAGCAGAATATTGGGAGTAGACTTTGGCAGAGGCTCACAGGTAGACAACCGACTTAAAATGCAATTTTCAAACTATTAGATCAAACTACTGTCAGTCAAAACATGTAAGGGATGCACGCCATACAATTTCTGCAACCATGTCTTTTTAACCTTTTTTACCTCTAGAAGCCAAACGGGCACGTACGGGCAGATAAAACCTTTTGAATTATGTAAAGAAATTATCAAAGAACATGGTTTGCAAATATGGCAAATATAGAAAAATATAAATTTTTTTTATTTTCCGTCAAAGTTGAAAAATAGTGAAAAACGGATAATTTTTAAATAGCGATTTACCAGGAGAAACACAAAGCAAACAGTTAATTTTTTTTTATCATTATACATTTAATAAATACATCAATCAATACAAATAAATAATAAGGCGATTCGTTACCTATTTTTCGTGATATTACACCTCAAATCGCAACAAATTGACTATAAATTGTGTGTTTTTTTGAAAACCGAAAGTCGGTCAACTTTAAACGGTTATATCTTCGAAACTAAAAATGTGATATTATTAAGAGTAGCACATTTGAAATCGTTGAAAAGTTTCCTATAACATGGGTTTATTCGGCGCACATGAAAATTTTGATTTTTGCAACCTCGTTTGCTCTACGGGCGCCACTGTGCGACGACACAAAATCACTTTTTCGTCATTTACAATAAAACTATCGTTCGCGAAAACAATTATGCGAATTAAATAAAATTTTATCATACGGCCAAATGTAACTGTTCCCTATGAGTTCGGTTTTAATAAACTTCCTATTAGTTCGAATTGAGTTTGAAATGATTTGAAATCGATCGAAAAACAACAAATGTGGACCCTTTTCACTCATAGTATCCACAATCTCCTTAGATTTACAAAATATTTAATGTAATACATATATTATCTAATTCAGTAAATATCTTTAAAATCTATATATGTATATACTTATATATAAAATTCATTTTCTGTTTGTTTGTTTGACCGCTATACAATTTTTTATTTTTCAACGGATTTCTCTGAAATTTGGTACAAACGATCTCTGTACCCCAGGGGAGGTCGCCATATGCCAACTTTTGTGCCCACTTTTATATATAATTCATTTTCTATTTTTTGGTATATTTGTTCGCTCTACAGATTTTTATTTGCTAACGGATTTCTCTGAAATTTGGTAGACACGATCGCTGTACCCCAGGGGAGGTCGCCATATGCCTACTTTTCCGCCCACTTTTTATATAAAATTAATTTTCTAATTTTTGGTATATTTGTTCGCTTTACAAATTTTTATTTGTTAACGGATTTCTCTGAAATTTGGTACACACAATCTCTGTACTCCAGTGAAGGTCACCATATGCTTCTTATCGGCCACGCCTACTTTTACGCCCACTTTTTTAATTTTTTACGGGTTTCGCTCGAATTACTGCACATTATTCTCATATCCCAGGCAAAGTCGTCATATATTTTTATCAGCCACGCCCAATTTTTTTAATTTTCTATATACGCTTTTGGTGTTTGTTAACATATTTCAATTTTTCAATAGACTTCCCTAAAACTTTGTGCATAAATATCTTAACTTACTGCTCTTGAATTTACAGCATTATGAAATAAATATTGAAAATCAACCTATCACAAATACTGCCGTCTTGCCTTTTTTACAATATGCGTTGTAACACCCCAAAATTAGTGCAGATTTATTTCATGGGTGACCAGATACAGGTTGACTACCGCTGTAGGATTACTCCGATGAGGTTAATTCATACAAATATTTGCATCTCGCCTTTTCAACTACATTGGAAAACAAAATATTACATTTATTTCCATCTCGCCTTTTGGCTACATTGGAAAGCAACCTATTACAAATATTTCCATTTTATCTTTTTCACTATATCAATGAGTTGTAGAGGTTGGAAAAAGAACTATTTGCAATTGTGACTTGCACAAGCATAGCATGTAGGCCGTACTACCCAAAATGCAAAAAGGCTTAGACTAAACAGAACTCTAGAGAACCCGATCAGAGTTAGACAATCTGAGTCGAGCACCTGAGCAAACCCAATAACGTCTTGAATCGCAAAGATCAAGACAAGCTTTGTTAAGAGAAGCGGAAATGCCTGAATCTACTCAAGTGCGTCTAGAAATCCAGCGGTTAAGACAAGCTGAGTCAAGAGAATGTGAAACTCCTAAAACGACTCAACAATGTCTTGCGGCCCAACGGATAAGACAAACTGAGTCCAGGGAATGTGAAACTCCTGAAACGACTCAACAATGTCTTGGGGCCCAACGGATAAGACAAGTTGACTCCAGGGAATGCGAAACTCCTGAAACGACTCTAGTATCCCTACCAGAAAACTTTTTTAAGTTGGCTCCTTCATTGCAAAAGATGGTAAAAAAAAGTTTTTCCGAGCATAACGTACATAAGAGGACAATCTCTTACGGTAGGAGGTATCAAATTAAAGTCTCCCTGTTTTTCTCATAGACAATTATATGTCGCCTGCTTCAGAGTTGGGAGCCAGCACAATCTTTTCGTATATGCACCAGAAGGCAAAACCAGAAATGTTGTATATCCCAAAGCTCTAGAATAACTAAAATTCGTAACTTTTAGACATCATACACTCAAAATAATCCATGCATAAACAGTTAGTTGTAATGGTAAGCAGGCCCTGAGAACTTAGTCCCCAATGAACAAATTACCCAAAAAACATTAACTTATTCCCCAAAAAATTGGAGAATAACTTCACGATTGGAGAATAACTTCCCAAAAAAATTAACAAATTCCACATACTGCTCTCACTATCTGTCCTGCAATAAACGTATTTAAAATCTGTATTATTTTCAATAGCATCATTTCGGTGCGCGGAAGCGGAGAGTGGACGTGGATGTGACGCGTCGCGCTCGCGAAACGCAGCTTAGCTGAAATATCGGAATGATCTGAATAATATAATTTGGCAATTAAATTAAGTTGCGATAACTGCGCGGCAGCACTTACGTGGCTGCCAAACGCGCGGAAATGGAAGCGGACGCGGACGCGACGCGCTCACGAAAACAGCTCAGCTAAAACAAATCAATGATCTGAGAAATATATTTTGGCGATTAAATAAGCGTCAGCACGGATGTAGCTGTGTGCGATTTTCTCGCAAATAAATGTTCGAAGTCCGTGAACATCATAACTCAACTTGACCGATTCTTTTGAAATTTTACAAACTATATCACACATAAATCGTCAGGTAACCACGAAGAGTTTTTTTTATTTTCCATTTTCCTACCCATTTTTTAACAACAAATTCCCAAAATTTTATAGCAAAAAATCGTGTTTTTCACTTCAAAATGCTGGCAAAAAAAAAAAAAAATTGAAAAAACTCTTCGGTGCTACCTTAGGAAACATGTCACCTTTTAAACGCATTTCGATTTTTTTTTTATTTGACATGATCCGGTAACGAGTTATGATGTTCACCACAAAACAACAACGCCTCCGGAGATTCGCTTTAACGGACTTATTTATTCAAGCTTTTAATTGAAAATTTTTGCGAAGATTCTACAAATGTTATGCTATAACGTGTATATGAAATAAATAATCCAACATTATTCATATCTTCAAAAAATAATTATGAAAGTACGACTTTTTTTAACTTTCAAAACATTACCCCCCTTAAAGCAACCTTGCGGCACAATTTTAAACGTCACATTCATTTTCCATTTTTTAAACTTCTATAAATTTAACGTCTCTACTGAATGATGATCACTTATTGAATGAAGTAATTAAATTTTTAAAAGTTCTGATTCCTTTAATTCGCAAACGATTCCGTTATATTTGATGTTTACAAAATAAATAAACTTAAAACAAGTAAGAAAATTATAGTCGGTCTAGACCGACTATACGATACCCTATACCATGCGTTTAGAAACCCTATCTCTTAGGCGGAACTAACTGGACATAGAAAATAAGCAGAAAACAAATTTGAGTGGGATTTTTATTAATTTTTTTGGCTGCAGATATGAAAAAGGTCATATCGGATTCTATATCTATATGGGTACTAGGTCTAAAAATGGGCCGATCCTGATCATGTTTGGTAAAGTCTCTTGTATTTTGCAAAATTATATACAAACAAAATTTGAGAAGAATTAGTGCAATATTTTTGTTTTTTAATAGATTTAAGTGAAGATCGGGAAGCAGCTCTATATGGGGCCAAAGGGACCATTTTTGGACTACTCATTAGTGGATGTAATGAACGCACACAAACCCAATTTGAGTAAGATCTATATGACAATTTGGATCTTATGGCAATTTATGTCGATTTCATAGGGGTAATTTGTATGGGGGCTAGGTCTGAACATGGACCGATTCTCACCAATTTCAATAGCGTTCATCCCATGGCCGATGAAAGCTTACATACCAAATTTCATCAAAATATATTCATATTTGCGACCTGCAGTTTGATTACAAGCTTTACATGGACACACAGACGGACGGACGGACGGACATTGTTAAATCAACTCAAAAAGTGATTCTGATTCGATCGGTATAATTAAAGATGGGTCTAGGTCAAATATTTTTGGTTGTTACAAACAGCAGCACAAAGTCATTATACCCAAACCACATAGTGGTATAGGGTATAAAAACAAAAAACTTAAAGCGTGAATTTTTTTCATCATGAACAAATTCCCCAATCCCATGCAAATTTTTTGGGAGAAAGTTCATTTTTTTGAGGAATTTGTTCATTGGGGACTAAGTACTCCATGCCTGGTAAGCACAGTGAACCATTTTTCTAGTCAAAGGCCTTGGATCCCGGACAAGACCAAGAAAAAACAGCTAGTATATAAATAATGTTATTTAATAAATGGATACAGCTTTAATAATAATATTAATTAACAGATTCCAGCACTCGAAATTCGAGTGCAATTTCTAGGCTTTATTTCTCAACTTAGCCAATTCACAAACCAATACTTTTTGGTTTATTATTATTGTGAATGAAGATAACAAACTCATTAACAAACACATTAACAAATTTCATATACACACACATAGCATATGTATAATTTTATGTATGTGTTAGTAGCAAATTTAAATGCAATTTACACAAAATAAAGGAAAAAATTCAAAAATCTGTAAATCTGCAAAACGGCTAAAAAGAAATACCTTTCAAATAATATACGTTTGGTCAAAATCGGGACATATATAATGATATATATGTAACTTTAAATTGGTGATTTGAATTCAAACCCGTTTATATAGTGAAGCCAAGGATAACTATCTAATGGTTTTTATCATATGAGATATCCTTTATTTATTTTAATGTAATGTGTGTAAATTATTCAAAAATAAATACTGAAAATAAATAATTATAAGTTTTGATTTTTATATTTCATATGTATTAGTAACAAGTAAGAGTGTTAAATTCGGCTGTGCCGAATCTTTGATACCCTCCACCTCGGTTTGAATCTTGATAATAAATGTAAATGAAAAAGTAAACAATTTGTTAAACTTAATACCAAATTATTTCAGCAAATTCTTTGGGTTGGTTTTCGTCTTTTCTATTATTTCGGATTTATTTCCGATTCTGTAAATTTCAACGATCCGACAACCGCAGAATATATCGACAGCTATTGTTGTTTGCACTAAGGATTAAGTGATTCACTAAGTACATACATCTTAACGACAGTCGACAAATCTATTTTTCTATTTATTTAAATTGTAAACGAGTGGCATCTCTGTCAAAATAAGCGAAAAACCACAAAGAAGAATAGAAAAAAACAAATTACTTCGTGTTTGACAGGATGATTTTATGTTTATGTTTAATATCTTTATTTTTTTACTAATATTTCTGTGTATTTATTTGAAAATGAAATAATGAATTGAATATGCTATTTAATTTTTTTATTTATATAAAAAAGTTTTTTAATTAAAGCAAAATATTTTCACTATTTTATGATTTTTATTTATGTATGACGACATTTCAACCTAAAAATTTAAGTTTTTATCGATTGAGTAAACAACACAAAAATGGTTGTCGATTAGATAACAACAGCTGACTTTAACAATAGCGAATATCGTTTAAAAATTTTACTGATAATTTTGCAATTTTCTTTTTTAACGATTCGACTATCGTTAAAAGAAGTTACTGAATCGCGGTACTGAAAAGCTATTAATTTCTCCTGAATGTCAATATTTTTTTTAAATGTAAAAATTTTTTAAATGTAAACATAGGTATTTGGTGTTTTTTTTTTGGAATTTCAATTTGTGTTTAACGAATAAAATTTATATATTAAAGATGCAATTGATGTCTTCTAAATTTAAAATTATAATTTCCGACGTTTTGATATGAATTTCTGAAATTCAATTAATTGTAATTTATAATTGGAAATTTTTAATTCCAGTTTTTAGAATTGATATTTTCTTAAATTTGAATGAAAAATTTAAAAAGTGCAATTTTAAATTTATGTGAATAATAATGCTTTAGTAATTATAAACAGTTTTTAAAAATTAGATGTAATCGCAATCACATATTTTTTAGGTAAAGCAGAATAATAATTCTATATAACTATGTAGAACTGTTTTGAAAGCAAAAAACTCATTGATGAACTCGGTAACTCTCTTTTGTAAAGACAACATAAAGTTAATATGCCAAACTTATGTTCATATTTGTAAAAGAATAATGAAAAAACGTATGAAATAAAAGACCAGCCCGTGTATACTCTTAACGTTGTTCTGTATGATATCCAGTAGAAAATATTAACATTCATGTTAAAATAGAAATAACTATTGCAAAGCTAATTAGAACAAACAAAAATTGTGGCGCCTTCTACTGTGGCATAGCCACGCTGAGCAAAATGAAGTGACACTCTGTTAATGCAAAAGAAATGTATTTTCCCCACAAGAAAATATTGCAGAATTTTATGTAAATAAAATAATATACCGACTTATTTCTAACATGCAGTTGTTATGGATATACATATAAGTTAACACCTGTGAGACCACACCAACAACAACAACAACACTACAGCCGCAACGTAATGTAACTATAACAACAACAAACATCAACAATAAACCAGACATAAATACCAACAGTACACGCGCATACCAACAGTACACGCGCATACCAACAAAATAGGCTAAACGTGCCAACGTCAAAACTCATTGCTAAGCGGATTCACAGGCAGTAACCCGAATCCGCACACGCAGCCAACAAAACCGTCGTACCATCGTTCAACGTGGGAATCGCCGAATCAACAGTTATGTTCTGTTTAATTTTTATTTAAAGATGTTTTTATTTGTAAAGCTTTGCAGTCAGTTTGAAGAATTTGATAATAAAGGTTTGTTGCTAAAATTAATTAGCAACATAAAAAAATATTTTTTTTAACTTTTTAATAAAATAAATCTTTAATTTATATAATATATGTATATTATTTGTATTATTTAATATGTTTAAAAAAATTTATAAATAAATTTATACATAAAATTTTTATTTTGCTATATTTACATTGTTTTTTTTTTTATTAACTAGCTGTTTTTTCCCGGTCTTGCCCGGGATACAAAGGCCTTTGACTTGAAAAATGGTTCACTATGCTTACCAGGCGCTGAGTACTTAGTCCCCAATTAACAAATTCCTCAATAGAATGGACTTTCTTCCCAAAAATTTGTATGGGCAGTAAATTCATTTTTTATTTCAATTAAAATTTTTTTGATTTTTTTATTTAGGAGTTTTTTAAGATGCTGCAGCAAAATTGCTTCAAAAATAAGTTGCGAAACCGCTTTAAGTTTTTTTTTTCAGTTTATTTATAAACATCAAATATAACGGAATGGTTCGCAAATTAAAGGAATCACAACTTTTAAAAATTGAATTACTTCATTCAATAAGTGATCATCATTGAGCAGAGACGTCAAATTCAAGTTTCAGAAATGAAAGACTAATGCGACGTTTAATATTGTGTCGCAAGGTTTCTTTAAGCAACTGCTTATAGTATATGTGTGGCCTATCTTGGCCAACAGGTAATTATTTCACATACGTAGATAAAATTTATCATACGACATTTCACTAAGCTGTGTTCCGCGAGCGAGTCGCGCACGACTCCGCGCGTTTGGCAGCCAGACCCATGCTGCCGTGCAGTTGTTGTCAAATTATTTTAAACGCCAAAATATATTTTTCAGATCATTGCGATATTTTTGCTGAGCTGTGTTCCGCGAGCGCGCCGCTTCCGCGCGTTTGGCAGCCACACCCGTGCTGCCGCGCAGTTGTTGTCAACTTAGTTTAATCGCCAAAATATATTTTTCAGATCATTGCGATATTTTAGCTGAGCTGTGTTCCGCGAGCGTGTCGCGTCCGCATCCGTCGCGTCCGCGTCCGCGCGCATCGCGCCATTTCCTCGCAGCTACTATCCGTTCTGCCGTTTAGTTCTCGTTATTGTAATTCCTAAAACATATTTTTTAGAGCATTGCGATATTTAATGTGAGCTGTGTTCCGAGAGCGCGTCGCGTCCGCATCCGTCACGTCCGAGTCCGCGGTCGCGCGCCGCGCGCCGCTTCCGCGCATTTGGCAACTACACCAGTGCTACCGCGCAGCTTCCAACTTATTTTAATTGTCAAAATATATTTTTCAGATCATTCCGATATTCTAGCTAAGCTGAATTCCCCGTGCGCGTAGCTTCCGCGCAACAAAATAATGCTATTGAAAAGAATACTCATTTTAAATGCATTTATTGTAGGACATATATTGAGAGCAGTATGCAAATGTTTACTAAAATAAATACTTAACAAAATTCATTAAATAAAAATATGTAAAAATTTAAGAATGAATTTGGGGAGTAAGTTCATTTTTTCTTTCGATTAAAAAAAATGGGGAATTTGTTCATTTCTTTTGGGTGCCTTTTTTTAAGTTTGGGAAATTTGTTCACCGTGTAGTTATTTCCGTGTAAACCAAATATCAGAAAAATCTGTTGAAAAGTACAAATTTGTATAGGGAAGAAATATACCACACAACAAAATGTGAATTTTATATGAAAATTGGGCGAAAAAGTAGGCGTGGTCGGTAAAAATTATATGGCGACCTTCCCTGGAATATGTACTAAATTTCGGAGGAAGCCATTGAAAAATAAAAGTTTGTATAGCAATCAAATAAAGAAACAAATAAAAGGAAAAAAATAAGAAGCATATGGTGACCTTCCCTGTAGTATAGAGATCGTGTGACCAAATTTTAGACATCCCTAGAAAAATAAAAATTTCTATAGTGAACAAATATACCAAAAAAACAGAAAATTAATTTTGTATAAAAAGTGGGCGTAGAAGTAGGCGTGGCCGGCAAGAATTATATGGCGAGCTCTCTGGAGTAAAGAGATCGTGCGTAGCAAATTTCAGAGAAATCCGTTTTAAAAAAATTGTGTAGCGAACAAATGTACCAAAAAACAGAATATGAATTGTATACAGAAAGTGGGCGTAACAGTAGGCGTGACCGGTACAAAGAATATGTCGACCTTCCCTGGAACAGAGAGATCGTGTGTACCAAATTTCAGAGAAATCGATTGAAAAATAAAAATTTGTATAGGGAAAAAATATACCAAAAAACGAAATTAATTGTATACAAAAAGTGGGCGTTAAAGTAGACGTGGGCAGTACGAAGCATATGGCGACCTTTTTTGGAGTACAGAGATCGTGTGTACCAAATTTCAGAGAATTCCGTTGAAAAATAAAAATTTGTATAGCAAACATATATACCAAAAAGCAGAAAACGAATTGTATACAAAAAGTGGGCGTAAAAGTAGGTGCGGCCGCAAGAAGCACATGGTGACCTGGCCTGGGGTACAAAGATCATGTGTACCAAATTTCGGAGAAATGCGTTGAAAAATAAAAATTTGTATAGCGAATATACCAAAAAACAGAAAATGAATTGTATAAAAAAAGTGGGCGTGAAAGTAGGCGTGATCGATAAAAAGTATATGGTGACCTTAGGTGGAGTACAGGGATAGTGTGTACCGAATTTCAGAGAAATCTGTTAACAAATAAAAATTTTATAGTGAACAAATATGAATAAAACAGAAAATGAATTTTACATAAAAAGTGGGCGTAAAAGTAGGCGTGGCCGGTAAGAAGTATATGGCGACCTTTCCTGGGGTATAGAGATCATGTGTACAAAATTTCAGGGAAATCGGTTGAAAAATAAAAATTTGTATAGCGGTCAAACAAACAAACAAACAAATAAACAAACAAACAAACAGAAAATGAATTTTATATATATAGACTAGGTATTTTAGCATTATTTGCTTTAGATGTTGGTGAATTTTTACTCCCTTTACATTAACTCGTAGTGTCTGCTTGTCGAAAAAATTTTGGATCGATTTTAACCTATTTCCCGTGAGCCATTCGATCTGAAATTTTGCAGGCAGGCTCGTGGTAATAACAAAAATGATCTAACAAATTTTTAGAGTGATGCCAAAACAATGGAAACTTTTAAATTTTTCTACAAGAGTTAATAAAAGAATTTACAAAGGGTTAGTATTTATTATATTATTACCACAACAACCACAAAAACAACAAATTCAGCTATGACAACAACACAACATTTAGAATAACAACAAGAACAATATAGAAACATCATATTTTTCATTTTTTTTTTTTACTTTTTCAGAGATTTCCCTGGACCTGTTCCACCGATTTTAATGATTTTTGAAACAGAAATCTTCCCATGAATTTGGTGAATCATTCTCACTAAAAATGATCACTGTAGCTGCACTATTCAGGGCGTGATCGTGACAAGAACAACATAGAAAATTATATTTTTTCAAGACTTTTTTTAGTTCTTCATTCAAATCTCGGGCCCTAATCGACCGATTTGGACGATTTTAAATAGCAAACTTTTCAGGATGTTAATAAATCATTTTTTATGTCAACGAGCACCCTAGCTGCCCGATTGATGCCGTCATCGTGATTTCCGCAGACGGACAGACGGACATCGCTATATCAACTCCGGTTGTTATAAGGATCACAAATATATATATTTTATGGGGTCCAAAATTTTTTTTTCTAATTATTACAAACGGAATGACAAACTTATATATACCCTCTGCACACTGGAGTGGAGGGTATAAAAATCCCCATTAATAGTTGTAACAACCAATAATTAATATTAAGAATTCCATTGTATCAACTATCATAATTCATACAATCGAATTTATATATAATGTAATTTGCTTTTACCATTGTACGGAAATATGTGTAATATAATTCAGTAATCACAATAGAATATTGTGATAGTACATGGGACTACGAAAATTTGGTTGGCAACAAATTCGATTGAAACAACGAATCTGTTTTATATTTTTTTTATTTCTATAAAGTTAACCCAACCTTAAATCTTGACTTTATTTAACTATTTTGAACAATTGTTTTCATGCGACAGCAAATTGTTTTGTTAATATTAATTAAATAAAAGCTCATTAAAAAAATCGTTTGCAAAACATTTGTTTGAAAATATTATAGATTAAATAGAAATACTTAAATGCAAATATTTTTTAATATTCTTTCAACAGCATTTCGAACGTCATAAAAATGAAATATTTTTAATATTGAAACAAGCAATTAGAGAATATCATTAAATTGCTTAAGCAGCAACAATATACAAAAAATATGTGTGTAATTTGGTTTTTCATTTAACGAAACAAAAAAAAAAAACAAGTAAGAAAATTATAGTCTATTAAGATCGACTATAGGATAACCTATACCATGCGTTTCGAGAAAAGGTCTTAGGTCCAACAAAATGTATGTAGAAAATAAGCATATGCCAAATTTGAGTGGTATTGTTATTAACGTTTTTTCCTGCCGATGTGAAAATATTCATATCGGATGGTGTATTTATATGGGGACAAATTCGAAAAATGGACCGATCCTACCATAAAGTTATATATATTTTTTTGCAAAAACATATACAAACCAAATTTAAAAAAAAAATTGTGCAAAATTTTTGTTTGTTGATTGATTTAAGTCAAGATCGGGAAGCAGTTTCATGTGGGGGCTATAAATAAAAATTGTCGTACAGGGTGTATTTTTTGACTACTGATTAATAGATGTAATAAACGCTCAAAAACCAAATTTTACTTAGATCTATATGATAATTCGGATCTTATGGTAATTTAAGTCGATCTAATAGGGATCATTTGTAAGTGGACTAGTTCTAAACATGCACCGATTTTTATCAAGAGCACCTTTATGTACGATAAAAGCTTGCATACCCAATTTCGTCAAAATATATTCATATTTACGTCCTCTAGTTTGATCACAAAGATTACATGGACACACAAACGGACGGACAGATGGAAAGACATCGCTAAATCGGCACAAAAAGTGATTCTGAGTCAGTCCCTATAAAATATCTCAAATATTTTTTGTAGTTACAAACATCAGCATAAACTCATTATACCCTAACCACATAGTGGTGGTATAGGGTATAAACACACACACAGAGAAAACTCAGCAAATTAAATATGGAATATAGAAAAATCTGAAATAAAGTTAGCATTAATTAGTGTACGCCCTGCGACAATATATATTGTTCTCTATGGAAAAAAAAAAACTTTTAACACAAGAAAATATGAAAAACATTTCCTGTAGAACAATATCGCTATCAACTTGAACAGCAAATAATTCTACAACATTTTTTTTTCCAAGTTAATGAGATAATGTGAATGACGAATGTCTGTCAAGAATCAAAAAAGAACATTTTACAATAACACTACCCAAAAAAAACACAACGAAAAATAAAAAATTGTGATTTTAAAGAGTGAAAAAAAAAATCAAAACATAAAACATTTTGCGGATGTATCGTTTAGAGTCTACTCATCATCATCAGCAACCTCATCAATTCTAAAAAGTACATAATTTTTTATGCACGTCTCTTAAGCAGCTAGAAAAATACGATTTCTATTTAAATCACGCACTTAATTAGTACTGCTTTTTCATACGTTCCGTTCCTTCTTTTCGAATTGACTGACTATTGAAAAACAAAAAATTTTTAAATAAAAAAAAAACATTTTTTTAATGAAAAATCTACTTATGAATGTGGATGTATACTCGTATCTACGAGTATAATGAAATTTTAAATTATGCCAAAATGTAAACACATTTTAAACATTTTAAACGAAAAACATTTCTTTGTACCACCACATACGACAACAATTTTAGATAAGTGAAAAAAGGGCCAGGGGAATAAATGTATTTTGAAAGGCAATGAAATACAAACACCTTGTTCTTTTAATAACTCATAATTCATAACAGATTTCCGATGCCTGTATGTGTGTATGCTTTAACATTACACTACACTAAAATCAGATGCCACAAAGAGCATAAAAATAGCAGTCCGTAAAACAAATAAAGCAATTAAAGTCATTTTCCTTTGCTGAAAACTTGAAAGTTATATAGGCGGGATAGAAAAAGATTAATTAATAAGACTGAAAAGGAAAAATTAATGTCCTACTAAGGCGAGGGAAAATATTGACGCGCCATTTACAGACATCTCAAATGAAAGAGGCTGTATGTCCAACACTCAAACTTCTCTTAAAAAAACCATAAAGCAAATAAATTCACTAAAGAAAAAAATGTTGGCAACTAATAATAATTCTGGTAACTTAATAACTTAACTTAAAAAAACATCTGGGGGCAAATGTCGCATTCGATATCGAGTAAAATTAATCGAAATTCCATATTTTAGTTTATTATTTGAAGAAGATGGACAATCGTCAGACCTCGTTTCACTTTTACTATTAACTATGGACCATAACTCTTTAGCTCTGATAGAGAAAAATTATTCTTAGTATTTTATTTTATTTTGGAAAATAAAAAAATAATTTCGATTGAAAAATTTCGATATCGAACGCATTTTCGATCCATGATTTCCATATGTTTGATATTTTTATTTGACTGAGTTCCATTCAATTCGTTCGGATTATTTTTAGATGCAACTTCAATTAAATGGCCGCCTCTATTGGCCACGGCAAAATGTGCCCCTTTTTCTGCATTTTCCATAATTTTTCGAGGATCACGGGCGACATAACGATGATTTCGACACGAATGCTTGCCTTGGGTCGTCAGTGGTCTGACTGGCTTGTTGGCGTACACTTTGCTTTTTTTAATTACCCCACTAAAAGAATTCCGGAGAAGTCAAATCCGGAGATCAGAATGACCAGTCACACGCACAGGGAATTTTTGTTGCCGAAACTTCATTGTTTGACTTGCAGAGTGGCATCTTGTTGAAACTAGTAACTGTCCGGATCTTTTTCTCGCATTTTCGAGCAGATATAATGAGCCTACATACATCTTTTCCCATCAACGGTTTAATCAGCTCTGAAGAAAAATGGTCCAATGTTCGTTTTGGCAAAATTGTATTTCCTGGATCTCTTGTGGATTCTCTGTTCCCCAAATGTAGCAATCTTGCTTGTTAACGCCGCACACGACAGAGTGTGGAATGGCGGTCGTCTAAGTTAGCTTCCAAAAGTAAGGCATAGCAATGATCTCCCACTATCCCGTCTTCAACAAAATTCAACACAAAACGACTAATGGTGTTGTCCGAAGGTGCTTCTTGGCCACGGTATTTTCAACGATATGCACGATGAGTTAACACAAATGAACGACTATTTTCAATGTTTAGCGCACTATTTCGGTGCGTACTTTTGATGTAAAGTTCTACATGGTAAAAATGTAAAAATTTTACTAAATCGGATGACAAATGTCAAAGTTATTTAATGTTGACATAACGACATAAAAGGTGGCGCACCCCATATGTTGAGAATAGTCGCCTTCTAGCTCAATCCACTTAATTAAACGTCTCTCCAATTTTTTTCTCTTCCGAATAATAGGATTTCTCAAGATCCACAAAATAAGTATTTGTTCGATCAATTATTTTATCGTTGGAGCTAAATCTCTTCCCATCGATCGATAGCAATTCGTAGCTTATTTCATTGGAATTTTGTCTTGTGTGCGATGTGTGCACCCGTGCATTGTCTTGATGAAAAAACTCTTTGTTCTGGGCCAAATGCAGTCGATTTTTGGTTGGTTGGTTTTCCTTTTTAAAGATAATCAGCGTACATTCCAAGAAGTTGTTGCCGTCTTGGGCATTGTGATTAATCTATGTTCCATCCACCGTTAAAAAACTCGTCAGAAAACGGGTTAAAAACTCATCCGTATTGCGGTTGAACAAGGCCATTTCGCTCATTTGAAGTTGTCACACGACTTCGTTTATGGTCAGTTGTGAGCAAAAACGGTACTCGTCTTTATTTCGGAGACCTTTCTAAAACCCAACTGTTTATTTAAAAACATAATCAAAGAGCGACATTATGTGATTATGCCATTAAACATCTGGCACACTTTCACTCCCTGACTGACCAACACGATAACTTAATTTTTGCAAAATTTTCTGACTTATTGATCCATTATATAATCAATGGTTAGAGTATCGGAAAATAATTTTTATATTTTTGTAAAGAAAATCCATCCGAAAATACAAATTCGCCATTTTCATTTATAAGACAGTGTTCCGCATTCGTTATCGAGTAAAATCAATCGAATTTCAATATTTTGGTTTATTACTTAAGGAAGGCGGACAAACGTCAGACCTCGCTTCACTTTTACCATTAACTAGAGGGCATAATGCGTTAATGTGACGGAGTATTATTTCGGAAAAATTATAAAAATAATTTCGAACGAAAAATTACAATAACGAATGCGACGATTAGACAACAGGTTGAGGAGGAATTTTTTTGTAACAAAATTCGAAAATTCTGAATAAATTAAAATTCTAAACCATGGGTCATGGGAAAATCGTTAGTTACAAAGAAGATTCGAATGCGGCAACAAAAAAGGCAGCAAAAAAATATTTATACGAGTAATTAATTGGATATTAAAAAAAAAATAAAAGAAACTGCCCCAGCTACTACTGAGACAGATCAAGTACAGATTGCTTCCAAAATTACTGATACACTTCCTCTCAGTTTAAATGTGTGATGGATAACGAGCCTTGCTTTACCGTTAAGGGCAACGAATGTCAGTCAAAACATTATTTTAAGTCTTCCCAGAGCGACCGTAGTATCAGTGAACGAGTAATTGTGCAAGTAAGATTAACTGTCAATGTGCATCTTGGTAAAGAAAAATTAATTACAGCTCTTGAAAAATGTATATAAAACAAGATAATATATATATATATATATATATATATCTATAATATTAATAGGCTAGGCGATTTCTTGTGACCGATTTTCTGTTCTACCGTTTTATCCCGATTTTGAACAAACGTATATTATTTGAAAGGTATTTCTTTTTAGCCCTTTTGCAGACTTACAGATTTTTAAATTTATATAATTTATTTTTTAATGTATATAAAACAAGATAATATATATGGGGGATTTCATGTCAAGTGCACCAACTTTTGAAACCGATGTCTTCCGATCGGGATGAAATTTGCACCAAGGTTAGTCCTATTGGATAGTAGTTTAGACACAATTTTTCAACAAGATCGGTCCAGATCTCTCTGAGTTAGAGGGGATCAAAATTTGACATTTTGGCCAAACAGGTGTTTCTTCTCATCCATGTAACTAATTACCTATTGTTCTTAGAAAATTTTCTCTTAAATAGTTTAGATAGCTATTTATTCAATATTTCGGAAAAAAATACTTTAAAAAAAAAAATTTTTGTAGACTTTTTTTTTGCTAAATTAATTTTTTTTCAAAAAGGGCATTTTTTTTTTTATTTTTTTTTTTTATAAGCTTAGGATTTTTCCTTTAAGAGCTTTTTGATCGCTAAGTGGAATGGGAGGGGGATATCTATCAAAATAAATGTTTTGTAACTCAAGACAACGGTTTTTCAATTTTTCACAAATGCACTATTTTGAATTTTTTTCTATTTATGTGTAAAACCTTACAAATAAAACTTATACTGAGAAACTAGACAAATTAACCTTTCCGAAGGTATGTAACATACCTAACTAAAATTTTATACCCTCGATACTGTAATACCCAGAATATGTTAACCTCAGGAAAAAACTCGCTTTTTTTCTATAGAAATGTTGAAAAATTATTATTTTTTACTTATTTTTAATAATAATTAAATTAATGTATAATAATAATAATAATAATATTAAAAATAAAAAGATAAATAATTTATTAAAATTTAATCTTAATTGCATTAGATCCATTTACATATATCATAACTATTTTTATACTTAATTTATTGTAGCTGATGAAGTATTTAAGTCTTGTAAATTTTTAAATACCCAGTCCTTCATCCAGCTTTTTTGTCGCCTTTATTTATTGCGTTTTTTTGTCAATCCTTTCTTGGCGTTACTAGGTTCAGCTGTTGATTTCGCTGCTGGTTTATTTGTTGTCTTTGGAAAGAAATCGCATTGAATAGAGGCAGAAAACTTTTTCAACTTGAGTCTTCCATCGACAAGCGGTATAAAAGCATGGAATTCAGCGGTGCCATCGATTGTTACCGCAGCATCGAATCTGCTCTTCAGTGTTTTCAATGTTTCCTGATGATCCTCTTTGCTACTAAAAACTATTTTAGTTTCTTTACAATAACCTTTTGCCTAATGGAATAAAGCAGTCGCATCTAAGATGCGATCTTGGTGAGGGCACTGGAGGCTATACTTCGCTGCATTTCTTTTAAGGTTTGCTCCAATACTATCACATGCTCCTTTACCATGAGCTGTAGGATGAAAATGCCACTCAGCTGGCATTCCAAAATCTTTTTCATGGGCCATAAGATTTGCCAAGCTACTTTTGTTTTTAAAATGTTGACGAGCTCCGTCCGAAACGTAGTATACCTTCTTTACTGTAAATTTAGATTTTAGAAATTTTAGTATTCTCTTCTGGTACTCATAAACTGCAACGCTATCATGTTTTAAATCGTCGGATATGATTGCCATACTTTTGTGTTCCAGTTTTTCATCTTTCATGTTGTAAATAAGTACTGTGAATATAGTTGCTTGGTCGTTATTGAAGTTGAATGCTTGTATGGCATCCTGAAGAACATATTTATAGTTTTCTGCGAAATCATATGAAATAACGAATTCACCAGACTTCAAATGTATCTTCAAATCCTTGAAGAATGACCATTGCTCTTTGACTAAAAAGTCATGGTTTCTCAAGTTTAGCAATCCTGTACACATTTCTTCCACAAAATCATCCACATTTAAAACAAGTAAGAAAATTATAGTCGGTCTAGACCGACTATACGATACCCTATACCATGCGTTTAGAAACCCTATCTCTTAGGCCCAACTAACTGGACATAGAAAATAAGAAAAAACCAAATTTGAGTGGGATTTTTATTTATTTTTTTGGCTGCAGATATGAAAAAGTTCATATCGGATGCTATATCTATATAGGGACTAGGTCCAAAAATGGACCGATCCTGATCATGTTTGGTAAAGTCTCTTGTATTTTGCAAAAATATATACAAACAAAATTTGAGAAGAATCAGTGCAAAATTTTTGTTTTTTAATAGATTTAAGTGAAGATCGGGAAGCAGCTCTGTATGGGGTCAAAGGGATCATTTTTGGACTACTCATTAATGGATGTAATGAACGCATACAAACCCAATTTGAGTAAGATCTATATGACAATTTGGATCTTATGGCAATTTATGTCGATTTCATATGGGTAATTTGTATGGGGGCTAGGTCTGAACATGGACCGATTCTCACCAATTTCAATAGCGGTCATCCCATGGCCGATAAAAGCTTATATACCAAATTTCATCAAAATATATTCATATTTGCGACCTGCACTTTGATTACAAACTTTACATGGACACACAGACGGACGGACGGACGGACGGACATTGTTAAATCAACTCAGAAAGTGATTCTGATTCGATCGGTATAATTAAATATGGGTCTAGGTCAAATATTTTTGGTTGTTACAAACAGCAGCACAAAGTCATTATACCCAAACCACATAGTGGTATAGGGTATAATGATTGTTTCCAATGTGCATCTGTCAGTCTGAATCCAAGAATCAAATTTGACCTCCTCTATATATTCTCGATCTAAAGAGTTGATTAAATTTTCTTTGATGAATGTGGTTTTCGGGCAATTGGTACATTCACCTAAGTGGCAAGAAGTTGTTTCATTAGGACACATAGTCAATTTAAGGCAATCGCGGTAATCGTGTAAATCTTCTGCCGAATCATCTATTAAATACTTTAAGTAGATTTCGTTCAACATCAGTTTAAGATTTTCATGGTAAATGCAAACGCATACTGTGTGAGTTCCGCTGCTTTCTGCCAAAACGCAATGTTTTGGCCTCATTTGGGTTAATTTCGTGAAGCAAGTTCTAACATCCTCGTGTTCAGATTGAAATATGCAAATAACTCTATCAGGTTACAGATAACCATTCTCTTCTGTTATGTTATGAAGGTATGTTACATACCTTCGGAAAGGTTAATTTGTCTAGTTTCTCAGTATAAGTTTTATTTGTAAGGTATTACACACAAATAGGAAAAAATTCAAAATAGTGCATTTGTGAAAAATTGAAAAACCGTTGTCTTGAGTTACAAAACATTTATTTTGATAGATATCCCACTCCCATCCCACTAAGCGACCAAAAAGCTCTTAAAGGAAAAATCCTAAGCTTTCTTATGAAACAAAAAAAAAAATGCCCTTTTTGAAAAAAAGGCAAAAAATGCTTTAATTTAGCAAAAAAAAAAGTCTAAATTTTTTTTTTTTTTTTTAAGTATTTTTTTCCGAAATATTGAATAAATAGCTATCTAAACTATTTAGGAGAAAATTTTCTAAGAACAATAGGTAATAAGTTACATGGATGAGAAGAAACACCTGTTTGGCCAAAATGACAAATTTTGATCCCCTCTAACTCAGAGAGATCTGGACCGATCTTATTGAAAAATTGTGTCTGAACTACTATCCAATAGGACTAACCTTGGTGCAAATCCCGATCGGAAGACATCGGTTTCAAAAGTTGGTGCACTTGACATGAAATCGCCCATATATATATATATCTATAATATTAATAGGCTAGGCGATTTCTTGTGACCGATTTTCTGTTCTACCGTTTTATCCTGATTTTGACCAAACGTATATTATTTGAAAGGTATTTCTTTTTAGCCCTTTTGCAGACTTACAGACATTTAAATTTTTTCCTTTATTTTGAATAAATTGCATTTAAAGTTGCTACTAACATATACATAAAATTATCAATATGCTATGTGTGTTTTATTAAATTTGTTAATGAGTTTGTTATCTTCATTCGCAATAATAATAAACCATAAAAGTGTTGGTTTGTGAATTGGCTAAGTTGAAAAATAAAGCTGCCTAGAAATTGCACTCGAATTTCGAGCGCTGGAATCTGCTGAAAGTGATAATAAATGGTATAATTAAAGGTGGGTCGAGACTAAATACTTTTCTGGTACGATTTAGCGTCTACATTAAAAACTAAAAATACAATAAATTTTTTCCCAAAAACCAATTAAAAATTTTTTAATAAATTTGAAGTGAATTGTATATTGAAACGGCTACTTAATTTAATAAAAAAAAAGGTGCTGAAAACAATTAACGTTAAGGTATGGCGAAAGTTCCGAAAGAAAAGGAATGTCTACCAATGTGGAATTGTATCTAGTCTTATTTTATATATTAAAAATAAGTAATCTAAAAGTATGCTTTTTCATTTCTTGCATATTTTCATATTTGTTTACATGTTTCATAATTTTTGGCCATACGATAGCTGAGTTCTACCAAAAAAGGGGGATTTTCCCACAATTTTGACCTCTTCAACTGGTTAAAACAAATAAAACTGGAGACTAACAAAAAGTCGAGAAAAGTGCAATTGCTAGAAAAGGTATAAGTGAAGATGAAGATTTTAGATCCATATTAATAGGCAAGGCGATTTCTTGTGACATCTTCTACTCCTTTAGTTATCAGCCGATTTTGCCAAAAAAATATATCATTTAAAAGTTATTTCTTTGTAGATTTGCACCATTTTTTCATATGTGCACCATCTGGTACATTTTTTAATCAACAAAGCCTTTGCAATAGTTGGCGAGGAGGATTTCAAAACATTTTAGTGAAATCTCTGTTTTTGAGGTAACTTAGTTTTCGAAACACTAATATTAAGTGTTTATGCGTATGAAAATTAATTTTCTGCATCTTAAGAAAATTTTGGTCAAATCAACCTCGAAAAGGGTAAAAGATTCTACACAGATATATGAGAAATCGAAAAGCATATTGAAGGAAAACCCAAATCAGAATGCCATCTAATTACTAAAGGTCGCTAAAGTGGAACGGTGACAACTTGACTTACAGTAAGCTTTTTTTATGAAGTGTAATAATCCAAAATAATGCTTAAAATTAATTTTCTTTGAATAATTTTCTACAAACTCAAGAGATATTGAAGTCATTCCCACATCTTTTTCTAAACCTTGGAAGTCAGAAAGAGAACTATAAATTAAGCAATTTAAAAGAAATATATATATTAACAAAGGCTTACTGATTCCTAATTAAATAAGCTTTAAAAATGTCAATAAAAATATTAATGTGTTTGAAGAAATGATACAAAAAATGTTGTCAAAGTTGAAAAATTTAGAAAAAAAAGTAAAAGTTTATGATGTTCAATATAAAATATTCTTATATTATTATTACAAATGCTAAACTATTTACATCTATAATATTAATAAGCAAGGCAATTTCTTGTGACATCTTCTACAACTTCAGTTATCAACCGATTTTGACCAAAGATATACCAGTTGAAAGGTATTTTTTTGACAATGTGCTCCATCTTTTACATTTTTATACCCTTATACCACTATGTGGTTTGGGTATAATGACTTTGTGCTGCTGTTTATAACAACCAAAAATATTTGACCCACACCCATCTTTAATCATACCGATCGAATCAGAATCACTATCTGATTCGATTTAACGATGTCCGTCCGTCCGTCCGTCCGTCTGTGTGTCCATGTAAAGCTTGTAATCAAACTGCAGGTCGCAAATATGAATATATTTTGCTGAAATTTGGTATATAAGCTTTTATCGGCCATGGGATGAACGCTATTGAAATACAAATGACTCCTATGAAATCAACATATATTGCCATAACATCCAAATTATCATACAAATCTTAGTCAAATTGGGTTTGTATGTACATATTACATCCATTAATTAGTAGTCCAAAAATGATCCCTATTGGACAACTCTTAGTCATAGGCCCCATATAGAGCTGCTTCCCGATCTTCACTTAAATCTATCAAAAAACAAAAATATTGCACTGATTCTTCTCAAATTTTGTTTGTATATATTTTTGAAAAAAAAAAAAAGAGACTTTACCAAACATGGTCAGGATCGGTCCATTTTTGGGCCTAGCCCCCATATAGATATAGCATCCGATATGAACTTTTTCATCTCTGCAGCCGAAAAAATTAATAAAAATCCCACTCAAATTTGGTTTATGATTATTTTCTATATCCAGTTAGTTGGGTCTATGAGATAGGGTCTCTAAACGCATGGTATGTGGTATCGTATAGTCGGTCTAGACCAACTATAATTTTCTTACTTGTTTTTTGAGTAAAACTGAGTAAAAAACTATACAATGATGTGTGTGTGTTTATGAATTGGCTAAAATTGATTAGCATACATTAGGCTCTTATAAAATTAGTTATTAAAAACCCCATTTACACATCTTCTGTGTGTTTAACAAATACTTATAATGAAATTTAATGTATTCTATTTAAAAATTCACAATTTAATGAATATTATTTAAATATTCATAAATTTTATATATATATATATAGATTCAAAAAACATTGAAAGAAAAAAATTGAATGAAAAAATAATATTTCCTAGAATTTCCACTCGAATTTCTAGTCTTGGGCTCTGCTAGTATTAATAAAATTTGTAATAAAATATTTTGAATTGCGTACTATTTACCACTGATACAAGGAGAACTTTACTTGCTTTTCAAAAAAAAAATTAAGGAATGTTTCTAATTTTTTTTCTATACAAAGCAAAAACGCTGTAAAAAAAGTTTGCGTACATTTACAAACAGAGGAATGCCACAAATTATGCAACGACATACAGGTATTTTAAGTCAATATTATTTAAGTAAAAGATAATCTAGTTTGTATCAAATTGATTCGATTTAGTTGTTTTTCCTTTGGAAGCTATATTTTGAGATGAGTCTCAAAATGAAAGAAATCAGTGCTGAAAAGAGAAAAATTATCCTAAACCTTAGACATAGGGGTAAATCTTTTCGTGATATAGGATCATATGCAGAAGCCACTCCTCAGTGCAGTTCGTCATTAAAACTACAAATCCACCAATTAAATTTTGTCAAAACCTAGTTCTGTTCGCTCCTCCAAGCTAACTGAACGCGAAATGTGACCTATTTTGTCGTCAGTAAAGCGAAATCCCGGAAGTACTGGATCTCAAATTAGTTTTTAGATCAATGAATCCTTTGGCGAAGACATAATGGAAAAGTAGCGCATAGAAAGCCATTCATTTCCGATGTCACTAGAAACAAAGCATGGACTTTGTAAATCGGTATGTAAGCAAGGCTCCAGAATTTTGGGAACGTGTTTTATTTTCAGATGAAAGCAAGTTTTGTATATTCCCCATTAAAGGAAAAAACTTTTTTTTTTTTGATGACCAGAGACCAAATTATGATGATTATATTTGTTACGAGCTTAGTTTATACTGTGATATTGTAGGCTACGCAACTGTGATATTTTTGTTTTGTGAAGTCCAGTTTTTCTTTTTTGATTATTGTTACAATTATTTATTTATTTATTTTAGTGCTTGACAAAAAATTAAAAATTTTAATATATATTTTTTAAATTATAAACTTTATAATAATAGCAGCAAATATTTTTGACAAATGCAATAACAACAGAAAAATTTCAATAAAAAAGCTCTTGAAAATGTTCCCAAAAAGGAACGAAACGTTGGGCAAATGATATAAAAGTCGTTTTGTTTGCATCACTAGCAAGGACCAGTAAGCTCGTAACAAATATAATCGAAAAAACTTAGTTTGGCGAAAAAGTAGAACTGCATTCAAAAAAGAAAAACTTTTGCCAACGTTTACAGACGGTGAAGATGGCATTGTAGTTTGTCGTTGTATGGCTGGCAATGGGATTGGTAAATTCTTATTAATTCAGCCTACAACAAGTCAGATTGGATACATAAACATTTTAAAATAAAACTTTAAACAAAATAAAATATTAAACAACAACTGGGCTTTGGAAAAGGTTTTTGGTTCCAACAGGATAATGATACATAATAAACAGTCGATGCCAATTCGGCTCCTAGAGGTCCATAAGCGCAAAGGATATCCTACAAATTACTAACTAAAGCAATATTTAATGCAAATTTAGTTTTTTCTTTTGTATTAACATTTCAAATGTACGGTTAGTTTTTCTTATTATTTTTTTCGTTTTTACGTTTTTTACGGCATAAAGATGCATATTAGGGGAAATACACCTTAAATAAATTTAAAAAATAAACTAATGAATATGTTAATAATTTGTTAGAAAAAAATAAATAATTCAGCTTAGTTAATTTCAGGTGCACGTATACTTCATCTAGCAAGTGTATATTTAAATGAGTTTTTACTAAACCGCAAGGTTTTTGCTATTGATTTGCACACAGAACTTAACAAACAGTACTGAAAAATTCACATTCTATTGCATACTACGAGTATTCCTATTTATGTATTTTCCTATAATTTTTCTCATTTTAATTGCAATTTATTTTAGTTTACTTTAATTGGATTTCAGTGTTTTCTTTTTTTCTTTTTGAAATCTTGCACATAATTACATCAAAAATTTGATTACATTATGAAAATTGGCTAGATTTTTTAGATTGTATAACTTGAAAATACTAAGGAAAAAGCATCAGAATAAACTTTTCAAAACAAGAAATGTTTTGCAATTAATTTTGGTCGTATTTCTTTTAGAGACGTTTTGACTTGTAGTGAAAATGTAGTGTTAATGTGTAATGATTGATAAATTTATAATGATTAGTACATGTTAATTAACGAAGAGTGAAATAAAGATATAGATATGCACAATAAAGAATTCTCACTGATGAAATTGTATTTATAAAGAGAAAACATTAACAAAAATCTGAAATTTTCGAATATTTTGTTGAATTTTAATTTAATGGAAAATTCACAATTTTTAGAATAAATCTAGGAAAATTTTCTATTAATTTTTTTTAATATTATTTCGGACTGAATGTTGAATTTAAATTTAATTTATTATCCAATAAATCCTAGATAATGCCTGAAACTGCCACTATTTGGTCAGGGTATAATGAGTTTATGCTGATGTTTGTAATAACCCAAAATACTTGACCTAGACGCCCCTCTTATTATATCGATTGACTAAGAATCACTTTTTGACTCGATTTTGCGATGTCCGTCAATCGGTCTGTGGGTCCATGTAAACTTCAGGTCGCAGTTATAAATATAATTTCAGGAAATTTAGTATATGAGCTTCATCTCGCCCATAAGACACGTGTATTATTCTAATCAGTAGTCCAAAAATAAACCCTGTACGATCATTTCTAGTCACAAAAGTTATATAAAGCTGATTCCCGATCTTCATTTAAGTCTATCAAAAACAAAAATATTTTTTTCAAATTTGGTTTATAAAGGGGTTTTTTTTTTTGTTTATATAGAACTGACGAAAGGGTTAGCTGTAAAACCAACTATCATAATGCGCTCACTTTTCACATTTATGATCAGTATACTCTGGGAAATCATAATGAATAGATTCACGCTTGAGTAACGCTAACATATTATAGAAATTTTTCTTTGAAAATCAGTCATCGAATCGACAGCTTCTTGATTTTTTGGCGCACATAATCGGCGATCTGAAAAAGACATGCATCATACCTAAAGTGACCATATTTTTTTTACCTGAAAACGGGACATCGAATAATTCAGATGGGTTCGGTTATATGAAATGGAAATGCATAGATAATACAATAATATTTTATTTGTCCATAGTGAATGGCATTATTTATTTTACGTTAAACTACAAAAAAATTGTTTATACATTGTTATATTTTTCAGAGGCACAAATTTGTTTCAAAATTTTAGGTGACGATTTCAAATATGGCAGGATTTTTTTTAATATTAACTTTAATAATTAACATAGCCTTAAGCAATGATACCCTTAATTGAGTTTTATCTTCGGTCCACAACTTGTTCATCAAAGAAAACACACGTTCAACCGGCGCATTTGTACCAGGCAAACATAAAATATATTCAACTATAATTTGAAAATATGCATGGTTTAGGTAATTGCTTTTAAAATGTTTAAATACTTCCACCCAACGATTTTCAGTAGAAATATTTTGTTGATTCCATTAATCAATTTTCTGTGATGTTACGTTTTAGATACGAGTGAATATTCATCGAATACTTCCGTATCTTTATTGCAATCGATATGTTCTTTTTCGATCAATATATCAAACTGTGGTACTTCTGTTAAATTTGCCCAATTAAGTTTTTCTAAATCTTTGTTATAAACAGTACATTGCTCTAAATACTCTCGACTAGTTTTATAAAATTCTTTAGACTTAATTTTCACGAAATTCTCATCAATATCGGTGTAACTATCTTCTTTTAATTTTTCAAGTAAACCACGGACTGAATATGGAAGACAGTTCGTTGCCTCTTTCTGAAACAAATTCCCTTTTAATTTGTTAATTTCCCTTGCTGCTTCAATTTTTTTGGCAATTTATATATTACAAGTGTCTACAGCAGCTAAAGAATCCAAGGGAGGCAGACACACAGAAAAAAAACGTGTGACATTTATAAAAATTATAGTAAAATTTTACAAAGTTTTGTGGTTATTACACGACGACATAAAATTTACGATAAATTTTGTTTCACCTCGTCAATTTAAATTTTTTTAAGTCTTTTTAGTGTCTAAGCAAATCTGATTCGATAAAATTGTCTAAAAAAAAAAAGCGGAAAAAATTTTGGTACCGTGAGGATTGAAAAAGTACAATTTGTGTGTCTGGATGGTACAATAACAGAAAACATATTTTCCATCCTTGGGTAGGTTAGTTTTTGTTCTGTACTGCACTTTGGCCTCTTCTATATTAAAACTCCTTGATTAGGTACAAAAACTTCATTATAGAAATAAAACAATTACTCTATTTTTGTCTCTTGTGTTTCGTAATATATTTATTTATTCATATTAGCAGATTCCAGCGCTCGAAATTCGAGTGCAATTTCTAGGCAGCTTTGTTTTTCAACTTAGCCAATTCAGAAACCAACACTTTTTTGGTTTATTATTATTGTGAATGAAGATAACAAACTCATTAACAAACTCATTAACAAATTTAATAAAACACATAGCATATGTATAATTTTATGTATGTGTTAGTAGCAACTTTAACTGCAATTTACTCAAAATAAAGCAAAAAATTAAAAAATCTATAAATCTATAAATCTACAAAATGGCTAAAAAGAAATTCCTTTCAAATAATATACGTTTGGTAAAAATCGGGATAAAACAATAGAACAAAACATCGGTCACAAGAAATCGCCTAGCCTATTAATATTATAGATTTATTCATATTCTGCAACAACGAAAGAAAAGATGATTTTTGTATTGCTGCATTTCAGGTTAACCAAGCAAATTTATAGAACTGCAATTTCTATTTTTTGCAATGTTTTTTTTTTTTTTTTTTGTTTTTTGTTTTATTTTGATTATTAGTAAAAGTAAAACGCAACGTATTCTTATTTTGAGAGGGGGTTAAATTTTTTATTTTTCGCTTTTTAAGCACAGTAATTTAAGTTTATGTACCATGAATTGATTCAACCAAATTCATAAGAAATTCAGTTAAATCGTTTTAAATATTTTTAGATGAAATTATTTTTCAGCTGACTTGTGATGTATTTTAACCAAGGTTCAGAAAATACACACATGAAACACACAATGTTCTGTTCAAAAGCAGCCAACACATATCTGTATTTTCATATCAATTATGTGCGTTTCTAAATTTTCTACGGTGCCCAACACAACCATGACTGTGTTCGTTTTAATATTTCGTTATTTACACGAACATTTTTGTATCACATACTTTTTGTTTCAATCACACATAAAGCACACATTTTTGAGTGTTGCTTTATTTGAAGTTCATGTTCTGTACGTGTAGTGAAAAAAAACACAGAACATGTACAATAAACAGGTTCGAGTTCAGTTATATTTTAAGTCGTGTTGTGGCTCGTGTAGTAAGAAAAAACACAACATGTACAATAAACAGGTTCGAGTTCAGTTATATTTTAAGTCGTGTTTAAAATATAACTGAACTCGAACCTGTTTATTGTACATGTTCTGTTTTTTCTCACTACACGAGCCACAACACGACTTAAAATATAACTGAACTCGAACCTGTTTATTGTACATGTTCTGTGTTTTTTTTCACTACACGTACCAGAACATGAACTTCAAATAAAGCAACACTCAAAAATGTGTGCTTTATGTGTGATTGAAACAAAAAGTATGTGATACAAAAATGTTCGTGTAAATAACGAAATATTAAAACGAACACAGTCATGGTTGTGTTGGGCACCGAAGAAAATTTAAAAACAAACATAATTGGTATGAAAATAAAAATATGTGTGTGTTGGTCTAAGTTATGTTTGTTTACATATATGTACGAGTTTTTTATTCAGTGTGTGTTTTTTTCTGAACTCTGATTTTAACATACATATATTAAAAAAACTATCTTTGACGAATTTGAAGATTTGTTCTTACATTTTGACGAAATCAACTATCTCTTTTTTCGAATTTCTGAAAACGGGACATTTTTGCATCCCCGAGTTGTTGTCGGGGACAACGGGACAAAGTAGCTGAAAACGGGACGGTCCCGTTCAAAACGGGACGTATGGTCACGTTAATCATACCACATACTCATTAAATGATGCAATAACACCAACACATCGAAGGAATGTTTGGACTGAAGAAAATATCGGCGCTGTAAACGAAAGTATGGAAGTCGTCGGTAGCAGGAATTGGGGCTATGTCCGTCCACTACGTGGAAAATGTTGTGGAAAGACACTGGACAGTATAGGCCAAACTATTTATATGCCCTTTTATATCTACTAGCAGATTCCAGCCCTCGAAATTCGAGTGCAAATTCTAGGAAAATTTATTTTTTCATTAAATAAAGACCCTAAAGGTATGCTAATGAATTATAGCCAATTCGCAAATCAACACATAAAAACAAACTCATTTTTATTACAAAGACATTAACAAATTTAATTAACACACACACACATAGCATTGTATAATTTTATGTACGTGTTAGTAGCAACTTTAAATGCAATTTACTCAAAATAAAGGAAAAAATTTTAAAATCTGTAAATCTGCAAAACGGCTAAAAAGAAATACCTTTCAAATAATATATGTTTGATCAAAATCGGGATAAAAAGGTAGAACAAAACATCGGTCACAAGAAATCGCCTAGCCTATTAATATTATGGATACCCATGTAAACCTTGTAATCAAACTATATGTCGCAAATATGAATTTATTTTGATTAAATTTAGTATATAAGCGCACAGGATGAACGGTATTGAAATTGGTGAAAATCGGTTCATGTTCAAACCTAGTCGCCATACAAATGAGATCGACTTTAATTGTCATAATAGCCAAATTATGATAGAGATCGCGGTCAAATTAAGCTTGTGTATGGTTATTACATCTATTTATCAGCAGTCCAAAAATAAACCCTATAGGACAATTCTTAGTTATAGTCCCCATAGGAATATGATTCCCGATATTCACTTAAATCTATCAAACACAAAAATATTGCACAGATTTTTTCTAAAATTTGGTTTGTATATGTTTTTGCAAAAATTAATGGCCTTTCTTAATATGATCAGGATCGGTCCATTTATCGACCTAGTCCCCATATGAATATAGCATCCAATATGAACTTTTTCATATGCGATGGGCAAAAATAAAAATAATAACAATGCCACGCAAATCTAATTAGTTGGACCTAAGAGATAGGGTATCTAAACGCATGCTATAGAATATCGTGCTAAAAAATACGTACATTAATTTAGAACGGCATAACAATAGATTGTAACAATAAATTGTACAAAAATATGAAATTATTTATTCGCGTTAGTCAAAAATATTTCCGATCTGTTGTCGCGGCAACAACAGATCGGAAAGTCCATTTCTGAAAGGAATAAGTACTCCACCATAATGTTCTCTTTAATTTTTTTTATCATCAATGAAACTTAAAAAAAAATTTTCTGCAGAATTTTTTAGAAATTGCAATTGGCAAGGGAAATTTTTGTCTCTTAATGATAAAAAAAAAAGAAATTTATTTTACTAACACAATATTAGCCAGCACGTAGTGGTTGCTCTACGATTGCTAAGAAAAATTGACATATGAGTAGTTTTTATCAAATTAGAGTTCGTAGTTGGATGGATGGTAATATATCAGCGTTGATCATATCAAGGATGAACACTATTGATATCAATCAAGAATTTATCAAAATAATCTTTAATCATATAGCTATATATTTCCCTTGTGTGTATAAAAGATTTCATTATTACTTTTCCCCATGCTTCCATTAAGGTCAAGCATATCAAATGGTCGAACTTAATGCAATATTTTTCTTTTCGAACAAGAACTAATTTTTTAAGTGGCTTGCCGCCTGAACAGATTTGTGTTTTTTCTTTCATTGAATATGTTAAAAATAGCTCGGCATAACATTTCTTTCTTCATTTAGTCACTTTTATATAGTAATAAATCTTAAATATTAAATAGAACTAACAAATGTTATGATTTGTTGTTCGTCTAACGAATTTTTTTCGCCTTTACGTTTTATTTTATGGCTAATTTAATTTTTAAGTTGAAAAGATGTAAGGAATTTATTTTGAATTTATTTTGATAAAATTATAGTCGATCTAGAACGACTATACGATACCCTATATAATGCGTTTCGAAAAAGGTCCTTGGATTCAACTTAGCTGAGGCAATAACTGGATGTAGAAAATAAACATAAACCAAATTTTAGTGGTCTTGTGGTTGTGGCATGCAGATATGGAAAAATTCATATGTTTGATTTAATATCAAAAATATCACTCAGACGCCTACATTTTCTATTCTACTAAAAAGCAATAACCATAAGCCTTGAATATGTTATGTTGTTCAAAACATTTATTAAAAATTGATTAAAAGAAATTATAATTTTTTTGATTTGCTGAAGCTATTTGCTGAAGAATAATATATGAAATCATCAATTATTCTTAAGTTATAGCTGAAAAACTAAGCAAACAAACATCAGGCTAAGGAAAATCACATAAGAAAATTATAGTCGGTCTATACCGACGTATTTATATATCAGTTTCAGAAAAAATGGGTTAACAAGTTTGGAATGAAAATTTTAAATTATTGTTTGGTGTAAAACTGACTAACAATAGAAGTTAATTTCCGACTTAAAATTCAAATATTTAATTTTCAAAAATTATTTTTCTAAAATGTTTTTAATGGAGCCTACGGTCACGCTTCAATACTCGAGCTGAACGATTAGCTCGAGTAATAAAACACATAATTTTTCACGTTTGAACGCGCGTAAAAAGATAAATATAATTATTTAGTATACCAAATGTATACTTTTTGAAATCGGAACTTTAATCGGCCTGTCCTACTGACTTGAGCAAACTCATACTCAGAAAGGCTCCACCACTTTCCATACAAATGTATGAAAATAAACACTCCATTGAAATTTGAAGCTGATTTACAAGAAATATTTAAGTAAAACATGGTACAAATTTATAAATTTTAGACTTTAAAATATCAGGGCATTACGTCATTCATATTTCAAAGTAATCTGTTTATCGGACGAACTACTACTCGAAAAAGATCAGACACTTTCTATACAAAAGTGTGAAAATTTGCTCTTATTTCAAGTTTGAGATAATTTTACAGAAAATTTTCCATAATAACTTAGTAAAAATTTATATATTTTTAGAGTTGCAAGTGTAATTTTCAACCACTCCCGACCACTTTCCAAAGAAATGTACGAAAACATATATTCCATAAAAGTTTGACAGCATTTTACAAAAATTTTCCAAAAATACATGGTAAAAATTAATATATATTGTAGTTCCTCAATCAATCAATAGATTATTTTCGTACTACTACTACTCAAAAAAGATCAGAAAAAAAGTTTCAGAAAAATAATTAATCATATTTTTTTTCAAAAACTACAACTAATTATATTCATAGATTTCAAATTTTAAGCCATTCCGATCAAAATTGTGCAGTTGGTGAACTACTACTCGAAAAAGCTCAATCATTTTCCATTCAAATAAGTATATGAAAAATGCATTAAATGCAAGTTTGACATCGATTTACAAAAAAAAATATTTAAGGAGCACATGGTAAAAATTTATACATTCTAAAATTGAAAATACGAGGTCATTATTACGTCCCTAAATTGGAATAATATGTCTTTGGAATATTTTGAAATTTTATGGATATAATGTCCTCGACATCGACAACTTCAAAACTTTTACATTTTGAACGAGGCGTGAAGGAAATTTTTCAGTAAAATTACACCAAACTAGAAATAAGAGCAAATGTTTACAGTTTTGTATGGAAAGTGTCTGATCCTTTTCGAGTAGTTGTTCGCCCAGGGCTCAAATTTAATCGGATTTGTTTAATTATTTTAATGAGTCATCTGTGAATATAATCAATTACGGGCAGTGGAAAATCAAAATTTTTTAGTTTTATTTCCTGTTTTTTGTCGAGTAGTAGTTCCTGCTTTTTTAAGTTTTGCCGGAATGCTTTGAGACTTGAGGGGAGCATTCTCTTTATACAAATAGCTCTAAGAAATATTATTTTTTTTTTTTAAATCATTGTGGAAAATGTTCTGGAAAATCCAATCAAACTTCTAACAAGCGCTTATTTGCACACATTTGTATAGAAAGTGTTCAATATCAGTCAGGTATTGTTATACTGAAGCCACAATTTTGTTCGGAATGGTTAACATTTTTTTTATGAGTAATCTATGAATATAGTCAATAACAGACAGTGTAATATTTACACTTTTTGCAAACTTTCTGATCACGCCAATATTTTTGTCATTAGGGTGACAGCGGTTTGTATGAAAAAAAAATATATATATATATATTGGTAAAATTTTGAGGTGTGTGGTTCGGATTATTGTGACACTGGATCTGAAACTTTACTGTGCAAAATTTGAGCGAAATCGGGCAATGCTTTCTGGACGCGCATTGAGTTCATTTATGCATTTTATATGTATTTATGCGTTATATGTAAAAATTATAAAAAATTTTTTTTTTTTTACAAAAATTTTGATATTAATAATTGCGTTTCAATTAAATTAATTAATAAACTATAATCTAGAGTAAATTATCTTTCTAATAAAATAACAAAATCTATTATCGGTTGAAAAACAGCCAAGTTATGTCAAGTTCCCCAGGCAATAAATGCGCCGCAGACCACTTGATTAAGAAAATCAAGCGCACATTTTTAAAGACATTGAAATTATTTACAACAACAACATTTTTGCAATCTCCTGATCCCATAATGATCTTACGGAAAGTATTTTGCATCTCGTCTATTGTTATGCCGTTCTAAATTAATGTACGTATTTTTTAGCACGATATTCTATAGCATGCGTTTAGATACCCTATCTCTTAGGTCCAACTAATTAGATTTGCGTGGCATTGTTATTATTTTTATTTTTGCCCATCGCATATGAAAAAGTTCATATTGGATGCTATATTCATATGGGGACTAGGTCGATAAATGGACCGATCCTGATCATATTAAGAAAGGCCATTAATTTTTGCAAAAACATATACAAACCAAATTTTAGAAAAAATCTGTGCAATATTTTTGTGTTTGATAGATTTAAGTGAATATCGGGAATCATATTCCTATGGGGACTATAACTAAGAATTGTCCTATAGGGTTTATTTTTGGACTGCTGATAAATAGATGTAATAACCATACACAAGCTTAATTTGACCGCGATCTCTATCATAATTTGGCTATTATGACAATTAAAGTCGATCTCATTTGTATGGCGACTAGGTTTGAACATGAACCGATTTTCACCAATTTCAATACCGTTCATCCTGTGCGCTTATATACTAAATTTAATCAAAATAAATTCATATTTGCGACATATAGTTTGATTACAAGGTTTACATGGGTATCCATAATATTAATAGGCTAGGCGATTTCTTGTGACCGATGTTTTGTTCTACCTTTTTATCCCGATTTTGATCAAACATATATTATTTGAAAGGTATTTCTTTTTAGCCGTTTTGCAGATTTACAGATTTTAAAATTTTTTCCTTTATTTTGAGTAAATTGCATTTAAAGTTGCTACTAACACGTACATAAAATTATACAATGCTATGTGTGTGTGTGTTAATTAAATTTGTTAATGTCTTTGTAATAAAAATGAGTTTGTTTTTATGTGTTGATTTGCGAATTGGCTATAATTCATTAGCATACCTTTAGGGTCTTTATTTAATGAAAAAATAAATTTTCCTAGAATTTGCACTCGAATTTCGAGGGCTGGAATCTGCTAGTAGATATAAAAGGGCATATAAATAGTTTGGCCTATACTGTCCAGTGTCTTTCCACAACATTTTCCACGTAGTGGACGGACATAGCCCCAATTCCTGCTACCGACGACTTCCATACTTTCGTTTACAGCGCCGATATTTTCTTCAGTCCAAACATTCCTTCGATGTGTTGGTGTTATTGCATCATTTAATGAGTATGTGGTATGATTAACGTGACCATACGTCCCGTTTTGAACGGGACCGTCCCGTTTTCAGCTACTTTGTCCCGTTGTCCCCGACAACAACTCGGGGATGCAAAAATGTCCCGTTTTCAGAAATTCGAAAAAAGAGATAGTTGATTTCGTCAAAATGTAAGAACAAATCTTCAAATTCGTCAAAGATAGTTTTTTTAATATATGTATGTTAAAATCAGAGTTCAGAAAAAAACACACACTGAATAAAAAACTCGTACATATATGTAAACAAACATAACTTAGACCAACACACACATATTTTTATTTTCATACCAATTATGTTTGTTTTTAAATTTTCTTCGGTGCCCAACACAACCATGACTGTGTTCGTTTTAATATTTCGTTATTTACACGAACATTTTTGTATCACATACTTTTTGTTTCAATCACACATAAAGCACACATTTTTGAGTGTTGCTTTATTTGAAGTTCATGTTCTGGTACGTGTAGTGAAAAAAAACACAGAACATGTACAATAAACAGGTTCGAGTTCAGTTATATTTTAAGTCGTGTTGTGGCTCGTGTAGTGAGAAAAAACAGAACATGTACAATAAACAGGTTCGAGTTCAGTTATATTTTAAGTCGTGTTTAAAATATAACTGAACTCGAACCTGTTTATTGTACATGTTCTGTTTTTTCTCACTACACGAGCCACAACACGACTTAAAATATAACTGAACTCGAACCTGTTTATTGTACATGTTCTGTGTTTTTTTTCACTACACGTACCAGAACATGAACTTCAAATAAAGCAACACTCAAAAATGTGTGCTTTATGTGTGATTGAAACAAAAAGTATGTGATACAAAAATGTTCGTGTAAATAACGAAATATTAAAACGAACACAGTCATGGTTGTGTTGGGCACCGAAGAAAATTTAAAAACAAACATAATTGGTATGAAAATAAAAATATGTGTGTGTTGGTCTAAGTTATGTTTGTTTACATATATGTACGAGTTTTTTATTCAGTGTGTGTTTTTTTCTGAACTCTGATTTTAACATACATATATTAAAAAAACTATCTTTGACGAATTTGAAGATTTGTTCTTACATTTTGACGAAATCAACTATCTCTTTTTTCGAATTTCTGAAAACGGGACATTTTTGCATCCCCGAGTTGTTGTCGGGGACAACGGGACAAAGTAGCTGAAAACGGGACGGTCCCGTTCAAAACGGGACGTATGGTCACGTTAATCATACCACATACTCATTAAATGATGCAATAACACCAACACATCGAAGGAATGTTTGGACTGAAGAAAATATCGGCGCTGTAAACGAAAGTATGGAAGTCGTCGGTAGCAGGAATTGGGGCTATGTCCGTCCACTACGTGGAAAATGTTGTGGAAAGACACTGGACAGTATAGGCCAAACTATTTATATGCCCTTTTATATCTACTAGCAGATTCCAGCCCTCGAAATTCGAGTGCAAATTCTAGGAAAATTTATTTTTTCATTAAATAAAGACCCTAAAGGTATGCTAATGAATTATAGCCAATTCGCAAATCAACACATAAAAACAAACTCATTTTTATTACAAAGACATTAACAAATTTAATTAACACACACACACATAGCATTGTATAATTTTATGTACGTGTTAGTAGCAACTTTAAATGCAATTTACTCAAAATAAAGGAAAAAATTTTAAAATCTGTAAATCTGCAAAACGGCTAAAAAGAAATACCTTTCAAATAATATATGTTTGATCAAAATCGGGATAAAAAGGTAGAACAAAACATCGGTCACAAGAAATCGCCTAGCCTATTAATATTATGGATACCCATGTAAACCTTGTAATCAAACTATATGTCGCAAATATGAATTTATTATGATTAAATTTAGTATATAAGCGCACAGGATGAACGGTATTGAAATTGGTGAAAATCGGTTCATGTTCAAACCTAGTCGCCATACAAATGAGATCGACTTTAATTGTCATAATAGCCAAATTATGATAGAGATCTCGGTCAAATTAAGCTTGTGTATGGTTATTACATCTATTTATCAGCAGTCCAAAAATAAACCCTATAGGACAATTCTTAGTTATAGTCCCCATAGGAATATGATTCCCGATCTTCACTTAAATCTATCAAACACAAAAATATTGCACAGATTTTTTCTAAAATTTGGTTTGTATATGTTTTTGCAAAAATTAATGGCCTTTCTTAATATGATCAGGATCGGTCCATTTATCGACCTAGTCCCCATATGAATATAGCATCCAATATGAACTTTTTCATATGCGATGGGCAAAAATAAAAATAATAACAATGCCACGCAAATCTAATTAGTTGGACCTAAGAGATAGGGTATCTAAACGCACGATACAGAATATCGTGCTAAAAAATACGTACATTAATTTAGAACGGCATAACAATAGACGAGATGCAAAATACTTTCCGTAAGATCATTATGGGATCAGGAGATTGCAAAAATGTTGTTGTTGTAAATAATTTCAATGTCTTTAAAAATGTGCGCTTGATTTTCTTAATCAAGTGGTCTGCGGCGCATTTATTGCCTGGGGAACTTGACATAACTTGGCTGTTTTTCAACCGATAATAGATTTTGTTATTTTATTAGAAAGATAATTTACTCTAGATTATAGTTTATTAATTAATTTAATTGAAACGCAATTATTAATATCAAAATTTTTGTAAAAAAAAAAAAATTTTTTATAATTTTTACATATAACGCATAAATACATATAAAATGCATAAATGAACTCAATGCGTGTCCAGAAAGCATTGCCCGATTTCGCTCAAATTTTGCACAATAAAGTTTCAGATCCAGTGTCACAATAATCCGAACCACACACCTCAAAATTTTACCAATATATATATATTTTTTTTTTTCATACAAACCGCTGTCACCCTAATGACAAAAATATTGGCGTGATCAGAAAGTTTGCAAAAAGTGTAAATATTACACTGTCTGTTATTGACTATATTCATAGATTACTCATAAAAAAATGTTAACCATTCCGAACAAAATTGTGGCTTCAGTATAACAATACCTGACTGATATTGAACACTTTCTATACAAATGTGTGCAAATAAGCGCTTGTTAGAAGTTTGATTGGATTTTCCAGAACATTTTCCACAATGATTTAAAAAAAAAAAATAATATTTCTTAGAGCTATTTGTATAAAGAGAATGCTCCCCTCAAGTCTCAAAGCATTCCGGCAAAACTTAAAAAAGCAGGAACTACTACTCGACAAAAAACAGGAAATAAAAATAAAAAATTTCGATTTTCCACTGCCCGTAATTGATTATATTCACAGATGACTCATTAAAATAATTAAACAAATCCGATTAAATTTGAGCCCTGGGCGAACAACTACTCGAAAAAGATCAGACACTTTCCATACAAAACTGTAAACATTTGCTCTTATTTCTAGTTTGGTGTAATTTTACTGAAAAATTTCCTTCACGCCTCGTTCAAAATGTAAAAGTTTTGAAGTTGTCGATGTCGAGGACATTATATCCATAAAATTTCAAAATATTCCAAAGACATATTATTCCAATTTAGGGACGTAATAATGACCTCGTATTTTCAATTTTAGAATATATAAATTTTTACCATGCGCTCCTTAAATATTTTTTTTTGTAAATCGATGTCAAACTTGCATTTAATGCATTTTTCATATACTTATTTGAATGGAAAATGATTGAGCTTTTTCGAGTAGTTCGTTCACCAACTGCACAATTTTGATCGGAATGGCTTAAAATTTTAAACCTATGAATATATTTAGTTGTAGTTTTTGAAAAAAATATGATTAATTATTTTTCTGAAACTTTTTTTCTGATCTTTTTTGAGTAGTAGTAGTACGAAAATAATCTATTGATTGAGGAACTACAATATGTATTAATTTTTACCATGTATTTTTGGAAAATTTTTTGTAAAATGCTGTCAAACTTTTATGGAATATATGTTTTCGTACATTTCTTTGGAAAGTGGTCGGGAGTGGTTGAAAATTACACTTGCAACTCTAAAAATATATAACTTTTTACTAAGTTATTATGGAAAATTCTCTGTAAAATTATCTCAAACTTGAAATAAGAGCAAATTTTCACACTTTTGTATAGAAAGTGTCTGATCTTTTTCGAGTAGTAGTTCGTCCGATAAACAGATTACTTTGAAATATGAATGACGTAATGCCCTGATATTTTAAAGTCTAAAATTTATAAATTTGTACCATGTTTTACTTAAATATTTCTTGTAAATCAGCGTCAAATTTCAATGGAGTGTTTATTTTCATACATTTGTATGCTCAAGTCAGTAGGACAGGCCGATTAAAGTGTCCGATTTCAAAAAGTATACATTTGGTATACTAAATAATTATATTTATCTTTTTACGCGCGTTCAAACATGAAAAATTATGTGTTTTATTACTCGAGCTAATCGTTCAGCTCGAGTATTGAAGCGTGACCGTAGGCTCCATTAAAAACATTTTAGAAAAATAATTTTTGAAAATTAAATATTTGAATTTTAAGTCGGAAATTAACTTCTATTGTTAGTCAGTTTTACACCAAACAATAATTTAAAATTTTCATTCCAAACTTGTTAACCCATTTTTTCTGAAACTGATATATAAATACGTCGGTATAGACCGACTATAATTTTCTTATGTGATTTTCCTTAGCCTGATGTTTGTTTGCTTAGTTTTTCAGCTATAACTTAAGAATAATTGATGATTTCATATATTATTCTTCAGCTTATAGCCGAAAGAAATTATAATTTCTTTTAATCAATTTTTAATAAATGTTTTGAACAACATAACATATTCAAGGCTTATGGTTATTGGTTTTTAGTAGAATAGAAAATGTAGGCGTCTGAGTGATATTTTTGATATTAAATCAAACATATGAATTTTTCCATATCTGCATGCCACAACTACAAGACCATTAAAATTTGGTTTATGTTTATTTTCTACATCCAGTTATTGCCTCAGCTAAGTTGAATCCAAGGACCTTTTTCGAAACGCATTATATAGGGTATCGTATAGTCGTTCTAGATCGACTATAATTTTATCAAAATAAATTCAAAATAAATTCCTTACATCTTTTCAACTTAAAAACAAGTAAGAAAATTATAGTCGGTCTAGACCGACTATACGATACCCTATACCATGCGTTTAGAAACCCTATCTCTTAGGCCCAACTAACTGGACATAGAAAATAAGCAAAAACCAAATTTGAAAAAATTTTGAAAAAGTTCATATCGGATGCTATATCTATATGGGGACTAGGTCCAAAAATGGACCGATCCTGACCATGGTTGGTAACGTCTCTTGTATTTTGCAAAAACATATACAAACAAAATTTGAGAAGAATCAGTGCAATATTTTTGTTTTTTAATAGATTTAAATGAAGATCGGGAAGCAGCTCTATATGGGGTCAAAGGGATCATTTTTGGACTACTCATTAGCGGATGTAATGAACGCATACAAACCCAATTTGAGTAAGATATGTATGACAATTTGGATCTTATGGCAATTTATGTCGATTTCATATGGGTAATTTGTATGGGGGCTAGGTCTGAAATGGACCGATTCTCACCAATTTCAATAGCGTTCATCCCATGGCCGATAAAAGCTTATATACCAAATTTCATCAAAATATATTCATATTTGCGACCTGCAGTTTGATTACAAGCTTTACATGGACACACAGACGGACGGACGGACGGACGGACGGACGGACGGACGGACGGACGGACATTGTTAAATCAACTCAGAAAGTGATTCTGATTCGATCGGTATAATTAAAGATGGGTCTAGGTCAAATATTTTTGGTTGTTACAAACAGCAGCACAAAGTCATTATACCCAAACCACATAGTGGTATAGGGTATAATTAAATTAGCCATAAAATAAAACGTAAAGGCGAAAAAAATTCGTTAGACGAACAACAAATCATAACATTTGTTAGTTCTATTTAATATTTAAGATTTATTACTATATAAAAGTGACTAAATGAAGAAAAAAATGTTATGCCGAGCTATTTTTAACATATTCAATGAAAGAAAAAACACAAATCTGTTCAGGCGGCAAGCCACTTAAAAAATTAGTTCTTGTTCGAAAAGAAAAATATTGCATTAAGTTCGACCATTTGATATGCTTGACCTTAATGGAAGCATGGGGAAAAGTAATAATGAAATCTTTTATACACACAAGGGAAATATATAGCTATATGATTAAAGATTATTTTGATAAATTCTTGATTGATATCAATAGTGTTCATCCTTGATATGATCAACGCTGATATATTACCATCCATCCAACTACGAACTGTAATTTGATAAAAACTACTCATATGTCAATTTTTCTTAGCAATCATAGAGCAACCACTACGTGCTGGCTAATATTGTGTTAGTAAAATAAATTTCTTTTTTTTTATCATTAAGAGACAAAAATTTCCCTTGCCAATTGCAATTTCTAAAAAATTCTGCAGAAAATTTTTTTTTTTAAGTTTCATTGATGATAAAAAAAATTAAAGAGAACATTATAATAATAATTTCGAATAATTTCATATTTTTGTACAATTTATTCTGCTTTTTCAGTATGATGTGCCAGTTTTTATGTTTGCAAAAATCGTAAAATAATTAGTTTGTGTTCGGTTCGTGATCATGTACATATATAAATTCTTATAATTCATTTTTGTAATGTAATGTAAGTATGGAAAAAAACATGTAAGACAGACTTGTTCATCATCAGCATCTTATTGCCTGTTACTACATCTCATGCTTAATCAACTATTTAACTCAAACAACATTAGAAAGAAAAGAACATGGGAATTATTTAGGTTTCTTATGCGAGAGTTAGTACGAACAGACTGACCATTTGATATAAAAATATTCAACAAGGCTTAACTCTCTAACCGGCAAGAACGTCTCAAGACAGTCTTCGAATTTTTTGCCCCAGTGCACAGTTGTAAGATCCGGCCAAAACCCCATAACTTTTTTATTTCTTTATGTAAATTTATAAAATTCGGTACATGGGTTAGTTAGTGATACAAAAGTGCCACGCCCATTATTTTCAATTTCAAAACTATTTTTTATTCACTACATAAATTAATTAAAAATGGCTGTCAAACTATAGCGAATGAAAACAATTTCATTCTCCAGTTAATAACAAATAAGAAAATATACCCTATACCATGCGTTTAGAAACCCTATCTCTTAGGCTCAACTAACTGGACATAGAAAATAAGCAAAAACCAAATTTGAGTGGGATTTTTATTAATTTTTTTGGCTGCAGATATGAAAAAGTTCATATCGGATGCTATATCTGTATGCGGACTAGGTCCAAAAATGGACCGATCGTGATCATGTTTCGTAAAGTCTCTTGTATTTTGCAAAAATATATACAAACAAATTTTGAGAAGAATCAGTGCAATATTTTTGTTTTTTAATAGATTTAAGTGAAAATCGGGAAGCAGTTCTATATGGGGCCAAAGGTATCATTTTTGGACTACTCATTAATGGATGTAATGAACGCATATAAACCCAATTTGAGTAAGTTCTATATGACAATTTGGATCTTATAACAATTTATGTCGATTTCATAGGGGTAATTTGTATGGGGGCTAGGTCTGAACATGGACCGATTCTCACCATAGCGTTCATTCCATGGCCGATAAAAGCTTATATACCAAATTTCATCAAAATATATTCATATTTGCGACCTGCAGTTTGATTACAAGATTTACATGGACACACAGACGGACGGACGGACGGACATTGTTAAATCAACTCAGAAAGTGATTCTGATTCGATCGGTATAATTAAAGATGGGTCTAGGTCAAATATTTTTGGTTGTTACAAACAGCAGCACAAAGTCATTATACCCAAACCACATAGTGGTATAGAGTATAAAAATATGTTATTATTCAGATCCAAATTTGCATAAGTGGTGCATAAAATCATTGCGATTTTAACAGGTAACATGTTTCTTAAACTAAGTTTGGTCTTAAAATACCCATCCATTTGAATTCGGTCATGAAAGGGTTATGAAGTAGAAACTTATTGAATTTTGTAGTAAAGTGTTTTAAATAGTTTATTTTTTGTTTTAAAGTCAAATTAATTTCTTTTTAGGAATATATCAATTTAAATCGATTTTAACTGTTAAATAAAAAACATAGTTAATTATCATAAAGTTATTTTTTTTTATTTATTAAGAAATGATATACTACTTTTTCGCGATCGTTAAAAAATTCACGCACCAAATGCGATGTAGTTTTAAATTTAAGCTTTTCTTTTAAGTATAAAAAAATAACATTTAATTGCAAAAAAAAACTAAGTCACCACATCCAAGGCTTCTGGTAGCATATCTTGTTTGATTCACTCTCTCTTTATTCTTAAGTGACTAATAAGAGGATCGGACGATACTAAGAGGTAGTGTATTATATCTTCATTGTTTACTTTTCTTGAAAAATTTCTGCTATTATTAAGTCTTGCAGATTTGAATACTTTATTTGATGCCTCTTGAGCTTCTTCTGACATCACGCCTATTGCGAGTTCCAAATGAGATATTATTTCTGCTCCATGCATCAGCACCTTGTGAACTGACGGTGGCATAGTATACCACCCATACAGATCCACAAATAGTGTATAAGTTTCATTGCAATATAATTTGAATTTTGTTAATATTATTTCTATACCAGATGCAAGTACTTGCAAGATACAATAAAATCTTTTTACTAGACCGATATCAATGTTTAAAATTTAAAAAACGTTCGAGCAACGTTACCATCGTTTGAGTTGGCAGTGTCAGGTCTAAGCACATCGACACAGATTCCAATTCTGTTTCTTAGTTCCTTCTGAATATATTTTTTTCTATTTTCTTTTATTTGTTTATTTTCTTTAGAAGCAAACGCCTTCCTGAAATCTTGGTTATACGAAATGTGAAGAATGCATTCCATAAATCTAATCCAACAATGAAGAGTACTTAGCCCAAACTCGTAGTTACTTTCATTAGGGGTTAACGATTTCACACATTCAATGTTGTTCATATCACTTGGCTTTGCGTTGCATATATTACATGATCTTGACGATTTTTGTGCAGTTAAAATATTTACGACTTTACCATCAACCATTGTATACATAAGGTTGTAGTTTACTTCAAATTTGATGGATTCATTAAACTCCACTTCTGTTGGCAACAATTTTTGTATCTCTTCACACATATCTTTGTATTCCTTCTGAACTGTTTCCGTGGTTTCCTTTGCAAACTTAAATTTCACTGGCCTACAGTACCTGATTGAAGATGGTCTCTCATTTTTCCAAACTATTTGTTTACTTTGTTTTGTAATTAATTTTAAAGGAACAAATGTAACCATAAAAATATTCTTTTCATCCACATTTCAAAGATTTGTTGACCGCTAGAACCATCCATACCCCACTTTCCAATCAGTATTATTTTTTTTCCAGAAATATTCTTCAAGTCTACATAAATTGATTGTAAAATTCGAGTTGAGGTGTGATTTAAAAGATTTTGAAGCTTTATGGATGCACCGGTTTCCTCAATTATTATATTATCTGGGTAGCATTCTTTTTTTCTTTCCAATATTTTAGTATACGGAGGATAATATTTTGCACCCAATAACATTTCATTATAATCTCTAAGACCCTCATACATAGTTTTAGTAAAGTTAAGGTCCATAAACATTAGATACATCCAAATTTGTATGAAAATGGATCATGTTTTCCGATCCGTGCACGACGTAGTAAATATGAAAGAAGATGTCAAAAATCCCATAAAAACGAAATCAGTCGCCCGATATCGTCAAAACTGGCTTGTCCCTAGGGGAAACGCCATATTTTGATCAAGTTCCATTCATATATTTAAATAAAATTTTTAAAAGGTATTTCAATAGGCCGGAAATTTATTTATATGGCCAATTCAAATTATGCCTGACCCTACAGTGGCGATTAAAGTCACATTTTTTTTTTTTTTGTTATTTAATTTTGTATATTTATCATGTCAGGTGACTGATACGAAAGAGACTTATGTAAAAACGAACACAACAGGGTTGTAGCGCATTTTATGTAGATGAATTTAGTTTTAAAAAAATTAAAATCGCACATTATTTGGATGAGTTATGGCCAATTTCGTTAAAATTGCCATATACATTTTTAAGCGAAAACGTGTATTTTCGTCATATCTTGAGAAAAAGTCATCTGATATTGGTGGTATCATACCAATTTTTATTAGTTTCGTCAAGCCCGATTAGCTGAGATCAGTGGCGGATCCAATGAGGGGGTTTTGGGATTAATCCCCCCAACAGTAAAATTTGTGTACCATAAATTAACCCTTAAACGAAAATTAACCCTGTTACTGGGGCTATTTTTATATAATCCCCAATTTAATCCCGTTTATCATACCTACATATGTGCAAATTTCGAAAAGTTGGTTCGGTACGCGCGTTAAGATTCCGAAACAAGGTAGATTTAGAGAAGGTACAGCCAACGCTCAATTGTCATGTCTTTCGTTCCTTTTGAGTGAGTTTTTTTCCTTTGTATTTTATAGAACGGGTGGCGAGACGAATAGAAAATACACAGCAAAACAAAAACAACAGAACCAACGGTACTTTTAACATTACATTTTCAAACGCTGATATTTGCGTTTTTGCTATTTTATTATATTGAAAAACTTATCAGTTCTAATAAAGCATTTGAATATTAAACATCTTTTATAATTATTTGGAAATCAAAAAAAAACCTTAAGTTCAATAAAGTTTAATATATTTCTCAGTAAAATGGAAGAAAAATATTATTTGATAAGTAAGTTTCTAGAATCTAGACGGGGGAGGTAAACCAATAAAAATCAAAGCACCTGGTGCAGTCAGCCGAGCGCGGTTTATGGGCAAAGCAATTTACACGCTGAAAATGTACTTATTCAGAGATCAGTTTGTTTTAACAGGTATGTATCATAAATTCAAATGTTCAATGATTTCAAATGTATTAAATTTATTTTATGAATTTAATATTCTAGATAAGGAGTTGAAGGCTTACAGGATGTGAACATATTCATCGCAATCGTGTACATACGATACTGGTACTATTGCACTTTTTCAGTTGCTGCTCCTATGCTTGACCTCAAATTGATCGAAAATTTAATAGACTATCGGAACATAAATTTGAAGTTGGCCAACAAAATGCTAAGAGTATTTGGTCGTCATTTGTGGTACTTGTCAGAATCATTAGTCGGCCTTGCATTTTTCAATGCGAAAACCAAGAGACTCATGATAACCGCTTTGGAGAAAAATGGTGACGCAAATAAATTTAGACATGCTTACATCAACATTCTTACAGTCACTGTCGCTGATTTGAAGATTGAGAGCTTTATAACGTCACGAATTCTAACATTCTTCGAATCTTTGTTTACAAGAAAACCTGATGAGGCAAATCACTTGGACTTTCTAGAAATTGATCCGAGTCGTTGCGAGAACAATGAAAATTATTTGCGTGCAGAAAAAGTCACCAGGGGAATGTTGGTTGTAAACGACGCCGCCGAAAAGCAAATGGTTTTGCAGCTAGTTGAAAAACACCAAAAAATGTTTGGCTACAGAGCAACAACAAAAGAAATGATTTTGAATAATAATTTTTAAGTACCATTTAAAATGCAACATATGTACACTGAAATAAAAATATTCCCATTCAAATACTGTTTTATTCGATCTTTCCAATATTGGTCTCAGCCAGGGGCGTATCCATATATATACAAAAATTTTACTGTTGGGGGGGATTAATCCCAAAATCACCCTCATTGGATCCGCCACTGGTCTCAGCTAATCGGGCTTGACGAAACTAATAAAAATTGGTATGATACCACCAATATCAGATTACTTTTTTTCAAGATATAACGAAAATACACGTTTTCGCTTAAAAATGTATATGGCAATTTTAACGAAATTGACCATAACTCATCCAAATAATGTGCGATTTTAATTTTTTTTAAACTAAATTCATCTACATAAAATGCGCTACAACCCAGTTGTGTTCATTTTTACATAAGTCTCTTTCATATCAGTCACCTGACATGATAAATATAAAAAATTAAATAACAAAAAAAAAAATGTGACTTTAATCGCCGCTGTAGGGTCAGGCATAAAATTTTTAATATTCTATCAGCTGCATTCGATTCAGCGGTCAATTTTACATGGGAATTGGCCATATAAATAAATTTCCGGCCGATTGAAATACCTTTTAAAAATTTTATTTAAATATATGAATGGAACTTGATCAAAATATGGAGTTTCGCCTAGGGACAAGCCAGTTTTGACGATATCGGGCGACTGATTTCGTTTTTATGGTTTTTTTGACATCTTCTTTCATATTTACTACGTCGTGCACGGATCAGAAAAAAAAATTCTTTTGTATGTATCTAATAAACATGGCTAAAGCACCATTTGATATTTGGATCTCTTCATCAAAGCGATATTTGCACTTAACTGGACAAAGTTTTTCAGAAGCCTTATGAATTAATTCCTTTTCATATTTTACACAAATTTCATTTATTTTACGGCGCTTACTGCTTTCAGAACAAACATTATATGCCACCTCAGGTCTTCCGCCAGTTGATTTTCGACTTGTCCCACCATCCTTTTCATAAAAAATTGATAATTGTTTTAATTATATATATTTCTAAAATGTAAACTTACGCAATCTTCACATTCCAAGTATGTAAATTCTCTTTTTAGCCACTCAGATTCCTTATATTCAAAAAAATCCTTATGATACTTAGAATTTTGCCACCTTTTCTTTGCAATACTAATGAAATTTCGGATTTTTTGTTTCATTTGATCTATTTTTAAAATTTTTTTGGAAACTTTCTCAACGTGTTGAATTATTATCGTTGTTATTTCATGATTTTCTTTGCGTTGATATGCTTTCCACATATCAAAAATCTCTTTATTTGTAATAATAGGCGTCACTAAAAAAGGCTCTAATTTAAAGAATCGGCTAAACTAGGGTCTGAAATTCATAGTACTTACTTAGGAAGCCTTAAATTATTTTATGGCAATGAGCGTTAATTAATAACACTGTGCTAGTCGCAAATTGTAACAAGCTGGGCACCCTACTGGTAAAGCTAATTCGCGTACGCTGAATTCAATGGCGATAGCCGTTTTTCAAAGTTAGCGCTCATATTCGCGATATTCGAGATTTAAAACTAAATTATGTCCGCCAGTGTATTCTATGTCATTATGTTTGTGTGATCATCATAATTTTGTTTGCTAATGATCATAGGCCCTTAAATTTTTACATTTGAAATTTAGTTGACGATTCTCTTTGTGTCGCATTTGTTTTCGACTTACCGCAGTCCCCCTTTGCATCTGCATTCTGCCTGTTGAAGTGAAACAGTTTATTGTTATTGGAAATAAACTGTTTCACTTGTATACAGGCAGAATGTAGGCAAAGGGCTGAGTTGAGTTATTGAAATCAGTTTGCTGGAGATAAAGACTGCGGTAAGTAGTCATTTGGTATTTGTTGGTTCTCTTTACTTTAACTTGTATTTTTTTAGAAATAAACACTACACTAAATCAATAAACACTACATAAACATAGTTAAATGTTATTAAAATGGAACAACATGTTGATTTTGATATCTTTTGCTACGTTTGCGGAAAACGTACTATTACAGACTCTCATCGGAAAATCGGCGGTGACTTTGCGGAATTATATAACCAATACTTTAATCAGGTAGTTTTTCGTAATGTGGAGTGGGCCCCATCTGTCGTTTGCACTGGATACTTGTCTATATTAAATAGATGGAAAAAAGGTAAGATTGGTTCTATGCCCTTTGGTGTACCAATAATTTGGTCGGACCCACAAGTTCATACTTCAGATGAGTGCTATGCGTGCTTAAATTTTGTTTCTGGAATATACAGAAACAAAATATACCCAATTACCGTTGCCGCACTCGGAAAATATTCCAATTCCCAGAAGACCAAGCATAACAGAGAAATGTACGTCACTAACTGAAGGAGAGTCATTAGTATCACAATACCAACCACCCCACGTCACTAACAAATGCAATCATTTAGAAATTATACAAAACCGTTTGGACACTATGGTACGTCACCTTAAACTATTCCAGCGGCAGTCAATTCTTTTAGCTAAGAAACTGAAACAAGCTAATATTCTAGCACCTGATGTTAAAGTATATGGATCAATCGGTCGTGATCGTCAATTTAGAAATTTTTTTATATCAATTGATAACAACTCGTTGGCATTTTGCATTGATATTCGCGGTTTAATTTTAACAATGCATCATGAATATAAACCCGAAGATCGGCGATTGTTCATCGCCTCATCAAAAAGCAGTTTGAATTCAGTTCTTCTTCACATGACAAATACCAAAAATTCAGTTCCGATTGCACTAAGTACCAACACAAAAGAGACTTATTTATCTTTGAAAAAAATCCTCGATGTAGTATTTCACTACAACAATCATGATTGGAAAATTTGTGGTGACTTAAAAGTGATAGCTCTTTTAAGAGGTATGCAAACGGGTTACACTAAAAATATGTGCTTCATGTGTTTATGGGATACCCGATATAGAGGTGATCAGTACGAATTCACCATTGAATTCAGCGTACGCGAATTAGCTTTACCAGTAGGGTACCTAGCTTGTTACGAAAAAAAATGTCAAATTCGAGCACAGTGTAATTATTAATAAAAAATTTCTGCGTCTTTTAAATTTTTTTTTTTTTTTGTTATTTATTTAGAGTAATTATAATTACAACAAAATCTTATGAACGCCGCACTCAAACTAGCCGAATTTTATTTGCATGGTTAAGAAGAATGTCAATTTTCAAAAAAAAACAAAAAAAAAATTTCAAAACGTTATAAATTCAAAATTATACAAATTATACTTAAAAAAATAGAAGTATTAAATTTGAAAATTGATATATACAAATGCACTCACGTGAAAGTTTGCAATTATATGTTTTAAAGTGTTAGCTCACATTTGGTATAATTTTTTTTAAATGAAAAAAATTTTTTTTTTAGTTTTGGCCACATACTACAACTGTTCAGTGCTGCATTATAAAATAAATCGTTTCAAAAATGATAAAAATATCTTTAGGTACCATTGCTTTACATTTATTTTGCTCCCCCAACACATACTGACAAGTCTTTTGTCAGCTGTTATCGATCAAGTGCAAAAAGTCAACAAATTAGCATCGAAAATTATTTTGTATATTTACTTTTTTGCAGCTATTAGAAAAACACGTTTAAAGTAAAGTGATAACAATTTTACGGTAAGCATAACATATTAACATATTTTATTTGAGTTTTATAATGTACTCTAAAATAATAAATGTGCTTCTAAAACGAAATAGTAAAGGCCGTCTCAAGACGGTCTTGCCAGTTTGAGCGTACAAAAATGTCCCCCTCATTTTCATTGTTGTTTTCACCTTTTGTTCATGAAAACACTATTATTTGCTAATTGTTTTATTATTTTTAATCTTTTATTTAACTATTGTGTTAGAGACGGATCTTACTGAACGTTTTTATAAGAAAAATATCAATTTGGAGGACATGTCTGAAGAGCAATTGCTTTTGGAGCTAAAATCGTTTATCACAAACGATTCCTAATTTCGTTCATCACATACCTTTACACTTCGCTGCCACTTTTAATGTATTTACGAGCCAGAGGAATTTATAGTTGAGGAAAAGTGAGAAGTACTTAATTCTTTTTGGTCATGATTTTCTTTTGTATTTATAAACAATCGTATTCCAGCTGCCGATCGACAGCGAAATACACAAAGAGCAGAGAGGGTTTTACGTAGAATAAATAAATTCAATCAATGGAGTCGATGTGAATACTGTTATGGAAAGATAACAAATGTGTCCGCCTGGCATCGACATATGTCAGCATTGAACGCTTCAGAAGAATTACTCATGATGAACAACCATCAATGTCTCCTCGGTATGACAGAAAGCAGAAGAAATTAATCAAAATGAACTGCCCTCAAATTATCCGAGAATACAACGCTTACATGTGTGGAGTAGATCTTATGGATCTACCCATGGGTCGATACCATATTCGAGCTAAAACTCGGAATATTATGATATGACTGTTCTATCATTTTGTGGGCATGGCCTCTACAAAGGCATTCATCTTATACAAACGTTTACATGCCGAAAAGGCCAATGCTTCTAACAATGTGTCCGATGATGAACTGCTTTTACAGCTTTCCAGGTTTCCGTGAGGAAATAGCTGCTGGACTTGTTTCCTTCAAAAACAAAGCGTCTGTAGGGTGACCATCATCTGCTCAAAATCTCCATGAGCCTTTATCACCACAGCCTAGCACATCAGGTGTTGGGAACAGAGCTGTTTATCAAGTTGCTGATGTCGATCATTATCCTGTTTGGGTGGACAGAAAAGCCAAAAAAAAGGTGCAAACATTGCAAGAAATCTCCCACCCAAATCGTTTTTTCCAAATGCGACCTGAGACTACCACCATCGAAAGTAATAATGTATTTTAACTTTTTTTGCTCCTTTCTTTCAATAAAACGTTTTTTATACATTAAATTTACATATGATGTTTTATTACATGCAAACCGGCAAGACCGTCTACAGACGGTGTTCACTGTTTTTCACCTGGCATTCTTTCAAAATGTTGTTTTCACCTGAAAACTAAAATTTAAGTTTCTTTTGACTATATCTACCTAAAAAAAAATTATTGGCTTCATCCGATCATTTTTACGATCTTGCTGGTTAGAGGGTTAAGTAGCATTTACGTCCACAATTTCCATGATATACCAAAATCAATATCTTGACTTTGAAATTCCATATCTCTGTAATCAAGGCCGACAAAAAATATGTTTTGTGTGACTCACCGCAAGAAGTTGATGGTGTGAATTTGAAGAAATTCAGCATGCGAACGCCTTGCCGCTAATTTTTTACATATAAACTGATTCAGAAACAGGATGCTATTGAACACGTTTTCCTCCATAGCTACGACACGGAATGAGGCTCCACCTTGTAGATTTTCGCAAATGAAGAAGAGACCTTAATTACATTATGCAACAAAATTATAATTTTCGATGATACCTGTTAACCACCATATTTTTTGGATGGGTTATGGTCCTCTAACAACAAAAACAGTCGAAATTTAAAACTCTATAGATTAATTTATTTTTATTTTTTTTTTTTTTATTTTTTTTTTTTTATAATTTTGGATTTTTAAAGAGGATGGATGCTCCACCGATATTATCATAACTTGAGAACAACTTGACCAATTTTGTTATTCAGAATGAAATGATGAAAATTATTTTTTTTTTTTTTTTGCAAAATTAAATTATTTTTATTTTGTTAAAATTCATATAATATCGAAAATGGTAAACATGACATTTTTATTGGTAAATTAAAATGCTTAATATACTGCAAATAAAACGAGAAATAACCCTTGAAAATCTATGGTGAAATGTTGCTTTTATTCTTAATAAATTAAAGGTATCTGCTATTGACAAAAACTGCGAATTATTTTTTTATTAAATGAGTTTTACAAAGTTAAATAAATGGTCTAAAAATGATTTCAATTTTTTTTTGTCCAATGTGGACTTCAGGTTTTGATTCCCTTATATGGAACCAAAAAAAATCTTCCATCAAATATGCGTTCCATAATCCCTGATAACGTTGCTCCATAGGCTTCAGATGTTGGGGAAATCGTTCACCATGTTCGTTGTTGACAAAGTGTTATCAAGTTATGATAAAATCGGTGGAGCATCCTTTTCAAAAAATTTTTTTTTCCAAAAATTTATCCATAGAATTTTAAATTTCGACTGATATTGTTAGCAAATCGCAAATTTTAGAAAAAAAAAAATTTCAAAAAATGTATCCATAGAATTTCAAATTTCGACTGATATTGTTAGTGGACCACAAAGTATCATAAAAATTTAGTGATCTTTATTATTTTTTTTTTTTTTGTTGCATAGTGTTATCATACGATGTATATATATGTACATATCGAGGGCGATTTTTCAAAACGTGCTATTTGCATAATCACAATTTTTCAGGAGAGCAAAAAAACTGTTTCTTTAGTTAATGTAAAGAGTAAGAACTAATCTTTCTTCTACAATATTATTTAAAAATGACACCGAAGTTATATATATGTTTTTTTTTTTTTTAATTCCTATTATTTGCGCAGATATAGCAGATAGCACTTTTTACAATTTAAATTTGATAAAATTATATTTTCAAATAAGCAAATAGCACTTTTTGTACAAAAATACAAGAATGCTATATTGTATACTATTGAATGATTATACCCTATACCACTATGTGGTTTGGGTATAATGACTTTGTGCTGCTGTTTGTAACAACCAAAAATATTTGACCTAGATAGACCCATCTTTAATTATACCGATCGAATCAGAATCACTTTCTGAGTTGATTTAACAATGTCCGTCCGTCCGTCCGTCCGTCTGTGTGTCCAGGTCGCAAATATGAATATATTTCTATGAAATTTGGTATATAAGCTTTTATCGGCCATGGGATGAACGCTATTGAAATTGGTGAGAATCGGTCCATGTTCAGACCTAGCCCCCATACAAATAACCCATATGAAATCGACATAAATTGCCATAAGATCCAAAGTGTCATATAGATCTTACTCAAATTGGGTTTGTATGCGTTCATTACATCCATTAATGAGTAGTCCAAAAATGATCCCTTTGACCCCATATAGAGCTGCTTCCCGATCTTCACTTGAATCTATTAAAAAACAAAAATATTGCACTGATTCTTCTCAAATTTTGTTTGTATATATTTTTGCAAAATACAAGAGACTTTACCAAACATGATCAGGATCGGCCCATTTTTGGACCTAGTCCCTATATAGATATAGCATCCGATGTGAACTTTTTCATATCTGCAACCAAAAAAATTAATAAAAATCCCACTCAAATTTGGTTTTTGCTTATTTTCTATGTCCAGTTAGTTGGGCCTAAGAGATAGGGTTTCTAAACGCATGGTATAGGGTATCGTATAGTCGGTCTAGACCGACTATAATTTTCTTACTTGTTTTTATTTAAATTTCATGCTTTTTATTCAAGTTAATGGGGTTTTAATGTAAAACATTATTGGAAAGTAATATAATAACAATATTAATACATATAAAAATGTTAGAAGTCATAGAATTTAAACTAAAAGGTACCTATTAATATAAATAACAATCATTTTACGATTAGTCTTTCTTCGCCTGTTTTAAGTTGTCATAAAAATAATGATTTTCTCGCGGAATAACAAGTTTTAATGCGTGCAAATGCTTCCATTTGCTTGGCTGGATAGGACGTGGAGCAGATAGTAAGGGTTTTGGTTCGTTATAACCTTCGTATGTTTTGATTGTGGTTGGAAGGTTCATGTATTCTTCATCGAAACTGAGTTTATATTTAATGTCGCCACTTGGTAGATATATAAGAGATTTTATTTGTGATACGGTGGGATCATTCTTATTTCGCCCGGGTCTAATAGTTGTAAAACGAATAAGTTTTACATCGGTATAGTTTTTAAAGAAATTATAGTCCAGATATAGAGCATCAAAAGGCATATTTATTATTTTGTTATCTATTTTGACGGTCTTTCTAGCTTCTTTTGTTATTCTTACATAGTCATTTGGCAAGTATATTGTCTGCTTTTTTAACTTCACCTCAATCTTAGCGTGTGCACTGTCGCACTCCATTTGAGTGTGCCCCTTCTCTAAGTACTTCTGTTCAATTATCTTACTATTTTCGATTGCAAAAATGGACAATGCGTTTGATAAATAGTGGTTACGATTCTGATAGCCACAACCATCGGAATATATTATGATCGGTAAGGTGTCTGATAAACAATGGGTTTTTAAGTGATATATTATACATGAAATAAACGTCGGCGCGTATAGATCTCCATTAGTTTCTTTCCACCAGTAATTTGTACATTGGTGTGTTGCGAGATTATAAATTGTGAAGTTGTGTACTTGAAGACGCTGTTTATAATAAATAGCGGATGCGTTTATATCGGGACAAAGTTTTACAGCTTGTGCATCCATCGTAAACACGTAACATCGTCCTTCTTGAGCTGCGAGTTTGTCCCGCCGTTGCTTTTCTAATTGAGCACGTTCTTTTTTAAATATATGGGTGTAATATTCATCCGCTGCAACTTGTTTGGCCTTTAAATCCAACATACGTATCACATTCATCTTTACGAGGCATATATAGAGCCAAATTTTGTTCTGCAAAAACATGTTTAAACGTAGAAATTGACACCGGACGAACTTGATTATCCAAACATTTAGATTTATAATCCTTATATATATCGGCTTTAGTTTTGAATGTTGTTGCGATATATACCTTACTGCTGTCCTTGCGGCAATAATGACTTTCCATTTTATCTAGGTTTTTGAAATATTCTCCTAAGTATCTTCTACAACCAGCATTTTTAGAATGAACTGTGTGCCATTCATTTTGTTTGACATGAGGAGAAGAAACTGGTTTGTCATTGACCAACCAACGTCGTAGTATTCCTCTATTTATAGAAAGTGTTGAGAGAAACATAGATCTACACACTTGAAGCGATTCATGATTGTAAGGAAGTTTATATACAAAGGTTTTCTGTTTTTTAGAATTTTCCACTATGGTCCTTTTTGTAGGTATCTGTGATATGTAGGCCTTTAAAAACACTCGCTTAGCTTCCCAAGACATGTTCCAAAACATTTTGAAAATATTGTTTCTGGTCAATTCATCAAATTTTTGGCAGTACATTACCTTCCTTTTTATACAAATTGCCGATAAACACGTTGGTTCAATTTGTCTTGCCGCTTTTGGTACATTTTGTTTGACAACTTTATCTACCGTCGAAAATCCCAAATATTGTTGACCCTTCATCCTCTTTATCTTATTTTCCTTTCGAATTTCTGCAAAGTAATGGGCTCGTTTTTTCTACGGCAAGCGACTACATTGTTGTTGATTTGTTCATTCTCGGAATCTGGATAAAATTATTGTTTACAATTATAATTGTCACGGATTTTAAACAACAAACCTGATATGAGATCGTGCCCAACATCGTCTTCGTCGGATGAATCATAATCAATTGCAATACGTTCTAGGGAATTACAATACACGGCTTTATGCTGCTCACTTTTTGAATAAATATTCATTTCAATCATAACAAATTTCAGTATAATAATAACAAAAAATTATTTTTTTATGCAAATAGCACTTTTTGTATGCACAAATTAACGTATTGCAGATAGCACAATCACAAATTTTACAATAAACTGATTGTAGAAATAATTTTTCACTTTAAAATAAATATAATACATGACAACTAAATCAGCGAACACATTGCCATCATAAACTCATTTTCGACAAAAGTGCAAATAGCACGTTTTGAAAAATCGCCCTCGATATATATATTTTTTTTTAATTTAATAAAATTGTTTTTTTCTTATTTCTTGAGAACCCCAAGAATAACCTTTTATGACCTTTTATATTATTTAAAAGATTCATATGCATATCATTTTGAAGGCAATATTCTCGTCTTTAAATGAGACCAAAATAAAAACTTGAGTTGAATATTTTAAAAGTTGTAAGAGAAATTTGTCGATTTTGCAGTTTCGTATTTTGAAAACAGGAAATTGGAATTCTATGAAATTTGGAAATTTACAATATTTGTGGTGCAGGTCATTGAAATTGGAGGTGTACAAACCCAAATGCTCCCAATTCCCAATCAAGCAAATATTGATGATTTTGTAAAACCGATCCGTTTAATTATTCTTGGTATTTGAAAGTCAAAATGGCACAGTAAATCTCAATGCAGGAACAGCACAAATCTTCAGATCTTAAATACAAACGCCAATCATGGGTATAGATCAAAGACATCAATAGGCTTTGGGTATACTTCTTTTTAAAATATTCACTTTCTGAGTCGACTTAGCAATATTCGTCCGCCCGTTTATTTGTCTGTTTGTCCGTATTTTTTTGCGTTGGGGCCGTGGAATCTTCAAAAGATATTTTCAGCCGTACTAAACCGTCCACCGTGTACTATTCCTGCGGTACTGCCTTCAGATATTACTTCGCGGGGCTGGTCAGCTATCACAGCTGTTCTCCATCTCCGCCTACCCCTTCTTCTTCATGATTATGTCACCATCAGGGCCTCGCGGACCTCCTCTTTGGTTTGCAGTGCCTTGTGTACATCGCTAATGAATTTATTGACTACAAGACAGTCCTTATCTTAACGTAGCATCAAGCTCTCGCCTATGTAGAGTTCTAGTTGTGCACGTTGGTCGACAATCCGTGGGCACTTGAATACTACTTGCCTATCGGGACATTGTGGGCACCTAAGTGAGCTGTCATGTTCAAAGCTATATAAGCAGCTCCTATAACCTCCGTGTCCACTTAGGAGTTGTGTCAGATTGTAGTTGACCTCTCCGCGACTACGATTTTTCCACTGATCAATGTTTGGGATCAATTTATAGTTCCACCAACCTTTAGGTGAATTTTTCCATCTTCTTAGCAATTTTTCCGTGAACGTATCTTTTTCAGCTATTCGTATGATTCGCCGGAGTTTTATTCTTTGTCTCGTATAGGTCTAATAATTCCTTTGCTGCTATATCTATTGGGCTGATTCCTGCCTCAGAAGATATTGCGCTTTTTCTGAAGATGGACACCACGTCCTTCTTAGCTGCATTTGTGAAAGCTTTCTCCTATACTGGTGATCCATAGAGTAGGATCGAGTTCGTTACCCTTGAAAGTAATAGTCTTCGACTCTGAAGAGGTCCTACTATATTTGGAATCTTCCTGGTCAAAGCATTTGCGACACCAGTTACCATATATTTTTTGAAGTTCAGGTGTCATCAATAATCATTTCAAGTACTTAATAGCTTTTGATGAAATTATTTCGCTACTGTCCGTCTGTCGGTGTGTCCATATAAATCTTCTATATAATCAAGCTATAGATCGCAAATATGAATATATTTTGATGAAATTTGGTGTATAAGCTTTCATCGCCATTAAAGTTGGTATAAATTGGTTAATTATCAGACCTATCCGCTATACAAATAACCCCGATCTGAAAGATTAAAACTGTCGTAACTTTCAGATTACGTATATGTATATGTATATGTATATCTATATATATATGTATATCATATATATATATATGTATATCATATATATATATATGTATATCTATATCGAATTTGGTATATGTGTGTCTATTGTACCCACTAATCAGTACTCCCCATATAAAGGTGTTTCTCGATCTTCACTCATAACTTTCAAAAAATGTTTTTACTAAATATGGTCATGATCGGTCCATTTGACCTAGTCCCCATATAAAAATAACATCAGATATTAACTTTTTCGTACCTGTACGCCACAAATTAATAACAATTGTACTAAAATTTGGTTTATGCTTATTTTCTAAATATAGTTGGTGACTAAGTAAAGTTAGATCCAAGATAGTTTTTCGAAATTCATGGTATAGCGTATCGTATAATCGGTCTAGACCGACTATAATTTTCTTACTTGTTTTTATTTGTTTTATATAATTCTTTTATTTGTTTATTATTTAATTTAAATTTTTTTATAACTCGGTATCAATTTTTCGTTCCCAATATTAATTCGAATCATCACAATTTCTATTTTATATTGTGAAGATCCGAAGGTGTAGTTTTTCAAAACAGCTTTTTTTGGCATCTTTTGCAGTTGTGTATAACCACACACAAAAGAAGTTGTTCCTATAAAAGCAATGAAAAAGTAGTTCTGTTCGAATTATTTCACTTTTTCCTGGGAGTACATTCGACTCGAAATAAATAAAACAGACTCGTAAATAATATAATGATTTTATCAACTAATCATCGTATTCGTTAAGGGTGTATGGTGGTATTGAATTAATCAATTGTCGTTGATTTATTGTGGCCTATTTTTGTTTACAACAATTTAGTTTTGCGGCCTTTAATTGGTAATCATTAGCTGGTGGAGAGGGAAATACGTTTTTTTTTTTTTTCTCAAATATATTTATTTAAAAAACATTTACTCTGACTATAAATACATTAAAATTCCAAGCCAAAATAATACATCCATCAACACTAACATTAGTTGGAAACCAAAACGAAACAATAATAAATACTTGAACAAGAAACATGTTTCATAAATGTAATTTTTTTTTTCGATTTAAATTTAAATCATTAAATCATTTTCTACATTCTCAATTCTTGAAATGTGTTGTTTATTTATACTCTTATGAAATAATAATATGATGATGATGATGATGATGATGATGATGATGATGATGATGATGAAATTGAAATGGTCTCTCTGTGTGTTAAGGAGGCCACAACTGAACATTTTTAGTCATGCTGTGTTTATGATGTGTTTTATTTAATTAATTTTATTTCTTTTTCATAATTTAATTTCTTTTTTTTTTTTTTTGTTTAATTGTTCTTGTTTTGGTGTTGTAGATTTGCTGTTTCTTTTGTGGTTTGTGTAGAAATTCATAAATAAAGAAAATATAATTAAATCAGAAAAAAAACTTCAGCCAAAAGAAAGTCAACTTTATGTTTGCTTGAAATACGCTGCAAGCAATTGTTGGTGAGCAGGAAGGTTTGATAACATATTTTTTTAAATTAATTGAAATTATCAAATTTCATTTAAAACAAGTAAGAAAATTATAGTCGGTCTAGACCGACTATACGATACCCTATACCATGCGTTTAGAGGCCCTATCTCTCAGGCCCAACTAACTGCATATAGAAAATAAGCATAAACTTAATTTGAGTCGGATTTTTATTATTTTTTTTTTGCTGCAGATATGAAAAAGTTCATATGGGATGCTATATCTATATGGGGACTAGGTCCGAAAATGGACCGATCCTGACCATGTTTGGTAAAGTCTCTTGTATTTTGCAAAAATTAATACAAACAAAATTTGAGAAGAATCAGTGCAATATTTTTGTTTTTTGATAGATTTAAGTGAAGATCGAGAAGCAGCTCTATATGGGGCCTATGACTAAGAGTTGTCCATGGATGTAATAAATACATACAAACCCAATTTGACTAAGATTTATACGATAATTTGGATCTTATGGCAATTTATGTTGATTTCATAGGGGTCATTTGTATGGGGGCTAGGCCTGAACATGGACCGATTCTCACCAGTTTCAATAGCGTTCATCCTATCGCCGATAAAAGCTTATGTACCAAATTTGATCGAAATATATTCATATTTGCGACCAGCAGTTTGAATACAAGCTTTACATGGACACACAGACGGACGGACGGACGGACTCAGAAAGTGATTCTGATTCGATCGGTATAATAAAAGATGGGTCTAGGTCAAATGTTTTTGGTAGTTATAAACAGCAGCACAAAGTCATTATAGTATAGGGTATAAAAAATAATCTAACTTTGTTCCATTCCAATCCTATCCCTGGAACAATTATGAAAATATAAAGAAAAAAAATTAAAAATTTTCGATTTTTTCCTCCTTATAATACACCCTAGAACAGGTGTGTCCAACCTTTTCGACTTAAAGATCTAAATTATATTTTCCGAAGGAATAGCGATCGACTATATGGGAAAAGTTTGAGTTTTAGTAAAATTTAATAAATGAAATAAAGAAATAGTTAAAATTTAAAAAATAGGCATTTATTTTTAATTTAATAAGATGATTGACATTGTATATTACAGCCATTTTTGAGTAATTAGTTTCGTAATTACTAACAGCTAAACATAAGCAGTGTACGATATTTACATTTAATATAATGCTATGTTCACCCGGACAGTAAGATTCGCGGTTCGCTCTCTCATTCACGGTTCGCGTCCGAATCATGATTGAATCTATATGGTTCGCCATACAATATTTTGAGAGCGAACCTACTTGGTTCATTTTGAACCTAGTTGTGAACCTAGAAAAATTGAGTGTCATCTCCAATTTTGATAAAAAAATTATCGCTAGTTTATCTGAACTAGCTGTCAAAAATATATAAACAAAGAAAAGAGAAAAAGTTAATGTGTGCAATAAAAAAATAGAAACATTTAACAAATAAAAAGTGTATATTTACATACATATATTTAAATAAAAATGGAAAAAAAGAAATAGTGAAACGTAAAGTGTAGAAAGATGTCTTCAAATATTTACACAAAAAATATAAACGTCAAAATGAAACAAGAACACTTGTCTGAACACCAAGGTTCGCAATCGTGATTCAGAGAGCGAACCAAATGGTTCATTTTGCCGTCTGAAAATGCTATAATTCATATGAGAAAATGACGATTCGCATAAAATTGTGGATGCAAAACATGATTGCGCTCTAAGATAGGTATCTTTTAATAGCGGATATTTCTCAATTGTAATAAACTTCCATATTTCAAATTCATCAAACGATTTCAAGTACTTGAATTAATTCCATTTCCAATCTAACTATGTTCATACTAAATTCTTCTCCGATTAGTGCAGCTATAGTTTCTATATTTATTTTAGAAACTGGTGTTAATAAAAATCCACAAATCTCTATTGAAATTGCACAAAAATGTTTTATAAAATATTACCAAATTGTTTGTATATTTGAACCCATTTCGTCTTTTAAATTTAAGAAATGTTTCAGATCATGTTTATTAATTTGAGATTACCACAATTCTAGTTTAATTTTAAATGTATCGATGCTAGTAATCATGTCGGTTATATTTATGTTGTTTCCTTGCAAATCCAAATTTAGTTAATTTATTTTTATTGTTAAATCCGTTAAAAAAACTAATTTTTACATCCAAATCTTGTCATGAAGTAAAACGGCAAGAGGATCATTTTTTCATCTAAAAATTCCTTTATATGTGGTAACAGCTTTCGGAATCTTTCTAAAACTTTACCTGTGCTCAGCAATCTTGCTGAATTATGCAGAAGTAGATCACCGTATTCTGCGTCAATGCTTTCTTAAAGTGACTGGAATAGTCTCCTTTTTTAGTGCTTCTGCCCGAATTGAATTAATTGTTTTAATCGTTGCTATCATAACATCATTAAGGTTTAACATTTTACCACATAATGATTGTTGATGAATTATACAGTGGTATGTAATAAATTTAGGAAAATCAATATCTCTTTTACAAAAAGCAAAAACCCCATTTTCGCAACCAGAAGGTGCACCATCGGAAGTAATGGTTGTTTCTTGCGTTTGGCATCCCTAATTTGAACCAGTGTTCATGATGAATTCAAAATTTAATTTTATGGTATGCAAAGTTGGACCCAAAAATTAAAGTTCGATAATAATTCCCAGGTTGCAGTATTTGGAGTCAATAAATGAAAATATATTTTATTAATATAATTTAATTCAAAATCAAAAGTTGGCATCACTGGGTTAGATTTTGTATTATATTGTGTTATTTTATGTTACCACAAAATCGAATAGTGAAAACTCCCTTTTTATATATAAAAATAATATTTAATTCTCTATGCTTTCCAAATACGGCAATATTTTAACAAAAAAAATTGAGAGAGGTTTTTTTGTTATTATTTTGTTACTCCATCCGACCTATATGACTGCAATGAAGAATTATTTGCCAGTTAAAAGAAATTATACAGCCATATCCAATTAGCACGATTTAACGCGTATAGCCACCCTACACACCCATTGCGATGGAGGTTAGGGCGAGCTATTTAATTTGCAAAAACTTAAACTAAATTAAACGAGAAGTTATGTCATATAACCGGAAACGCATGCATATAGGTATATAACCTAAATGTATGCCGATCAGCAACCACGATGACAAAAAAGCAAACACCGAAACGTGTTTTCTTTTATCCGAAATAATAGAAAATACGAAAACGATCTTTCCTCGTTAGAGCGTGAATTACTAATGTGAGGGAGCTTTATAGACCAACTCAAAAATCATCTGTTAAGCGGATCAACTCACAGACAATCTAAAAAAATTTCAAAAAAATTTGGAAGCAAAAAAATGCAGTTTTAGCAGATCTTAAATGTACATCGTTGGCAAGCACCTAACATAACATATATAGACATAGTTTATCTGAATCACTACATTGGAAGAAAACGTAATTATTCAGAAAAAAAATACTAATTGACTTACATATGAATTAACTACCACGTGGGATATCTCTACATTTTCGCTAAAGTTTTGACTCTGAATAAATAAAACCAAACAAAAGAAAACTAAAGACAAACATGTTTATAATTTACGGCCGTATTTGTAATGAAAACTTATGCAGTACCTAGCATGAGTATTATTTATAATGCACTTGGTGCTGCGTTTGCTAAACTCAGTTCAACAACCTTTCAAACACTGACTTTTTTTTTTTTTTTTTTTAATGGACGTAGTGATAGCGCGCTATCATCTAGTGGCCCTACGATATCTTCCCCTTGCCACCCCGGTACCGCGTTAGGATTTCAGGGTGGATGGTTATCTAACAGTGTTGTTATTTAGCTTTGCATGTATCCTACAAGTAGATTAGGGGTTCGGTGTTCTGTGGCATCTTTCCTTCATGATGCGACACATAAATGTGTCACACCTCTTCCAGTTTTCCTTCGACTTCAACATCTCATCCACAATATTTTCGGGTGTTAATACAACTCCGATTATATTATTTAAATTAGTGCGCAGAGCATGCCATTCTTCGCAGTTAAAAGGAATATGTTCTGCATCATCTTCTTCTGCTCCGCACGCGTCGCAGTTGCCTACTTCCTTAATCCCAAAGCGTTTTAGGTAACTATTTAGGCAACCATGTCCTGTCATTAGCTGTGTAAGATAGTAGTTCATGTTACCGTGTCTTCTCTCCACCCATTTGGTAATGTTCGGTATTAGTCTATAGGTCCATCTACCTTTATCATCTCTTTCCCAACGTTCTTGCCATTGTCTCAATAACGTTTGTCGTGCTTCTCTTTTGTCATTATTACGCACACTAGTATCTCCGGGAAGCATTTGCGATTTGTGCCAGATTTCAGCTCTTTCCTTAAGTAGTAGATCTACGGGAGGAATACCAGCCAGCAAAAGGGCAGCACCTGTAGAAACGGTGCGATATGCTGATATAATCCTTAAAGCACTTATTCGTTGTGGCTTTAATAGTTGCTCGGTTATATATTTTCGATTTGTTGCTGTTACTAGTGTTGGAGCAGCGTACAGAATTTGCGAATGTATAATACTATTTATAAGTCTTCTAGTAGAATCCTTGGGTTCTCTTATGTTGGGCATTATTCTAGCCAATGTAGATGCAGTTCTCAGCGCCCTATCACGTACTATATTCACGTGTTCTTTCAATTTCAGTTTGTCATCCAATTGGATGCCCAAGTATCGTAAACTGTGACTAAAGTTTACGATGTTATTCCTTATTTCCAGTTTTGGTATATCAAACACTCGGCGGTTTGTGACCAATATTGCCTCTGTTTTAGCAGTGGCTAGCTTCAGACCATGTTCACCCAGCCATCTATGGCACCGGCTGAGGCTATCGTTCGCCAAGATCTCTATCATCTTCGGTATAGTGTGTGACACGACCAAAGCAATATCGTCAGCATAACCAATTATCTTCGCTCCGTTTTGTAAACTCATGTTCAGTAGGCCGTCGTACATTACGTTCCACAAAAAGGGTCCAAGAACTGATCCCTGCGGCACACCTGCTGAGACAATATATCCCTTCATTCCGATATCCGTTTGATACGTGAGGATCCGTCCAGATAAGTAATCTACCATTATGTTGTAGAGGGAAGCATTTATCCCTTTTTCCATGAGTGCATCAAGCACTACCTTCCATTTCACTGTATTAAAAGCATTTTTTACATCTAAGGTGATAATGGCACAAAAACCTTTTGTGTTCTTAGCGGTTGTTGCAATGTCCACCACTTCCTGAATGGCATGTACGGTGATTCTTCCCTTTCGGAAGCCATATTGTCTAGGAGAAAGTCCTCCTAATCTTTCAATCTCGTCCTGTAGTCTAAGTAGTAAAAGACTCTCAAATAGTTTACCCAATGTGTTCAGCATACAAAGTGGCTTGTATGAACTAGGTTCGATTAAGGGCTTATCTCCTTTTCGCAATAGCACTAGATTTTGTTTTTTCCAGCCTCTGGGAAAGACGCTTTCTTCGAAACACAGGTTGTACATGTTTAGTAGTAATTCTGGCCATAGCTTTGCTGTTAAGATTAGCACTTCATTTGGGATTCCGTCTGGTCCAGGGCTTTTACCTGTCTTAAGTTTACGACACGCCATATCAAACACTGACTAAGTATGTTAAAACAGCTGATGTGTATCAAACTAAGCAAAACAAAATATATAAATTATTTTTAAGTGCAAACAAATATTTTTTACTTTGCGGATCTTTTAAACATTTTTTTACATAAGTTTCAAATTAAAATAATTTTGTCGTAAACTTAACACTTGTAAATATAAATTTTAAAAAATGAAGGAGTGAAACCATACAAATTAAAATGTAAACAGAGTTGATTTTCTCTATATCAGGTGGCATTAATGCAAAAAATATGGTGGCATTACAAATTTCAGAGTTGTTTTTAAAGCTATTAGATGATAACAAAAAATTGATTATGAATAAACTATGTGCTAACTAAAAACTAAGGCTAATCGGTTGACTAGTAAGAACCTCGTTGAGCGCGACATGTAAACAGCAGCTTACTTTACATTATGAATTCGGGGGGCTAATATTTAAGATAGAAACAAAATCAACCACTGTCATTACTAATGAAGATATCTCCGTAACTGTAGTGGTTGTGAGCACGGTTTGATTTGTGACATAAATTCCATTTTGTTGGAATTATAAATTGTGTCAATCTCCTAGCAACATATGGCCCTTTTTACCAATTAATAAGACTAATACGAATTTTCGCTAATATTAAAAACTAATCAATATGATTTCTCCAAATAGTTTATTCATTTATTAAGAATTGTTTATAAATTTTCAGACGTCTCAAAAAAAATCTAAAATTCAGTTAGAATTTTTTGTTAAATTAAATCAAAAATTTTCAATACAAATCGATTTTAAACCCTCAAAGTGTATAAATGCAGAGGGTATATATAAGTTTGTCATTCCGTTTATCACGCATCGAAATAAATTCTTGAGCCCACAAACCATATATTTTCTTGATCCTTATAACAAGAGAAGTTGTTTTTTAAAAAATAATTTTTTTTTTGAAGTACCATTCTTCAAAAAGTATCTTTCTTCAAGTATCCTTTTTTAAAATCCCTTTTTAAAAAAGCACCTGGGTTTTTTAAGTACCTTTCCCTAAAAAGTATATATTTTTATTTATTTATTTATTTATTTATTTATTTATTTATTTATTTATTTATTTATTTATTTATTTATTTATTTATTTAATAACTATGTAATAATAAATTATTACAAAATTATATTAAGTAAGCACTAGCTGCTAAGGCCATCTCGTTCTAAAAGGTACCTATTCTCTAAAAAAAATATTTTTTCTTAAAAAATAAGCATTAAAAAAACATATTTTCTTAAACAAGTACATTTTCTTAAAAATCTACCATTTTTTAAAAAGATCATTTTCTTAAAAAGTATTTTTTAAAGCGCTTTTTATTAAAAAATTACCTGTTTAAAAGGATAACTTTCTTCTTAAAGTAAATTTTTTTAGAAAGTTAATTTTTCTCAAACAAGGATCTTTTATGTAAAATAACTTTTTTTTTAAATAAATTTAAAAAAAAACACATTTTCCTGGTATATGGCAAACCAAATATTGCCAAGATTTTTAGAAACTTTCACTATCGGTGACTATTGGTATTTGTATTCTTAATCTATATAACAACTCGAGTCCATATAATGTCCGTACATGCGTCGGTCTGTCTGTCTTTTGAAATTACGGTCATTCAACAAAATAAACCATTTACCCGGGCAAAGTTAAAATAATATTGTTTGTCGTTACTACGAGTAGGTTGGTATTTGAAATGGGTTAAATCGGGCATCATTGTGTCAAGATATGGTCTAAAATATGGAGATACCTCCAAAAATATTAACAAATCAGTGTATTTGCTGAAATAATTTGGTAGTAAGTTTAACAAATTGTTTACTTTTTCAAATATTTTGTTTATAGTATCAATACTCAAACCGAGGTGGAGGGTATCTTTTACTTTTACTAGTTTTTTAATAGATTTCGGATGAAGTTCTTGGTAAAATTTAGCATGTACAGTAGTAAAATGCCTGTTTAGGTTACCTCTTTTAGGTAAAGCAACTGTAGAATTACATCTTGTATTAAAAAAATCACGTGAGTCCGAGATGTGTAAACATCTATTAATTAAAGATTTTTTATGGCCCTTTTCTAAAATCAAACAGAGAGCGCCATCTATATATCACTTATAGCAAACAACTGCAGGGGCTCTGCTAATATAAAAATTTATATTATTTATTATTTCAACTAGTTAATTTTTTATTTTACATTTTTCATTTTTAATTTTTTATTTTTCATTTTCTATTTTTCATTTTTCTATTTTTCATTTTTAATTTTTTTTCATTTATTATTCACTTTTCATTTTTATTATTTTATTTTTATACCCTATACCACTATGTGGTTTGGGTATAATGAGTTTGTGCTGCTGTTTGTAACAACCAAAAATATTTGAACTAGACCCATCTTTAATTATACCGATCGAATCAGAATCACTTTCTGAGTTGATTTAACAATGTCCGTCCGTCCGTCCGTCCGTCCGTCTGTGTGTCGATGTAAAGCTTGTAATCAAACTGCAGGTCGCAAATATGAATATATTTTGCTGAAATTTGGTATATAAGCTTCTATCGGCCATGGGATGAACGCTATTGAAATTGGTGAGAATCGGTCCATGTTCAGACCTAGCCCCCATACAAATTACCCCTATGAAATCGACATAAATTGCCAAAAGATCCAAATTGTCATACAGATCTTACTCAAATTGGGTTTGTATGCGTTCATTACATCCACTAATGAGTAGTCCAAAAATGATCCCTTTGGCCCCATATAGAGCTTCTTCCCGATCTTCACTTAAATCTATTAAAAAATAAAAATATTGCACTGATTCTTCTCAAATTTTGTTTGTATATATTTTTGCAAAATACAAGAGACTTTACCAAACATGATCAGGATCGGTCCATTTTTGGACCTAGTCCCCATATAAATATAGCATCCGATATGAACTTTTTCATATCTGCAGCCAAAAAAATTAATAAAAATCCCACTCAAATTTGGTTTTTGCTTATTTTCTATGTCCAGTTAGTTGGGCCTAAGAGATAGGGTTTCTAAACGCATGGTATAGGGTATCGTATAGTCGGTCTAGACCGACTATAATTTTCTTACTTGTTTATTTTACATTTTTCAGTTTCCATTTTTCATTATAAATTTTTCATTTTTCATTTTAAATTTTTTATTTTTAATTTTTCATTTTTAATTTTTTTATTTTTCATCGTTCATTTTTTATTTTTCATTTTAATTTTTTATTTTATATTTTTCATTTTCATTTTTATTTTTCATTTTCTATTTTTCATTTTTCATTTTTTTTTTATTTATTATTCACTTTTCATTTTTAATATTTTACTTTTCGTTTTTTATTTTTAATTTTTCATTTTTCATTTTTTATTTTTCATTTTTTATTTTACATTTTTCAGTTTCCATTTTTCATTATACATTTTTCATTTTTCATTTTAAATTTTTTATTTTTAATTTTTCATTTTTAATTTTTTTTATTTTTCATCGTTCATTTTTTATTTTTCATTTTAATTTTTCCTTTTTTATTTTTCATTTCTCATTTTTAATTATTCATTTTTTATTTTTCATTTCTTTTTTTTTTCATTTGTAATATTTTATTTTTCACTTTTCATATTTCATTTTTAACTTTTAATTTTTAATTTTTAATTTTTAATTTTTAATTTTTAATTTTTAATTTTTAATTTTTAATTTTTAATTTTTAATTTTTAATTTTTAATTTTTAATTTTTAATTTTTAATTTTTAATTTTTAATTTTTAATTTTTAATTTTTAATTTTTAATTTTTAATTTTTAATTTTTAATTTTTAATTTTTAATTTTTAATTTTTAATTTTTAATTTTTAATTTTTAATTTTTAATTTTTAATTTTTAATTTTTAATTTTTAATTTTTAATTTTTAATTTTTAATTTTTAATTTTTAATTTTTAATTTTTAATTTTTAATTTTTAATTTTTAATTTTTAATTTTTAATTTTTAATTTTTAATTTTTAATTTTTAATTTTTAATTTTTAATTTTTAATTTTTAATTTTTAATTTTTAATTTTTAATTTTTGATTTTTAATTTTTAATTTTTAATTTTTAATTTTTAATTTTTTATTTTTAATTTTTAATTTTTAATTTTTAATTTTTAATTTTTAATTCTTAATTTTTAATTTTTAATTTTTAATTTTTAATTTTTAATTTTTAATTTTTAGTTTTAATTTTTAATTTTTAATTTTTATTTTTAATTTTTAATTTTTAATTTTTAATTATTAATTTTTAATTTTTTATTTTTCACTTTTATTTTTTTATCTAATATTTTTAATTTTTAATTTTTTATTTTTAATTTTTCGTTTTTAATTTTTTTATTTTTTTTTTTTTTTTATTTTATTTATTAGTATTAAAAATACTTTAAATATTCAAAAACATTACATAAATTCATATTACATTAGTTATAAGTTCTATATAAATAAATTGTATCTTACTACATTTGTACATTTTTTTCTAAATACATTGTAATTTCTTTCAAGTTTCATATTGTTTGGTAAATTATTGAATAGTTTGAAGCCTTTATAAAAAAGGGATCTTTGCATAGGTGTTGTCATGACCCTTTGGATTCGAAAATCTTCAGTATTTCTTAGTGCATACGGTTGTACTTCTCCAACATATTTAATTTGATCGCATAGATATTCTGGGGCATCACCTTGTTTCATTTTTTTAATAAAAATTAAAGTGTTGAATTTCAGTCTTTGATTTATATTTAACCATTTTAGGTTCTCTTAGCATTTCGTTGATGTGTTTATATCGATTGCATTTTAGTATAACCCTCATTGCTTTGTTTTGTAGTTTTTGCATTCTTTCTACCTGTCTATCATTGCAGCAAGTATATATTATTGTCGATCCGTATTCAAAATGTGGTTTAATTATTGTATTATAAATATTTATTGCAGTTGTTTTTGATATTTTATTTCGTATTCTTTTAAAAAATCCGATTTTTTTCCCGATTTTTTTACAAGTATAGTCTATGTGTTCTTTAAATTTTAAGTCTTTATCTATTATAAATCCGAGATATTTTATGTGTTCAACCTTTTCTATTATTTTATCGTTAATTTTAAATATTGCTTCAGTGTTCATATTTATTTCAATTATTTTTGTTTTATTTTCGTTTAGTTTTAGTTTATTCATTTTTAACCAGGTATTAATTTTATTGATGTCATGGTACATATTTGCTCTGCAACTTTCATCATCATCTCCTTCCGTGTATATTAATGTATCATCTGCGTATAGGACCATTTCACTTCTATCTAATACCTTTGGCATATCATTAATATATATAATAAATAAGAGAGCTCCCAAAATTGAGCCTTGTGGTACACCGAAATCATTTTCAATTTCAGTTGACAAAACATTATTAACTTTAGTTATTTGCTTCCTATTTTTCAAATACGACTCGAACCAATTTAATTCCGTACCTTGTACCCTTTTTCATTTTCCATTCTTCATATTTTATTTTTAATTTTTTATTTTTCATTTTAAAATTTTTATTTTTAATTTTTCATATTTAATTTTTAATTTTTCATTTTTAATTTTACATTTTTCACTTTTTATTTTTCATTTTTCATTTTTAATTTTTGATTTTTAATTTTAATTTTTTTATTTTTCATTTTTTATTTGTCATTTTTTATTTTTCATTTTCCATATTTCATTTCTCATTTTTTATTTTTCATTTTCCATTTTTCAAAACGTTTTTATAACTCTATTCATTTTATCTCCAAATACTTCATATATTTGATTAGCATTAATATTAAATACAGTGAAAATTATGTTATTTATATGGAATATATTATAACGTTAAGAATACTTTTAATTGATTGAGGAAATTAATTATACATTAAATATAAAGTGAAGAAATATAATGCAGAAAACAGCGACATAATTTTGTCACCAATACAATCGTGAGTCACACCGATTTTTTCTTATGTCTTACATCTTACATCTTACGCTGTTTTTGTGATTGTATTTTGAAACAGAAATTTACCCCCCCTGCGCGTATAGATGTTTACACATCAAAAAGTACATCTTTCTTTATACATAATGAATAAAAAATTCTTCATCCCAATGGACTCATTATGGGCAAAATTTAAAGTATGTAATTTATTTGCAGAAAATACAACTTATTTTCACAACAGAACAAATATTATTATCGTAATATAAATATTTCAAAAATCAAAGTGCAAAAACTACCCAGCCTACTTAAATGAAATTTTAAAAATACATATATGGTTTTTTTTATTCGGTTTGGCAAATCAGTATTTAAAAAAATCAGAACTTAAAACTACCAGCCTACCAAAATGAACTAGGAAAAAAATCTTGTTTGGTTTATAAATATGTCTACATATTTTGATATTTATAAACCATAAAAAGAAAAAATTAACTTTTACTATTTACACTTTTTTCTATTTTTACTTTTAAACTACATTAGCAACTTTCCAATTTGTATTTAAAAAATTAATAATGCAATATAAATTTGAAATTTAAGTTATCTCGCGATCGAATTAAAATTTCTTGCCGATAGACTAGAACAACCAATTAGGTGAACAAAACAGTTACGTTAGATTTGTCTCGTCTATCACAAATCCAAGATTTAGCACATTTGAATCCACAAAATATAAACACATATTTATAAAAGATAAGCTAAGAAAGTTCTACCTAAGGGAACCTCTGTTGTTTAACTATTGGAATACAATATAAATAAATGAATGTAGGCCACTTAAGGTCGTTATAAACCTACTGCACACAATAATCAATTTGGTCGTTTTTGTATTTATAGTCCTCCTATTAGTTGTGAACTCAATAAACAACAAACAAGTTGTAATGAGTTATTTTTTCTTGCTTATTTCATTCTTCTTGTCGCCCAAGGGGTATTCTTGTGCCACAAAATAATTGCTGTGTCTTTTGGTTTCATTCTTCATCTCTAGTTTAGTTTGGGTTTGGCCCCACCAATGTTGTCAGATCATATACTCGTATAGAGTTAACAATGCTATTTTAAATATTTAATAGACAGTATGTGGGCAATTGTTTTTTTTTTTTTTTTTTTTTTGTTTTTTGATAATTAAATAAAATACGATGAAAATGAAATGAAATCATACGAAAATAATTTTTTTTTGCGTTTTTTTTTTTTTCCTTTTCTGGTAATAACCTGTTTGTAAAAACTTGCAAGTATTTATTGTTAAAGGGAAAACTATAATTAACGATCTATTTATGTATGTTTAATTGTTAAAAGATATATTCATTATTTTCATCTTAAACTTTTCTTTAATTTTAAATATTTAATTTCTATGTATTTCGAGAAAGGGTGTTGGATTCAACTTTGATGAGGCAATAACTGAATATAGAAAATACACATAAAACAAATTTTAGTAATATTGAGGCGTGCAGATATGAAAAAGTATAATATCAAGTTTACAATAAAGTTCATATCTAATGTTACTTTTATAAGGCGACTAGATCAAAAGATCATTACCATATTCAGTAGTCATTTACTTTTCTCAATAGCACATACAATATATATAAATACTATAAGTATGTTTATAAATTTTTTTTAGTATTATTCTATAAAAACTCTAATGAAGGTTTTTCGATCATAAAAATTTTCCTTCCCGATCTAATTCATTATTAATTATATGCGTATTAAAAATTCAAATGACTGTTATAGATGTAAGAAATTTTATTGTTTTTTATGATTTATGAAGTATGATTTTGAAATAATAAAATAAAATAAAATAATAAAAAATAAATAATCTAAATGTACATACAATTATGCCTTACTGACAATAACTATTGTATTTACGAAAATAATATCTACAATCAGATTTTGGGAATGCCCATGGGTAACCCACTTTCCTCCACCATAGCTGATATAGTAGTTGACACTTTAAAAACATACACTTAAAATACACAAATATGTAGACGATATTTTAGCAGTTATAAAACTAAACGATAAAGACAATATTTTAGCCATTTTTAACAATCACCACCCAAAAATCTAATTCACTAATTAAAAACGCGACATTCGTAAGTCTTTGAAGTGAAATAAAATAAAAACTCTTCACAATATGTTTTAATTTTTCGACAGCATTTTAGTAGCATTATGTTTAGAAACGCGACAAAAATATACCAAGTTTTCGACTGCATCTAAGAAAATGAAAAAATCCGTGAATTGGAAAATAATTTTCAAAGCGATTCTTTTTTACATAAAATTCAATAATGTGGCTTTCTATTGGCCATTGTCATGTTGAAATATTTCCATTAATTTTTTTTTATAACCTTCAGTATTATTAAGCATGCGACATATATACGCAACAAATTTTCCTGTCATGTTTGTAATAAAGATTATTTCAATTAATTTCGACTCAAAATTGCATTAACTGCCAAGAACTTCGTATTTATTATTCATATATTTCAGATAATAAAAATCATACTACGTATAAGGGAAAATGAGAAAATTTTAAATATATTTTAACTATAAATTCTAAAGAGAAAATGCCATTAAAAGTATCTAAAAGCAAGAAAAAGAATTATTTGCAGCTGCTTTTTTTTTTTGTCAACAATGGCACTTTTCGTGGATTTTCTGGCAAATAAATTATTTTCAGTACTCATGGCAAGGATTTGCGGAGCATTCTTCGATAACAATTCTTTGAAAACAATTCTTCGAAAACACAATTCTTCGAATAACAATTCTTCGAAAACAATTCTTCGAATAACAATAACAATAGAGATTTTCAACTATGGCGGGAAATAATCAGAGATTTTCAACTAAACGGGGAATAATCATACACACAGAAAAAAAATTCGCCAACCGATTTTTACTGAAGTTTAATGACTGAATTTTCGATTGTATCAACAGAAATTTTATAATAACAAATCATTTTTTATTGTGATGAAATTGTTCCTGTTAAGACAATAGAATTGTAATTGCAATCAACTCAAAATTCGATTATAAACTTCATCGAAATTCGGTTGGCAATAAATTTGGTAGCCACAACGAATCTGTTTTCTGTGTGTGGGTTTTCAACTATAGCGGGGAATAATCATAGAGATTTTCAACCATAAGGGGAAATTATCATACCGTTTTTCAACTACAGGCTTTTACTTTCGATTTACGGAAAATTCGTCTCAAAAACGGCAATTGAATTGTTTTCGAAGAATTGTTATTCGAAGAATTGCTATTCGAAGAATTGTTTTCGAAGAATTGTTTTCAAAGAATTGTTTTCGAAGAATTTTCCGCCGACCCATGGGAATAACGGAAATTTTTTAAGTGATTTTACAATTTGATAAGAGCCATAACATGTGGAACATCGCGGATAAAAAAAGCGATAGACAACTCAACTCTGCCTTACAAGCCTGCTTCTGAGTAAGTAACATTTTTTTTGCTGGCTTGTTAAACAAAATCTTAAATATAAAGGGTTTTTCAATAAGAGCGCTACAAAAGTTTTTTTAAATAAAACAAAAACGGTTTTGGATATCAATGAAATTCTTTAATCCTGTGAAAGTACGTTCGATGCCATTATGTATGGAAATCGATCTCTTTTGCATGACCACCACGGGCACACTTGCAGAAGTTTAGACGCTGAACCCAATTTTCGACGGTTTTCAAGCATAAATCGGCCGATACTGTTGCAATTTCACGTTCGATATTCGTACGAAGTTCATCAATCGTCGCTGGCTTGTTGGCATAGACCATAGACTTGACGTAGCCCCACAGGAAATAGTCCAACGGCGTCAAATCGCACGACCGAGGCGGCCAATCGACTGGACCATTTCGTGAGATAACACGTTCTCCAAACTTGGTTTCCAATAAATTGATTGTAACATTCGCTGTGTGCCTTGTGGCGTCGTCCTGTTGGAACAACATGTCCTCCAAGTGCATATCATCCAATTGGGGCCAAAAATATTCGCTTATCATTGAACGGTAGCGATTCCCATTCACAGTAACGTGTCGGTCTTGATCATCATGGAAGAAGTACGGCCCAATGACGCCGTCCACCCATAAACCGCACCAAACCGTAATTTTTTCGGGATGCAATGATGACTCATGGAGTAGTGTGGATTGCTGTCTGAGCAATAACGCATAACCATTCAGCCACAAATGATCCTCATTGCTGAAGATGATTTTTCGATGAAAATCCGAATCATTTTCAAGTTGTTGCTCAGCCCAATTCACGAACATACGACGCTTCTGGTGGTCAAGCAGCTTCAGTTCTTGCGTCAATTTGATCTTGTAAGGACTGAGGCCAAGATCTTTTCGCAAAATTCGCCACAACGACGTCACAGATTTGCCCAACGCTAGAGAACGACGTGTGAGAGACACATTTGGGCTTTCTTCAACTGAAGCCTCAGCGGCAGCAATATTCTCGACACTACGGGCAATTCTTTGTCTCACTGGCACGGGAACATTTTGTACTGTGCCTGTGGATTCAATTTTTTCCACTAGACGCTCAATTGTTGATCTGCTAGGACGATTATGACGACCATAAATTAGACGTAGCGCTCTTAACTTTGAGGCCACTGACTCCGAATTTCGGTAGTAAATTTTAATAATTTCGACTCGTTGTTGGCTCGTATATCTTTCCATCATGAAATGGCAAACCTTACTGAAGAGAAATGTCAAAAGAGCGGCAAGAAATATGCCGTCGTTTGCTCTCTCTGTCTTTCTACTTTTGTAGCGCCCCTTTTGAAAAACCTTTTATTAATTTTTATAACAACATTTTTCTGAATATGAATGAGCGTGAGTGAGAGGAAGCATGAGCATGAGCGTGAGTCAATTTTCTTTCACTAATATTAAAAGATAACTTATAACTACATATGACTGAGTGAATTTTGAGTCACGTTCACTCACACTCATTCACGCTCATTCACATAATAAAAAATATTATGAAAAAGTTGATTTTGTTACTCTTTATTTTAAAAATAGTCTCTCAATTTTGGTTATTTCAACCTTAAAGGTTAATACCACAACAATTGAGCGAAGAATTTCAGATATACTAGGACGGTTCCAGAGCATAATCTCCTTTTAGCTCGATACACTTTTCTCAGCGATATTCAATAGATTTGATAACCGCAGGTTCCACCTCATCATTGTTGGTAATTCTTTTACCACAGAGCCATTTTTTCATTCGAATGGCCTAAGTCTAACCAATATTAAAGTCGAGCTAGATTCTACTCTGAGGGAGTTTGGTCCTTCGTGTACGACTACAAAATATTAGGTGGCAGAGTTTAAATGATGCCGTACGAACAACGTATTGGTCCAACAATTGAGGTGGCCACGCCAAAACAGGTTAAGAAAATCCACAAAATGGTAGAGGATGACGAACGACTGAAGATGCGTAAACTAGCTGAAATAATAAGTATTTCAAAAAGTGCTATAAATCGCATATTGACTGAAAATTTGGAAATGAGACGACGGGTACCGCATTTGCTCAGAATATAACAAAAACAGAGTCGTAAAGATGTTTGAATAGCGCGCAATAAAGTCGAATTTCGATTCGTAAGCATGAATGGGACATGGATCCATCACTTCACACCTGAGACAAAGGAACAGTTGAAACAGTGGACTCAAATGGTAGAATGTTGTGCTAAGAAAGCGAATACAGTTTCATCTGCAGGCGTCTGTGTTTTGGGACGTGAATGTTATAATTTTTATTGATTATTTTCAAAGAAGAAAAACAATCAGTTCACACATCCTTTAGGGCGATGACCAAAATCAATGAAGTTCGAATTGCTTCACCATGCACCTTATTTTTTGTTTACAAAAAATACTAAATAACGTATCACCTTGAAATTTAAAACCTATGCTTTATAAGGTAGCCACTTTTTACCAAAGTAATTCTGGGATCGCTTTCGTATTATCCAGCTGATAAATATAAAGTCAGTTCGTATTTAAATTCCTCGGAAATGCGGTAAAATAAAAACAGCATCAAGTATAGAAGAGGAAGGTTCTGACTTAGTTGAAATTTATATTGATGAATATTCGCCATTTTGTCTTTTTGGAACCTATTCATAATTTTAATAAACTTAACCAATTAATAAAATACTGTTAAAATAATGTATATTTTAATTATTTATTTCAAAGATTTGCAATGTGTTAATACATTTAATTATTTATATTTTGATGTATGATGTTTTAAACGTTTTAATTAATTTTCTAAATAAATATTGTATGTATACATATCCTTACTCACACATACACGCACACGCATCACGAAAATAATTTCATGTATGTACATTAAATATTGTACATATGAATGCATTAATTATGATGCATTAAAATATTACGTATGTGTTATATTAACGTAAACAACAAATAACGGCCAACCACTGCTAAACGATGAGTCGCAACATGCCACACGCCATTAACTCGGAAAACCATTAATGTGCGTTTTAAAATACACTAGTGCATATGTACATACGAGTGTTTAATATATACTCGTTCAACAAAAACAATTATAACATTTTTATCGACAGCATCAATTAAATGTAAGATCGTTGTATTCAGCTTAGTGAAATTTTCTTTAAGATAATTTTTTGATTTCTTTTTTTATTTTAGAAAAAAAAAATTAAAAAGTTTTTCGGGAAAAGCTCTAAGGTCTAAAAATTGTTAAATTTCTTAATTAGATTTAACGTAAATTTTTCAGACATATTGCAATTAATATTATAATTAATATGCAAATTTCGATTTTTGTTTATAATGGTGCGTGGTAGAGATCAAGAAGAAAGCATATATTTCTAAAAGTTATGCCCACTCTATATTCTTACAAGACCGGTTTCTGGAATTTTTAGCCTTCATCAGTGATTGTATTAGACATTGCAATAATTGTTATATTATAATTTATTAGATTATTTCTATATGAAATTTTTGTACTTAAGGCGGCCGTGAGGTTCGAACCTGCATCTATCTCACATATACTCGTACTTGCACTTTTTGTGCATGCGCTTTGTCACACTCGCGTAATCAGGCCTACTTGGTATTAATCTCAGAATATACAACAGAAAATCCAAGTCAGGGTGAAAGTACTAGGTAAGTATAGTAGGTTTGATTTCTCATTTCATTCTTCAGCAACATTTTAGGTAAAGGTTAAATAAATAATTTTTTTTTTAATTTATGTATTGTTGGTCTGTGTTCCAATAATTAGTTATTTATCGTTCGGTTTGAAATCATGTATACATTTTCTAATGAAAGAAAAGATAATAATTTTTGTAATATAAGAGAAATATATGAAGACACCGCTAGATGGAGTAGCTAATTTCGAACAAAGCGATTTGTTTATCTTCAGCATCCTTCTGCCTATTACCTCAACTCTTGCTTAATCAACTATTTAACTAAACATTTTCAAAGAAAATATTAATTTTTATTAATATATCCATGTCAAATATAGACTAAAAATACTGATTAATCTTCGATTTAATATTAAACATATCACTCATACGTATACATTTATTCTACTCTACTAATAAATAATAACTAGCAGTTTCCAGCACTCGAAATTCGAGTGCAAATTCTAGGAAATTTTATTTTTTTCATTTAATAAAGACCCTAAACGTATGCTTCACAATTCAACTAATTTTAAATGAAGAAAGCAACCTCAACACATTAACACAAACACATTAACAAATTTAATAAACACACACATAGCATTGTATAATTTTATGTAGTTAGTAACAACTTTAAACGATCATAACTCCAAAAAAATGTTCCAGACGATGAAAATCTGTAAATATGGAGAACAGCTAAAAAGAAATACATAGCTAGAAGAAATACCTTTCAAATGATAACTTTTTTTGCCAAAATCGGGGTAAAACTGTGAAACTTACATAGGTCACAAGAAATTGCTTTGCCTATTAATATTATAAATAATACGCCCAGAATATATTTTATTTTAAAAATAAATTGAAACACCGAATTTTTGGTACACCCAAATCTTTTTGGACATATCTCGGTACAATGAGGCCCGATTTACCCGATTTTCAATACCAACCTACTCAAAATAATGACAAACAATATTATCGTATTGAAAATGGTAAATGGCTTAGTTTGTGAATGAGCGTGACAGACAGGCGACAAGGTGTCAACTCAAGGTGTTATAAGGATCAAGAATATACATATATACTTTATGGGGTCGCAAATGCATTGTGGTTTGGAGGGTATGAAAAGGGGAAAAATGCTAATTTTTTATAGATTTCATTCGAAAAAATTAGCCAACTTGATTTGCTGCAGAATGAAATGACAAATCATCAAGGGATCTTGAGTTAAAGCTGAAAAACTAATCAAACACACATCAAGATAAGGGGAATATAGAAAAGGTCATAATAAAGTTTGGCCTGAGAACGCCAACCCTTTGGAAATTTCACTATACTGGTCGCCCCCCAGAATGGCTGTGGATGGTTCCAGATATTATTTGCAATCTATCCTAGCACATTAAGGAATATTGAGAAATTAATTTAATACATTGAGCTACATTACCATTTATAAAAGAGAAAGGAATAACAAATCTTTACAATTATTACAATTATTAATATATGTACATATTTACAATATGATTTTACTAGTTCTAAATGGCAAATCTAGTACATGTACACGCTTAAATCTTCTTGTCTCATGAATATCTTCTCAAAGCGAAATAGCCAGAGGATTTGTACGATAGGTGTATATAAACGAGGAAAAGATCCAACATTATCGTGTTGCTACACCCCAATGAGTCTTTTGAGTTGTGTTGATAAATGTTTGGGAAAATAATTCTTTCAAGAATAATATAATATAATATATTTATTGAAGAAAACTGCTTAATAAAAAAAGAGCAATTCGGTTTCCGACATCAATATTCGACTATGCGCCAAGTAAAGAGAATATGATTCTAAAAACAACCCCAAAGACTTTTAGTGATGATTTTTTGCTGTCAAATTTGCAAATTTATTTACACTCAATGAATATTTCCTCTTAAAAAACGTTAGTAATAGTAATAGTCTTGCTATTACTACAGAAAAATTTTTAATTTTTTGCTGCCAAATTTGTTAATTTTTGCAAAATTAATCTGCTGAACATTAGCGCAATGATTCTGATTTTGATATGAAAATAAGGGTTTTCATTTTTTGAATCTTTCTTATTTATTAAAACATTTCATACATTTTAGGGTAAAAAAACCTTTTAAAAACAAGTAAGAAAATTATAGTCGGTCTAGACCGATTATACGATACCCTATACCATGCGTATAGAGGTCTTAGGTCCAAAATTGGATATAGAATATAAGCATAAACCAAATTTGAGTGTCATTTTTATTAATTTTTTTGGCTGCAAATATGATAAAGTTCATATCGGATGCTATATTTATATGGGGACTAGGTCGCAAAATGGACCGATCATGACCGAATTTGGTAAAGTCATTTATATTTTCAAAAAATATATACAAACCAAATTTGAGAAAAATCAATGCAATATTTTTTGTTTTTTGATAGATTTAAGTGAAGATCGGGAAGCAGCTCTATATGGGGCCTACGACTAAGAATTGTCCTATAGGGATTATTTTTGGACTACTGAATAATGGATGTAATAAAAACATACAAACCCAATTTGACTGAGATCTATATGATAATTTGGATCTAACAGCAATTTATGTCGATTTCATAGGGGTCATTTGTATGGGGACTAGGTCTGAACATGGACCGATTTTCACCAATTTCAATAGCATTCATCCTATGGCCGACAAAGGCTTATATACCAAATTTCATTAAAATATATTCATATTTGCGACCTGTAGTTTGATTACAAGGTTTACATGGACACACAGACGGATGGACGGACGGACATTGCTAAATCGACTCAAAAAGTGATTCTGAGTCGATCGGTATACTTGTATTGTATACTAATAGGGCTGTTTAAATTACCGTAATTTGAATTTTTTTGAGTAATTTCATTAAAATGAAAAAAGTGTTCTACCCGCGGATCGTCACGGGTGCAAAAGTATACATAAGGTTAAAGAGGACACTTTCACCTTTCTCTGGGTGGTATACGTTTCGTGTTCCCTTTTGTTCCCTAGAAGTTCTATTCCACTAAAGTTGAAATTTGAAACAAATATAGTAGTTTAATAAATATTTCAGAACACCCTAATATTAAACGGTAGGGTTGTGACTACTTACAACAACTAAAGACTGCAAACCTACCAATCCTTGTTAAGAGGACCGCAGGTCGTTATCGACGATAACTTGCGAGTAGTAAACATTTATTTAAAAAAGAAACAGTTGAGTTTGACAGCATGCCACGCCCACAATTAGCAATAGTTTACCTTAATTTTTTGGCTACATTAATTTGGATATATTAGCTACAAAATGGCGTTAAAATTTTAAAAATCGGTGATAAAAAAAAATTAAGATTTCAGCCACAGCGCGCTGTAGTACCACAAGGACCAGCTCTTAGTACTTATATGGGTGTAACGTTAAACTTCAAGTGGTTCAAAATAAAACACTAAAAGTAATTTACAAGCTTCCTCATATTAAATACCATCAGCAAACAATTAAAGAAGTAATAGACACTCAGAATCTAGCGCTTTCATAAAATTGCTATATTTCCAAGTATGAATTAATAAAAAATCCATCGAAGGACCCTTCATAACTTCGGTAATATATCCAAGTGTTAATAGTAAGTTCAGGATATATTTTTTCACTGGTACAGCAATATTTCAGATATCACACAAAGGTTTTCTCTATCCTTTAAAGGTTTTCTTTATACTTTAATTACTCTTTTTTTTAATATCTTGTTTTTTTTTTTTAATTTTACTCTTGATTTATATGTTGATTTATCATATCAGTAAGAGACACTGCTTGACGAGCCTCAGTTTCGAAGAAGTAATGCCTTCAGCCCACAATCCGCAGCAAACAGTCACACGTTGTGGGTACATTTGTTTTCGATAAACACATATGGATTCTCTGAACTCCAAATGCGGCAATTTTGACGATAACCCAAACCATTAAGGTGAAAATGTGCTTCATTCCTTAAGTTGATTTTGTTCGAAAAATCAGTATCGACTTGTTGATGTTCATAATTCATGAAACGAACTCTCTTCGGTGTGCCAATTGAACTTCATAAGCATGAAGACTCATAACTTCAGTGAGAACTTCTTGAAATCCGCAATTTTTTCTACGCCGCCGAATCGATGTTGCTGGCCCATCAGGAATACTCTTACGCACTATTTCGATATTGACATTTAGCATCACCAATTTATCCAGCCTGCTCAAATTTTTCAATTACTTTCTTCACAGTTGACGAAGTTAGAACAAGTTAGATTATTTGGATATTCTCACTATATTTTGTTAGAAATTACTGAACTGTTGCCGCCAAACTTTCAGTATTATTGAAATGTTGTTTTATGAATCCTAAACTGTCAGCTTCCAAACTGTCTCTTACTGCACAAATGGCGGCAAATTTAAATCTTGCGTGAATTTTAGGACAACCTTTATATCTATATATTAGAAACAGGACATCTTAAGTTATATAATATTAATAGGCACGGCGATTTCTAATGACCCCACCTACGCTTTTAGTTATCAACCGATTTTGACAAAAAATATATCATTTGTAAGGTATTTCTTTGCAGATGTACACCATCTTTACAGATGTGTATCACTTAGTAAATTTTTTTGGAGTAGTAGTCATTTAAAGTTGATACTAACACATATGTACATAAAACACATAAAACTATAAAATGCTGTGTGTGTGTTTATTAAATTTGTTAACGTGCTGGCCTGTGTTGAATTGTGAAGAGGCTAAAATTGATTAGCATACCTTTAGGCTTTTATAAAATCTTATATGTTAAAAAAAATTTATGAAAACTGAAGTCTGTCCGTCTGGCCGTTCTATCCGGCAGATTTCCTTCATTTTTTTTTTTTTTTTTAATGAAAGGTATTTAGACACAGATATGTCATCAATCATTGAAATTTGCTCAACTTACTCAAGTTATACTCAAACGCGATTCTTCCCTGTACATTTCTTATGGGACACATTCACTCAAGCAATTCGAATTCTCATAGCTCCTCTTCTAATGAATGGATCTTGGTCGTTTCAGAACACTCAGTGGATCAAGCTCTTTCTTTAGAGCTATTAACTGCTTAAATTCGTTGAGTTTGAGGAAAGTTATGCGTGCACAATCAACTTTACATTAAATTTTTTCAAGATTTTTTCAATATTTTCCTTCACTCAAACCTCTATAACTAGAGTTCTAAATAACGTAGGCTGTTGACACAAGTCTAAGAACACTCAGCGGATCAAGCTCTTTTGAGCTATTAACTGTTTAAATTCGTTGAGTTTGAGGAAAGTTATGCGTTCACAATCAACTTTACATTATGCAACACGAAAGTTAACGTACAGATTTCATTACAATAATTGCATAACACATACCCTGTTGTGTTGAATTGTGAATTGCAAAAAATTTTAATACCTTTAGGTGGCATATAAGGTAGCCTTTATTTCTGTGTGTAAAACAAATATTTATAATGAAATAAACTTAATGAATTAAATAGATTAAAAAACATTGAAAGAAATAAATTGAATGATAAAATAAAATTTCCTAGAATTTGCACTCGAATTTCGAGGGCTGGGCTGTGCTAGATATTTATTAACAAACCCATTTATATATCTTCTATATGTTCAACAAATATTTATAATGGAATGTAATGAATTTTATTTAAAAATTCACAATTTAGTGAATTTTATTAAAATTTTCATAAATTTTATATACATATATATATAGATTAAAAAAACATTGAATGAAAAAAATTTTATGGAAAAAAAATGTCCTAGAATTTGCACTCGAATTTCTAGTGCTGGGCTCTGCAAGTTATACTTAATTCCCAAATAAAATAAAAAATTAAGAAGTACTGAATTCCTTTAAATATCTGATACATTATAAGTACACATAGAATAAAGTGAATATATGCATATATATTAATATTTTCATCATTGTACATATCTACTCATACTTATGCAGATATTTTATTTTATTCACCATTTAATATTGCTTTTGACGGTATTTTGTTTTTCCTCAAGTTGTTGAACATTCAGAAATAAACAGTCATTATTAATATAATAACTATTCCACAGTTTCTCATTTTCATTTTGTAAATATGTACGAAGAAATAAAATTTAAATAAAAAAAATTAACAACAAGCTAAACGTTTAATGGATTTAATGGTATGGCAGACATTTATATGGTAACAATTTTTTTTTTTTTTTTAATAATAAACAATAACACAACAAAAATAATAAAGATTCATTTAACTATAAAAATTATATAAACTGATGTACCATTTATATAAAAACGTACAGAAACAGACAGAATACGACGTTCGTTCAACCACAGAACGATGTTTGATAAAAAAAAAACAAAAAACATAATTGAATTACATTAAAACTGAGGTTAATTTCCTATAGACTGGCTGATACAACAAAACCAATAACAACAAAAACAAAAACACTTAAATTAAATAAATAATTTATAATTACTCTTCATTATTAGCCTCATACAGTTGTGTGATTGAGCATACACTTTTAAATGATTTTATAACAATTCTTACGAATATTATGTTACACTCTCGATCATATAAATAAGGAATTTAGTTTCTCAAACTAAAAGCACGGATATCTTTTAACCGTTAATTAAGATGGTAAAAGACTAAGTTTAAGGAAAACCCTTTTTTTGGTTAACCGGGTTTAAAACGCTAATCATATAGTAAAAGTAAAAGTCGTTATTTGAATGCCTCACTTGCCAAATCGATTAACTCCATTTTCTTTTTTCTTTAATTTTAATGTCAAAGCTCTAGATTGATGCCTTACTGTTTCTATTCAAAAAAAAAAATCTCTAATAATAAAGATCAAGCACCACCTTATTATTAAAGAAATAAATTTTAAATATAAACTGTTAGGCTTCAATCAAGCACCGACAATAATATTTGAAAGAAAACCAGAAAATGTAGTTAATCAATTTGGCAAAACATTTTTTAAGACTGTTCGTTAAAGAATTAAATGTAGACCAAATCCAAAGATATGGATGACATTTTTAATTTTTACTTTCTCTCTATTTAGTTTAATGCTACTTTAATATTCTATATAAGATGAATCTTTACTTCTATTGAGAAAAAATTGCTTGCAACATAAATGCAGTGAATCGTTTAATGAGACGATCTTACGCATCGTTTAAGTTAAAAAAAAACTCCAATAGCTAAAAAAAAAGTACTAAAAATTCTTAAGCGACTTAATAAAAGTACACAAAGAAATTATTAAAAAAAAAACAACTTATAAAATTATAGTCGGTCTAGGTCGACTATTCAATACCCCGTACAAAGAGTTTCGGAGAAGGGTTTTATACGCTATAAACGATATATTATTGACAACAATAATAAATATTAAGAATCATATCAGATATGGGAAACAGTTCAAAAATGGTCCGATCAAGGTCAAGTATATAAACAAACAAAATTTTATTAAAATGTTATACTTTTAGCTCTAGAGATGGATGTATGTGAATATCGGGAGCCGGCTTTTTAAGGGGACTTTGACTCAAATTGATCCTACACTCTTCATTTCTACCGTAATGATTTATGGATACTAGCAGATTCCAGCGCTCGAAATTCGAGTGCAATTTCTAGGCAGCTTTATTTTTCAACTTAGCCAATTCACAAACCAACACTTTTATGGTTTATTATTATTGTGAATGAAGATAACAAACTGATAAACAAACACATTAACAAATTTAATAAAATACACATAGAATATGTATAATTTTATGTATGTATTAGTGGCAACTTTAAATGCAATTTATTCAAAATAAAGGAAAAAATTTAAAAATCTGTAAATCTGGAAAACGGCTAAAAAGAAATACCTTTCAAATAATATACGTTTGGTCAAAATCGGGATAAAACGGTAGAATAAAACATCGGTGACAAGAAATCGCCTAGCCTATTAATATTATAGATAATAAATATGTATATACAACCAAATTTAATCACAATATGTAGAATAATGTAGATATTGGGGCAATTTAAGATGATCCTATATATTACTTCAATTCCGAATAAAGTTTACAGGGACGCACAGGCGGACGGTCAGCGTTAAATCTAATCAGTGAAAAGATATTTTGAGACGGTCTATATAATAAAATGTAAATCCAACTAAAGTATTTGCTGGTAGTTGCAAACAACAGCACAAACTCATTATACCCTAAACTACGAAAAATTCTTAAGCAAACTTAATAAAAGTACTTAACAAAAATTACAAAAAAAAAATGTAAACATTAATACAGAATAAATAAAACTTAAATAAAAGTCGAGTATAATAAAAATAAATTAAACTTTACATTTATAAACAAAATGAGTGATATCTACTATTACGAAGTAAAAAGGGAAAAGGGAAAGTAAAACTTAACACGATATGGAATTTATTAAAACCAATATTAAAACCCGCTTTTATCTATATATACAAAAGCTATTAATCGACTAAGCACCGATTTTATAAACTAGCTAATTAAACTAGCAGCTGAGTCAATACTTAAAGAATGCGCCCGAGATAACTATAAAATATATTTTCACTTGTAAAAGTTCATTTAAAATGATTAAATTTGTTTAATCATGCAAAATATGATGATATACAGTTGCAAGCATCAGAAATGCACCGATTGCCCATATGATATTCGAATGCAACAGTTTGAAGAAAACAGTAACCAATACATCTCTTCTTTTGGCTGTTAGTACATTCCTTTATTTGACAGTACTCGTATTCAAATTAACCTCATTTCGTTTTAGTTTCTATTACACAATAAAAGTGAGTTAATTATTGCTTATCAAATAACAAATTCTTAAAAAATTCGTACAATACTTATTTTATATTAGAAAAACTTGCCAACTGCTACCAAACTAACTTTATTAAAGCTTTAGAGGAAGGAAATTGGACTTGTCTTTAGTGTAAAAGTGTTGAAAGAAAAATCAGGTCATGGTCGTTCGTGAAAAACTGAAACGCGCCAAGACCGTCAGATCATAAAATTACTCAAAACCAACACTCGAAGGAAGGCGGTAGACGTTGCTCTTTCCGCAAATGAATATATTGGTGGCTTACTGAGGGCCGTAGATAAAATGATGCATATTTGCTTGCTAGCACTCAAGAATAGAGTCAAATTAGTAAGAAATTTCTAGTTGGTCTAGACCGAACATACGACACCCTATATCATAGGTCTTAGGTCCAACTAATTGGATATGGAAAATAGGCATACGCGAAATTTGAGTGGTATCGTTATTAATTTTTTTAACTGCAGATATAAAGTTCATATCGGATGCTATATTTATATATGGGGACTAGGTCGAAAAATGGGCCGATCCTGACCATATTTAATAGTCACATTTTTTGCAAAATCATATATAAAAAAAATTTGACAAAATATATGTGCAATATTTTTGTTTTTTTTATAGATTTAAGTGAAGATCGGGAAGCAGCTTTATATGGGAGCTAAGGGAGAATTGCCCTACAGCGTTTATTTTTTGACTACTGATTAATGAGTATAATAAACACACACAAACCAAATTTTACTGAGATATATAGGATAAGTTAATTAATCTTATGGCAAGTTAAGTCGATCTCATAGGGATCATTTATATGGGGACTAGGTCTGAACATTGACCGATTTGCAACAATTTCAATAGCGTTCATTTTATAGTATGGTCGGTAGAAGCTATGTACTAAATTTCATCGAAATATATTCATATTTCGTCTGTGCGCCGACCAAAACTCCTATGTGTATTTTTTCGATTTTTTTTTATTGTTGCATTAGAAAGCCTTATTGGTCATACGATTACCCACCAAAGCGTTACGCGTTATCTTCATTGGTTCCAAAGTTAGCCAATACTCCTATGTGTAGCCCATAGTACAAATGCTCCAATAAAAACTCCTAAGTGTTTTTGTACACATAGGATTTTTTTGATATTAAATTAAATTGCATGCATTTGCGTTTGATTTTCTGTCAAAAAAAAATTATACGAATTTTCCCAAAAAGTTTTCCGTGATTAAGTTGAAGAAAAGGAAAAAGGAGAAAAGGTCAAATAAACACAGCTAAAATTGCAATTCTAAAAATTTTTCGCATCTCTTAAATATTAGCGACTTTTAGATGAATACAGCTATCCAAAATACGATGGAAGGCGAAATTAATCTTAATCTTTATTTCAACGAGAAAACGGGAGTTTTTGAAGCAATTAATAAATGTGAAAATGACTTGGAAGAAAAGACGGAAAGGAAGAAGAAAAACAAAGAGTTACGTGTTTTGGGGAAAAAATATGGAACAAAAGGAGCTAGAAAGATGAGAGACAATTGTTGTGCACATCTCGCTGAGAAGAAAACAGAAAGAAGCTTTATATGTGGAGCTATTGATGAAGGTAATCGTAAAGATACTTTTAAATTTTTTTTGGAATTTAACCACATGGGATGCCAAAAAACGTACATTATGGGTTTGGTTGAATTTCGCAAACAAGCCGTTAGAAGGAGACCAAATTCAAAACACGTAAGGAAAACATCGCATTTTGATTGTTATTTGCCAAAATTCACGTGTCTAAGAAATTCTTTTTGGGAACATTTGATTTAGAAGACCGTACATTCAAATTATGGATAAAATCCGGAGACACTATTGCAGAGCAAGAACTAAGAGAACATACGTAGAAGAGATATTTAGGACCAAAACCGAAATGCACAGATTATATATTGAATGGTGCGAGAAACACAACGAAATTCCGGTTATGCGAAAAAAGTTCAGTGAAGTTTTGAAAGAGAAACAAATATCAATATTTAAAACCCGCAAGAACCAGTGTGATGTTTGTGTATGAGATTCATGTTTTAAAAAAAGACGAAGCCAGGGCCGCTAAAAAATGACTGTTGACAACATGTCATCTGACATGTTAGTAGTGACCATGGATATACAAAGTGTTTTATTATGCCCAAAACTACTTGTATTCGAACAGTACTACAAGCAAAAATTAGCCATTCATAACTTTACATTTTATGTAAAAAACAGTAAAGATGTGTACCTGTACGTATGGCATGAAGGAGAAGGAGGTGTAAATTCAAACAATATTACAACATGTGTTCTTCATTTCTTACAACAATATAGTATTTCGTATAAAAAGGTGGTGCTGATATCTGATGGGTGCACTTATCAAAATAGAAACAAAGTATTGGGCAGTGCTTTAGCTAATTTTTCATCTTCAAGAAACGTAGAAATACAGCAAATAATACTAGAAAAGGTCATTCGATAATGGAAGTTGATAGTGTGCATTCTACCCTAGAACAACTATTTAGTCCACCAATATACTCCCCTGCTGTCTACGTAAATCTGATGCGTCGTGCAAGACCGTCTCAACCATATATAATTAATTATTTGGATTATACATTTTTCAGAGATTATGAACATCTTCCAGACAACTACGGTTCTATTAGTCCAGGACGAAAGACTGGAGATCCAACAGTCTGTGATATTCGTACACTAATTTATATAAATAATGCAGTTATGTACAAATTGCGGCATATAGAAGAATGGAAACCTTTACCTCAGCAAAAAAATCAAGAAGTGCAAGCCGACTTGAAAGCTTTATATACGATGCCATTAACAATTGATAGAAACAAATATAATAGCTTACAATCCCTAAAATAATTTGTGCACAGAGATTATCATCACTTTTACGATAATTTATACCACTAGGTTCATTTATTTAAAATACTTGTTTGCTTGATTGACTTTTGTTACTTAATTCTGTTATTTCATAAAAAAAAATCTCATGTTCCACTATTATCCGTCATATTCGCACAGTGGTCGGAGCTGTATGGAGTTGGCGGCCAAAAATACTTCCAGTATAGGTATCATCGTGAAACTTCGGTCACGGTTTTATAAATATGTCAGAACTATTTAATGATAAAATGGGAGTGGTTGATGAGTCATACCCGTCCCCCCCTTCTACCGCGCCCAGGCACCCACATTCACCCCACGTAAGCAAAAACTTGAGAAAATGTACGAAACTTGTTTTTAATTCATATGTTAACAACTTGTTTACAAGATTAGTTTTAAAAAATAAAAATATTGACTAATTTCATATAAAATAATATATAATACAAAATTATAAAAAAGTTGATTAAAAATATAACGATAGATACTCTTTGAAATAAAAAAAAAAGAATTAAAAAACATTGCGTTTTTTTTTTAATAGCAGGTTTAAAATTGTTAATATTAAGGCTGTTTTTTAGTAACAACACCCCTTAAATGAAAATGGACTTCAAAATTAATCTAGCAATTCAAAAACAGATTTTAATAAAATTGATTTGTCCTTGCATGGTAACTTTCATTGTCCCGTTATAAAAGGATCTGAAGTTAAAAGTAAACGGTTAAACAAATCATTAGTTGTTGAAATGCGTGAAATTTTACACGTGTGCTGGAGTCGAAATTTCCTTATATCTTTGTTTCTCGACTCTGCAGCTTCTTCAGAGAGCTCTCCAATCGATACCAGTGCATATTCAATAACATCTGAAGCATGAATTAAAATTTTGTGGACTGAGGGGGGAAGATAGTACCACAAATATTTATTTGTCAGCTCCTTAGCAGTGTCCAGTGCATATTTCCTAAATTTGTCTACATTAATGTTATACTCTGAAGACAAAGTTTGCAATAATGTTGCACATCTCTCAATTACTATTTAATCAATGCCTGTTATTTCTGCAGACATCCCAGCATTGTTTAGGAATTCTCGTGCCGTATTTCCATCATTGGAAGACCCACTCCCTCCAGTTTTTGGCTTGTCGACTATTAGTCCCATTTTGTCTTGGAATTATAATTGAATATTCTGTTTTCTTTTGAGAAATTCTGCTTTTCCTTCTATAGACCTAATTTGTCATTGTTTTTGGTCAAGCCTATACGATATATGAAGAAAATACTCGAAGAATCAAATATATGCGTGCAAAGGTGACAATCCAAATTCATAGTGATCTATTTTAACTTCTTTCTGCAGACATTTTTCAATATTGTTCATTTCGGTGGGTTTTGCATTACATATATAACATTTTGCGGATGAAGTTTGAGTTCAGGCATTACATACTTTACCATCCACCATTGTTAGTTGCAGAATATGATCAATATTTATCGTTTTCTTAGCATTTTTGAATTTTGTGGGAGTTAACTGTTCAATTTTCTTCTTGTAATATGCCTCTTCGTCGATGGACAATTGAACTGTCTCTTTTTTAAATTGGAACCTGATAGGACGGCAGTAGCGGGTGGACGATGGTCGAGGATTTTTCCAAATTATTTTGGTAATTTGAGCCTCATCTGGTTTTGTTACAAGTTGGAGCGGGACATATGACGTTACAAATAAGTTACTATCATCCAAACTTTTATTTTCAACTTTCTGTTTTTATTCGCTGTGTCCCGAACTGCCATCAAACCCCCATTTTCCTATTAATGTAAGGCCGTTTACAAACTCATCCAAAACTTCATTAACAACATCGCTCTGTAGCTCTAATATCCGAGTAGAGGTATGGTCTAATAGACTTTGAAGTTCAACTTCAGCGTGAGATTCGCTGACAGTTATTTTGTCTGGGTAACTTTTCTTTTTTTCTTTCAAAATGTTATCGTAGCAAGGTAAAAAATGATTATCAAGTTTACTGTTTATAAAGCTTCTTATTGTCAAATATTGATGTTTTGTTAAACCTGCTTCACTTATAAGCGATATAAATTCACTAACATTTGCTTGCAAAATCGATGGGTTCTTTTGTAAGGTAGCAAATCGCAAATCATCAGCAGCGGAGACATCAATTTCTTTTATTTCTGCTATTCGTCGTCGCTTCGTCCTGCTTGAACACTCTCCGAAACTTAATCTAGGACGTCCTCGATCTTTATTCAAGTCAGATGTTTGTGAGTTTAATAAAATCGACTCCATTTGGGCAAGCCAATGAGAATATGTGTTTTCAACTCTTGTTTTTATACGATTGCATTTTTGCCAAAATTCTGAAATTTTTTTGCAATTATAATTTAAGCGTGTTTCTAATTGACTTTCTTCAAATGTGTAGCCCTCATTTCTAATATAGCTTCTAATGCTAGCTTTTTCAGCATTTGCACCTCTTTCTGAGCACCAAATATCAAAAATATGTGAGCGCGAAATTTTGCAATTATAACATGTGCCTATTGCAGAAACAATTTATAACAAGGATAAAATTAAGAACAAATAAAATTAAAAGTCGGTGAAAAAGCAAAAAAAAAAACAAACACATTACTTTACATGCATAACAATTACAGAGCAACGCGAACATAAATTAACAAACACCACACAAAAATTCATATTTGAACATAAAAACAACGAGCCCGCTTTGGTCTGAGGGAGATAACGCAAAGACGATCAAAAGTGAGCAGCTGATATTACCAATTTTAGAATCTTGAAATATTTACTAATAAAGCAAAAAAAAATCCTATTGGAGCCTTCAGGGGGAACACAACTAAAACTCTAGTTAAAATTAAATATATGGACGAACGAACACTAACAATGGCACTGGAAAAATATTAATTTTATAACAAATCTACAACAAGCTGAACACATTGTTATTATTTTAAAATATAGTTAATACCATTTAATTCAATATGCATTTCGATTTATTTCAACGGAAGTTTTTTTTCTTTTGTTTTAATGAATTTAAAGTTCCACTTACTTTTCCACTTTTTCAGACTGCAAAAACCAACTGTTTACTCGCTCTCTATTTTGAAGCTGTTCTTAAAGAGTACAGATGGAATAAAACGAAAACAACTATAAATTTTAAAACCTTGTTTTTATAAGAAATAGTGATGACACACTTGGTGACAAACTTCTGACTGTGATTTTTTTATTTTTGGCCAATGGGATCGACCACTGTGCAATGGTTGGGTCGGAAAAAATCATTTATATCTTCTATATGAATTCACAAACAAATACTCCTATGTGTATTATAATTTAACAATTCTTTTAAAAAATGTCCGAAACAAAAACCCTGTGATATTACTTTTAAGTTGTGTTTTAAATGTTGTGTGTAATTAAATTTTATTTTAAATTGAATGTTTTTTGTTTATATGTATGTAACAAATAATTTTATTTTAATGTAAAGACAAATCCATATTACTACGACCTTTGATAAAGTCAACATAAAATTGACGAAACGTCAGGAAAAATGGAATAAGCGGTTGTTTTATTTACATTGGAAACGTTAGGCCTAATTAGCTTAAATAAAATAAAAATAAATAATTTTATGAACTTGGCCAAAAAAAACAAGTAACATACAAAAACTCCCATGTGTAGTTTTTCTTTAAATACATTTACCACTCCAAGGCGCCAAAAGATGTCTGAATTTTTTTTGATATAATGATGACAAATGGGCTTTGAAAAAAACAAAAAATGTGATATGCTAAAAATTTCGCAAATTGGCAAAATAAATCAGTTTTTATGCTCTCCTGAAAACTAGGTAAAATACACATGGGAGTTTTGGTCGGCGCACAGACGATTTGCGACCTGTAGTTTGATTACAACGTTTACATGGACACATAGACGGGCGGGCGGACGGATAGACGGACATCGCTAAATCGACTCAAAAAGTGATTCTGAGTTGATCGGTATAATAAAAGAGGGTTTAGGTCAAATATTTTTGGTAGTTATAAACATCAGCACAACGTCATTATACCCTGACCACATTATGGTGTAGGGTATAAAAAAATAACCAACAAAAACCAAATTTTTATTCTTTGTAAATTAAGTTTACCATTATATAATTAAATAATTTATTGACTGAAAATGAAACATGTCTAGAAAAATATACACTTGTGCTCACATAATTAAGTCACTAGTATGCTGCTCGGCATTATTGTCAAAAATACGTGAACCCTTTTTTTTTTATTCGAATATATTTTTTTTTATTATTCTTATATGTTAGCAATCAATTTACAGTGAAATTAAAAATTACAAAATTTTGGTTCATTCCAAAAAAATTAAAAAACTTGGAAATTAGACAAAAAGAGCTGCTCACATAATTAAGTCATCTGAAAAAAAAAATGGTTGAAATTGTAGAAATAAGTAATAAATATTGTCGAGAGTCCCATTTTTTCATTAGCTTACCTCAATATTGAGTAGGATAATCTTTTTACTTCAATACTGCGTAACTTCGCTTTGGCATGCTAGCTACAAGAGAATCGCACTGGCCTGGAGTGATTTTGTGCCACTCCTCTTGGATAACTTTCCATAACATGTCCTTATTTGGCGGTATTCGTGCTACAATGACTCATTTTATTAAGACCCACAAGTTCTCGATAGGGTTTCAGTCGGGACTCTGCGGCGGGCATTCCAGAAGTTTGATGGACTGTGTTGTCAACCACGACTTAACCACCTTCGAACAATGCTTCGGGTCATTGTCGTGTTGGAAAATACACGCAAGCGACAAATTGTCAGCATATTCGGTGGCCAAATTTTCCTTTAGTATATTTTTATACATTTCCCCATTCATTATACCATCAATCTTGATTATAGGACCCACACCGAATGCGGTAAAGCAACCCCACACCATGACTGGTGAGCCACCGTGTTTCACAGTTTTTTTTGGTGTATTTTGCATCCAATTCCTTAAGTGGAGGACATCGCACATATGGTCTAACATCATTTCCAAAAACATTAAACTTGTATTCGTCGCTCCAAACAATTAAATTCCAAAAATTTAGGCCTTTAGCAAGATGGTCAGTCGCAAATCGGAGCCGCTTCTTAGTCTTCTTCAAGGAAACCAACGGTTTCTTCCTGGCCATTCGTCCATGCAAATTGTTTTCTTGCAAACGTTGTCTTATGTTCTGCAACGAAACATTTACGCCATAATCCGTTTCCATTTGAGCTCTGATTTGCGACGAAGTTAAAAAAGGAACAGTTTTACTCAGGTTTGCAATGAGTCTGTCATCATTTAAAGTCGTTTTTCTCGGTTTTTGGCGCGGAATATTTTCAAATCATATTTTTGTAATGCGTAATGGCATTTGTAATTTTACCCCGAGAAAGGTTCAAAATCTCCACTACTCTTGCAATATTATTGTATCTTTGGAAACAATCCCATATTATTTTCTCTTCAGCCGAATTTGAACTTTTTTTGTTTACCCATAACATTTCAGCTGATGTTATTTGTTTTTAATTTAGTTGTTTTTAATTTATTTATTATTTAAACCGCAAAAAAAAAATCTTCAAAACACGAATTTGCTCACGATACGCGTGGTGACTTAATTATGTGAGCACAGCGCATATGACCTTTTTGAGGTTTTCCATATTTTTCGGAATACCCAAATTTTTAATTTTGTTTCAATCAATGTAAACAACTGCTACAATAGCAGGGTTGCACAAAATAGTAATGTTAGAATCGGAAGAAATAGGTTCAAGATAAAAACAAAAACATTTCATTGTATACCCATGACTTAATTATGTGAGCATAAGTGTATGTGTCAAAAATCTCAAAAATCTCTTTTTGTCTCCATTTGAAACATTTGTATTATTGGCAATTTAAAAAAAACGGTTAAATTTTTAAAAATCCAAAATTATACTACATTAAATTTTTTAAACGAAAATTTGTTAGATAATTTTTATCGTCGCCACGAGTCTGCCTACAAAGTTTCAGCTCGATTGGATCACGATCCAAAGTTTTTTCGGCAGACAAATAGACAAGCAGATAAACGGAGTGATTTATCATGACATGTTAAATTTATTGGTGAAAATCCAAATATGCACAAACATCCGGATATCAAGAATAGCTGCAATTACACTTTTTTTGATGGGTTTGATTTTTGTGCTGGAAGTATTTACGATTTTTGTTTATACCATGACTAGGACTAAAGATATAAACACCAAGACCCTTGGTAATTAACTCTAGACAAGAGAATGATCTTCCATTAAAAGTTATTTCATAACATTTTGGAACATTTTCGGGGTGAGAAATTCCACGGCTTATGCCGTTTTCTTTTCTGACAAAAAATGTCGCATTTTATTTGCACTTTTTTCGAAAAGTGTATTTTTTATATATTATAAATTAAGAGTAACCTAATTTTATACATCAATCGAAAGGTCTCAAAGTTCTGTGTTCATAAAATACAAAAATTTTTGATTATTATCCTCTTTGAAGTCATGGTGGTAAAATATTCAAAAAAGGGAAACAATGTGGAAATATTCTCACACTATGACCTGAAAGAAGTCAATGGCTACGATTTTGCGATTTACGAGCGCTCAACTTTGAGACCTTTCGATTGATGTATAAAATAAGGTTGCTCTTAATTTAGAATATATAAAAAATACACTTTTCGAAAAGAGTGCAATTAAAATGCGACATTTTTTGTCAGAAAAGAAAACGGCATTAGTTTTCAGCTATAACTCAAGAACCATTGAAGAATTCTTATTTCATTATTCAGCAAAATTGTAGCTAAGGCTTAAATAAATAATTTTCATTAATAAATCCATGTAAAAAGCTGAATAAAAAATACTGATGTATGTTTGATTTAATATGAAAAATATCACTCATACGTAAACATCTCTTCTACTCTACTTATAAATATCAATCGTACGCCCTGAAAATTGGGGAAAAAATAAAATTTGTTGAAGATTCGATTCGATAAAATTAGTCCAACTTGATTTTCTGAAGCTATTTGCTGAGTTGTGAAATGAGAAATCATCAATGGTTTTTGAGTTATAGCTGAAAAATATCAAGATATAGCTGAAAAACAAACAAATATCAAGATAAGGAAAAAAGAAAAATGTTTCACCCGCACCCAGGATGGCTGTTGCACAGTGTAATTGGCAGTTATTAAAATCGTTCACTTAGACCCGATAAATTACGTCTATCTTGTACTTGTACTGTAGTTAAGATCTCAATTGCCTGCATTTGAGACCTTAGCCGACCTTAATCACAGTTTTTTTTTTTTTTCAAAATAAACAAGTTAACTGGGTTGGTAAACTTCTTGGCTTTTGAATTATTCTTTACAAATATTTTAAATTTATTAATATAATACAAAGTTTTTTAAACACTTTAGAGTAATAATGTTTCAAACTTTATAGTTTTTCTTTTTCTTTTTCCTTTTTTGTTGTTGCACTGAAAAAGATTGCTTTTCCCCACAAATTCAGTTGCAGTGGTAGAAGCATCATAAATTTACTGCTACTTAACATCAATTATAAAACCTTAAAGAAATTTCTTTTACATTTAAGTTCCTTTTAAATAAATAGAAGAAAGAAAACAAAATGTTCCTTGTTTTTTGTGCGCAAATATATACTTGCTGAATAAGAGAGAAATAAAATGAAATAAACAGGCCTTCATGGTTCTTTGAATTTTAATTGGTTTGCAAGTACAATCATCATCAGCAGATGCTGCTAATGCCGTTGTTGCATTGCTAACTGCAGCTGTAGCTAATATCAAAAAAAAAAAACTTTAAAGTGGACTCACGTAAATATTTAAGAGCTACTGCTGCCTTTAAAAATCACCCAAGCAAATATTAAACATAAAATGTCACTTTTTTCGCTTTTTGCTTGCATGTATTTAGTATTTAGTAGAAGAGATAGTGACTTTAGAGTAAAAATAACACACAAATCTGGCTTCTTTTTATTAGCCTGTCCTGGGGTACGGCTGGTTGGTTTGTTGGTTAACAGACTGGCAATGCAATTGGGACAAGGTATCACAAAATTATTTCATTTTGCATTTATTTATCTCTTATACAATATTTCTTTCGCTAAAAGAAAAAATCACACGTAAATAGCTAATTTTTGGCGGCAGCAAACATTTGAGAAGGAAAGCAACACTAAGAAATTATAATTAATGTATGGTGACACTATATAAAAGTACAGGCCGAATGCAAAATTCAATAAGTCTCAACAAACCAAGTTACAAGACATTATAGAATGTACAGTAGGAGAAATAATTATAATGGATAATTATGTTTTTGATTTGATTTTTCGGTTAACCTTGATGGATTTGGCAAAAATATTGGAAGGATATTCGCAGAGATAGCGAAACTCGCTATGCCAGGAATTTTCAAGGAGGATTACTAATGTCATGGGCTCCTTTTAGATATCATTTTTTGTTACCCATAAAATGAATATTTGAAGACAATGCAGCAATTCACGTTTCTGGCGAAACAAAGCAATATTTATTATTCAAAAAAAATAATAATCTGGTGTGGCCAACTGTGAGTCCCGTTATAAACCTTTGGGAGATTTTCGCTAAACGAGTTTATTCCAGTGGTCGCCAATATGAGACAGTATCTCAGCTTAAAACAGCCATTCAGGAAGCGTGTAGAAAAATATATATATCCCATCTCCAAGCTCTCGTTAACTCAATAAACCGACGATTAATTGAAGTGATTAACAAAAAAGATGGAAAAACTAATTACTAAAATTTTATTTTTAAGAAGAAAATTGGGTGTGTCTGGTATAATTATTTGACTTTATCAAATAATTTTTGTTGTTGTATATTATAGTTATATCGAAAAAGTGTACAATTTTCACAGACTTTTTGTTCTTATTCCTTGTAAAATAGATCGAGTCAAGTAACATAAAATTTTTTTTATAATAAAAACTTTATTAGTGTCCGGTGTAATTATTTCGCTTACTTTACACTTAATCTTTGTTCTAGTTAACTTTAAATGGCCACGGCGGACCAAAGCAAATTTCACTTTTTAGCTATTGGACATCAGGGACAAACTATTAAATCTGGATTTAAAACAAAAAATTCCTATGATTACACTATGGAACAAATTCAGGTTAGCAAAAGTTAGATCGATTCTGAGAGTGAGGGGTGAAAATAGAGGCTAAATTAGAAGACCCGTATCGCGGCGTTTGTTTATGTTAGTTCGAATTTTTTTTTTTTAAATCGACCTTCAAACTTTGCAATCAAATGCCGATTTTCAGCATATTGTTTATATGTTTTTTTTTGGCTATAACTCGTCGATAATTGATATTTTTCATTCTGTAAAAGCCAAATTATTGCTAGAGACCTGTGCAACAATAAAATTTTTTTAAAAAATTGGTGCTTATGAAGCAAAATATTAGAAAAAATATTTTTTTCTTGCCTTTTTAAAAATATTTTCCACAAAACTAAGTGTTTATTACTTTCTGTTTGATCTATAATATGCTTCTCAGTTTCTTCAATAAATTTCATTTGAAAAGAAAATGGTCTTAGTCGATAATTTGCGTTAAAAATCCCAAAACCATTAAATAAATAGCGATTTAGGTAGAAGTAATTAAAAGGGAAGTTCCAAGAATCAGGAATTAGTAAAACAACTTTTTTGTTTTCAACCACGATTTTTTTTTTTATTTCGTACAAGCGAACTAATTTCAAAAATGAAGATACAGTTAAGACTCGAAACTCAGCCGAAGCTGATGTCTTTTAATTTTCGCTCGGTCGTGATAAAATTTGGTATTAATTTTTGTGGAACTTATTTTATTTTGTGAGTGATTTAAGTTAAGTGCATCGGTTTCATAAAAATAACAAAAAAAAACATTTGTATAATATATATTGTATTAAAAATGTCGGAACCAAAATGTGAAATGGACCATTTTTGTAATGTTTGTGGACGTTTCATAGCAAACGATGAAAAAGTTTGCTTTAAATGGTATTCAACTCTTATGCAATAGAAAAGTGAAAAGAAGAAGGCTATGCCTTTTGCTATACCAATGATGTGGTTAGACAACAGCCCGCATGAAGAAGAAAATTGCTATGGATGTATCAACTACCATAAAACTTTGAATAGAAGGAAAGCAAAGAATAAAACTTATGTAACAGTGCCAAGAGTCCAATTACCATTACCGCACTCAGAATTCGTTCCAAGTAACGCCAAAATTCAGGAAGGGGACCATTAAGTCCCGACATACGGAAACTAATGAGTCGTCAAGATTTTGACCAAGTTCTGACAGACCGAGAATTAAATGCATGGCTCGCATTGAAAGCAGTCATTAAAGGACTTTTGGGTAAAGAACGCAAAGACAACTACAGGCAATCTATTGCAAACATGTTGGCAGCTTTCGATTAAATTGGGGTTAATATGTTGTACAAAATTCATCTCTTGCATCAGCATCTTGATCAACTCGTTCAACAGTTGCCAACTGAATCTGATGAGCAAGGCGAACGTTATCACCAAACTACGCTTCCATTTGAAATAAGGTAACTATAGAGTGTGCATATTTTGAATTCCTCGATTTTTCTAATATCTTTGTCAGAGTGCACAAGTTAAACATGTTAACGATTGAAAACTATTTTCGTTTCAGGTACAGAGGAAAGAAATCTCCAGATGCAATACTCGCTGAAATTTGTTGATGGTATAAAAACACCTTTGAAGAAGAGGAAGACGAGGAAAAAGAGGAAGAAGGGGAAGACAAAGATGAAATTCCAGAATATCTGTTGGACGAAATTATCGACCTTTCTGATGATGATGACGATGACCAAAATATCAGAGAGAGCAGTGATGTTGATCCACAGCCGCCTGCTAAACGGCAACTGGCCAAATCATTAATTTAATTTATTTCATTTTTTTACTTAAAACTTTTCATAACTAACATTTCAAAAATATATTTTTTCCGCATTTTTATAATTTCTTTTTCAATGTTTCTTCAAAACCAACACTGAACAAAATTGGTACATAAAAAATGAGAAGTAAATTAATATTAAGCTGGAAAATGCAAGTTTGGTATTATGATTGTTTTCTTTTCAAATGAAATTTATTGAAGAAACTGAGAAGCATATTATAGATCAAACAGAAAGCAAAAAATACTTAGTTTTGTGGAACATATTTTCAAAAAGCATGAAAAAAAATAATATTTCCAACATTTTGCTTCATAAGCACCACAAAAATTTTCTAAATCAATTTTAATTGTTGCACAGGTCTCTAGCAATAATTTGGCATTTAAGATTGAAAAAATATCAATTAGTTGACGAGTTATAGCCAAAAACCATATAAACAATATGCTGAAAATCGGCATTTGACTGTAAAGTTCGAAGGTCGATTAAAAAAAAAATTCGAACTAACATAAACAAACGTCGCGATACGGGTCTTCTAATTTAGCCTCTATTATCACCCCTCACTCACAGAATCGACCTAACTTTTGCTAACCTGAATTTGTTCCACAGTGTTATACTGTACAATAGCCATTCTGGGGGGGGGGGGGGGGGTGTGAAAAATTTCAAGTCAGAGTAAAAGTGCGAGGCCATTATAGCAAAGCCTCCAAGGGGTTAGGCGTTCTTAGGCCTTTTATGACCTTTTATATTTTTTTGTTATATCAACCAACCAACTCAACAACCATTGATGATTTCTAATTTCATTATTCAGCAAATTGCGTCAACAAATCTAGTTAAACTAATTTTATCAACTAAAATCTTCAAAAAAAATTTCTTTTTGCCCTTTTTTATAAATTTTGTAATAACATAACATATTTAGGACGTATTATTAATTTGTATAAAATTGCAAAGCAGATATCAGGGAACGTCCGTTCAACCACATACCCCCTTAAGGACCCGATAGGAGGAGCTACCTCATCCGAGAAGCGGCAACTGGCAATATAGTCCGACTATTATGCCGGCATACTGTCAGTTCCGCAACCTACAACGGTCTGGCAATGTCACTGTACTTCACATCAAATAAGATCCGACATAAGTACAATTTGCCCAGACGAAACCGAGATCGCCAATGCTATACGCGCACTGAAGAAAGGCAAGGCACCAGGCGTAGATAACATCAATCCTTAAGTGCTTAAGGCTGATACGATTCTTAGCGCTGAAATAATCAGACCTATTATCAACGACTTCTGGACATGCCACTCTCTTCTTGCTGAACTAAATGAAGGAGTGATAATCAAAGTATCCAAGAAAGGAGACTTAACCGAATTGAAAAACTGGCAGGGTATAACTCTCTTACCCATGATTAATAAGGTGATAGCGAATATAATCCACGCTAGACTCTCATCATCAATTTCAGCAGATCTTAGAATGGAGCGAGCTGGTTACAGACCACACCGATCTTGCACAGATCATATAAATAGTCTACGAATCATAGTGGAGGCGATCTGCACTATATCTGATATTTATCGACTTCGCCAAAGCATTCGATACTATCCATCATCAGGCAATTTGGCATGCACTTCGGTGCAAAGGAATTCCACCTGAGCTAATTCACCTTCTCAGAGCTTTATATGGCAACTCAACAAGCCGAGTACTGCATGAATGCATGTTAAGCAAGCCGATTGGTGTAGGCACAGGGGTACGACAGGGATGTATCCTATCTCCGCTGTTATTCAATATTGTACTGGACTTAATTATGCAGCAATCAACCCGCATTAGAAGAGGCATTACATGGAGTATAAATGGTCGACTGGAAGATCTTGACTACGCTGATGATATTTGCCTGCTCGCACATAACTTTACCGACATATCAGCCAAATTGGATCAGATATATCAGCTAGCATCTGGTGTTGGTCTTCATATTAACTTCGACAAAACTATCAATACAACTAATCTGTCCAAGTTCAGAGTCAACAACATAGAGCTCGAGGATGTGCAATCGTTTTGCTACTTAGGAAGTATCATATCCACTACAGGTGGCTCACGTGATGATATTGCATAAGAAAGGCAAAACAGTCATTTGATGTATTACAAAGAGTATGGAAGGCACCACAAATACACACAACTACTAAGCTCCGCCTTTTCTCCTCAAATGTTCGCTCTACCCTGTTATATGGATGTGAGTCCTGGAACTCTACTGCAACTGACATACAATCCCTGCAAGTTTTTATTAACCGTTGCTTGCGGAAAATATTGCGAATATTTTGGCCGAACGTAGTTTCCAACCGAGACCTCTGGCAAAGAACAGGCGAAACACCAATTCTCATGGCAATTGCAAAGAGGAAATGAAGCTGGGTTGGCCATATTTTGAGAAGACCCCATGATGATACATCAAAGATGGCAATTTATTGGAATCCCCAAGGCAGCAGAAGAAGAGGTAGACCCGTTAACACCTGGAGAAGGCAACTAGAATCCGAAACTAACGAAACAGGAAAAACTTGGTCTGAGATAAGACTAATGGCACAGGACAGATCCCAATGGAAGACTTTCGTTACAGCCTTTTGTTTTAATTTGGAATTATAGGTATCAATATATATATATATATTATTAATGTTTATTAGTAGAGTAGAAGAGTGATATTTTTAATATTAAATCAAACATACATACATCAGTACTTTTTATTCTATGTTTTACATGGATGTATTAATAAGCCTGTTACAATTTATCTAAAAAATTAAATTATAGTTCCTAAGTTATAGCTGAAAAAATACACAAACAAACATCAAGATAAGAAAATTTATATAAGAGGTCATAAAAAAATTTCGCCTGAAAACAACACACCCTTTGCATATTTTAATAGTACTTTCACCCTGACATGAAATTTTTCATCCTCAGACAAAGACCCTGAAAAGTTACAGAATGTTATACAGTCGAGTAGAATGACCAACCTATGGAAAAAAAAAATCATGTATAAAGGACTATAACACTGATGATGATCACTTAATCCCTTCTGGTAATAGGAACTGTTTAACAAGAGGCTGGGGATTTGGAGATGTTTCTCCCAAATTTGGAGTTGTTCCAATAGTCCAAAATACATGGTTTGAAAATTCTCTCACAAAGGTTTGAATAATCAAAATAGAGATAGTTTTAATTGAACCAAAATATGATAATAACAGGGGGGCAAATATCAACTAATTTCCTCTACTTTTCTACGTTTCCGAGATATAAGCGATTTTATGTTCCCCGCCAAAATATTGAACTTGTAGCCGTAAAAATAATTGCCGCCGAATTCGTATGAGTTGTGGCCAAATATAATCTATATTGCTCTATCTTACTTAGTTTTAGAGACATAAGCGATTATATGCTACACCCCCCCCCCCCCCCACCGTTCCATTTTTAAGGTTTCTAATCTGGCAACCCTGCCATTTTGCTCTGCGATGCTTAGTTTTCGATTGTATATTCCACATCAAAATTATTTTGTAGATGTATTATTTATAAATTTTAATACGTATACTTACAGCGTTACAGAATCAATAGATCAGTGAGTCAGTGATAAGTGTAACTATTGTAATGATGAGTAGTTTATGATATCAGAACTAAACAGAATTTACCAGTTTTTCATTACTTTTAGTTTCGAGAATTATGGCTTCTGAATTGGAACGAAAAAAAATATATTTTGCACGAGTACAATAAATCCAGTAAAAAATATATAGTCGGTCTAGACCACCTATACGATAAGCAAGACCATGCGTTTAGAGAAAGAGTCTTAGGTCCAACTAATTAGATATAGAAAATAAGCATAAACCAAATTTGAGTGTCATTGTTATTAATTTTATTTGTATGCAGATATGAAAAAGTTCACATCGGTCGAAAAATGGACCGATGCTGATCATATTTGAAAGTCACCTCTTTTTTGCAAAAACACACACAAACCAAATTTGACCGAGATCTATATGATAATTTGGATCTTATGGCAGTTTAAGTCGTTTTCATGGCGGTCACTTGTATGGGGACTAGGTCTGAACATGCATCGATTTTCACTAATTTCAATAGCGTTCGTCATATGGCCGATAAAAGCTTATATACCAAATTTCATTAAAAATATAATCATATTTGCTACCTGTAGTTTGATTACAAGGTTTACATGGACACACAGACGGACGGACGGACATCGCTATATCGACTCAGAAAGTGATTCTGAGTCGATCGGTATAATAAAAGATGGGTCAAATATTTTTGGGAGTTACTATCATCAGCACAAACTCATTATACCTTGACCACATAGTGGTACAGGGAATAATAAGAACCTATCAATACGTTTAAAGTTTTTAAGGTACGTTTGACTATTCAAAGAAAATGCGAAAGTGGTGGTGAATGTGGCTTAAAGGGCCCTTAAGGCAGCTCAGTAAATCTGAAATGCTTTCTTAAAGGATCATTAATTTTGGACCCACGCGTTCTCTATTAAAATTAAGAGATCACAAAATCTTTTCCAGAATAATACGAACCACGTTTTCATGGATGATAAAACATATTGCTGTGAAAGTTCAGCTATATAGCAAGACAAGATTTTGGTCTTGTCCGTGGAGACGTTCCTGATCATTATAAGAAAAAAATCATATTGAAATTTGAATTGATGGCACGTGTTGGAAAAAAAGTTCGTTGTATTGGTAAACCAAACTTCTGAATAATATTTTTGTATATTTACAATAATTGTATTTGTCAGTTATAAAAATAAAGTGTCTCAATTTTAGTTAAAGCAACTTTTATACAAAAATATATCAAAACTTTTGGGCAGCTGGAATTTAATGAGGAAACCTCAGTACATATTTCAGGTTCTCAAGCACTGAAAGAAGAACTTCACGTGATGGTATTACCAGCACTGAGTCCAAATCTTAACCAAAAGAATATAAAAAAAAGAAAATATGGAGATGTAGAAAAACAGCCTAGCACTGTTAAGAAGCAGTTTTAGGATATAAATAGTTTACAACATGTGGAGTAAAATATAAGTGTCACATTTTTAAACCCAATTGAAAATATTCTACGAAGCAGGAAGGGTTTAGATAATCAATTCCTAAAAAACTCAAAACAAAATAAACTGTTATGATTCATTAATTATATTAAAGTTCTGACCAGTAACCCAACAAGTTAGTCAAAGAAACAGCATTTTTTATTACTAACAGTAGCATCTACCAAAGCTAAAAATTACAATTACGAATTAAATACCAACTAGAGGTTTTGTTTCCTAATTCGTAAATTTTTCAATAAATTTAAATTTTAAATAATTCCCTTTCAATTGTCTAGGTGAGTGTTTATTTAATTAATTTGTCTTTTAAGTTGATTTAAAATTTAAACAAATTTAATTGCGAAAAAAATTATAGTTGTACATATATAAATTTTCTGTTACATTAAGTGCGAAACATGTGCAGCTGCATTAATCTTCAGATTAAAAATAGAATATTTTTTAATTAAATATTTTTTTTTTTTGTAGCTTATTTATCGTGTAACCGTAGTCAATAGATATATTCATCATAAACATGAGTGAGCGTGTTGAAATAGTCCAAGACAATGATATTTTAGACTGCATTAAAATGTGACACAGCCAAAATCTTGTTTAATATATGGGGCGTTTCATATCAAGTGACCCAACTTTTGAAACCGATGTCTTCCGATCGGGATAAAATTTGCACCAAGGTTAGTCCTATTGGATAGTAGTTTAGACACAACTTTTGAACAAGATCGGTCATGAACTCTTTGAGTTAAAGGGGGTAAAAATTTTACATTTTGGCCAAACAGGTGTTTTTTCTCATCCATGTAACTTATTACCTATTGTTCTTAGCAAAATTTGTCCCAAACAGTTTAGATAGCTATTTCTTCAATCTTTCGGAGAAAAAAATTAAAAAAAAATAAAAAAAATTTTGACTTTTTTCAAAATCAAAAATTTTTTTACCTTTTTTCAAAAAACGCCCAATTCAACAGAAAGCTTAGGTTTTTTGGTCGCTTAGTGGGTTGCGAGTGGGATATCTATCAAAAAAAATATTTTTTTTCTATAGAAATGTTGAAAAATTATCTTTTTTTTATATTTATTTGTAATAATAAATAAATTAATATATAATTATAATAATAATAAAAAGAAAAAAATAAATAATTTAATAAAATTTAATCTTAATCAGATTAGATCTATTTATAACATAACTATTTTTCTACCCTATACCACTATGTGGTGTGGTATAATGACTTTGTGCTGCTGTTTGTAACTACCAAAAATATTTGACCTAGACCCATCTTTTATTATACCGATCGACTCAGACTCAGATCCGTCCGTCCGTCCGTCCGTATGTGTGTCCATGTAAATCAAACTACAGGTAGCAAATATGAATATATTTTGATGAAATTTGGTATATAAGCTTTTATCGGCTATGGGATGAACGCTATTGAAATTGGTGGAATTCGGTCCATGTTCAGACCTAGTCCCCATACAAATGACCCCTATGATATAGACATAAATCGCCATAAGATCCAAATTATCATATAGATCTCAGTCAAATTGGATTTGTATGTGTTTATTATATCCATTAATCAGTAGTCCAAAAATAATCCCTATAGGACAATTCTTACTCATATGCCCCATATAGAGCTGCTTCCGGATCTTCACTTAAATCTATGAAAAACAAAAATATTGCACAGATTTTTCCCAAATTTGGTTTGTATATATTTTTTTCAAAATATAAGTGATTTAACTAAATATGGACAGGATCGGTCCATTTTTTGACTTAGTCCCCGTATAAATATAGCGCCCGATATGAATTTTTTCATTTCTGCAGCCAAAAAAAATAATAACAATGCCACTCAAATTTGGTTCATGCTTATTTTCTATATCCAATTATTTGGACCGAAGAGATAGAGTCTCTTAACCATGGTATAGGGTATCGTATAGTCGGTCTAGACCGACTATAATTATTATTTTTTACTTGTTTTATTTAAGATTATTCAGATTTTATGATTACTCAGAATTATTGATTCACAGAGTTGAATACGGCTTAGTCTTTATAAACATTGAAAATCCCTAAATTTCAAATATAAATCTAATGTCAGACTATACCAGAATTTATAGTAAGGCGTTTTTATACAAACATTTTTTATTAATTCAAAACTTACTAATATTTTTCAATTGCAAAAAAAAACCTTTACTAAAAATAACTTATTTTCTCTAATTTTAGGTTAAAATTTGGTTTCAAAATCGCCGCACTAAATGGAAACGACAAGATAATGTTACCAACTCTGAGGCAGCCGAGGTTAAATCGGCAAATAATGGTAAAACATCAACATCTTCCACTACGTCAACGTCCTCAACAACAGATAATGCAAATGGAAGTGGTAAATCATCATCGGCAGCAACAACAACAACAATAGCACCAACAAATGGTACAGTCACCACAACATCAAACGCTGAAACAGTGGTAACAGCAGCAGCAACTTCTAAAAAGAATCCAAACAATCCTAACAGTAACAGCAGCAACACGAATACGACGAATAGCACCAGCAATTGTAGTATTACCGAAAGTAAACGTAACATTGCAAATGAATTAAGTGCAAAATTAACCGCTAAACAAGCGACAAAAATCAAAAAACAATTGAATGCTATGCTCGAAAAAACCTCTAAAAATGCTGCAGGTACAAAGAATGAGAGTGGCACAGCAATGGGTAAAGGACATGCATCTAATATTTCTGCTACAGGCAAATCATCGAATAATACAAATACAATAGACAACAATACGAATACTAAACAGACAGCACAGCACAATCAGAATCATCACCAACAACAGCGTATTCATCATAACAATCATCATCATCATCGTCATATACCACATCATCATCATGCTATTCCATTAACGGTAGAGCCTGCAGCACCATTGGAACAGACTGAAAAATTAGAAATCAAACTTGAAGAGTCACCACAACATCGCGAACTACAATTAACATTGCTACGAGCAGCACATGCTCAAAGTCCACACTATGGCGAAATGGATTTTGAAAGTAAATTGGCAGCATCAAAAATTTCCAATGCTTTAGCTATGGCCAAACTAAACACCATAGACTCTACATTAGCCAACAAAGAAAAATCCATTAAGGGGATTGAAGAAAAACTTATTGTAAAGGAAGAGAAAGAAAAGGATGTGACCCGAATGACCAAAGAAGATAAAAAATACCCTAAAGAATTACTTACATCGAATGGTAATGACGATGATGATGGTTCGATGAATGATCATATTAAACAGCATGCAGATGATAAAGATCATCAAATGGAGTTTGAAGATTTTATTGAAAACAAAAATGGATTAATCAAAAATGAATCAGCCGTTGCGGATAATGATGCTGAAATGAAAGAGATTTAAAATTTACTCAAATTTAAAAATATTATACTAAAAAAGATCTTCCAGTCAAAAAAGAAAAAGAAAATTTGTGCCAAAAATATGAAGAAAATTATAGAATAAAAGAAAAATGCAATGAAGAAAGTAAAACAATATAAAACTAAATAATTAAGTTAAAAAAGGAAGAAGCTCAATTATGTTATATGCATAAATAATTTAAGAAAAAATAATTTTAAAATTAAGCTAAAAAAATATTTTTTGTAAATTATAAAAAATGCATTAAAGAACTTTGTTGCGAAACTTGAATTGATAAACGGTGAAAAGAAACAAATATAGCTTGAGAAATTAAACAACTTTCCAAATGTCAAAAGGAAAAAATTCTCTGGCTACATTTCAGTCTTGTGTAGGAATGGTATTTAATGCATTATACTTATTATATTAAAAAAAAAAATAATACTTTATAAAAAATTATTATATGTATTCAAAACTTATTCTATTTTGAGGCCATAAAACCTAAAGTAAAACAGAAATTTCTTAAAACAAAAAATAACCTTTAACATTTCATGTGATAATTTGAAAATATAATAAGAATCTGAAACTAAAAGTATACGACATATAATTTTCTTACAAAAAGCATAATACAACTAAGATTTTAAATCACTAAAAAAAGCTCAATTATATTTTAATAAAAAAAACGAAAAAATTTAATTAAAATATATTCATAAATTAACACAAACTCCTAACTGTTAAGTCTTTCTTGTAATCTTATGTTTTTCCTAATTTAAGAAAAAAAAAAACAATATTATTATATTATAAAAACTAATTATTTATTGAATGTACAAAAACTATGTTTAGCTTTAAATATTATTACAAAACAGTCATACATAAATTAAAAATATATGCCAAAATAAATTTGAACAAATAACTTAAACATTGTTTTGTTTTCTTGAGGCCCTTATTTATAATTAATATATTCATTATGGCCTAATAAACCAGAAAAATTGAAAGGTCCAATCTTAACTGACTTAAAGTGCTTCAAGGTTGCTTTACAATTCAACGAATATAAATTAAAGAGAAAATAATTGCTTGTATATTAAATTTTTGATATTCATTTTGAAACAAAATAAGATTCAATATTAATAAAGAATTTTTTTAAAAAAACTTTTAGAAAAATTGTAAAAGATTTATAAAAAAAGGAAAGAAATTGCAATTCTTAAACAATACTTAGTATTTAGGGCACATCTATAACTCCTTCTTCGGTTATTAAAAACTCCGCATATTCTATAGGTGTTTCCGGTGAATACATTATCTCTAATTTACGTACCGTCAATAATTTGTTATTGTGTTTTATTTGTTTGGGAATTTTAGTGATACGCATACGTGTTCTACCCAAATGGGCCCATGATAAACCCAAACATGGTACTTCTTGTTCCTTGTCACTAACGGTGGTAACCTAATACGAAGGTGAAGACTTTTAAATTATTACGAAAATGTTAGATTTTTTGAGCTACATAATGATGATTAAGATGATTGTGTTGAAAAGCGAAATAATTAAGATGGCATGTTTAAGCAACAGGAGAAAAATAGTGCAAGCAGTTAGTCTATGAGGGCTTATATAGAATTCATTATCTAATTCCGTTTTAAATTTAAAATTTACTTTTAAAGTCTTAAATAAAAACAAGGAAGACAATTAAGCCGAAATTGTTTAAGGGAAAAGTCTTTAATCCAACCATGCTGGGTAAGGTTATTAATGAACATAGAAAATCTATATATTAATACGTGAAGGTAAATCTTTCGATTACTTTTTGAGCAAAATGCGCGCACGCAGGAGTGTGAAGTTAGTCATAGATATAGTTCATATGGAGGAGAAGTGCAGAATAATAAAATTTATGTATAATATGTGTTAAAAATATATTAAATTAAATAAACATAAAATATTTATAATAAATAATTTTATAAAAGCCTAAAGGTATGCAAATCAATTCTAGCCACCTGACAATTCATCGCCTGTGCATTTATTATTGATGGTTTCAAAAAAGAATTGTGGATTGCCTAAAATTATTTATTAAAAATCCCATCCAAAATCCCATTTATAAAGGGTCCACCAAATAACTTTTTTTTTTGAAAATGCTATAAAAAAAAACTACTGAATATTATCTCAAATTTCTTTTTTTATTTGAAAGTACAATCCTTCCGGTTAATAATGGAGAATAATTTCATTCAAATGGCTGCCTCGGCTGGCCATGCAGTAGCCTACACGATCGGTCCAATTTTTAAGCACATTATGGATTGTGTGCAGCTGTATTTCACCAATGGCTTCACGAATATTGTCCTTTAAAGCGTCAATTGTCTCTGGCTTGTTGGCGTAACACTTATCTTTGAGGGCACCCCACAAATAATAGTCCAACGGTGTCAAATCGCAGCTCCAAGGTGGCCAAACGACATCAGCTCTGCGGCTGATAATGCGATCTTCAAAAACAGGGCGCAAAACATCGAGTGTAGCTTCGGCTGTGTGGCACGTAGCGCCGTCCTGTTGAAACCAAATATTGCCGATATCCTCCTCTTCAATTTTTGTGAACAAAAATTCGTTCAACATGGCCCGATAACGATCGCCATTGACTATAACGGCCATTCCTTGCTCATTTTCGAAGAAAAATGGCCCAATTATGCCTCTGAACCAAAATCCGCACCAAACAGTGACTCGTTTTGGGTGTATCGGCTTTTCAATGTATGCGTGCGGGTTTTCTGTGCCCCAAATGCACAGAAGATCAAAATGAGCTGAAAAGATGAGTTTTTTGGCAAAATCGGCATCTTCTGTAAGTCGATCGCAGGCCCACTTAGCGAAGCGAAAACGCATTGGATGGTCAGTTGGCTTCAACTACTGAACCAATTGGACTTTGTATGGCGTCATACCAAGGTCTTTATGCAAAATTCGTCTCAATGATGTCTCCGAAATGTTCAATTCTTGAGAACGACGGTGAATTGATGATGATGGCGCTTCACGCACACTTTCTGCCACAGCAGCAATATTCTCGGGTGTACGCACTGTTTTTGGCTTTTCACGCTTTGGTTTATCGATGAGGATGCCAGTTTCTTTCACTTTTTTCACAAGATAACGAACATACGGAGCTGAAGGTGCTTCTCTTCTTCCAAAATCCGTACGCAATTTTCGCACACATTCTGCAACATTACCACAATTTTCAACGCAATGTCGCAATATTTCCCAGCGTTGCACATTGGGTTGGAAAGGGTCAAAAGTGAGGATTAATTCAAAAATTGAAATGAGTATTTTGTAATAAATTTTTATACCGGATAACAGAGTATAAAATGGGTCATCACTAACTGTCAAAATTATTGTTCTAAGTTGTTTACTTTTCTTGCTATACTCTCTCAAAGTTCAACAATTTTTTTTAATTTTGCGCGAAGTGGTAAAAAGTGAAAAACGAGATATTTCAAGTTTAATTTTTTTTCATTTTTTTTTTAATTCTAACTTTTTTCAAGTGGATGCATCAACTTCAGGTATTTGATTGTATTATTAAAAAAAAAATTTTTAGATAAATGTTTTAGAAATATTTTTAATAATTTTTTGAAAATTGTCCTAAAAAGAGGGTATTTTTTAAAAAGAGATTGAGTTTCAACGTAATTCTAGATGAGATCGGGTAAAATTATTTACATTGTAGTAAAATATGGGATTTCTACTTGTGTATTCCAAAAAAACATTTTGCTAATAATTGCCAACGAATGTAATATTCAAGTTTTTATTAAAAGTCCCCAGTATAAAATTAAAAAAATGCTTGAAAACACAACAGAAAAAATCTTTTTTTAGTTTTTGTTTTGTGTTTATTTTCGTAGCTGTGATTGTTATTGTTGCTGTTGTAAATGTGTAACCTAGTTTTACAATAAATAATTTTAATGCGAAATATCGAAGCTCCGAAATTACAAAATGTTCTCGGGTAAAAAGCTTTAGAACAATATAAAAAAATTGCAGGAAACTAAAAGTGTTAAGACAGATTGCAAATAAAGTTTTCAATTTAAAAAGATGTCCTTGTCTAAACTCTGATACATAACATTTAAAAAATGAGCAAGATACGACAACGTTTATATATATTCTATATAAAGTTTGGCCAAATGGTTTTTCAGTCCACTCTAATGTATGTATGTACCCAAATAAAAAAAACGTAAAATAATATTGACAGTTTTACTGGTGATGTCTTTTGTTTGCAGTGTTGTGAATAACAATTATAAGGTATTTGGTACTAGGAAAATTAATAACAGTTTTAAATTGTTAAAAATGTTATAACTTTACTATTTTAGGAACAAGTCCCAACACAATTTCCATTTCTCGCAGAGAACTTTACAATATTATGCAAAATGTAGATTCTAATAAACATATTGATAAAATCAAATATCTGCGAATGGAATTAATCAAACGTGTCAACCCAACGGATATGAAAGATTTTCTTAAAAGATTAAATTACTTTTGCATGGATTTTAAGTCTCGGTTTGAAAAAGTTAAAAGAACAGAGGTCTATTTTTCAAATATAATGCCAATTGGTTGGATTCTTCAATATCGTTTGTTAAAATGAAAGAATCCTCATCAAAACGAGGTCGTAAGGACCTATCATTTGAAGTGTGTAAAGATAACACAAAAGCAAAAAAAAGTAAAGAAATTAGAGATAGTGTTCCTTTGCCTATTTTAACACATGCAGCGCAAATGAGTTTGAGAGCTTCTGGTCAAACACATGCATCACAAATACTTAAAGAAATTACATCATCTCCAACAAAAGCGACAAAATATTAAAAAAGCATCAGTAATGTATCGCAGCAGTTAGTGCAGAAGAAGCTCTTACTGTTCTAGTAGAAGCAAAATTAACTCGAAGCCAATATAATATTATTAGAAAAGCTGCTCCAGATAAATTTCCTTCCTACAGTAAAGTTCAACAAGCTAAACAAAAATTTTACCCGAAACGTGATAACTTGAAAATTTGTGAAACTTCAGCTCAAGTAAGTCTACAAGATCTTTTAGATCATACTATTGAGCGTCTAGTCGAGATAAAACAAACCGAAATTATTTCTTTAAGCCATGAACAACTGTCCAAAATAACATTATTTTCTAAATGGGGATTTGATTGAAGCTCTGGACATAGTTCCTATAAACAAGCATTTCATGGCTTAAATTCTAGTGATTCTTCTGTATTCATTACATCTATTGTACCACTGAGATAAGTTTGCAATGACAAAATAATTTGGCAAAATCATCGTCCATCTTCCACTAGATTCTGTAGACCTTTAAAAATAGAATTTATAAAGGAAACAGCAACTGCTGCAAAACTTGAAAAGGAACGGGTTGAAAACGAAATTGAACTTCTTTTGATTCTGTAGTTTTATTAGGAGAAAAATCAATAAAAATAAATCACAAACTTATGTTAGTAATGATTGATGAAAAAGTTTGTAATGCTATTACGGATACAACATCCACAAAAAAGTGCTACATTTGTGGTTCAACATGCAAGGATTTTAATTCAGTTGATAGAATGATTGGTAAAGAAGTAAATACAGAAACTTTACAGTTTGGTTTATCTATACTTCATGGATGGATACGATTTTTTGAATGTCTTCTTCACTTATCATATAAAATTCCAATCAAAAAATGGCAGGCTAGGTCTGATGATGATAAAAAAAATGGTTTCAGTAACAAAATTACGGATTCAAAAAGACTTTAGAGAGAAAACTGGACTGATCGTGGACAAACCAAAGCCAGGTTTTGGAAACTCTAATGATGGCAACACTGCCAGACGCTTTTTTCAAAATGCAGATGTTTCTGCTCAAATCACAAAAGTTGATGCAGAATTGATAGAAAGAATGCATGTGATACTTATTGCTGTATCTTGCGGGCACGAGATTCACGTAGAAAAATTTAGAAAATATACTCAGAATACAGCCAGACATTTTGTTAAGCTCTATCCGTGGTATTATATGCCTCCAACTTTACATAAATTCCTTATTCACGGGCCAGAAATAGTAAGATACGCCTTGTTGCCAATAGGTCAACTATCTGAGGAAGCTCAAGAAGCTAGAAATAAAGATTTTAAAAATTATAGAGAACACTATTCTCGTAAATGCAGTCGGGAGAAGTCAAATGAAGATATATTCAATATGTTACTTCTTAGTTCGGATCCTTTAATTACCACTAAAAGCAAAAATTATGCCAAAAAAATATATAATATACCACAGATGGCACTAGATTAATTTTGCCCAAGATTTCTGATGAAGAAGAGATTAATGAAGATATTGATGATGATAATTATGAAGATGCTGATTATATTTATGAAGGTGATGATAATACGGAGGATCCTTGATATATATATATATATATATATATATATATATATATATATATATATATATATAACAATATAAAATAAAAAAATAAACAATAACAATAAATGCATACAAAATTTTCAATTATAAATGTAGCAATATATTCAATATTAATTGAATTAATTTTTTTAAATTTTTTTTTTAATTTTTCTGAAATGGTTATTTGTTTTGTGCTTATAATTATTCATCAATAAAAACATAATATTATTTTATAATGTGAATTTTTTGAGTTAAATTTGTGGAATTGTGGAATTTGGAAAATAAAATCGGATTTTAAAATTCAATTTTTATAATATAAATACATATTAAATATTTATTGGTTTTTTATTTTTAAAAAAGATTTTATTTTTTCTAAAAGCACATTAACTAAGTTCTAACTTGCAATTTCATTTACTAATTTATCGCTTTTTATTCCAAAGTTACAGCGAAAATTGTAAGAAAAGATCATTTTTTCCAAAACACAAAAAAGCTCCTAACGGGTTAAAACAAATTTTTTTTTCCACTTTTTTTTTAAATGGTGATTTTTTATGCATTAATGAATATCCATTAAAAAAATTAACAATATTTTGAAATTACGTCTTCCCTGAATTAATCCTCACTTTTCATGCTTTTCAACCCACTGTGCGTTGTTCAAGCGTATACACAACCATATTCGTTCAGCGGAAGGATAAAACTAATTATCTGTCAAATCAGACATGAGCTAAGTGTTACCATTCACGAAATAAGCACTAGTTGAAAAAACACGTTAGATGGCGGACCCTTTATTTCTTCTGTGTGTTCATCAAATATTTGTAATGAAATGAAATTAATTTTATTTAAAAATTCACAATTTAATGAATTTAATATATATATTCATTAATTTTTTATATACAGTGGCGTGCAGAAATGAGTACATAATTCATTTATTTACTTTTCTGAAGGATAAAATGAGCAATAACAAAGAAAATACAACCAAATTTTTTTTTCGTTTATTCTTTGTTCTATTCTTAATAAAACAACAAAAAATTTAAAACAAAAAGCAACAAATTCATAGAGATAAAAAACAATAACAAAAATAACTCGCATGTACTCAATTTTGCACTTTTCAATAAAGTTGTTAGTGGAGGACTATTTTAGTACTTGGTCCATAACCCTTTATTTTTTAGTACCATAATAATACGCTTTGGCATGCTTTCAACCAGTCCCTGTATTATTTCTTTTGGTATATTCTGCCACTCTAGCTGTACTCGTGCCCGCAGCTCTTCTAGGTTTGATGGAGCTGATTGGTACAACCCCAGCCGTCTTCCCACGATTGACCATAAATTCTCAATCGGGTTGAGGTCGGGGCTTTGCGCTGGCCAATTCATCAGTTGAAAACTTTGCTCACTCATCCATTTTTTCACTATTTTCGCCGTATGCTTTGGGTCACCATCCTGCTGAAACACGACTTCTTCTTCAGGAAAGGCACTCTTTTCAACGAACTCGGGAATATGAGTCTGCAAAATGGTGAGGTAGTCTTCCTTCTTCATTATACCTTCAATTCTGTGTAATGGGCCAATATGCCACCAAGTGAAGCATCCCCAAACCATGATGTTTCCACCACCATGCTTCACAGTTTGCTTGACGTGGTGGCGTTGAATGGTATCATCAGGGCGACGCCAGCAGTATTGCTTACCGTCCGATTGGAAACGATTAAATTTTGATTCATCTGACCAAATAACTCGTTGCCAGTCATTTATCGTCCAAATTTTATGCTCTCTTGCAAATTTCATTCGCGCTTTTTGGTTCTTTTTGGACAACGCAGGTTTATTTTTTTTAACGGATGAAATATAGCCAATGTTTTGGAGCGCTCGTCGTGCTGTCCATTCACTAACGTGCTTATTTTTGGCAACTAAAGTATTTTTCGGTGTTATGGACTTGTTCTGCCTCATTTCTGCCATCATAAGACGCGCATCCGCGTCGGTCAATAGTTTGCGGCGGCCTCTGGTTTGCTCTTTGGGAGCAGTATGTCGTCTTTTTTGAACGCGAATGACCACAGATTGACTAATATTTAGCTCCTTCGCTATTTCCCGAGATGAAGCACCATTATTAGTTAAGGAAACTATATTGTTCTCCACATCACGCGACAACTTTTTAATTTTTTTTTAAATACTGAATATTATTGCGGTACACTTGATATGACACTTAAATTATTACTAATCACACGTTTTGACACATAAATTTGCATTACTGGTCGTATACAATAGCAAACAATTCAAAACTAACGGTATAAACTGGTTTTATGCTGAGTACATACAAAAGTGCAAAATTGAGTACATGTGAGTTATTTTTGTTATTGTTTTTTATCTCTATGAATTTGTTGCTTTTTGTTTTAAATTTTTTGTTGTTTTATTAAGAATAGAACAAAGAATAAACGAAAAAAAAATTTAGTTGTATTTTCTTTGTTATTGCTCATTTTATCCTTCAGAAAAGCAAAGAAATGAATTATGTACTCATTTCTGCACGCCACTGTATATACATTAGAGCGACTCTGTATGGAGAGAAAAAAGTGAAAAAAGTGCCTCCCTAGAAATTTAACTTGGTTTGTTTTAACGACTCCCAAAATATTTATATAGTATAAGGTCTATTTTTTAGTTTTTAAAAAATATTTTCATTTTTTTTTTCAGGTCAAGACGCGCTCAATGGTTTATAGAACATGTCCAAGCAGGTCCTAACTGTTGTGATGTTCAAAAAATATGTAATTTTTGATGGGTTTTTTATTAAAATGCGTTAATTAGAAAATCAAATCAACATTGAAAATAACATAAATTTATTTTCCACTTGTATAAACTTTATGTTATCCAAAGTTTCAAAAATTAATTTATGCACCATGCATTTTTTTTTAAGCATTTGAGTTTGACAAAAATTAAGATAGTATAAATTAATTATTTTAAAAACAAATTTCATTAAAAAAAACGACTATAAAAAATTGTTTCTGCTCAAGAATTAGATAAAAGTAAACTACCAACGGAGTACGCAATAATAGGGCATTTTTTTACGAGAGCACAAAATAAAAAGATCCGCCTATCCAATTATTTTAAAATAACAATAAATGAGATTTTGGAAATATAGAATAAGGCTCAAATTCCAGTTTTGAACAAAATTTCAATTTGGAGGAAGATAGAATTTCAATTAAATTACAATAAGAATATATGTAGTTGGAATAATTAATTTTTTTTTGACGCGAAATAAGCATGTCATTGAAGAAAACATCTCGTGTTTTTTTTTTTTTTTTTTTTGATTTTGGTCTCAAATTTATAAACTCTACACTCTTGTTTAAATTTACTTCGGAGCACCGTGAAAAATTTATTAAATTAGCAAAATTCCATTTTTTTTTTCACAGAACTGAAATGTACTTAAGAAAAGAAAAATTTTGATACCCATATTGCCTATGTATAACCACATTGTTTCACGCCATAAGATTTTAGTTAAAATGCGAACTAGTACATAATATATTAAGGAAAAATAAATAAGTTTCTGTTATTTTCAAGCGAGTAATGTCTAAAAATAGGTTCATTTGATTTTCTAGGTAACTAATTTTAATACAAAACCCATCAAAAATTACATATTTTATTGAATATCACAACAGTTAGGATATGCTTGGACATGCTTGAACGCGTCTTGAAAAAACCTATCATGTCATACCCATATTGGATATGTTGATCTGGAAAAAATTAAAATATTTTCAAAAACCTAAAAAATAGACCTTTTCTAAAAACGGTCCAGCTCGGAATTGCTTATAGCTAGACCAGAAATATTTTTGGAATCGTTATAGAACAAACCAAGGTAGATTTCTAGGGGGACACTTTTTTCACTTTTTTTGTGAGTTGCTCTAATATACATAGATTAAATAATCTAACCCATAAAAACAAAGTTTTTATTAAAACTCTTTATTTCAGGGGGTCGGCAAGTAATTTTAAGTAGAGTCCGGATTATGTTGAAATTTTTTGTCGAGGTCCAGAAAAAAAAACTCATAATACATACTATTTAGTTTAAAATTTTTATTTTGACTTATATATGCAATACAATATGTATGTAGGTATTCTTTAAAACTAATGCGAAAAATTACATCTGTGGTCTTGAGCCAGTTTTTTAAAGTTTGGTTCACGCGGAGAACACCTTATGCGAAGAGTGTCTTCAAGGTGGGCGTCTGTCAATCTCGAACGATATTTGTTTTTCAAAAAATTCATTTTTGAGAAAGATGATTCACATACAAATGTAGAGCCAAACATAGTAGCCAAGTTTATAGCTAGTTTTTTGCAATTTTCATATTTTTCTGTAACATGTTTACCCCAAAATTCTTCAGTGGATGCAGTTTTATACATTTGCAAGGAAATATCTTCTTGCAAGTCAATTACCTCCATTTGCAGTAAAGGCTTTGATAGACTGAATAACTTCGCAGCCACGTCAGTCCATTCTGCCACCGCAGCAACTTCATAAGGAAATTTAAGAAATTGAGACAGCTTCCCTATCTCTGCAAAGTCTTGGAATCTTACAGCAAAATCCTTCTCAAGATCAGATACAAACCTTACAAACACTGCAATGTCTTCTTCGGAAATCTTTTTATACTCAAGCATTGTTGGTAAATGAATAAATTCTTGACTTGCAATATCTTTTTCAAAGATATCCAGCTTGCGACGGAAAGCAGACACACTTTGTATCAGATCACATATTAATTTTCCATTTCCTTGTAACTCGGTGTTGAGCGCATTCAAATATTTCAGTATGTCTTTCAGGAAAGCCACAGCTAGCATATTACGCTTATTTGTTAGGAAGTCCAGATGCTTCCTTGCTTCCTGTGTGTCCAAGTTTTGCAAAAAGGAGGTTACTTGTTCTTTTATTTGCCAGAAACGTTCAACAACTTGACCTTTACTTAGCCAACGTATATTGTTATGTTGCAGTAAGTCAGAATACGCCGAATCACATTCAGAGAGAAATTCCTTGAACTGTCGGTGCTGAAGAGCAAAACGAGACCTCATAAAATTTATCAACGTCACCAAGCTGCCCATTACATCTTTCAGAGTAGCACTAAGTTTTCCACAAAGTGCTGCCTGATGAATTATGCACTGATAAGATATTAGACCTGCATTCTTATCCCTGATTCTCTTTACTAATCCGTTTTCTTTGCCAATCATCGCTGGGGCCCCGTCAGTTGAAAGGGATACAATTTTATCATAACTAATGTTCGATTTCGTAATAAATTCATCAAAAGTCTTGAATAAATCTTCTCCGCGAGTCTTACCTTTAAACGTCAATAATGCTAGCAATTCTTCCCTGAACGTTTTACTTTCAATGTCAAAAAATCTCACGAAAATAGACATTTGTTCATCATCAACAATGTCACATGATTCATCAAGTGCTATAGCATAGCAAGGTGCCTTCTGCAGTAGTTCGAGCAAGCTGCTTTTGTTGTCAGTAGCTAAAATTTCGGTTCTTCTTGTATTACTTCTTGAGGACAATGGAATACCTTGAATTGCAGCAACAAGATCCTTTTTCTCTGCAAAAAGTGCCGTGGCCACTTCCAACATACATTCTTTTACTATCTCAGAGTCTGAAAATGGCTTCTGGTGTTTATTAAGCGTCCAACACACACGCAACGCAGCTTCTGTGGATTTTTCTTGCTCGCTCAGGGAGCGAACTAGTAAGGCCGTGCTTTTTTTGTAAGAAGTTAGGTATGCCTGGAGTTTTTCTTTACGAGCTATACTGCCAAGCGGAAAGTTTTTGTGGAACTGCTGATGAGTTGTTTCGTAGTGCCGCTTTAAATTGCCACTTTTAACAATAGCTACAGTTTTGTTGCACAAAAGGCAAACTGGAACTGCTTTAGGCCTATCAGGCAACGTAAAACAATATTGTTCTGTCCACTCAGGCAGAAACTTCCTATTTTCACTGTCAACTTTTCGCTTCTTAGGATCCATATTGATGTAGGTACGAATTTAAACACACGACAAATTACAACACAAATTAACAATGCACCGCACAAGATCAAACGAATGACTGACAACCATAATGTAAAATAAGTGGAAAATCGCAGTCAATTTTCGTTTTTTATATTCAAACCATATTAAAACAACAACAACATTTTCAAAATAAAAAAAAAAAATTATTCTTTTTTAAATCTTGTACATTCCCTCTTTATGCTTACCACTATATTAAACTGATTAACAGTGTTGCAAGAAAAGTTTTAGCTCATGTCCCGATTTTGCAAGTTGAAATCCCCAAAAAAATTTTAAATCCCCAAATTTGTCTCCAATTAAATTTCTAATAAAATTTTATTAAAAACACATTTTTAAAGAAAAAAATAGGCCTAATAAACTAATACGTGATTAATTTAGCAAAATTCTTCTGATTTTCGGTTTAAAATAAAACCTATCCAAATTTGCAAATGAAGTGGAATCTATATATTTACAAATAGTTTATCTACAAAACTTTAACAAAATTTCAATAAAAATTTTTCGAAATTTTGTTTCACAAAACTGTAAACTTAATTTAAAAAAATAACACAAAAATCAATAATACCTAAATAAGGGGTAAAATCACCAATATTTCGAGAAATCCCCAAATCCCTCCCCTCTGGTTACACTGTTGATTAAACAACCACTTGTTTGTTCAACTAAGAGAGCATTACAATAACACCAACGACAACAACAACAGTAAACGAGAAAAACTGTTGTGAAATGTATTGAAAAAACCGAAACCAAGTTTCGGTCCGCCTGTTGCCGACTGCTGCTTTATTTCCTTATGCATATGAGTTTTGAATCTCTCCGTGCGTGACTTTGCGTGACTATTTTAAAATTAATCTTTGGCAACAACAAGTCTATGGACAAAGTTTCACATCGATCGGATGAGGGGAAGTGAGCTTTTAATCTCTCCATGACTGTGCGCGACTTTGCGTGACTGTGCGTGATTATGTCAAAGTTAATCTTTATTCACAGCAAGTCTATCGATTAAGTTTCACATCGATCGGATAAGGGGAAATGGGTTTTAAATCACTCCGTGACTATGCGTGACTGTGCGTGACCATGTCGAAGTTAATCTTTCTTTACAGCAACTATATCGACCAAGTTTCAGATTGATTGGATAAGGGGAAATCCGTTTTAAATCTCTCCGTGACTGTGCGTGATCATGCGTGACTGTGCGTGACTAAGTCAAAGTTATTTTTTTTTCACAGCAAGTGTATGGACCAAGTTTCAAATCGATCGGATGAGGGGAAATGACATTCAGATCACTTCGTGACTGTGCGTGACTGTGCGTGACTACCCCAAAATTAATCTGTAGTCACAACAAGATTATTGACCAAGTTTCAGATCAATTGGATAAGGGGGAATGGGGTTGACCAACGACAGACAGACAGATAGACAGAGAGTATGAGTTAAAAGAAAGAGTTTAAAAAACATTGAAAGAAATAAATTTTATGAAAAAATAAAATTTCCTAGAATTTGCACTCGATTTCGAGTGCTGGGCTCTGCTAAATATCATAAATTAGACTCATTTTACTAGTAGATCTTATATCTATTCTAAGGATCATGATTTAATTAATACCAACCCATCCAGACGACCGTGCTCATGCAGGTTCATTTATTTCAATGGATACGGCTATTTACTGTGAAATAATGCCCGAAGTCATTAAATTAAAATCAAAGATTATTTTTATAGTAATAATCATTACTTGTGAACCTATGAATCTTTTCCGGAAAACCTTCCATTTTATAGTGATTTCTGTCACTGTCTAGCTCCGTTTAAAATCTTGCATATTTTGGGACACCTTTTCACTGCTCTTCAACTCCCTTTTCTCAAGAGCCCATATCTCTCCAGCTTAAGAGGATTTGCCTACCTTGGCACAAAAACCACGTTATTGTTCCTGTACCACTCAAGAGCTTTCTTCCAGTAGTGACAGGATGCCAAATCTGGCCAGAAATAAGTGAACACATTTGTGTTGGCTTATGAAGGGAAATAGTCTTCTTTTCAAATGCTCCTTAATATAAAATTCATTATTTATAGAGCTCGATGTAACAGATGACTTGCTTCTGTTTTGGAAATTTCGTCTGCTTTTGGGTCCTAAACTTATCTTCAATATTTTCTCGAGCTGAAGCTGTGAAAAATATGCCAGTACATAAGTAAAGAAGTTTCTTTGTCCATTATGCAGCAGAAGTATTTTTTATGAAACATGATTTCAGTTTCCATGCTCTGTTTTTGGCCTGTAAATTTTTTGCAGGCTTCCTGTCTGGAACTTTTTGGACTTTGTATGCCTTCAAACCTGCATTGGCTTTAACTTTTCGCACCAAATAATCCGAGCACTGAGTTAACCGGGTTGATTTCTGCCAGATGTGTTGGGAGCTCTTTTCAATATGCTTTCTATTTTCTTGGTCTTACAAACAACATGTAGGACTTTCATTCTTCCCGAACCAGGTTTCCTATCAATGGCCAAATTCTCCTGATACTTTGTAACAACATTGAAAAGATTTTGACGGTAGATCTTTGATTCTTTTTGTAGGACCAATTTGGACTTTCTTGAAAATATTTAATAATTTTAGCACGTACTAGCAATTAACTACAAATGAATAAGGTTGTCATTAAACATAATAACTGACATATTTTTTAAAGATATCTTGATAAAAAAAAAAAAATTAAGAATGCTTGCGCAAGAAAATTAAGAGGAAAAGCGTATGTTAAGATTTCGAACTCACTCCTTAGACTGTTTTAATGTAAAGATTACAAAGAGTTTTTAAATCATTGGGTCAAAAATTTGATTATAATGCCAAGCTTGAGTTGTGGAGCTCTAGGCTCGTAAATCCAAAAGAAAGAGAGAGAATGCATAAGAAATACGAACATTATTGACTGATCCCTTTAAAATTACTGATTTGTTGGATTTTGCAATATATGCGGGAATTATAGATCAGCAATTAGAAAGTGATGAAAGATGAAAGTGTCCTTTTTAACCCTATGTATACTTTTGCACCCGTGACGAGCCGCTGGTAGAACTCTTTTTCATTTTAATGAAATTACTCAAAAAAAAATTAAATTACGGTAATTTAAACAGTAATTATACAATGGTTTGTTAAATTTGTGCTTTAGGTATTTTATAGCTTATAAAAGTCATTATTTGTTCTATTACCAGTAATGATATCTGCTTACAAAATACACCACCCTTTTGATATAAAGGGTTTTTCAATAAGAGCGCTACAAAAGTTTTTTTTAAATAAAACAAAAACGGTTTTGGATATCAATGAAATTCTTTATTCCTGTGAAAGTACGTTCGATGCCATTATGTATGGAAATCGATCTCTTTTGCATGGCCACCACGGGCACGCTTGCAGAGGTCCAGACGCTGAACCCAATTTTCGACGGTTTTCAAGCATAAATCGGCCGATACTGCTGCAATTTCACGTTCGATATTCGTACGAAGTTCATCAATCGTCGCTGGCTTGTTGGCATAGACCATAGACTTGACGTAGCCCCACAGGAAATAGTCCAACGGCGTCAAATCGCACGACCGATGCGGCCAATCGACTGGACCATTTCGTGAGATAACACGTTCTCCAAACTTGGTTTCCAATAAATTGATTGTGACATTCGCTGTGTGGCTTGTGGCGCTGTCGTGTTGGAACCACATGTCCTCCAATTCCATATCATCCAATTGGTGCCAAAAATATTCGGTTATCATTGAACGGTAGCGATTCCCATTCACAGTAACGTGCCGGTCTTGACCATCACGGAAGAAGTATGGCCCATAAACCGCACCAAACCGTAATTTTTTCGGGATGCAATGATGACTCATGGAGTACGTGTGGATTGCTGTCTGACCCATAACGCATATTTTGTTTATTGACGAAGCCATTCAGCCAGAAATGAGCCTCATCGCTGAAGATGATTTTTCGATGAAAATCCGAATCATTTTCAAGTTGTTGCTCAGCCCAATTCACGAACATACGATGCTTCTGGTGGTCAAGCGGCTTCAGTTCTTGCGTCAATTTGATCTTGTAAGGATGTAGGCCAAGATTTTTTCGCAAAATTCGCCACAAAGACGTCACAGAGATGCCCAACGCTTGAGAACGACGTGTGAGAGACACATTTGTGCTTTCATCAACTGAAGCCTCAGCGCAGCAATATTCTCGACACTACGGGCACTTCTTTGTCTCACTGGCACGGGAACATTTTGTACTGTGCCTGTGGATTCAAATTTTTCCACTAGACGCTCAATTGTTGATCTGCTAGGATGATTATGACGACCATAAATTCGACGTAGCGCTCTTAACGTTGAGGCCACTGACTCCGAATTTCGGTAGTAAATTTTAATAATTTCGACTCGTTGTTGGCTCGTATATCTTTCCATCATGAAATGGCAAACCTTACTGAAGAGAAATGTCAAAAGAGCGGCAAGAAATATGGCGTCGTTTGCTGTCCCTGTCTTTCTACTTTTGTTGCGTCCCTGTTGAGAAACCCTTTATTTGTAAGTAAGAATGTCAATACACAGAGGATGTAATTCATTTGTAACCTGGGTTTTTTTATTATCATACCTTTTTATACCTTTTTATTTTACCTAACGATACACTATTGCAAGTAGTAAAGAAAACACAAACAGGTAATTCATTTGTATAGTAGGTTTTTTATATATCATTTTAGGCAGTAATGCACTAATGACATTTTCTTACCTTTTTATTTTACCTAGAAACATAGTATGATGGCTTATGAAAAGCCTTATAAGAAAGTGACATTTGAATACAAACTCAATTGCTATAATATATTTCAGCAATAACGTCGCAAATAAAAATATTCAGAAAAATATGGAGAGCCGCAGTTATAAAGAACTGGCCGAAGAGTATTTTAGGAACAAAAACCAGGGAGATGTTCTTAGTTACGTTAAAATAAAATTAAACTTAAATTCGTGGAGTATCGAAATACAAGAGCAATTATCTAATTTCGTCAAGCATTACAAAAACGCTAAAAAGAAGTTAGCTACAGTAAACAAAATTTGTATATAAAAAGTGCAAACTGGTTAGAAGGCCAATTTACTGTCGCTGCAGAAACAGCAAAGCAAGATAAGGTTGGAAGACCACGCAAATCATTGGACAACTGCAGCGATAGATCTAAGAGGCGGAAAATTAAAGATGTTGATGATGAAATTGGATGTATAAATATAAAAGAATCTTTCCTACATCAATTATGATCACAGAAACAATTGACAAAAGTGGATATCATTGAAAAAGTTGTGAAAGCTAGTCCAGTGAGAACAAAACGGATTCTTTAAAGTATACCAACTCCGAACAATGCAAAACAGTTCACAAATGAAGAGGCATTAGCATTATATCTGGATTTGAAATTAACAAAACAGCAATATATTCAGCTCAGATTACGTGCGATTGAAAAAGGCTCAAATATGTATCCAGCAAATCATCACATAACCGCTGCTAAAATGGACTGTTTACCATCCAATCACACCAATTTCGGCAGAGGTACAACTACAATCTCTACTTGATCACACAGCCGACCGCTTGCTACAATCAATAAAAGGAAATGAGTTAAAGGAATATGGAAACAAGTTAATTCTTTTTTGTTAATGGGGATGTGATGGCTCTTCGGGACAAAAACAATACAAACAAGTAGCATGTGAAAATATTTCGGACTCAGATATGTTCATGGTATCATTTGTACCATTGCGATTGAAAGAGATTTTGGAAGATTCAGAGCCTGCGACTAGTACAACGCAAACATCTTCTACGAAATACTGCAGCCCAATCAAATTCGAATTCAAAAAAGAAACTCATGATGCCATTCACAAAGAAGTTACTGATATCAAGGCCCAAATTGCAACACTACTGCCATTAAAATTACAGTTAGATGGGCAGCAAATTGAAGTAAGCTACCAATTAGTGAATCCAACCTCGAGTATCGAGTACCCGGGTACTCGTAATTTTATTGCTTTTTTCGATTACTCGATTACCCGGGTAAATACGATAATTATACAAAGAATGGATTTAGTATTAGAGGAATAACATTATCTGAAGCTATGCGAGGTTTTGTAAGAAGCCGGAACTACGAAATGCCATAAAGTGAAACAACGGTGATAAAGATAAAAAGAGAAAACTTAATGCCTAAGGAACAACAAGTAAGAAAATTATAGTCGGTCTAGACCGACTATACAATACCCTATACCATGCGTTTAGAAACCCTATCTCTTAGGCCCAACTAACTGGACATTGATCCTGATCATGTTTGGTAAAGTCTCTTGTATTTTGCAAAAATATGTACAAACAAAATTTGAGAAGAATCAGTGCAATATTTTTGTTTTTTAATAGATTTAAGTGAAGATCGGGAAGCAGCTCTATATGGGGTCAAAGGGATCATTTTTGGACTACTCATTAGTGGATGTAATGAACGTATACAAACCCAATTTGAGTAAGATCTATATGACAATTTGGATCTTATGGCAATTTATGTCAATTTCATATGGGTAATTTGTATGGGGGCTAGGTCTGAACATGGACCGATTCTCACCAATTTCAATAGCGTTCATCCCATGGCCGATAAAAGCTTATATACCAAATTTCATCAAAATATATTCATATTTGCGACCTGCAGTTTGATTACAAGCTTTACATGGACACACAGACGGACGGACGGACGGACGGACATTGTTAAATCAACTCAGAAAGTGATTCTGATTCCATCGGTATAATTAAAGATGGGTCTAGGTCAAATATTTTTGGTTGTTACAAACAGCAGCACAAAGTCATTATACCCAAACCACATAGTGGTATAGGGTATAAAAATCAGTAAAAAGATTTAGTATTACCGTAGATGAGTGGAGTGATATTAGTGTCAGAAGATACATGAATGTTACAATTCACTCAACAGGAATATCTCCTAGCGTTCTTGGCCTCGTACCTATCGAGGGTTCTTGTGATTGCGATGTCACAATAAAGCTATTCAAAGACAGGCTTGCGGATTTTGAAATCGATATGAATTCAGATGTTGTCACATCGACCCATGATGGTGCTTCAGTTATGGTGAAATACGGAAAAAAATTCAAGCATTTTCTCAACTGTGTTATAACCATGGCATCCATCTTGGTGTCCTTGATGTATTTTATAAAAAAAAATTGCAGCCAAAAGATGTTGCTGCTGAAGACGATGATTGAAATGAAGAATTCCAAGACGATAATGACTATTCTGTTGAAAGTGATAATATTGGGCACGTTGATTTATTTGTTTCTGACTCCAATTTGAATTTTGAAGGTGAAACTATAATTGATATTCCCGAAGTCCGTAATGATATTGAAGTCGTTCTAGCGGAGACTCGAAAAATAATAAAAAGAAGCAGTATTCTGCAAAAACATGTATTTGTGCAAGAAGGCAAAAAACTTCGCTGTTACTCGACTGCAAGACTCGCTGGACTTCCATGCTTCTTATGATAAATCGTTTTTATACCCTATACCACTATGTGGCCACATGTGGTTTGGGTATAATGACTTTGTGCTGCTGTTTGTAACAACCAAAAATATTTGACCTACACCCATCTTTAATTATACCGATCGAATCAGAATCACTATCTGATTCGATTTAACGATGTCCGTCCGTCCGTCCGTCCGTCTGTGTGTCCATGTAAAGCTTGTAATCAAACTGCAGGTCGCAAATATGAATGTATTTTGACGAAATTTGGCATTTGATCTTTTATCGGCCATGGGATGAACGCTATTGAAATTGGTGAGAATCGGTCCATGTTCAGACCTAGCCCCCATACAAATGACTTATATTGCCATAAGATCCAAATTATCATACAAATCTTAGTCAAATTGGGTTTGTATGTATATATTACATCCATTAATCAGTAGTCCAAAAATTAGCCCTATTGGACAACTCTTAGTCATAGGCCCCATATAGAGCTGCTTCCCGATCTTCACTTAAATCTATCAAAAAACAAAAATATTGCACTGATTCTTCTCAAATTTTGTTTGTATATATTTTTGCAAAATACAAGAGACTTTACCAAACATGGTCAGGATCGGTCCATTTTTGGGCCTAGTCCCCATATAGATATAGCATCCGATATGAACTTTTTCATATCTGCAGCCGAAAAAATTAATAAAAATCCCACTGCTTATTTTCTATATCCAGTTAGTTGGGCCTGAGAGATAGGGTCTCTAAACGCATAGTATAGGGTATCGTATAGTCGGTCTAGACCGACTATAATTTTCTTACTTGTTTAAAATTGAGCAACTGTATAAATACAGCCTTAATTGAACTAGGTCAAGAATAATTTTGTAATGCAAATATCGATGTTTTAAAAGAAATATCGCAAGTTCTCGGGCCTATAGAGCTTGCGGTCAAAGAATTAAGTAAAAAAGACAGCAAGTTACTTATTGCCGAGGGGGTTTTCATATTTCTTTTCAGTAAATTGCAAATGGTTGATCCAGTACTATATCAAAATATTCAGTAAAGTCGTTAGCAAAAGAGACAATTGAAAGATTGTTTCATGAATCTGATAAGCAAGAGAAGAAACTGATTCAGAACGTGAAGTGTCTACTTTGGATGAAATGCAAAAAACCATCAATTCGATTATGGCGGTCCCACAAGAGGGACCAAGGGACAATTAAAAATGGAAACCTCAGATAGACTAGTATTTTTTAATATTTTTTTTTAAATAAAAAACGAACTATTTAAATACATGCTCTTTTTTTCTAAAAAAAATTATGTGGTTTTTTATTTTGCTTAATACCCAGGTACCCGGGTACCATTAATAGATGGAGCCAATACAAATGATGGCAATACCGCAAGAAGATTCTTTTCAAATCTAGAAACAGCATCTGAAATAACAGGAGTAGATTTAAACCTTATTTTCAGATTTAAAATAATTCTAGAAGTACTTGCGTGCAATGAAGAAATTGACTAAAAAAAATTTGGAGATTATGCTACGGAAACTCAAAAATATATACAACCAAGAACCCATGGAGAAATATATCTGCAACAGTTCACAAGATCCATCAGAGGAATCTTAGGAAAAAAGGAATAAGGATTACAGATTTTATACAGAGCACAATACTAGAAAAATTTCACAAAATTCCACAGACAGACTTAATATATTATTGGTAACGTCAGATCCGTTCATCTCCAGTATTGGGATTTAGATGAAGAAGTCAAAAAACTACTAAAGAACAGAAATAAGACAGAACAAAATATGGAATACTTGCAATCAATATTTGAATTAAATGAATAATAATTACAAATACGAAAAACATAGTATTAGTAAAAAAAAACAATAATAAACGGAACCTCCCATTGCTACAAATGCTATAAAAACTATTGCAGTTTTTTTTAAAGGTTTTTTTTGTCCACATACATATCTATGAAATATTTTAATAAATAAGAAAGATCCGAAAAATAAAAACCCTTATTTTCATATCAAAATCAGAATCATTGCGCTAATGTTCAGCAGATTTATTTTGCAAAAATTAACAAATTTGACAGCAACAAATTATAAATTTTGCTGTAGTAATAGCAAGACTATTTGACAATGCTAGCAGATTTCAGCGCTCGAAATTCGAATGCAATTTCTAGGCAGTTTTTTTTTCAACTTAGCCAATTCACAAACCAACACTTTTATGGTTTATTATTATTGTGAATGAAGATAACAACCTCATTAACAAACACATTAACAAATTTAATAAAACACACATAGCATATGTATAATTTTATGTATGTGTTAGTAGCAAATTTAAATGCAATTTACTCAAAATAAAGGAAAAAATTTAAAAATCTGTAAATCTGCAAAACGGCTAAAAAGAAATACTTTTCAAATAATATACGTTTGGTCAAAATCGGAATAAAATGGTAGAACAAAACATCGGTCACAAGAAATCGCCTAGCCTATTAATATTATAGATGACTAACGTTTTTTTAAGTGGAAATATTCTCTGAGTGTAAACAAATTTGCAAATTTGACAGCAAAAAAATTTTAATTTTTCAGTAGTAATAGCTAAATTTAAAAAAAAATGCTTTTAATTATTATTAAAATCCAAATATGACATTTTTATAAATAAAAAAAAATAAAAACCCATATTTCACGCTAAAAGTTAAAAAAATTAAAAGTTCAACTTTGGCCTAGAATTTCTTAAAAAGTACTCAACCCATTTTAATGATATTAAACAGATTCAAATTGAACTAAATATCTACCCACTAGAAAAAAAATATTTTGATCGGTTCAAAAGTTACAGAATTTTGGCCAATGACAAACAATTTTCAGCCACTGTGCGGCGTAGAAAACTTTATCAAACTCATTCATGTAGTACAATGGTTCTCAAATGGTGGTCCCCAGGGGTCCGTGGAGGCCTTCCAGGGGGTCCGCGAACTGTTCTGACAGAATTAACATTTAAAACGATATATAAAAAAATGAAATTAACAGCACTCTTGATAAAGATATCCAACCCATTAAAATAATTTTAAAAAAAATAATTAATTTGAAAAAATTCTGATAAAAAATATATTTGTAAAATTTAAATATTTGTTTTTTAAGCATATAAGTCATTTAAATAAAATATTACAATATTAATACAATATTAAGAACTTTTGATAATTGTGTACTAAAATTGATAAAGTAACTCTCGATCAACACTGATATCACATATACCATGTTTACCATCACTAGACAAATCAGCTGATTCTGTTGTTATTTTCATTTCATATTTATTGTAGTTAGTCGTAAGTGCGTTTTTAACTAATAATAAAATTCAAAATATGTCCAAAAAAAGAAAATATGGCGAAAGTTATATGAATTTTGGATTTAATTTTGTAAAAAATAACGATATTGTAATGCCTCAGTGTGTAATTTGCTTCAAAACCCTTTCCAATGATGCTATGAAACCAGCAAAATTAAGGAGCCATCTAATTACAAACCACCCACAATTTAAAGATAAAATTCTGATTTTTTTGCTTCTAAAATCAGATCACTGAATAAAGTAAAATAGCAATGTCAATTGCTAAAAACAAAAAGCCACACGCAATTGGAGATGACTTGATCAAACCTTGTATTGCCGCAGTTAGTAACGTAATGCTTGATACAGCCAATAAAGATGAGCTGATGAAAGTAGCTCTGTCAAATAACACTGTCAAAAGAAGAATTAATGATATGGCACAAAATATTAAGGAGCAGTTATTACAAAAAATTAAGAATTCCCATTCATTGATCTTCAATGTGATGAAACCACAGACGTTTCTTATACAAGCCAACTTTTATTTTATTGCAGATTTATTGCAGAAAATGAATTTTGTGAAGAGCTTTTATTTATGAAAGCGGTGCCTACAACATCAAAAGGAACTGATATTTTTCAAACCCTTTCTGATTTTTTAATGGAAAACAAAATTCCCTACAAAAAAGTAGTGTGAATATGCACTAGGGTGTATCACGAAATTTTTTTTCTTTGTTTTAATTTTTCAAGTTGATAAAACGTTGTCACTACAAACATATATTAACGAAAAAAAATATTATTGAATTTAAATAATATTTAGGTCTCCCGGAATGCACTCAAATTTATTATTTAATAGACCAAATTGGGCTAAAATAACAATATTAATGAATAATATATATTAATAATATAGTACTAACATTATTATTAAAGAACAAAATGAAAACAAGTAAGAAAATTATAGTCGGTCTAGACCGACTATACGATACCCTATACCATGCGTTTAGAGACCCTATCTCTTAGGCCCAACTAACTGGACATAGAAAATAAGCAAAAACCAAATTTGAGTGGGATTTTTATTAATTTTTTTGGCTGCAGATATGAAAAAGTTCATATCGGATGCTATATCTATATAAGGACTTGGTCCAAAAATGGACCGATCCTGATCATGTTTGGTAAAGTCTCTTGTATTTTGCAAAAATATGTACAAACAAAATTTGAGAAGAATCAATGCAATATTTTTGTTTTTTAATAGATTTAAGTGAAGATCGGGAAGCAATTCTGTATGGGGTCAAAGGGATTATTTTTGGACTACTCATTAATGGATGTAATGAACGCATACAAACCCAATTTGAGTAAGATCTATATGACAATTTGGATCTTATGGCAATTTATGTCGATTTCATATGGGTAATTTGTATGGGGGCTAGGTCTGAACATGGACCGATTCTCACCAATTTCAATAGCGTTCATCCCATGGCCCATAAAAGCTTATATACCAAATTTCATATTTGCGACCTGCAGTTTGATTACAAGCTTTACATGGACACACAGACGGACGGATGGACGGACGGACGGACAATGTTAAATCAACTCAGAAAGTGATTCTGATTCGATCGGTATAATTAAAGATGGGTCTAGGTCAAATATTTTTGGTTGTTACAAACAGCAGCACAAAGTCATTATACCCAAACCACATAGTGGTATAGGGTATAAACATACGACCGTAAATCACATGTCCCGCCAAATCACATACGGTCTGGTAACCCTGCTTTACCGTACGATCTGACACAACTGCTGTCGTCTGATTCCAGTAATTGAGCTGATAGCATGTGGCTTAGAGTTTCTATGTGAATTTGCTATAGTTGAGTTTAATTTAGTTGTGTTGTTTTACAATTATGAGTAAAAAAAATATTTCTGGAACAACAAGAAAATGTACTGAAGTGACTATAGTCGGTCAGCCTCTTGATATTAGTGCATACAATGTTTTACCCACTAAAAGGGAAGTATTAAAGTATTTTGAATTTGTACGGAACGAATTGAAATTTGAAGGATGCCACCAACCAGAGAAAAAAGTAATTGCAGGGCGCATTGCACATAAACTTGAAGAACTTTGGAAAAAAGCATCCATTCCCGTATCATCCACGAACAATATTGTTTTCATGATTTTAAAATTGTATGAAAGATGTGAAAAAATTAAAAAATCAGGTCATAGCAAAAAAAAATGCCAAGATCTTCAAAGTTGCAGTAGACAAGTTTACATCCGACATTAAAAATAGTCTTTTTGACATATGTTCTTGTAAATGCCGTGATCTAGACAAATTTTTGTGCCCAACTCCAAAAAAAGTACCAAAACTAGAACATCCCTTCTTGATAGACCAAAGGAGCTCGAGGGCTATGATCATTGGAGGGATAGACCAAAAAGAGACAAATAAGATGGAAAAAAGAAACAAAAGGAAGGAAAAGTCTATGCAATCTAGAAGTCTCGCATTACCTTAGAGCATGCATGCATTTCTAGCAATGACTGTTTGGATGATTCCATTATAGATGATTCAAGTGATGAAAGTTTTGCAGGCTCTACAATAACAACGAGAAAGAAAAAAGAAAATATTGGTAATCCAACAGTGAATGTCAAACAGCACCTTCCAGTGCATCTACCATCATTTTCTAGAGCATGTGACCGCAGAGCCATTTCCAACAGAGCAGGTGCTCAACTAGCAAGTGCTCTACTACAAGATTTAAATATTATTTCACCAGATAACCAGGCAGCAGTTATTGACAAATCTAAGATTTTTCGTGAAAGGTTAAAGAATCGACAAAACATTAGTTCAATTCGCACAACTGAGCTAATTGCTCTTTATTTTGATGGGAGAAAAGATGAAACCATAACCAAAGAACACATAAGTGGGAAATCTGTCCGTAAAACTATACAAGAAGAACACATATCCTTGGTCGAGGAACCAGGCTCTGCATATTTTGGACACGTGACTCCAAATGGTAGTTCTGGTAAAGATATTGTATCATCAATATTAAAATATATGAGGGACAACAGCATTGATATTACAACTATCAAGGCGCTTGGTTGTGATGGTACAGCAACGAATACTGGAGTCTTAAATGGAGCAGTTCTATTGTTTGAGCGTGAATTGAAACATCTTGTTCAAATAGTAATATGTATGTTGCACTTAAACGAACTGCCTCTGAGGAAGGTTTTTGTCGCTCTTGATGGTCCAACCACAGGACCAAGTTCTTTCAGTGGACCGATAGGCAAAAGGTTGGTGAACTGCCAAAACTTACCAGTTATTCGTTATGAAAAAATAGATAGCATCTTCCCAGAAGTCAACAGTAAAGACTTAAGCACGGATCAAAAATACTTATGGGACATATGCCAAGCCGTACTAAAAGGTGAATGCCCAGCAGAGTTGGCAAAAAGAAACCCTGGAAATATTTCCCACGCAAGGTGGCTTACTATGGCAATTAGAATCTTACGCTTGTATATATCAACTGATGGTCCAACATGTCAGCTAAAAAAGCTAGCTGAGTTTGTCATGAAAATCTACGCAGTCTCATGGTTTTCTATAAAAATGCATTCGAGAATTATTTATGCATCGCTGCACTTTTTTAAAATAGTACAGTGTAGCAAGTTGTCAGACAAAGAGTTGAAGGCTGTGGTTCAATCTACCCTACAAAGAAATGCTTTTATGGGTCATCCAGAACACATCCTTTTAGGAATGCTGTTTGACTCTCGAGAACATGTAAGAGTTTTGGCAAGCCAACGGATTGAAAAAGCTCGTCTGATAGAGACAAGCGCAAATCGAGTTTTCAAACCACCACAAATTAATTTTGAGGCAGAAGACTACATAGATCTTATTGATTGGCAATCGACTACACTTACAATACCACCTCTTATAGCTGACTTTACCAAAGAAGATATAGACTTGATTGTTCAATTAGATAGCAGTGAGAGAAAGGAGTTCCAAATTCCATTGCACACTCAGGCAGTTGAACGAATTGTTAAGGAAGTTACTACAGCTTCTAAGCATGTTTGTGGTGCTCAAGAGCGCAATGGCTTTATAAGATCAAGGCTAATGGACAGAAAGTGCCTTCCAAAGTTTGAAACTAAGCGGCAGTACACCACCACATCTGCTACAACCATACTTCAAGAATAAAAAACAGGTAAAATTGATTTCTTAATTTAGTAAAAATTCACTTAACTTGTTTCTTTTCTTTGATGACCAACCTAACAAATCACTTTCGTTTTAGATCAAGGAAACTTTATACAATATTTGATGGAATGAAGAATCATTTTTTCAGATTAATTTGAGTAAAATAATAGCTAATATTTAATTTAACATTTGTATTTATTTATTGACTTTTCTAAACTCCAAAATATTGTTTTACCATTCAACAAAATCAAAAAAATAAATTAAAAAAAAATAAATAAAAAAAAATTAAAAAATGTTTTTTTTTTGCCCAAAAGTTTCAAAGTTCAAATGCATTCCGGGAGACCTAAATATTTTTTTATTTAAAAAAAAATTATTTTTCTTGAATATTAATGTAAACGACAAATTTTTATCAACTTGAAAATTTAAATTTCAAAAAAATATTTTTTTTGCCTTATATGATACACACTAATATGCACTGATGGTGCACCGTCAATGATGGATTCTCGATCTGGGTTTTTAAAATTAGCCAAAGATATGAATAAAGATATGATTGTGTCACACTGCATAATTCATCGACAATCACTTGCTGCTAAAACCCTTCCAGATGAACTGAAAAGTACTCTGCAGACTGCAATAGATGTCGCTAAGTTTTAAGACCAGTGCATTGAGAACTAGAATTTTTGGAGTGCTATCTCAAGATCTCAATGCAGAGCAAACAAAATTATTTTTCCACACAGAGGTGCGTTGGCTTTCAATAGGGAATATGCTGAAAAGGTTGTCTGAATTAAAGACTGAGCTTGAAATTTTTGTTTTGAAGAAAAAAGTGGCAATCTTTATGAAAGATTTACGGATGCAACATTTATTTTTTATTTTGCATATGTTACTGATTTTTTGAAGCATTAAAATTTTACTGTGGAAAAGTCGTCTTCAAACAGCTACACCCGAATATTCATCTTTTCCGCTTCTTAATGATATCATGGATTCTTGCGATATCCAAAATATAAATTTAAAAAGTGTAATTACAAAACATTTAGATACGCTGCATGATGAATTCACCAGATATTTTCCAGAGTTAAAAACGAAATCTTGGTAAACTAATTTACTTCGCAATCCTTTTAATGTGATTATTGGTGACATACCTGATGCCTTTCAAGAAGAATTAATAGAGCTACAGTGCAACTCATGTGCAAAAAATGACTTTGGTTTTATGGAAAAAACTTAAAGTTTTAATGCAATTTTTAATAAAAAGAGGCAACACATTTTTGGAAATTGTATAAAACATTTTTTTGTGTCTAAAATTTTACGGATTTTATTGTTTTTTCCTTCTCCTGTCAAGTAACAAAAAATCGAGTTATTGCCTTTTTATATTAAGCCATCGATATATTTTAATTTTAATTTAGTATTCCTGAAATGGGATAAATCCATTTAATTTGAAATGTTTTGTTCCTTTTTGAATAAGTGCCTTTTTGAACTTTAACCCTTTAATGCATGACTTTTTTTTTTGGAAAAAAAAATTATTCGTACATAGTAATCTTTATATTAAGCCTAAAACCGCTTGAAAAAAAATTTTTGGTTCAACGGACGCTCCAGAGGACGCCAATTTCCATTCATATCATATATGATATATCGTGCATTCATAGTCATTAAAGTTTCTGTTTCAAACAAGGAAAAGAATTGATAAAAATTTAAAAATAATAAGAATTCAATTTATTTTTTTTATAATTAATTACTTATAAATGAAATTTTTTGAAACAATTTCTTTCTTTATTAATACACAGGGCTAAGTTGCACTTGTCGCATTTAATGTAAGTTAATTAGCTGCAACCGGGAATTTTACAAGGTATCCTTTTCTCCATCCATTCTGGCCAGTGAGAAACTGAGTCTGTTCTGATTTCAGGTGGAGGTATATGAGACGCAGTTGCTTTTTTTCTTTTCAGATTTATTTTTTTTGTCATCTCTGTCGATGGTCTTCCAGTGCTTCTTCGTAAATCGACCATTTTACACAGCACTTCTGCTACCTGTATTTTAAAATCCGCCAGCGATAAGAGGTTTTTGTTATCGTTATTTCTTTGTTGTTCGATTCGGCTAAATATAGAATAATATTAGATATTATGGTTTTAATTCGTTATTGTTTCATATTACCGGTATAGTATCCATGAATTGCTAAGTGACATGTCCAAAAGATGGTAAAACACCCTCACATACCATTTCTGTGAACGCAATTTAATTTTATATCGTCCAATTAGCGAATCCAGCATATCGACTCCACCCATAAATTTGTTGTACTCTTTTATTATTGCAGGACAACTTACAACTACTTTTCCTTTTGATTTTTCTCTGCGTTCCGAATCTTGAATGGGCGATTCTCCAACAAAATTGGATACAACGCTTACAATTTTCGTATCCTTCCACAAAACTACGACGACATCCATTCCATCTACACTAGCAACAAGCTCATAAGAACTCCCACGAGGCTGTAGTTTCCAATATTTTTCGTCTGGTAGTTTGCAATTTGGCAGTCGATTTTTTCTTGCAGTACCCAAACTGTATATGCCTTTTTTATACAATTCAGCGATTAAAGGAATGGATGTATAATAGTTGTCGAAAAAGACTTTATAAAAACAATTTGATAGCACATTCCGTAGCAATCTAATTACAACATTGGAGCTTGATCCTTAGTTTTTTTCAGTTGCAAGTCGATTTTGATTACTGTTTTCTTGACCAGTGTAGATCTCAAAGTTGTAAGCAAATCCAGACACACCACACAAAACAAAAAGCTTATAGCCCCATTTGTGCGGTTTAGCTGGTAGATATTGTTTTAAATAATTGAGAGCCTTTGTCGAACACATTTGTTCATCGACACAAAGATTTTCTTCGAATGGAATTTTTTGAAATTGTTTTGTTAGATTACGAAGAAGCGGGCGAATCTTATGCAATCGATCATGTCCAGAATCACATCTTGGTACCATTTTCTCATTGTCGTTGAAATGTAGGAATTGTTTTATTTTTTCAAACTTGTTTATAGGCATGGAATTTGAGATTAAAGTATTACCAACTACTTCGTTCCAATACCTTCTAATGTTGGGAATTTGAATTATTGATGTTGCAATACAAATTCCAACAAATTTTTGAATATCAGCCTTTGTAACCGAAAATGTTGCATTGGGATTTTTTTGACATGAGTATAAATTTGTCTCGCTGACGATATCTTCAATAATTGCATCATCAAAAAAATATTTAAAACATGCGTACGGGGTAGCCAAATCCATAATTTCTTCTGATAATGCAGTATCTCCTTTAAACTCTACTGGTTCATACTGGAACGCTTTCTTTTTCCAAATTAATTTAGACTAATGTTTTTTTATTTCTTTTAATTGGTCTTCTGGAGAGGTGAATGGAATTGCAACACCGTCTGCACAAATAACTGGTATTGACTCTTCGTCCATAACGAGAACGTTGGAATTTTCATCTGCGACTTCTTCGACCAAGTCAGAAATATCAGCATCGCCATAAACTTCTTCACAATCGATCATGTCAGCAATTTCTATATCGTCATAAACTTCATCGCAATCATTCTCTTTTCCAAACTCATCCTCGCTTTCATCCCATTCGTCTAAAATTGCCTCTATATCACAGTCAGATAATATATTTGGTTTTTTCCGCTGTGCCATCGTCTAAAAAAAATTACGTACCAATGCATAGAATATCATATTTGAAATTAATATCATATATGATATCGATGGTTTTGAGGCATCGGTTGCATGAAATATCATATATGATACATATAATTCATTCAGCAATAATTTCAACACTTACGCTTTGTTTTCACGAAAGTAGATTTAAAATTGTCAAGTATACTCCAAATTTATAAGAAATAGTAAGTTTCACTATGGGCAAACAATAATTAACTCTTTTTAAGGTAGAGTTTGACACAACTATAAACGAACACCACATATTATAGGAACCCCACTTTTAAATAACGGCACTTTTATAAAAAAAACAAATAAGTGTTAGTAAACGACTTTGTAACTTATTTTGCATGAACAAGGCAGCACTATTTAACATATGTTTTATTGACAGGTTACCATATAGAATTTAGATAAATTTTTCAATTTAACATATCATATATGATATGGTATGCATTAAAGGGTTAAAAGTTTCTGTTATTTTTATTTATTTTTGAATTATAAATGTTTTTTTATTTATTAATTTAAACAGATTTTTTTTTCGTTTTTTACAAAAATATTTTTAAATTTTTTATTTAGTTTTTAACGTTTTTTTTTTAATAATAAACATAATTTTTTTCACATTTGTTTTATTAATTTTTTAAAATAAAAATATTTAGGGGTCCGCGAGCTTGTAAAAATGTCTCAAGGGGTCCGTGAAGCAAATTAAGGTGGGAACCTATGATGTAGTACTTTTCAAATATCGACGTAAAGAAGAGGAAAATGCGTAACAAACAGGCAGTTTAGTAGAAATCCTACTGACAAGCTAAAGCTAAAGCCAAAATTATAATCTTTATACAATGAGTTTCGGGAGTGTCCAACTTTGATGAGGCTATAACTGGATATATAAATTAAGCAAAAAATCTTATTTTAGTGGTATTGTTGTCAATTTGAGGCGTGCAGATATGAAAATTTTCATAGATATGTAATGTTATTTTATATGGGGACTTGATTGAAAAATGGACCGATCGTGACCGACCATTTAGCAAAGTCTCTTGTTTTTCTCAAAATCATATATAAACCTAAATTTAAAAAAAATGTATGCAATATTTTTGTTTTTTTTTTTGATAGATTTAAGTGAAAATCAGAAATTAGTTTTATATGGGTAGACTTTGGCTAAATATCGTCCTACAGGGTTTATTTATGGGTTACTGGTTAGTGGATATAAAAACACACATACGCTATATATTACATGTATGATATCTGAATCTTACGACAATTTTAGTTGGTATGATAGGGGTTATTTTAAGTCGAACTTATAGAGGACATATAAAATTCTTTATAATTCATTTTCTGTTTTCGTGATAAAATCGAAATGAACAGGAATTGTTTGGAGAATTATTTTCTTAATACTAGTCTCAAAGGTTGTCAACCGGTTAAAAATATCACGATTAATCGATGAAATGAAAAAACTTTTGATCGAACAATTTAAAAATGATAATCTTCTACAATCAATATGTCTATTAATCGATTCTTCGTATAAATTGAATAATTTTTAAATGCATTTACAGGCAAAAAATGTTTTATTTCTGAAAAATTATCAATTTATGATATATAAAGTCAATAAAATAATTTTGACATACTAAATAGCAGATGACTGAAAAAATTTCTATGCTATTTTTATGCTACTCAGCTCAATAAGTGAATAAGTTTTCTACGAATCAAACATTATGAAAATGAAAACCAAATATATCTTAAAAGAAAAACAGTTAAATTAAATTTAAATATGATTTTGCCAATTTGAAATATATAGAGTCTTAAAAAAAATTAAAAAACGAATAAATTTTTTTTTATTTTATGAACAGCATTTACTTGCAAATGGGAATAAAATACAGTCTGTCAAATAAAATCTGTCATTACTCTATCTGCGGAATTGAAATGCGTTTAGTGAATATGCTCGTAATGGCGTTTTATAGTGCCCATATGCGAGTTTGCTAATCTGTTGCGCATTTTACATTTAGCCAAATCATTATTTTTCGCACTCACGAACTCTTCCGTATAATAACGTTTTTATGTCATAGTTTATAGTTTTTTACATTTTGATATATAGTCTGTCAAGATTTTGTTGCGTTGACTTTTACGTTTAAAAATAGAATTCTCCTATTTTATTTTAAATATAAATACATATATTTTTTTTATTTACCAACAGTAACAAAAGTGAACAAAATTAAAAGTAATTATGAATAAGATAGAGCAAAAATAAAAAAATCAAGAAACTTTTTTTCATCGCATGTTTATAAGGGTGACAGCAGTTTGTATGCAAAAAAATTTTTGGTCGAGTTTTTAAGGTGTGCGGGTAGGATTATTTTGACACTGGATCTAAAACTTTAGTGCGCAAAATTTGAGCCAAATCGGACAATGCTTTCTGGACGCGCATTGAGTTCACAGTTCAAATATGCATTTATATGTAAAAATTATCAAAAAAAAATCATTTTTCAAAAAAAAATTTGATCTATAATATTAATAGGCCAGGCGATTTCTTGTGACCGATGTTGTGTTCTGCCGTTTTATCCCGATTTTGACCAAACGTATATTACTTGAAAGGTATTTCTTTTTAGTCGTTTTGCAGATTTACAGATTTTTTAATTTTTTTCCTTTATTTTGAGTAAATTGCATTTAAAGTTGCTACTAACACATACATAAAATTATACAATGCTATGTGTGTGTTTATTAAATTTGTTAATGTGTTTGTTAATGAGTTTTTTAACTTCATTCACAATAATAATAAACCATTAAAGTGTTGGTTTGTGAATTGGCTAAGTTGAAAAATAAAGCTGCCTAGAAATTGCACTCGAATTTCGAGCGCTGGAATCTGCTAGTATTTATAATTGCGTTTCAATTAAATTAAACAACAAAATCTATTATCGGTTGAAAAACAACCAAGTTATATCAAGTTCCCCAGGCAATAAATGCTCCGCAGACCACTTGATTAAGAAAATCAAGGTCACATTTTTAAGGACATTGAAATAATTTACAACAACAACATTTTTAAATTCTCCTGATCCCGAAATGAACTTATGTAAAGTATTTTGTATCTCTCTATTGTGTGCCGCTCTAAATTAATGTCAAAACGGTACGTATTTTTTCGCACTATTTCAAAATCTATTTTACTTTTTCAAAAATTTTGTTCAAGAAATTTACCAAAATCAACTATTGGACTTTAAGGTCTTATTAACAAAATATATGTGATAAAAAATGACAAATATTGTAAGAAGCCTATTCTTAATTTGGCGAGGGCAGCGTTTTTATTTCAGCAGATTTAAAGAAAAATGTGATTTTTCATACTTTTTCAACTTTTAGAATACTTCTTTTTGGTGTTTTCATATTTCAAATTTTCAAATATCTTTTGTCAAAATATTATACTAACATGTACTTAATATAAGTTCTCAATCTTGTAAATTAAGGTAAAATTGAAACACTATAAACTGTCCCTCTTTAAGGTCAATGGTCAAATTTAAGGAGATTTACATTTTTTTTAAACAAAGTATCGAAATAATATATACTTGTGCAAGGATTTCGATAAAACTTGTTGATAATATTTTAATAATTCTAAAAAATAATATTCTGGACTTATTTTCTGAAATTAACCCATGGGGTACTCTTGATGACAAAACTTCTTTCTCTGGGTGATACAGGTTTCTCGTTCCCTTTTGTTCCAAGGAAGATCTATTCCACTAAAGTTGAATATTTCAGAACACCTCTAATAATAAACGGTAGGGTTCTGACCACTTACATCAACTAAAGACCGCAATCTTACCAACCTTGTAAAGAAGACCGCAGGTCATTATCGACGATAACTTGCGAGTAGTAACCATTTATTTTTGATAAAAAAAAACAAAAAACAAACATACCACCTAAGGTGATTTCTAGCTAACGTTGTTGGTTTGTCAGTTTTAATCCTATTTTGACCAAACATGAAAGGTATTTCTTTATAGCTGTCCACCAGATTTACAGATTTTTACATTTTTAAATTTTTTTTTTGGAATAAAATGCATTTAAAGTTGCTAGTAACCCACACATAAAAAAATTATACAATGCTGTGTGTGTGTTTATTAAATTGGTTAATGTCCCAGTTGGCAAAATCGTCGTAGATGACATTGTCTTTAACGATTCCTTTAAGACATTTTATAATTTGTCACGCATGACATTTGTCGATGAAGTTTTCTGTAACGACATTATAACAGATATTATCGTTAACGACCAGCTGGAAGACAAATAACTCAGAAGGTCCTATATCATATCCCGTTGACGACCAATGCAGCGACAAAAATATATTTGTCGTGTATCAAGGTCCATTGATGACAATATAAACGACAATGTCTTTTACTTGTCATATATCGAACTTTATTAACGACAAGTTAAGCGACAATATCTATCTCTATATCTATATACATATATTTCATTTTATAGAAGCCACCAAAAAGAAGGCGAAACGTACGGAGAATTCACCAAAGAGCTATGATTAGTTTTTCGTTAAATTGAAAATACCGAAAAATCACGGAAAGAAAGTATGGAAAATAAATAAGTTTAACATTAAAATATTAAGTTACGAGTATTATTAAGTTATTTTTAAAGAGAATTAATTATTTTTATCGTTTGACCTGTTTTTTTTTTTTTATTTTTTAATTTTGTAAAATGAAATTAAATTAAAATGAAATTTGAAAATGTGTACTTTCACTTTATTTAGGGCGAAAGTGTCCGTCATACTGTCGCTGACGTAGAGTGAGGGAATATGTCTCTTATATTGTCGCCAGCGACAGTATGAAAGATATTCTCGCCGGAATGATCGTCAACGCTCACATTGTAGATTACATCGCCTACGTCGCCGTCGACGTCGTCGGCGATAGCGAGGAAGTTTTTTCGCTCTTACAATCGTCAACGACCAGATAAGCGAAAGTGTCTCTCTTATGGTCTTGTATGATTCCGCGGTATGAAAATTTTCTTGACAACATCATTTTAGATTTTCATCTTCCATTTAATGTTACTGTTTGATAGTAAATCCATAAATAAGTTAGAAATAACAAGTAAGATACCCTGTATCATGTACTTAGAGAAAGCGCTAAGACGCTTTCCAACTAATTGAATGTGGAAATAAGCATAAACCAAATTTGGCATTGTTATAAATTTCTTTGCCCGCAGATGGGTAATTCCATGCAAAGGTCAACCTTAGGTCCAATTTTAAAATTTTAATTTAAATAATTTTTATTGATACCATTTTAAAGAAAAGGGTATTAAAATATGACGATTGTTAGATGTATTCTTGAATATTTTTATAGTCCCTATTTTTCCAGTAAGAAAGGAAAAGTGTAATTAAGAAATTTTGAAAATTAAGACAAAGTCATGTCTGTCACCTTACAAAATACTTCTTTTTACTACAATTTATTTTCGAATTCATGTTTTTTATATACTTTATTAATAAACTAACTATTATATTAACTATAAACAACTGTTTATTTGTCATACAAATAACTTCAGAGCTTTTCTGTGTTTTACAAACATTCTCTAAAATGATGTGTGTTTGTTATCATGTCTGTCAATTATTAATAATACTTTCGCACTTTTTCTAATGGTAAATATGTTGGTCAGGTCCGTCTGCATAATTTTATATATTTTTATGAACAATAAAAACTTTTACTGTATAATATTGGATTAGAAAGATCACTTAATGTCATGTCTGTCACGATGGAATTAGCCAGATATCAAAAAGTTCATATCGGATGCTATATTTATATCCATATTTGGCAGTTCGAATCTAACTCTCTTTACGAACGGTCGTGTAAATTAAAGCGCTTAGAGTACAACTATTTAAAATTAAAAACAAGTGTATATTTTTGTTTTTGCAATTGCCTATTCTTGATCTCATTTGAATCACGTGGTAGACAATCCAGCTTAAAACAGGAATAAAAATTTAGCGATGGCCCGAAGGGCCAGATCTTCATCAAAAAGAAAGCTTGTGAACAAGAAGATGACAAAACTTCCTTCGGGTTTTGTTAACCCGAATATTGCGTCAACTTGAAGCAACAGATTTAGCCTGCTTGCTGGCCTCAATGATATGGACGTAACTCCCGTATCAAATATTAACGATGTCAAGGAACACAAACCTCCACCCACTGTAACGCTTCATTTACAGAACTACAAAAGCTGCTTGGTAAGGATTGTATTTTCAAACGTACTTCAATTGGTACCAAAATTTTTGCTCCAAGTAATAAAATGTACGAATGCTACAAACAAATACTTAAAGAGAATTAGATGGAGTTTTGTTTTTATGGCTTCAAAAAAATAGGTTATACACCACCTTTTTACACGGTTTACCCCGCATAAGCTCTGAGGAAATCTCCAAGGAGCTAAAAAACTACAACCTATCCCCTTCTTCCGTAAATGAAATAGTCACCAAATTCAGTTCAAACAATAATGCAGTTTATAAAGTTCAATTTGTTCGTAAAAATTTTAATCCAACTGCCTTAAAAAATGTACGAACAATTTCCAATATTATAATTTCTTGAAAAAAATACAAATCGAAATCTTGGAGCAGACCAACTCAATGCTGGAACTGCTTAATGTATGGCCATGGCGATGAACATTGCCATCGAAATGCTGCGTGTATGATATGTGCAGAACAACATCATATAAGTGTGTGTCCGTTTAACACAAATGAAAAAAGACCAGCTGTTTTTACATGCTTTAATTGCAAAAAACAAGGTAATGAGAGAACTGATCACTCTGCAAACGATATCAACTGTCCGCTCTATTTGGAAACTAGAACAAGAGTTACTTCGAAAAGTCCGAATAAAAGCAGACAACAACAAAATAACTCATTTCAATTTAAAGTGGGGGATTTCCCTAATTTAAGAAACAACAACACAAATTGTAACAATAACATCAATAATAACACAATAAATAACAGCTAAGCCACATATGCTAACCAGCTGAGAACAAACAACGATTGATTTAGCATCGATGAGTTTTGTTGGTATTTTCACAACAGCTATGGATGATTTGCATAGGTCCACTTCAAAAGTACAACAAATCAAAGTTGTAATGTCAATGGGGAAATACGCCCATGGATTATACTAATTTAACCGAATTCAAAATGCTTCACTTGAATGCTAATGGCATTTCAAACGTTTCTAAATTAAAACAATTTGAGATACTAATTGAACGAGAAAATATTAAAATAGCGTCTTTGAATGAAACATTTTTTTTCAGAAAATCATACACCTTATTTTAAAAATTATTATTTATATAGAAGTGACAGAACAGATGCTAGAGGAGGAGGAGTAGCTCTGTTAATTCATAAATCTGTCGCACATAAAAACCTCTTTACATCTCAATTGAAGTTATTATAAATAAAGACCTATTGTTGTATCTTCGTTATATTCACCAAGATATTGTTATGTATTAATCTGGTATCATTTTGTATTATTTTGGAATGTAGTTACAATGTGGCAGCACTTGTTTGCTAGCTCAGTTTGGTTTTTAGTTTTTTACAATAAGGTTATGACTTTATGAAAAACAGTAAAATTGAATTAATTATAAACCAATGTCTTTTATTTTCTAAGATATAACATTGGTGTCAGAAGTGAGATCAACGAAATGCCTTTAGAATCTGCAGATTTACGAGCACTGTCTCAATTATTAACAGATGACATACAACAATCCGCAACACATGCTGCACAAGAGGCTGCTGCAAATATTTCACAAAATGTACCTACAAGAACGTCAACACCACCTGTTTCTATTACGGGATACATGTCAGTCGATTACACATCCGTCCAGGACTATTTTTTGCGCTGTGAATGGGCATTCCAGTGAAGCCGGATATCGGAAAATGAATACAAAAATTATATCCTTGTGCATATGGGTACAGAGCTGAATAATGCACTGAAAATTTTAATCAGTCCGAAAGTTCCAGAAGACCTTACCTACGATGAAATAAAAACTACGCTGATTCGTCATTTCGACAAAAAGAAAAATCAATATGCAGAAAGTATAAAATTTCGCCAAATTGTTCAAGAGAAAGGTGAGAAAAGGTGGCTAATTTTACGTTGCGGCTAAGGCAAGCGGCTACTCACTGCAATTATGGCAATTCTCTAGAGCGGATGCTTACCGAGTAAATGCTGTATGGGCTAGAGTCTAGAAGCATTTGCGATGAGATTATTGCGAAAGAACCCGTAAATTTTAACGATGCGTACGACATAGGCCAAAGATTAGAAGCTTCACACAAATCAGCAGTGGAGATGAAGAGTGATTCAACTCCTTTGATGGAGTCCACGTTTAAAGTGGGTTATAATTCTACAAGGTTTAAAAATAAACCGGAACATAACATAGCAAGGCTGCCAATGCAACTAAAGAGAACAATAACAAATGAAGACCGAACAGTCAATTTAAAGTGTTATGGGTGCGGCGGCAATCACAACAGAATCCAATGCAAATTTCGTAATGCCACATGTTACGCTTGCAACAAAACGGGTCACATTGCAAAAGTATGTAAGTCAAAAACTGCTCAAATTTCGGACGATGATACAGAAAGTGGCTCGGAGCTAATTCAACGCTTAAATAAAGTAGGTGGTTCAAAATCAGATAAAAACATGCTCGAGGTAATGTTAAATGGTCATAAAGTGGCTATGCAACTGGATTCGGGTGCTCCATGCGGAATAATGAGTAAATCAACATTACGATCACTTATTGGCAATTTTAAGGTATTTAAAACAGGCCGGAAGTTTACAAGTTATACAGGACATACAATTAAACTCATTGGCCGGGCGGTGGTGAATGTAAGGGTGGGCCCTAAGACCCGAAACCTTAATTTGTACGTCGTTGATGGTGATTATGATTCTTTATTTTGTAGAGAGTGGATACAACAATTCGTGAACGGAATTGATTTCAGAAAATTATTTTCTGCGTCGGAACCGCTTAAGGGTATTAAAATGGATACCCCACATTTGTCACCAGGTGAGGCTCTAACTTTACAACGAATTCTGTGTCGTTTTGAGAATATTTTTAGCGATTCTGCTGGGAAGTTAGATATCCCACCTATTAAACTGCATTTAAGACAGGATACAAAACCCGTGTTTGCTAGGGCAAGATAAATACCATTTGCATTAAGGGAGCAATACGCTGCTGAAATTGATAAGAAAATTGCTTCGGGTTTTTACAAAAAGGTTGATTTCTCTGAGTGGGCATCGACAACGCACGTCGTTTCAAAAAAAGATTGCAAGATTCGAATAACAGGTAATTATAAACCAACCGTGAACCCTAGAATGATTGTAGACGAGCAACCAATTCCGAAACCTGAACATATCTTTAACAAAATGAATGGATCGAGGCTGTTTTGTCATTTGGACATAACAGATGCGTATTCCCATTTAGAAATTGATCAGGATTTGGGGCATGCCCTAACGTTGAACACCCCGATCCACGGTCTGATTCGACCCACTCGTGCTGTCTATGGTGCTGCTAATATACCAGCAATTTGGCAGCGGGCTATGGAATCGGTCTTGCAGTACAATCCGAATGTTTGTAATTTTTTCGATGATGTTTTAATTTATGCTGATAGTTTTGATAATTTGCTATCAGTTTTGGAAACTACTCTACAACGGATGCAGGAAAAAGGGTTGAAGTTAAATCGTTCAAAGTGCGTTTTTGCGGCCCAGGCAGTAGAATTTCTGGGCCATAAAATTGACGAAAGTGGAATTCATAAATCCGACAAGCATGTGGGGGCGGTAAGAGATGCTCCAAAGCCTACGAACCATGATGAGTTGCAATTGTTTTTAGGTAAAGCAACCTACTACGGGTCATTCATACCCAACCTATCTACACGCAACAGACCACTTCGAGATGTATTATTGACAAAACCTTTTAGATGGACTTCTGATGCAGAAAGAGCGTACACGGATATTAAAATCGAATTAATATCACCTCGGGTTCTGATGCCGTATAACCCGGATCTGCCACTCCTTCTTGCTACGGATGCTAGCCAAATAGGTGTGGGCGCAGTTCTATCACATCGATTACCGGATGGCCGCGGGAGACCCATAGCATATGCAAGTCGTACTTTGAGCACTAAGGAACGTAAATATTCGCAAATTGACAAGGAGGCACTTGCTATGGTATGGGCCGTGCAAAAATTCTTTCTTTATTTGTACGCTCGACATTTCACCCTTATCACGGACCACAAACAGCTAACTCAAATTTTTGACCCCCATAAGTCACTGCCAGTATTATGTATCAGCCGCATGGCTGTTTAAGACAACTAAGGCGAACGCAAATGCAGACTATTGCTCAAGAGCTGTTAAAGAAGATAGAGTGAACCAAATGATGCAGTCTACAGAATTCGACGAGTTTGACACATTTGTAATAAAACAAATTGAACAACTACCAACAAGTGCTGATAAAATTGCCCTTGAAACACGGAAAGATGAAAGATTAGGAGCAATCGTGAAAATTCTGGAGAATGGCAAATCACTTCATTCATACGGTTATAAGTCACCTGAAATCAATTATAGAATCGCTGGGAATTGCTTGATTTTTGAACATAGAGTAGTCATTCCTGACAAACTTCGGCCAAAAATTCATCAGGATTTACACTCGGCTCACTTGGGCATTGTCAAAATGAAAGGTATTGCTAGATCTTTTGTTTATTGGCCAGGCATCGATGGGGACATTGAGAATGTCGCAAGGAGCTGTGAAGACTGTGCCAAATTTGCAAATGATCCCCCCAAGTTTAGAGAGCATCACTGGCATTACCCCAAAGGCCCATGGGAACGCATTCATGTAGATTATGCTGGTCCATTTCTTGGTTCAATGCTGCTGATAGTAACGGACGCTTATAGTAAGTGGATTGAAGTCAAGATAACATCAACAAGCACATCTGCTATTACGATTTCTATTTTCGACGAGTTATTTGCTGTCTATGGTGTTCCAGTGACTGTTGTTTCGGACAATGGATCATGTTTTGCCTCATCAGAATTCAAGGAATTTCTTACCAATGTCGGTGTGAGCGATCAGTACAGACAGTAAAAAAAACGCATTGAAGTCGTTAGGCGCAAGCAAAAATAACCTCCAGAAACCCCTAAATCTATTTCTTCGCCAATATAGAATTGCCCCACATTCGACAACCGGTAAAAGTCCATCGTTGTTATTCCTGGGACGTGTTTTTCGTACAGAAATGACGGACAAGCAGTACATGCAGTTTAACCCTTCGTTTCGGTCGTTGGAACCACTGCAAAATGTTTATTTTCTTTCAAATAATACGCGGATGAGCAAGTGGCTACCTGGAATAATTTTAAATCGTCTAGGAGATTTACATTACAACATTCTGTACGAAGGTAAACGTATAAAACGCCACATTGACCAGATTAGGCGAAATGTCGTTGTGAAGGAGAACCCTGAAAAAGCTAAAATTCTGGAGTACAAAAGAGGTAGAACAGTGAATCGTATACGGCGGTCTCATGCGGAATTTGGAAATTTGATAACGCCACCGCAGCTTAGTATTGAGGAATCAAGTATTGGTTCACCGATAAATTTTTCAACACCACAACGAAACTCCCGTATTAGTGGTAAGTCGTCATTGGTAGCTGGCTATTCTAAACCCCAGTCACCATTTATGGGATTTGATTCAGAGAGAGACAATGATGATAATGAATGGGGGCAGATTCAGAACGAAATTAATAAAGTGGAGCCGAACAATCCCGATGGCGAACCAGACACGGCCAGCCGAAAGGAAGCAGTTCCGCTACGCAGATCGGCCAGGATGCGAAAACCCAGAATAATGTTTTCACCATGACTAGCTGCTACATGGAGGAAGAAATGTTATGTATTAATCTGGTATCATTTTGTATTATTTTGGAATGTAGTTACAATGTGGCAGCACTTGTTTGCTAGCTCAGTTTGGTTTTTAGTTTTTTACAATAAGGTTATGACTTTATGAAAAAGAGTAAATTTGAATTAATTATAAACCAATGTCTTTTATTTTCTAAGATATAACAGATATACCCATAACTAATGTGCTGATATCTTGCACCAAAGAATATATGGTTTTTGGTGACCTAAATGCCAAACATTGTTCTTGGAATTGCCGTTCAAATAATACTGCAGGAATTGCACTCAACAACCTACAGCAATCAAGCAATTTTTTCATTAACTATCCTAATAGTCCAACCCTATTCCCCCATCAACACAATCGCAAAGCATTCACAGTTGATATTATTTTAAGCAATTCCGCTTTAAATATAGACGTAAAAACAATGGATTACGAAATACCATCAGACCATCGCCCCATTATATGTACACTTAAAAGATCAATGGCCTTGCAGGTTGATCTCAATTATTATGATTATAGTGCAACCAACTGGAACATTTTTATGAATTATTTAGACAACAAAATCACGTTATATTGATATATACAATACCAAGGTAGTTATTGATCAGGAAATCCAAAAATTTATAAATGTAGTTTTCGAAGCAAGGGATGTGTCCACACCTAAAATAACTCAACAAAATAATTACAAATTACCAGAAAGTACTGTGAAATATATTAAACTAAGAAGAAGCTTTAAAAGAAAACGCCAACGATCTTCAAATATAGCCGAGCAAACTTTTTATAATCAATGTACTAAGTTTATATGTAACATGATTGGTAAAAGTATTAATTCGGAGCGCAATAAGAAATGATGTCAATTATTACCCAATTTAAAACCAGGTGATAAATCATTTTGGAAAATAAGCAGGAACTTGCGAGGAAAAGGAAAAAATCAAATCTCTCACTTTAAAGTTGGAAAAATAACATCTGATAAGGACAAGGCTGAAGTCCTGGCAAATACATTTATCCAAGCAAATAACCTCACTTCGAACTACAACCATTCAGCGGATACATTAATAAATTCAACAGTAAATAATTTTAGGAAGGAAAATCCTAGTTCTGAATCAGCTATTTATACATCTCCGAACCTGCTCTTAAAGAAACTACCACTCAAAGCTCTAAAATTACTGGTTATAATATTTAACAGCTGCATCAAACTCAACTATTTCAAAAATGCTAAGGTTACAGCTATTAACAAACCTAGCAAGCCACAGATTAACCCAAACAGCTACAGACCTATCAGTCTATTAAGTAACTTTGGTAAAATATTTGAAAAAAAATCTACATTCTCGTCTTAGTGAATTTGTAACGACCAATTCTATTGTTGCTAAAGAACAATTTGGATTTAAAAAAGGACATAGCACTACTCACCAAATAAACAGAATTAAAAATCAAATAATCACCAATAAAAACAAACGTTCAACGGGAGTATAGATATTGAAAAAGCGTTTGACACCGTTTGGCATAATGGCCTAGTATTTGATGCAAATATACCAAAATATTTATGCAAACTTATTTCAGATTTCATTCACGGCAGAAACTTTAAAGTTGCGATTAATAATGAAACATCATCTCCAAAAACCATTACCACAGGGTTACCTCAAGGATCAGTCTTGTCGCCATTACTTTACTCGATATATACATCCGATTTCAAAGTCCCGAAATATATGAAAGTTTCTTACTACGCAGATGATACTGCGTTAATTTCTTCAAACAAACTTACAAGTGCACTCCTGAAGAAAATGGAAAAGGGACTTGTAAAATGCAGTAAATATTTTCACAAATGGAAAATCAAAATTAATCCAAACAAGACCCAAGAAATAATTTTTCCATTCAACAAATCTCCCAAAAGACTGCCAAGACGTCATCTTCTTATTGGAAATAATACCATAAATGTTCTTAATCATGTCTTGGAAAAAAAGCTTACTTTTAAACAACATATTACGGACACTACTAAATAGAAGGTCATTTCTAAACCCCAAAAACAAAAATCTACTCTTCAAAAGTGTTATAAGGCCAATATTAACATACGCGTGTCCCATTTGGAGTGACGCTGCTAACAGTCACATAAAACGCTTACAAATTATACAAAACAAATGTCTTAAAATGTTAAATAAAAAGCCCTGGAGGTATCCTACAAATCTTCTTCATTAAGAAACAGGTTATGAGAAAATTATCGATTTCATTACAAGGATTAATAACAAATCATTTGCCAAAATTGAAAATTCCTCTTACCCACTGATAAGAGAATGTAGGGAAATAACGTAAAATTAAAAAGAAATCACCAAATTGAAAATTATGTGCACATTACCTCGTGGACTGCTGAAGCAAACGTGTGTTTTTTCGATATAGCCGCTTGTGTAATAATATTCAACTTTAAGTGGGGCCTGCCCAAATTAATACTGCTGAACTTTGTATTGAAAGGCGACATCTTGTTTTTTAAGGCATACATAGAAAAGCGGTTTTGTTCTATAAGATAAAAGTCATCATAAAGTGCTAAATTTATTATCACCTGCTACGTTTTTAATTGAATATAATAAATTTCCGGAATAAGGAAAAAAAAAGAAAAACTTTATTGTCTTCTGATTTATATCATTTTTGACGTTTTTTTTTCTCACTTTCCTTAAAGGTGAAATTGAGGTTAACCTAATACCTGGCTGGTGAGCTGGTGGTTGGAGGATGGAGGTCCCAAGGGAAGCTGGGACCACCATAGGAAAGCCGGAAAAAAGGCCACCGGAAGGTAGGCGAATGCGGGAAACTCGCATGAAACAACAGAGAACTGATAAGGTTCCAACAAGTGAGGTTATGTCTGAAGAGCCGGATAAAGCTGCTGAAGTTGAGATATTGAGCGTGGTGGAGAAGGATAGTGCTGCTGGACAAGGAAACGTCGAAGTGGCAGAAGTGAACACAAGGGAGAAACAAGTTACCTTCAGGTATGAAAATGATCACAAGGGACCCTTTATGGTACATTTGGACACAAACGGAATTCCAGGTGAGCGTAAACCGATAAATTCACTAACTGTAGGATGCTTAATAAAAACACTTAACATTAATAATATTAATGAAATTACAAAAATTGGTTATGGCCGGTGTAAATTATTATTTAACAATCGTGAAGCAGCAAACGATTTTGCTGAGGATCAAAGGGTTTTAGCGGAAGGGTATACTGCCAAAATTTTTGCCCATTTTGTTTCGAAAGTTGGTATTGTTTTTGACATACCCACGGACATATCCATGGATGAGTTCCGAGAATCTATTGATTCACACATTCCAATTATTAAATGCTTAAGAACGTAGGGAGAATAACGAGGAAAAAAGAGTAAAAATAATATTTCAGGGACTAGAGATCCCCAGAAAAAATTTATTTTATTTTATTTCGTTCGCCCAATGCTATAGATGTTTTCGCTTTAACCATTTCGCACATCATTGCAAACAGAAAAATTCACCATGACCAAATTGTTACCAATCTCATGATAGCAAGGATCCATGCCTAGACCTCAAATGTCCTAACTGTAAATCTCCCCACGCCCCAACGGCCAGAGAGTGTCCAGCTAGGGAGAAAGCCTATTCAATAAAAAGGACCATGACAATCGAAAACCTCTCCTTTAGAGAAGCTAGCTTGAAATATAAAACGTTTTTCGGGAATAGATTTGACATTTTAACCGATAACGAAAATAATTATTTCCCAGCCCTAAATCCAAAAAAAAAAACCACCCCATCACCATTAATAATAGCCAGGAAGCAGCGGGATATATGCATTCGAGATTTTCATTCGCACAGGCGACCAAAATAAACCCAAATCGGGAAAGGGAAGCCAATAAGGCAAAAGAAAATATGCAAGAATATTACAACACTATTAGAGATTTCAACTTAGATAACAATACACCTAGAAAATTTGTCACAAACCCTTTTAAATCTACACCAGCGGAAAGGCTTAGATCTGAACAGTTAAGAGATAGAGCAAATGAACAAAACACAATTTTCAAGCTAAAAGCCACTCATGCGGAAAATGCATTGGTGGAACTAAAAATTAAACTAAATGATTTCATGAATCAAAGCAACCTTATTGCAACTCAAAGAGAGTCTTTAAATAAAATTAAAAGTGACATTGATAAGAAATTAATAAATTTAGATACACTGGAATTATCCCAGGTTAATCCTAGGATTCGAATTCAATCAACTTTATAAAAATATGGCATGAAAATTCTACAATACAATATTCAAAGTTTAAAGAAGCCTGGCAACAAAGAACTTCTTGAATTATTCTTAGAAACGAACAGCATAGATATAACATTACTAAGCGAAATCTGGCTGAAAGATAATACAATTACAAGTTTATTAAATTATAACTTTATCGGAAAGTATCGAGCAGACGGCTACGGGGGTGTAGGTTTGTACTTAAACAAGAAAATAAATTTTAAAATCCTTAACCCAGTCTGTGCATTAGAATACATTGACATTGGGACATTGAATTTACGAAAAAATATAATATTGATTAGCATATATGTTAAACCGATCATGAATAACAATTTTTTCATATCAGAATTAGAAAAATTACTCATATATTGCAACAGACTAAATAAAATGACCATTATAGGCGGTGACTTCAATGCAAAGTCGCCGATGTGGGGGATGCAAGCGGCGCATGCAAGGGGAATGTTGTTGGAAACGTTGGTACAGGACCTGAATTTCCACGTACTGAACAGGGGTGATGCAACTTACACCACGGATGGAACGGCTTCGGCCATTGATTTAACTTTATGCAGCGAATGTGGCACTGACATTGATTGGAAGGTTTCGACCAATAAGATTTCGGACAGTAATCATCCGCCCATACTGATAGAAATAGACACAGGCCCAAGAGAACGGGGAAACTTCGTCAAAATCAACTATAAACAGGTAGAGATGGATCTGGAGACCCTCAGGGTGGGAGACACAATTGAAGACCTATATACCAACATAGGGAATGTTTTAACCAAGAATAAAGTGTCCTTAAATAGGGAAAATGGGAGAACAGCCAAGAGCTGGTGGTCTTCGGACTCAGCAAGGCTCTTCCGACATAGAAATGCGGCGAGACAAAGATATAACCGTTTTCGTACCCCCGAAAATTTATCCCTATGGTTAATTGCCGATTCTGAATTCAAAAATCATATTAAAAATTTAAAAAAGAAAAATTTCACAGAAACCCTAGAAAACATATCTAACCCCCTGTCTATTAAGGAGATGTGGAATACAATGTCAAGGCTTAAAAAAATATAATTGTGTAAAGGATGTTAAAAATTCATGGGATAACCAACAAAAGATTGAATTCCTAAATTTGATTAAAGGAACAGACACAGGGTTTAATCCCGAAACCATTGCCAGTTTTCAACCCCCTTATATCAGCATGGAAAGACCCATTTTTTATTTCGACGATTTTTCAGACTTTTTACATTCTAGAAACCCTAATTCTGCCAAAGGTGTAAACGGAATCTCCTACAAAATTCTACTTCAGCTTCCCCTGGGGCAAAAGAAAGAAGTCTTTAAAATTATCAACGATCTGTGGAACCAAAACACCATACCTGAGAAATGGAGGAAAATTAGGATCAAACCCATACCAAAGAGAAACAAAGATTTGAGCGTAGTCCAAAACTATCGGTCAATTTGCCTGCTTTCAACATTACTTAAACTCACCGAGGGTATGGCTAAGGAACACATAAATATTTTCTCGGAAGCTCAACAAATCATCCCCAAAAGATCCTATGCGTTTAGGAGGAAACATTCCACAGCTCAATGTATCAACGACTTCATAAATACAGTCTACCATAAGAGAAGTAAAGGACTCACAGTCATGGGGGCATGCATAGATTTAGAAAGAGCATACGATCTGGTAGATATTCATTTGCTGAAGAGTAAACTTTATCAATATGGGTTTAATTCATATATTATTGAGTGGACCTACAATTTTTTGCGTGACAGAACATTAATCTTAGATAATAATTCAACGCAAACGTCGGGAGGTTTGATGCAGGGCAGCTGCTTAAGCCCAATTTTATTCAACTTATATACGGCGGGTTTCCACGAACTAACTCAAAATAATTCAATGCTTTACCAATTTGCCGACGATTTCTTCATTTTAGTTTTCGAACGGGATAACCCAACAGCTAATTTTACTCTTCAAAATAGGGTAAACAAATTTTCAGAAATCGCCAATAGTCTTAAAATGAGAATTAATCCAGAAAAGTCAAACATTATTAATTTTAAAAGGTCTAATTATACCATGAACATCATGATCAACGGTTCTTTCATCAATCAAGCACACTCAATAAAATATTTAGGCAGAATTATAGACACAAATAACTCTCCAACTGAACAAATTCAAATGGTTATCGACAGAGTCAACAGAACTGGTGGATTCACCAGAATCATAAGCGGTTGCAAATATGGAATCCACCTGACAAGAGCCCTCCATTTTTATAAATCATTTACTAGAACCAAATTGGAATACGCGGCTTCATCTTTTGCTAATATAGGCTGTACAGCCTTAAGGAAACTTTCTACATGCGTTAATTCAATCCTTAGAAGAGCCTTGGGCTAGATAAGGTCAACACCAACACACATTTTATATCATATGGCGGGGGAATTGCCACCAAAATATCGATTCGAATTAGCTACGGTCAGGGAACTAGCAAAATGTATCGCATACGAACTGCCGAGTATAGAAATTTTCCGGACACCTGACTTCAATCTCAGAACCAGTTATTCAAAAATTTTCAACAAATATAAGTGCATTTTACAAGAGATCGGTAGGGTGACAGATAATGTTCGGTCCAAATCGAAATTAATTATTGAAGCAAATTTTTTTGGCGATTAATGCAAAGTGAGTCAAATCGCGAAATTACTGATAGCATCATGCATCAAAAATTACATGAGGTAATGGATTGCGAAATCATCTATACGGATGGATCTGTGGGGGCTCACCGCTCTGGTTTTGCCTTCTGGCACCCGGAGAGTGAGTCTAAAGGACTTTTCAAAACGAAAGGCAAAATTGCGTCAATGTCTGCGGAATTGGCAGCGATAGAGGCAGCAATTCAATTTGCAAAGGAGAAAAATTTTAGCAAGGTGGCAATTTTTACTGATAGCAGATCCGGATGCTTGGCCCTGATGAGGGGGAAGAGTGAAAACCTCAGGGTGCGTAGAATACACGATGAGGTGAACAGTTAGATTTTTGAGAAAATAAGCCTCCACTTTGTGCCGGGTCATACAAGCATTTTGGGGAACGTTGTAGCGGATCTAGCGGCTAGAGAGGCAGTGCACAATGGGGTTGAGAAAACTGAGCCACAGAGTTTAGGTGATGCGCTTTCAATTATCGAAGATAGATTGTGGAATGAATGGAATGAAGAATATAAGGAATTAAGTCTATCAAAAGGTAAAAAATATGCAGAAATTTTCCCCAATGTGACTAGAAACAAAGAATGGTTCGATAACTGCAGAAAATTCAAACCAAACGAGATTAGAACATTAAATAGACTGCTGAGCGCTCACTCTTTTGGGAAGGCAACTCTCGCCAGAATGGGGATATTCGACACAGAACTATGTGACACTTGTTTGGTAGCCGAAGATGACTCACATATTATTTTTGAATATAACCGCTTTGAGGCCATTAGGCCAAAATACCCCTTGATATACAAACGCCCATCCTTGAGTGAATTTTTTAAAAATGAAAAAATCGAAGACTTTAAAGTTTTGACTGATTTCTTAAAAGAAATAAATATCGTTCTCTAAGCGTCAAACGAAGAGACTGGCCAATTAATTCTTCACAAGGACCGCTGATGATTGGTGAAGTAACTTATGAAAGAGAATGAAAAATGAAAGAGAAAATTATGTGCTTATAGAGGTCTATTATTTCTAATAAACCTCCAATAAGCACAAAAATATTTTCCGATAGTATTTGAATTTATTAAATCATATAAAGGTTTTTTCCCTCCCATTTTCCTTTAAAAATCATTAAAAAATAATATAAAAACTATTTAATATCTTTAGATCATATGTATTATTTGTTGCAATATCTATATGTTAAGATAAGATCTCATATGTAAATATCAAAATTTGTTAAAATATGTAAATAAAGGAAGAATATTTAATTGAAAATTGAAAAAAATTAAAACCCTAATAATTAACAACGCTACTTACTATTCAGTTACTTTTTCTAAATGGACTTTACTTTTTACTTTAGAATTCACTTTTCGTCTATGTCTTCGTAAGCCCAACTAATATTTTTAGTAAGAATGAGTTTTGGGAGAGAGTCAAAGCAACAAAATTTGTTAGATACAAAGCAGATATGAAGCGACATAGAAAGTAAGCATCTTACATGTATATTATATGATCTTTGCATAAACCAAATTTGAATGAGATTGTAAGGATATAATGAGTGGATATATTATATGAATATTGAATGTTATCAAATATAAAAATATATTTAAAAAAAACTTACCTGGTTAACACAGATCACAGCACAATTGTATTTGTCGCCTAAGCTCAATAACATATTTGCTAATTTACGCATTTCTTTAGCACGTTCAATATAATTTGTACAGGTTCGAAAAACAGCCGCCACCGAGTCAATTATAATCAAACCAATACGCACCGAAGACATTAGTGTGGGTAAACGTTCGGAAACACATTTTAAAAGTTGTTCCTTCAAGAATAAAAACATTATTTTTAATAAAGATTTTCTACGTTTCGACGATTTTATAGTAATTTAATTTTTTTTTTTTTTTTTTTTTTGAATTTTTTAAAAATCTGTACTAAGAGAGCTTTGTAATCTGATCAAATTTTATGAAAGGTGAAGAAACTCCCCAGAAAATGTTCCCCAAATAAGAAGAATAAAATGAATAACTTTTTAGTGCTTAACAGGTATCGGAGTTTCAAGTACAATACATTTGTACAAAGTTATTTGTAAAAAATTTAAAAAAGTTTATGTTCAAAGTGTTGTTCAAACGAAATTGAATAATTTTGATATTCAAATGATAATAATAACAAACACTTACACTTTGCAGTACATGTTCCACATGAACATTCGCCAAATAGTTGATATCAAGAGACGGAAATTTCCGAGCAATTGTTTTTGACATTTCAAACAAACGTTTAGAAGGAAATGCACCTTCGGTACAAATAAATGCGACACCACTGTTCAAACCACCCATTTCAGAAGGAAGTTGGACAATTAGGGATAACTGCAGCAGCAGCTGCGTTTTACCAGCACCACCAATACCACAAATTTCGGTAATGCCGCGAGTAACAATACCACCATGGGTACATTTATCTAGAGCTTTGCAACCAAAACTTAAACGTGACCACTTCATACAATAAGGAAGTTGTAAAAGATCTGAAACTGGAAAAAAAATTAAAGTTTACTACAAATTTCTTAATTTGCTAAGAGTACGTTACCTTTAACTTGATCTTTTGCCACTTCTTTGGCAGCTACAGCTTTTAAAACATAAATGTCATGTGCTGAACTTTCTTGCAACAATAAATGGGCCATAGGTGTCAAAATAGCTTGCTCGGCACTTTTGATTTTAGCTGAAAAAAGATAAAGGTAATGCTAGTATTGTGGTGCTTCTTATTACTTATTTAAAGGACAACCTTTTTCAGCTAAATCTTTAGCTCCGGCCGGTAAATGTTCTAGGAAATTTGCCATTACTTTTAAGGAAATCTTGTTTATCACTCTTTTGGTTTTGCATGAAATTGACTCGATGGCAAAAAAAGGCTTTGCGTGTTTAGTTGCATGGCATGTCAATTACGACGAAAATTGTTACACTTTTACACATACTCGTACTAATAACATTTTTAACACTTTCACATATTGATTATACAAAACTTAAAATATTTTTTTTATAAACTTCACACACGATTCACATTTTTTGTAGACGCACCGATTTTAAATAAAACTTCTATTAATAAATAATGATTGTTAATTATTAATAAATAATTAAAATTATTCCTTTTTAACCATATGAAACCGTTATTTTTCTGATATTTATCGGAAAATATATTTTTTCTTTTCTTTTAAAAAACGCGCAAACTTTATTTTCTTTTCTACAATGGCTTATGAAGTTGCCACCTCATTACTATTTTTGATATACATAAATATAAAATTAAGTTGTCAATCTGGCATACCATTATACGGATGGTTGTTGTATTGGCTAAATTGAACGGTGTCATACACAAAATTTACATGAAACGTATAAAATACATACGAAATGATACAACGTAGTACCATCGCTCTGGCGCTATGCTATGCTATTCTATGTCTGGGTTCATACAAGGCAATTTTTGTTGCGGCAATTTTTTGCCATTCTCTTTTAAAGTTGCCTTAATGTTCACACAGAGAAATTTGTTGCCGCAACTTTTTGTTTTCTTTTGCTTTCAAATTCTTACATTTTTGACAGTTTCTTTTATTTAGTTTGTGTAAAAAGAATTTATTATTGGTTCAATGTGAAAAATCATTTTTGTTTGAAAAAATGGAAGTCAAAGAAAAATGAAATAATAAAAAAAATAATAAAATAAATGAAATAATAATAATAATTTTTCACAGCGAAGAAAAGAATAAAAAGAAATGTCAAATAATAACTTCGTGTTTATAATTACGAATTGCAGAACAAAACGAGTTGCCGAGTACAAGCAACTCCGTACCAATTACCACTCTTCTTTCCCCTCTCTCCTACAAACTCAAGAATTGCGCAACAAAAGTTGCCTAGTGTGAACTCGGACTATGGAAAATGTTATTCAAGGGTTTTACTTCGCTGCGCTGCTACGCATAACAAGTCAAAGCTGCGATTATATCGAATGCGAAGGTATAGACACCAGATTTATTACGAGAAATTCTCTCGAAATTCTTCTCTCTCTCTCACGTTGTGAGAGACAACAAGCTTGCATTTCGTTCATTCTTTATCAACTTTTGAATGTAATAAGCAAGTGTAATTTTGTAAAATATATTCAAGTGTAATTCAAGTGTTTTAATTTTATTAAAAGTAAAATCAAATTGAACGGTACCCGTTTCACCCCAAACATATTAGAAATTTCTAACACAAACTCGAAACCGTGAGTTAACCTCGGAGTATTGGCCATTACTCAAGGCTTGAAAGACTCCTCAGCTCTGTTTAGACATGAGGTGCTTTTATTTTGGGTCAGTTGCAGGAACCCTGCAGTATTCCATATTTGAAAGAAAAACTTGAAGATCATTTAAAAAACGAAATGGTACGCCATGAATGTGCTGAAGCTTTGGGAGCTTTTGCCACTGAGGAATGTATTGATATCTTGAGTAGGTATGCTGAAGATGATAAACGTGTGGTCAAAGAGTCTTGTGTCATTGCGTTAGATATGTGTGAATATGAAAACAGTCCAGAATTTCAATATGCTGATGGCTTATTGAATTTAAATAAATGAGAGTGGATAAATGATTGTTTGTATTATGTTATCTTATGTATATAAAAACCTATGATTCTTATTTAAATGAATAATTTGTTTATGTATCAATGTTTTACTTTACAAACTATATATGTATATGAGACGCCAAACACCACCGATTGACTTCATATTCGCAACATTTGTCAATTAGGTTGCGAGAATGGTTCCTAATAATAGCGCCTACGGTGGCGCTACACTATATCATCCATTCCCTTGACATTGCAGTTTTTTTCTATTTAAAAACATCCCTACAAGAAATGAATGACTGAAACTAACACGTAAACAATTTTTGTACTAACACATTTACAGTTTTTTTCTATTTAAAAACATATGACTGTCATTGTTGGTGTTGTTAAGGTTTAGGAAAGGTAAGTAATTAATTAAATCAAAATTAAATTAAAAAGTTCAAGCTAATTTTTGTTTCTTTAGGATTCTTCAAAATATGCCAGTCACAATTTATTTTTTGCTCGCTTGTGGCCTATTCCTGTTGTATCGTTAACTTAAGATATTGCTGTAGAATCTTCACAAACTTTCAATCTAGAACTTTTATACCTCTTAGGAAACGCAGTTGTGTAAAGAATTATATTGTGCGACAATATGTTATATCCTGGATTTCGATTGTGAATGCTGTACCAGAAAATAATATGGTTATCTATTTGATATTATTGATGGACTTTTTATGGCTTAAGTCTAGTTTAGGGGCGATGCCCCGATCGGTTCAAAATTTTTACCACTTATAAAACTTTTGATTCCAGGGAAATATTTTTTTTGTCGGTCAAGCCTATTTTCCGAGTTATGGACCCCCAAAGTTTTATACTGACTAGTGTATAACTTTGTTATTTAGTATCGGATTTCGACAATATATATATCGTTGGAAAGCTTATTTGAGCACCTATGTGGTATTTTAAAATTTGAAATCCATTAACCCATTATGAACCTATTGAAAATTTTGCATTTTTGTGAGTTATTTTTTTAATATGGGATTATCTCATAAATAGACGCATGTCATGTATGGTTTTATATTAACTGAATAAAAGGTAGGTCCATAAGCTTTGTTTTGATGTATCTCACGACCTTTTAACCCTTTCAGAACCGGATATATTTGGTATTTTATCTTCATTTTTATGCTATACTCTTCATTTATATATATACTCGAAATCCGATACTAAATAACAAAGTTATACACTAGTCAATATCAAAACTTTGGGGGTCCATAACTCGGAAAATAGGCTCGACCGACAAAAAAAATATTTCCCTGGAATCACCCCAAAAGCCCCTACCCCCCCAAAAAAAAACTAAAATATGGTGGCATCGCCCCTAAACTGGACTTGTTCCATTTTTATGATGTTGGAAGATAATACACAAGAAATATAATTGTGTGAAACAACGCTGACACAGTTTATTAAATCGATTCGTAATGATTCCAGTTAAGTGCGCATGGAAGACACTATAAATATATTAATACATGCGCAATCACCAAATGAACTTATTAAGGTAATGCACAGACATTTTATTAAAAATTGTAGCTAGAAACAAAGTAAATCTTCTTTGCAGCATTTTACACTAATCCTTATATCTATCTTTCAGTCTGTTGCCATAACATGGATATGGGAGTTTGTTTTAATTTTTGAATGTTTTAATTTATGCCATTCTGGAATATAGTGTCTGGAATATAATGTTCATAATATGAAGAATATTAAGGAATCTGCAGTATCCGTAAACTACTAAGAAACTACTGATTGCACTAAGGCCCATTTCGAGTGAAAAGTCAGCAAAGTTGTTAAAGTTAAGCCCATTATCCTGTTTCAACATTGTCTCAAAGTTATCACCACGTTTCGGAATTGGTGATATTGTTGTGTTTTTAATATTTAATGGTTATTTTTAATTTTGAATTTGATTTTTAATACAATAAATAAATAATAAGTCGTGTTTCATTATAATCAAGCGTGACCGGTCAACGATGATGGCTATATCCATCATTGTTGACTACTAAACAGCGGTAGAGTGAGCAGTTCAGATATAGATTTGATGGTTTACATACTTTCAGAGGTTCGAGTAAGATGCAAAATCACATGTACACAAAAGTTTCGGCCATTTTTGTCATATTGGCCTTAATAAAATTATAGAAACTTTGTTCTAGCGATGACCGAAACTTCAGTCAGTAGTGACAGTCATATGACCATAACTGTTCTTGTATTATAATGCTGCCTACACACCAGGCAACGGTTGCCTCAACACAGCCACGTTGATCAACCGTTGCCTGGTGTGTAGCTCTGTTGCCCATTGATTTTCGTGTTGTATCAACCGTTGCCAGAAATATCAAAAAGTTTTGATATTTTGCGTTGGTTGAGGCAACCGTTGCTACGTGTGTATCATTGTTTACTGCATTTACTTCTTCAGTTCGTCGAAAACAAGCGAAAAGGAAGGTTCGTGCGAAGTAATGTTAAGCGGAAAGCAGGAAAACAAGAAAATGGCTATTGACAATAATGAAAATTATGTTAACTTTATTAACGAATATAAAAATTTGAGAGATCTATGGGACGTAACTTGTGAAAAATAAAAATTTAAAAATAAGCATACGAACAATTAAAAATATAATATAATAAAAAATTAAATTATACTTTTCCTCCACTTGTGTCTTTTCTGTACCACAGCTACACATAGTAATGAGGTTGCGGCACTCGTTGCCACGTGTGTAGTCAAAAAACAAAACACGTTGCTACAATACATTGAAGCAACCGTTGCCTACACACCGTGTAGGCAGCATAATAGTGCTATGAGTTTCATCTAGAATGCAGCAAAAAAACAACAACAACAATTATTGTATACAAACAAGCCCGGCGTTTTGTTATTTTATAAAATACGCAATAAACGAACCAGTTAAGAAAAATGGAAGATATTATAGAAAATCCAGATTTGCTTCAGCATATATTTCAATATTTAAATTTTGAGGAACATCTTAAAATCACTAAAGTTTGTAGCCGGTTTCGCAAGATTGTGCTAGATTTAATATACAAAAATAAATACTCCAAATTGGAAGTATATAAAACTGCCCAAGGTTACATACTCTCCAACAGTATAGGAAATGACATGGATATGGAAACCCAGGGGTTTGAAATTGCGCAGGAAAATAAAACGCTATTAAATAACAAAAATTTCAAAGAGTTTTTGGATTTAATAAATAATAGAATTAAGAAGCTCGTATTAAACTCGACGATAACCAATTCAAAGCGTTTCCATAATGGTGATAAGAAAAAACATAACTATTGCACTCCCGAAGATTTTGGCATAACATTTGATAACGAAAATAAGTTTCGAAATATAATCGCCATAACATTTCAACATGTAAAGATAAGTGAAGAGGATTTGCTTGATTTAAACGTAAATTGTCCAAAATTAGAGAAATTATGCTTGGATAATTGCTTAAACTCTAATGAGAATACTCTTGTTGTAGGGGATGATATTGAAATGGACATCATACAAAATATGACAGCGTTAAAATCATTGGAAATTATAGAATCAAATCAATATAAAGATCCCAAACTGTATTATGAAATGTATGAAATGCTAACAAAATTAAATATAGAAGATTTAATTATAAATGTTCTACCATTTTCCTTAATTCAAGGAAATACGAAAGAAGGAGATGACGATGTACACAATGCTAAAGGAGGCGGCTGTTTACCAGAAAAAGAAACTCTTAGAAATTCTTGTAAATCATTACGAATTGGACAATTTCCTAGTCAACAAAGTTTTGATAAATTCAATAGTACAATTTTAAATCATTTTGTAAATCTTCAAAGTCTTACCCTGGTAACGACTTTGAACTCTATCATCCTAATCAATGAAGATTTTTTCAATACTCTAGCTAAAACATGTCAACATTTAAAATTGCTAAGACTATCCAATTTCGAAATTAGCCACTTTATACCATTGTACACCTTAAATGAGCTGGTGTTGGATAATTGCATTGGTTTGACTTGGCAAGATTTTAAGCAAATATTAAGTAACATGAAATTGAAGTCGTTTTCTTCTCTACAAATAAAATACATGGGTAATTTTGAATATTTTAATGTTTCCTCAACGTTAGAATACTTTCAGGCCAGTCGTTGCGTGGGCCATCAACTAACAAAACTTTTTGAAATGAATGATGGTAAAAACTTCAAAAATCTATCTACATTAGTTTGGTACGATAATTGTACGAAAATACCCATAAATATTGCCATAAACTGTTTAAAATTAAAAACGCTTATTATAGAACCGTGTCATTTGTCTACGAACAACTTATATCAATTGCAACAGCTAGATAAACTTGTATTTAAAGCTTATCGCAATATAAAATTTTCCAATATATTGGAAATTTTAAAACATCCTACTTTGAAATATTTAACTTTAATACAATTAAAAAAGAATGATGATTTGTGCAATTTTGATGATGATTTTATAGATTATGATATCAACGATAAGGCTCTCAAAGAGTTCGAAGCTATGACAACCAATTTACTATTTGTCAACATTCCGTATAATAAAGATTTTGAAAAAATTCAGGATTTATGGTTAAAACTGCTAAGTCATAATCCTAAGTTGTTACTAATGATACGTTACGATAGAAAAATATATAATAATTACGATTTCTTAAGAAAAATTGTATTTCATTTGAATTTCCCCAGTCGTTTGCAAACAATTAAAATATGCGGTTATAACATCGGTAATATTATAATTTGTTAACATCTTAAATTACAGTAAAACTAATTGCTTTTTTTTTTTGTTCTTTTTAGAATTAAAAGAATTGAGGGAACATTTTGAAACTACCACCGATAAGCTGAACTCATTTTCTAAGCAGTATCTATTTGGAAAACAAGAGGGTTACATTTTACTTTAAAACTATTCATCATACATTAAACGAACATACATATTTATATTAGGGCTCTTTGCAATGTGGTTCGTGCTTATTCTTAAGTAAAATTAAATTACAAATAAAAATTTAAGTTTTTTTAGCCAATTATTTTAAGAATATGAACGTTAATATATTTTAGTTTTTAACTAAGATAAAGTTTAGAATAAGTATAACCAATATGCACACAGCCTAAACAATTAAACAAAGACTTATACATTATTCTATTTTAAATCTTATATTTCTTTCAGAATTTTACAATGACTGAGTTATTTTTTAAGGAAAATATCAATAATTTTATACATGAAACTTTAAATAAACTTTTATATTGTAGTAAATAAAATTACATACATCAATTTTAGTTTTATAATTTTGAAAGGATTGCAAGGAATTAAATTTTCGTAGAAATAGGTTTTTTCTGCTAGTATGCAGAACAATTTTTATCGAGTCAAAATATCAATGTAATCGTAAAATTTTCAATTTAAAATGAGGTAAATTTGTTAATCAACGAACTCAGAATATACAGTCAGTAACAACACAATGGAAACTTTTAACAATGTATATTTTTGACGACTGGAACGGTTAATACCAAAAAATTTGATCATAAAATTAAAAACTTTCTAATTTTAAAATTTATGTTTCATTTATGTAAAAAAGTAAAAATATTAACATAAAATAGCTAACTTCAGAAAAATTAAACAAAACTTAAAAAAAGTATTAAATTTTTTTCTGTTGACAAAACAATGGAAACCTTTACTATACAATAATTTAAAACTTTCCCTATATTTTTATGCCGTTTCCTTTTCTAACAAAAAATGTCGCACTTTATTTGCACTTTTTTCAAAAAGTGTATTTTTTTATATATTCTAAATAAGAGCAACCTTATCTTATACATCAATCCAAAGGTCTCAAAGAGCTGTGTTCATAAATGCAAAAAATATTCAAAAAAGGGGAACAATGGGGAAACATTCTCACACTATGACCTGAAAGAAGCCTATGGCTGCAATTTTATGCGATTTACGAGTGCTCGACTTTGATACCTTTCAATTGATGTATAAGATAATGTTGCTATTAATTCAGAATATAAAGAAAAATACACGAAAAAAATGGAAATAAAGTGCGACATTTTTTGTCAGAAAAGAAAACGGCATTTGTTCCAACATTTTTTGTTGGATATTGATTATTTTTTTTAGTACTGCTTCACAACGCCGAGGCATGTAGTCAATTAATTGATGATGTCCATTGAAATTTTGTGCCACTCCGAATTAACTGCCTCTATGAGATCTGTCTTGTTTGTGTAATTTTACATAGACTTTCTATGGCATTGAAATCTGGTGATTGGGCTGGCCATTCCAAAATAACTTTGGAGGTGTGTTTTGGGTTATTGTCTTGTTGGAAGTTCCAGACCAAGGGCATATTTTCCTCCTCTTTTGGATACTTTACGTCACTTAGAAATTGCCTTTATCCAATTACAGTTAAAGTATCATTTACTACATGAATTAGACCCATTCCTTGGAAAGAAAAACAATCACAAACCATAATATTGCCACCGTCAAACTTAACTCTTTTCTTTGTCTAGTCTTTTTCCCTTTGGTCGTCTTACAAACGTTCTTCCATCATGGCCTCTTAAATTAATCTTGAACTCATCTGAAAAGAGAACAGGGGCCAAATCACCGCTTCGATATCGAGTAAAATCATGCGAAATTGCATGTTTTGATTTATTATTTAAAGACGACGGATAAACGTCAGACCTGGTTTCACTTTTACTCTTAACTAGGGCCATAATTAGTTAACAGTGACGGAGTAAAATTATTTTTAGTATTTTATTTTGGAAAATAAAAAAATAATTTCACTGTATTCCATTTCCATCTTGACCAATTCATGTTTTCTTAAACAAAATTTGTGCGATCCAGACGAATTTTCTATCAGTTTCTTCACATGACGATAATAAGCAAGATTAGCCTCAATTGCTCGTTGCGAAACAGTTCGAATACAAATTTTTAGTTTCTGATTGTTAATGACCACTCTAGGTAACATTTATAAGACTACCTTGGTATTAAATTGTCCTGTTTTTCACTCGTTTTACGGGGCCTGTGCCTAAATGCTGAGTCTTTCACCATATTTGTGGATCATAGAATATTTTGCTTAAGACCAGCAGAAAAAACATCTATTATTCTGGTACTGAACTCTTTTTAAAAGTCTAATTTTGCCATTATTTTATAATAATTAATTATAAGATTGAAACATAAAGTATAATTGTATTTAAAAAACTGGCAAAAGAATGGGCCAGAAACCATATACATACATATATAACGGTTAAGATTTTATACATTTCTTGTATTTTTTATTGTTTTAATCAACTCTGGTACAAAAGTTTAAAAGTTTCCATTGTTTTGTCATCACTAAAAATATTTTTTTTTCGTTTACCAATTTTTTTAAATTGTATTCTTTGTAACAAAGAGTGATTTCGCAAAAAAGCACAACGCGAAATTTTTAAAAATAAAATTGGCAAATTTATAATTTTGTAAAATGTTCTAGTGTCAACCACTGTATGCAAAACTTACGAAATTAACAGGTAAACATGACTTATTTCTGTAAATAAATTCAAACATTTCTGCTTCACCTTTGATTAAATATTAAGAAAGAACATTGAAACCGATATTAGATCCCGAATCATTTAATTTTAATTGTTTGATCGGCTTTAGAAGTTTCACAATGAAATATATGTAATAAATTGTACAGATAAATTTTTATTTTCATATATGTATCAAAATATATGGAGTCAACATTTTGTAAAAAAATATAATTGACCTTAAGATATTTTTTGTACATATAACAAATTCTTATTAAGAAAACTTTCAGAAAATGTTCCAATTTTTGATACTGTGACAACCTGAGAGCTTATAAAACAATTTTTTGTCTATAATTTAAACGCTTTTTTGATACGTACATAATTTACTTTATTCTTACAATCAAAAGTGGATGCACATTGTTATGGTTTTTTATAATCACTTTCAGCAATAATAATTAAACACTGAAAACCTCAGATGTTTCCAAAATACACTTTTAACACACGAACAAGCACCACCTTGTATAGGTTTTAAATCCCAATGATGACAGTTGTTGTAGTTTTACTGATTTTAATTATAGAAAGTTTACTAATTTTAAAGAACAGCTAGTCTAAGCCTTCTTGGTTGGTTTCGATAAATCCTCCAAGGCTTTCATTTCAGCAGCTGCACTACGTTTCTTTTCCTCGGCCAATTTAGCATCGCGTATAACCTTTTGTTGCGCTTCGATTTCGCGAATCTTTTCTTCCTTCTTAGACAAACGGTTTTGATGGAAGGCACCGTAGCCGATGCCAACGGTCAATAATGACCATCTGCCGAATTTGATTAAAGGAGAGACACGTACAGGAGCTTGAGACATTTTTATTCTGTTCGAATGTTATGTAATGTGGCTAACGAGGAATAGAGAGAAAATCTAAAAAGGAATAATATCGTAATAATTAACAATTTTATTAAACTTTATTAATATATTGTATTTTAATTTAATACTGTACTTCTTTCAAATTTTATTTAATAAATTTAATAGTTATTCAACGACATTTACCTACAATCTCAAATTTTGCGAACAAAAACCAAATTCACAAGAGACGATTGAAAAACTTTCTAACCTCAATATAATGAAGGCGAGCTGTCAAAGTGATTTAAAAAACGAATGTCTACGGAATGAAAGAATAAGAAAATGTAATTAAGTGGCATCTATTGAGATGAAGCCAAGTTAGTGTTTTTTCTAAGTTTTTTATATGTAGAATTAAGCAATTTATATTTATAAATTTTAATGGTTGTTTAGAATAAAGTTTTAGAGTTTCACAAGATTCACAAATATCATTAAAATAATAAATATGAATAAAATAATGAGGAAATTCTTAAACGCTATCAGAGCTTCGTAAGAATTAAATAACACTTTAATTCAACAAAAATGCTATTCAGCTTAACATTTTTATATTCAAATTTCAGTTGCAAAACCGGGGCCAAATCACCACATTCAATATCGAGTTAAATCAATCGAAATTGCATATTTTGATTTATTATTTTAAGAAGACGGATAAACGGCAGACCTCGTGTCATTTTTCATTTTAACTAGGGGCCATAATTCGTTAATTGTGACGGAGTAAAATTATTCTAAGTACATAATTTATTTTGAAAAATAAAAAAATAAAATCGACGAAAAAACTTCGATAACGAATGCGGTGATTTGGCCCCAGGGCTATATATTATTAGAGTAGCATTAATGAGGAATATTAACACAATATTAAAAGTTGAAGGAATTTGGAAAACTTTCAATTAATATTTGGATCTTTTTTTAATTTTTTCAAAAGTGAATGAAAAAACAGGATTTATTTTAAAATCTTAAATATATATATATATATATTCTTCCTTTATTTACATATTTTAACAAATTTGATATTTACATATGAGATCTTATCTTTACATATAGATATTGCAACAAATAATACATAGGATCTAAAGATATTAAATAGTTTTTATTTTATTTTTTAATGATTTTTAAAGGAAAATGGGAGGAAAAAACCTTTATATGATTTAATATATTCAAATACTATCTGAAAATGTTTATATGCTTATAGGAGGTTTATTAGTAATAATAGACCTCTATAAGCATATAATTTTCAATTTGGTGATTTCTTTTTTAATTTTACGTTATTTCTATACATTCTCTTAGCAGTGGGTAAGGGGAATTTTCAATTTTGGCAAAGTAATTGTTATTAATCCTTGATATGAAATCGATAATTTTTTCATAACCGGTTTCTTCATGAAGAAGATTTGTAGGATACCTCCAGTGCTTTTTATATATCATTTTAAGACATTTGTTTTGTATAATTTGTAAGCGTTTTAGGTGGCAGTTGGCAGCGTCACTCCAAATAGGACACGCGTATGTTAATATCGGCCTTATAACACTTTTGAAGAGTAGATTTTTGTTTTGGTGGTTTAGAAATGACCTTCTATTTAGTAGTGGCCATAATGCTTTAAATGATTTTATAGCTTTTTGGCACGTAGCCATAATATGTTGTTTAAATGTAAGCTTTTTGTCCAAGACAACTCCGAGATATTTATGGTATTATTTCCAATAAGAAGGTGACGTCTTGGCAGTCTTTTGGGAGATTTGTTGAATGGAAAAATTATTGCTTGGGTCTTGTTTGGATTAATTTTGATTTTCCATTTGTGGAAATATTTACTGCAATTTACAAGTCCCTTTTCCATTTTCTTCAGGAGTGCACTTGTAAGTTTGTTTGAAGAAATTAACGCAGTGTCATCTGCGTAATAGGCAATTTTCATATATTTTGGGACTTTAAAATCGGATGTATATATCGAGTAAAGCAATGGCGACAAGACTGATCCTTGAGGTAACCCTGAGGTAATGGTTTTTTGAGTTGATGTTTCATTATTAATTGCAACTTTAAAACTCTGTCGTGAATGAAATCTGAAATAAGTTTACATAGATATTTTGGTATATTTGCATCAAGAAGTTTAAATAAGAGGCCATTGTGCCAAACGGTGTCAAACGCTTTTTCAATATCTGACAATATTACACCCGTTGAACGTTTATTGTTTTTATTGGTGATTATTTGATTTTTAATTCTGTTTATTTGGTGAGTAGTGCTATGTCCTTTTTTAAATCCAAATTGTTCTTTAGCAACAATAGAATTGGTCGTTACAAATTCACTAAGACGAGAATGTAGAATTTTTTCAAATATTTTACCAAAGTTACTTAATAGACTGATAGGTCTGTAGCTGTTTGGGTTAGTTTTTGGCTTGCTAGGTTTGTTAATAGCTATAACCTTAGCATTTTTGAAATGGTTTGGGAAATAGTTGAGTTTGATGCAGCTGTTAAATATTATAACCAGTAATTTTAAAGCTTTAATTGGTAGTTTCTTTAAAAGCAGGTTGGGAACATTGTCAAAACCAGGGGATTTTGAGGGTATTATTGATGAGACAATATTCATTACTTCTTCAAGAGTCAACCTGCAAGGCCATTGACCTTTTAAGTGTACATAAAATGGGGCGATGGTCTGATGGTATTTCGTAATCCATTGTTTTTACGTCTATATTTAAAGCGGAGTTGCTTAAAATAATATCGACTGTGGATGCTTCGCGATTGTGTTGATGGGGGAATAGGGTTGGACTATTAGGATAGTGAATAAAAAAATTGATTGATTGCTGTAGGTTGTTGAGTGCGATTCCTGCAGTATTATTTGAACGACAATTCCATGAACAATGTTTGGCATTTATGTCACCAAAAACTATATATTCTTTGGTGGAAGGTGTTAGGTTCAAGATATCAGCACAGAAGTTATGAGTATATCTTGGTGAATATAACGAAGATACAACAATAGGTCTATTATTTATAATAACTTCAATTGAGATGTTTTCAATTGATGAGGTGTTTGAAATAAAGAGGTTTTTATGAGCGACAGATTTATGAATTAACAGAGCTACTCCTCCTCCTCTTGCATCTGTTCTGTCACTTCTATATAAATAATAATTTTTAAAATAGGGTCTATGATTTTCTGAAAAAAAAGTTTCATTCAAAGACGCTATTTTAATATTTTCTCGTTCAATTAGTATCTCAAATTGTTTTAATTTAGAAAAGTTTGAAATGCCATTAGCATTCAAGTGAAGCATTTTGAATTCGTTTAAATTATTAGTATAATCCATGGGCGTATTTTACCATTGACATTACAACTTTGATTTGTTGTACTTTTGAGGTGCACCTATGCAAATCATCCATAGCTGTAGTGAAAATATCAAAAAGCTCATCAATGCTAAATAAATCGTTGTTTGTTTTCAGCTGGTTAGCATATGTAGCTTTGCTGTTATTATTGATGTTATTGTTACAATTTGTGTTGTTGTTACTTAAATTTGGGAAATCAACCTTTGATTGAAATGAAATATTTTGTTGTTGCCTGCTGTTGTTATGACTTTTGGAAGTTACTCTTGTTCTAGTTTCCAAATAGAGAGAACGTAACGGACAGTTGATGTCGTTTGCAGAGTGATCAGTTCTCTCTTTTCCATGTTTTTTGCAATTAAAGCATGTAAAAACAGCTGGTCTTTTTTCATTTGTGTTAAACGGACACACACTTATATGATGTTGTTCTGCACATATCATACATGCAGCACTTCGATGGCAATGTTCACCGCCATGGCCATACATTAAGCAGTTCCAGCATTGAGTTGGTTTATTTCTGGACCTAGATTTGTATTTTTTCCAAGAAATTATGATATTGGAAATTGTCCTTACATTTTTTAAGGCAGTTGGGTTAAAATTTTTACGAACAAATTGAACTTTGTAAACAGCATTGTTGTTCGAACTGAATTTGGTGACTATTTCAGCCACCGAAGAAGGGGATAGGTTGTAGTTTTTTAACTCTTCGGTGATGTCCTCAGAGTTTATGCGGGGTAAACCGTGTAGAAAAGTTGTGTATAACCTATTATCTTTGGAGCCATATGAATGAAACTCCATTTTACTCTCTTTAAGAATTTGCTTATAGCATTCGTACAATTCTTTAGTTGGAGCAAATATTTTGGTACCAATTGAAGTACGTTTGAAAATACAATCTTTACCAAGTAGTTTTCGTATTTCTGCAAATGAGGCGTTGGCTTCTACAACTATAGGTGGAGGTTTGTGTTGTTTAATATCATTAATATTTGATGCAGGAGTTACGTCCATATCATTGAGGCCAGCAAGCAGGCTAAATCTGTTGCTGGAAGTTGACGCGATGTTCGGGTTAACAAAACCCGGAGGAAGTCTTGTCATCTTCTTGTTCACAAGCTTTCTTTTTGATGAAGATCTGGCCCTTCGGGCCATCGCTAAATTTTTATTCCTGTTTTAAGCTGGATTGTCTACCACGTGAGTTCAAATGAGATCAAGAATAGGCAATTGCAAAAACAAAAGTATACACTTGTTATTAATTTTAAATAGTTGTACTCTAAGCGCTTTAATTATTTACACGACCGTTCGTAAAGAGAATTAGATTCGAACTCATGTGTTCCTTAAGGTGCGTTCAGACTACGCAAATATTTGACCAAATAAACGTAACCCCTAAACCGGCACTTACAAAAGAAAAACTTAGGTATATTAACATTTTTGTAAGGTTGTAATAAATTAAGGTAACAAAACTTTTTTTTTTTTTTTTTTGTTGTATTGAATAATGACCGCCTATTTTTCCCACATTTTATTTCGAATTTATCTTAACATAAATTCATCTTTTCAAATATATCAAACGTTTTGTTTCGTAGCGTCTGGAATTTTATTCCGAGAATATTTTAATTAAAAACTAATGCGTTGCGTTTTAATTTAGCGTTACACGTTACATTAGAAACATTTTAATCCAAAAACAAACTCATTTAACCCTAATTTGGACTCCAAGTCATTGCAACATACCCGGAAACGAATATGCCGACAGGGCAGCAAAAACTGCACAACGATCCCCCCTAATAACTACGGATAATTATAACACAAAAGACCTCCAAAAATATATCAAAAATTATTACACAAAAAAAGACAAAACTTATAATATGACATCAAACTGGTATAAAGTCATCAACCAAGATAAAATCAATATAAAACATTTTATAAGCGGAGATATTAACAAACTAACAAGAGATATAACCAAATTTCTAAGAATTCGTTTAGGTCATACCAAATACACACATGGACCCCTTCTTAAGATCCTAAACATACCAAGATGCAGTTGTAACATCATATATCCTTCCTCTCCCGAACATTTCCTATCTCACTGCCCACAACACCAATTCATAAGACAACAAATTTTTAAGGAAAAAAATCCCTTGAACATGATCTCAGCTCCCACCTTTGATAACATTAATATTGTAATTGATTTTCTTAAAAAATCCAGCATCTATAATTTTATTTAAAATTGCATTTATCTAATTTAAGACGAGCTGAAAGCCTTAGAAGCTATTGCTCTTTGTACCATAAATTAGCTTATAAATTTTAAATTGTAAGTTAATTCTAATAAATAAATAAAATAATTTAGCGTTTTCGGGAAAGACTAATTAGTTCGCATCAATGGTTGAGATGTTTGTTTATAAATTGTTTGACACTTTAACGAAATTAACCTCAAACGTAAATATTCGAAGTGCTCTATTTGCCACGGATTTTTGTGCTAAATTTTTTATTTTTAAGTTAGAAAACATATTTGATAAAAAAAAATTAGATTTCATTAAGCAACATGAGTAGAAATTATCAGGAAGATCAACATAATGAAATTGAGGCCCTTGAGTCCATATATTTTGGCGATATGAAAAGTAAGTTTTTTCACGTCTTAAAAATCTTGTTACAAGTTTCTCCGTTTTTTAGTTCTGGAAGTAGAGCCGTTGCACAAATTCCAAATACCCATTGCCACAGAAGAATATGACAAAGATCAGGAGAAAAATGGCTTAGCTTGCTACTTAGTGTTCACTTACACGCCCACTTATCCTGATGAAGCTCCGCGCGTAGAAATTGATGAACCTGTTAATTTTGTAGATGGTTATGAAAGTAGACTTTTGGAGCATATAAATAAATCGATAGAGGAATTTATAGGCATGGAAATGATATTCAGTTTAGTGAGTACTGCCCAAGAATGGTTAAATGAACGTTGGGATGAATTTAAAAAGGCAAAAGAAGAGGAAGTCGAACGTAAACTAATGGAAGTTGAAGAAGCTGAACGCAAGAAATTTGAGGGTACACGTGTAACCGTAGAAACTTTTATGAAATGGAAATTAGAATTTGAAGAAGACATGGGTATAGCTGCCAAGCGTGAAAAATCGTCAGAATGTAAAAAACTCACCGGTCGGGAGCTGTTTATGCGTGATACCACGCTTAATGATTCTGATATTAAATATCTTTTGGAAGCTGGTGACAGTATTGAAAATGTTAAAATTGATGAAACTCTATTCCAAGGAATTGGTGACATTGAATTGGATGACGACGATGAGGACGATGAAGATTGGCAGCCCGATGACGATGAGGATTAAATTGAACAAAAACTACTCTTCCTTTTCAACGTATTTTGAGTTTAAGCATTTTCTCCAAATTTTTTTTTATATATACTCGAACATATATAAAAAAAGAACATTATTTGTTTTTGTTTTGGTAATTTTTAATTAATGTGAAACATAATAAGTAATCGCATTAAACTAAAATCATTTAAAAAACATTTTTTTGTTTTTCTTTTACAAAAAGAACTTTAATCTAAATTATTGTTAGTGGAAGCAATTTCCGACAGTTGGATACCAGCACTGACCGTCTCAATATCATCTAAATTGAATCCATCATCATCGGATTCATTAGCCGATAAGGTCTTTATTCTCGTTGGTGGCTGTCCAGCTTTTACGGGTGGCGGTAGATTTTCTCGGCCACAATCTAATTTTTGCCACGAACCGGGTTCTAACTTAGGCATTGTTATCTCTACTTTAGTTCCATACATTTGTGCGGTAGTTTTTTCCACATTAATTATCTGAAAATTGAAAATCCAAATAATTAAACTGAGGATTGTTTGAGTACTGAATAAGAAATATTGAGAATCCTACTATTGGAATGTAAATTTTGTTGCATAGAAATTTTAAGACCAAATAAAATTTGATAAATTTAACTTGACGTCAGTCTTTATATTATAAATGATAAACTTTTTCGACTGCTAAAAATTGTTTTCAAAACTTAAAAAATATCGCGAAGTTAACAATTTTTAATCAATTGTGTAAAAAATAACAACCGATATGAAAAATATATTAGTCTTAAAATTATGTAAAAATATTTTCTTTTACTTACACCTCTTAATTCCAAATCAATTTCAAATTTGGCATTTTCTTGATCCGGAAACATCAAAACACAATGTAATCGCACCGGATTTACTTCAATTAAACTCTGAGCATAATGATATTTTTTGGCATATATAGAAACAATAACATTTGTGGCCGTTTGATGCCAATCATAGCGACACTGGACTACTTTTTTATCATCATTATCATTAATGTATTTATGTTGACCATAAACACAACCTTTTTGTGCAATAAATACTGCAAAGTCGGAAGTTTTCTTTTGGCAGCAAGACCAATATTTCATACCCTCATGAAAAATAGGAACACCAGAATGATATCGACATTCTTCGTTATCAGAGTTAGTGCCAGTATACGAGTATGTACAGCCAGAATTTTTGCAAGAAGTACCGACCGAGATTTCACTTCAAAATAAAAACAAACAATTAGATTTTAAGTTATTTTTATATTTACTAAAACAATATTTTTATTTTAAAACAAACTTACTCTATATTTACAGCATCATATTGCACTGGACTTTTCGTAATCAAATTATCAATAAGATCTTTTAAAGCTGGTGCTACTTTAGCATTAATTTCTGTCATGGCTGTGTCAACTGGTGGCCTTTCCATGGACTCTCTTATAGGAGCCCTAACTACAATAACCTCATCTTTGTTGTCATCTTTAGGAGGCTTTTCTGGTTCTGGTGGTTTAACATTTGAATGCTTAGCTAGAGTACATCCTTTTATACTTAAAAATTCAGTAAAATCTACAGATTTCTTATTACAACAAGACCATCCTTTATAGGCATCGTGAAAGAATGGTTCTCCCGGGTGGTATTGGCAAGAATCTTAAAAAAATTACACAGAAATGAGTTAAAGAAAGTTCTAGATCTGTTTATATTTTCACACTGTTCATATGAATAAACAAAACCATGTGCAACTTTGATAACACTTTGAAGGGATTTACCCTCAATTTTATTGTGTGGAAAAAAAAATTCAATTAATCTTGTATTTTATAAAATAAATTAAAATTTTGAATTTTGTATATTTCATAAATTTTATGGTTAGAATTTATCTTATTCTTCTACTTACCATCATTGTTGTTTGTAGGATCAAATTCTTGGCCGCAACCTCTATTATAACAATGCAACATCATTTTTTTGTGATAAATATTTATTAAACTTTTTACTTTAAGTAATAATTTATAAGAAGTTTGTTTTTAAATGCACTATTTCCTCTTCGGAAGATACAATTCAATACAAGCAAATGTTGATCATATGTTTTTATTTTAAGAATAATTGAGTGAAGCAAAATCAGCAATAAATTACAGAGTTGCACTTAACAAAACTTGCCAGATGATATGAAATATTAAAAATCGCACAAATAATATAAAAACATATTCGTATAATTGAATTTAAATATTATATTACGTAAAGAATCCAGAGGAGGTTTGCTGATATTTGTAACTACCAACAAGTGAGAAAATTATAGTCGGTCTAGACCGACTATACGATACCCTATACCATGGTTTAGATACCCTATCTCGTCGGTCCAACTAATAGGATATAGAAAATAAGCATAAACCTAATTTGAGTGGAATTGTTATTAATTTTTTTGGCTGCAGATATGAAAAAGTCCATGTCGGATGGACCGATCCTGACCATATTTGGTAAAGTCACTTACATATATTTTGAAAAAATATATACAAACCTAATTTGAGAAAAATCTGTGCAATATTTTTGTTTTTTGATAGATTTAAGTGAAAATCGGGAAGCAGCTTCATATGGGGGCTATGACAAAGAATTGCCATATGGGGTTTATTTTTGGAAAAATGATAAATAGATGTAATAAACACACACAAACCCAATTTGACCGAGATCTATATGATAATTTGGATCTTATGGCAATTTAAGTCGATTTCATAGGGGTCATTTGTATGGGGATTAGGTCTGAATATGGACCTATTTTCACCAATTTCAAAAGCATTCATCCTATGGCCGATGAAAGCTCATATACCAAATTTCATTAAAATATATTCATATTTCCGACCTGTAGTTTGGAAACACAGACGGACAGACGGATGGATGGAAAGTGATTATGAGTCGATCGGTATAATAAAAGATGAGTCTAGATCAACAGCAGCACAAAGTCATTATACCCAAACCACATAGTGGTATAGGGTATAAAAATATTTGACATAAACACCCATCTTTTATTATACCGATCGAGTTAGAATCACATTCCGAGTCCTGTAATCAAAATGCAGTTCGCATATGTGAATATATTTTGATGAAATTTGGTATATAAGCTTTTATCTGTCAAATTGAAATTGGTCAAAATCAATGTATGTATGTTCGGACCTAGTCCCTATACAATTGAACCCTATGAGATCGACATAAATTACCATAAGATCCAGATTATCATATATATCTCGGTCAAATTTGGTTTGCGTATGTTTATTAGAAACATTAATCACACTTCTTAGTCATAGCCCCTTTTATAAAGCTGCTTCCCATTCTTCACTTAAATCTATCAAAAAAACAAAAATATTGCACATATTTTTTTGGTTTGTATAAGTTTTTGCCACTCCACTCTGCAGATGACATATATCAGTTTTTTATTCCATTTGTAAAGCAACGAAAAATTAATTGGCGACTCCATGAAGTACTTATTCGTCTGTCTGTTTACCTGTTGAAATCACGCTTATTCATAAAATAAACCATTTATCTAGGCAAACTTAGGATAATATTATTTGCCGTTACTTCGAGCAGATTGGTATTTATAATGGGCATCATTTTGAAAAGATATAGCTTAAAAATGGAGGCATTTATAAAAATAGCTGGAAATTCAGTGTATTTGTTGTATTAAGTTTAGTATAAATTTTACGAAATTGTTACTTTTTAAAATATTTTATTTACATTTGTTTTTGTTTTTATATTTTTTTTTTTTATATTTTTGTATATGTATTTAATTTTATTAAAGTCTAATACAGTAAAATAAAGCTGGAATAAGCTTCGACAACTATTTTTATATATTAAGGAATTAACGTATATTTTGTTATTTAACGAAATCAAAAATAAGTATTTAAAATTTAGTTTGTTGTACTAAATTTTATACTTGTCTTTGGATTTTTACACCCTACTAGCAGATTCCAGCGCTCGAAATTCGAGTCAATTTCTAGGCAGCTTTATTTTGCAACTTAGCCAATTCACAAACCAACACTTTTATGGTTTATTATTATTGTGAATGAAGATGACAAACTCATTAACAATCACATTAACAAATTTAATAAACACACACATAGCATATGTATAATTTTATGTATGTGTTAGTAGCAACTTTAAATGCAATTTACTCAAAATAAATGAAAATATTTCAAAATCTGTATACCTAGGGAACAGCTAAAAAGAAATATCTTTCAAATAATATAAGTTTGGTCAAAATCGGGATAGAACGGTAGAACAAAAGATCGGTCACAAAAAATCGCCTAGCCTATTAATATTATTAATAAATATTAAATATTTAACCTAGACTCATCTTTTATTATACCAATCAACTCGGAATAACTTTCCGATTTAGCGATGTCCGTCCGTCCGTCTGTCTGTCTGTGTGTCCATGTAAACCTTGTAATCAAACTACAGGTTGCAAATATGAATATATTTTGATGAAAATTAGCTAACAATGTGTCTTTATTATATGCCTCCATCCTTTTACGAATCACCCTTGTTCTGGCTTCACCGACGCATACGTCAAACTTAAAATCATAATGTCCCATCGCCTTTGTACACAAGAACATCTTTCCTTTGACCATAACAAACGTTTTTCATTTGAAGCGCAGAAAGATAGGGCTTTTCTTTGGCCTAAAAAATGTTTGATTTTTAATAAATATTTTTAGCAATGCCAGAATCACTTTCTGAGTCGATTTAGCGATGTCCGTCCGTCTGTCCGTGTGTGTCCATGTAAACCTTGTAATCAAACTACAGGTCGCAAATGTGAACATATTTTGGAACGCTATTGAAATTGGCGAAAATCGGTGCATGTTCAGATATAGTCCCCATATAAATGACAGCTATGAAATCGACCTAAATTGTCTTAACATCCAAATTATCACATAGATCTGGGTCACATTGGGTTTGTGTGTGTTTATTACACCCATTAATCAATAGTCCAAAAATAAGCCCTATAGGATAATTCTTAGTCATAGCCCCCATATAAAGCTGCTTCCCTATCTTCACTTAAATCTATCAAAAAAAAAAAAAAATATTACACAGATTTTCCTCAAATTTGGTTTGTTTGCAAAAAAAATTTTGTTGTTGTTGAACTTTTTCATATTTTTCATAAAATTAATAACAATGCCACTCAAATTTGAATTATGCTTATTTTCTATATCCAATTAGTTGCACCTAAGAGATAGGGTCACTAAACGCATGGTATAGGGTATCGTATAGTCGGTCTAGACCGATGTAATTTTCTTAATTGTTTTAAATTATAGCCGCTAAAGCTCTTTTATCACGAAAACTTTTTTTGGAGACCCGGCCTCTGCTTGCAATGTGATTGTTAGTTACAATTAGGGCTGTGGAGTTGTCAAAAAATTCCAACTTCGACTCCATTCGCTAAAATTTTTAAGGTACGACTCCGACTCTGACGCCGACACCGAGTCCGACTACTACCCCAAATCTGACTCCTAAGTGTATATACATATCGTTACCTTAATTTAGAAAGGACGTAACTGACAATTTTTTTGAAATAGCGTTTTTTCCATATTCGTATAGAAAAACATGAAATACATCGTTACTGAAAAAATTAGTGTGCTTTGAAAAAAATTAACGGTTTTATAAGCAATTTCAAAAAGACGTAACTGATTTCAAAAAAAATCAGTCTTAATGTAAATGTGCTCTTAGTAGGCATTGTATTTCTTAATAGTTGAATGTTTAGTTTGAATTCCGGAATGCTTATGGGAGAGAGAGGCAGAGTAGACAAACGCCATGTTGCTTTATTTTGTTGGTGTTTTCAGTTATAATGTAAATGTGCTCTTAGTAGGCATTGCATTTCTTAATAGTTGAATGTTTAGTTTGAATTCCGGAATGCATGAGTCAGTGTAAGTTTCATTTGTGTACAGAGCGTTCAGAAGTAAACTGTAGTGTTCGAATAAATAAAATTTATAACTAAAATGGACTGTGTGAATGAAAACTCAAATGGTGAAAATGAAAGTCCAGATGATGTTACTCGCAAGAGAAAAAAAATTGCAAACAAACTTGAATGGAAGAGTGTAGCAAATAGAAATTATCGAATGAAAGGTGTACAATATACGGGTATGGAGAACAATAATATTTCCGAAAAGCCTTGTAGAAATATCTAAATCTAAATATTGTGAAAAAAGTGTCGCACGCGACGAGAAATTTTTGGTGCGTTTTGGGAGATGTCTTGGGACCAGAAACGATTGTATGTGACCAACCTTGCAAAATTCGTAGAAAAAAAAAGAATTTTCTCCGAAAATTCCAGACGATCCAACTCAATTGAATATTATTTGAGATATGAACCAAAGCGATTACAAGTGTGCCGTACAATGTTTCTTTCGACATTGGGATTACACGAAAAAATGGTTCGAAACTGGATCGGTACCTGCGGAAAACACGGCACGCAGATAAGTCCTGAAAAATCGTCATACGAGATAGGCGACGAGCCTATCTAAAGAAATTCCTGGATGATTTGCCTAAAATGGAGTCCCATTATTGCAGGAAAAATACTAAAAGACTTTACTTTGAAGGAAATTTTTCCTTGTATCAAGAACTGTACAATCTTTACCTGTACCAATGTGAAGCTAATAACGAACATTCAAACATGAAAATGTCATATCCCATCTTTTCAACTATTTTAAAAGAATCAAATCTATCAATATTCAGACCTAAGAAAGATGAATGCGATGTCTGTGTGCAACATAAAGTGAAAAATTATCCGGATGAAGAATATGAAAAATATAGAAGGGAAATAGAGCTGATGCGCCTAGAAAAACGCAATGATATAATAAACGCTGAGGATGGATTATGTGCAACGTTTTGTATGGATACCTAAGCTGTAAAATTAGTGCCTCAGTTAAATGCAAGTGCTGCGTATTTCAAAATGAAGTTACAGGTCCATAATTTCACGATATACAATGTCGTGACACATGAGTCATACAACTACGTATGGGATGAAAGTGATGATCACCTTGTGGCATCAGTGTTCGCAACAGTCATTATAAAGCATTTGAAATGTTTCATAGCTAAATCGCCAGAAATTCATCACATAATCATCTATTCCGATGGGTGTTTCTATCAAAATATAAATGCCATTTTATCAAATGGTTTGCTGGCTTTCTGTGTTGAAACCAACATTAACATCGAGCAAAAGTATTTAGTTAGTGGACATACCCAGATGGAGTGTGAAGCTACATACTCTCTTATTGAAAGGAAAGTTGGTAAAAAGCAGCTAAATCTTCCATCTCAATTTGTGCAACTCATCCGAGAGGCAAGAAAATCTCCATCACCGCTACAGGCAATCCAACTGGATTATACTTATGTTCAAGACTTTGAAAGTATTCCTAAGAAATACTCATCCATTCGGCCAGGTGAGAACAATTTTTGGGTTGGAAATGTTTATAGTAAACACAAATCAAACTTTGACTTTTCAGCTAAACGCCAAGGGGATCCTACCGTAAACATGCTGAGGGCTTTGGCATACGACCCTTCTGAAGTAATATATTTTAAGACAGATATATGTAAGGAATATGAGCTTTTGCCACAAAGAGTAAACACACGCCTTGTACCCACAGCTCCAGGCAGATTATATGAAAACAAGATACCAAAAAATGTTACCTGTAGACTGTCACGCTTTTTATGAAAATTTACATTATAACAATTAATTAAAGTACCTTTTATATTTCTCTTTATTCAAATCTATTCATTTTACTGAAATAAATCTTAATTTTTGTTAAAACTTGATTTTTAAAATTAATTTGACTAAATGTAAACGTTTTACAAAAGCCCTAACTAACATTTTTTTTCAAACAATTGAAAATCAAAAGGCCCTATGTAACATAACATTATCAAATGTTGAAAAAATACAAAAAAAATTTGCACGCAATATTCGCCTCTGTTTTTTTTATTCAAACTGCATCAAAACTTTTTTAAAATATCTGAAATTCTGACATATATTCAGTTTTTTCCTCCACATGTAAAATGTCAGATACGTCCTTTCTAAATTAAGGTAACGATATACATAATTTTTTATAAAAACTGTGATAATTATGTTATGGGTAATTGATGCCAGTGATATATTTGATATATTTTATTTATTTTTATTAATTCTTTTAATAATAAAATTAACAAAACTTCAAAAAAAAACCTCTGCATTTGTCTGTAGAAATACAATAGCCTCAATAATATCTGGCTTCATTGATGCTCTCAAATCGGATCTAATGACTATGAGTGCAGAAGATAATACTTCACTTGTTGATCAGAGCAGCACCCTGGATAATCTCAGGGTACATTGGAATTGCATCTTTTTTGCTAAATCTGAAGAACGGTCAAACTTCTCTACATCCTTTAAAGCCTGGTAAAAGTCTATTTTAAATGCAGCTAAGACTGTTAGAGTTTCTGCGTCTCCGCTACTTTCTTCCAAATTTAAGCGACGACACTTGGAAACCTCCTGCTCGTTCAAAATCATCATGTGTATATAGTATTTTTTTTTAAATTTTTATTAAAAAAAAAAAATAAAATTATATTAAATATTTAATTAAATATTTGTATACTACTACACAGAAAAAACAAAATGAGCTAAACGCAACGTTTGGAAAAGTCAGGCTGAATGCTTGTAGGCATATTAACTATCCTTCTTTTAAGTTGCTTTCAACACTTAGAAGGCCGAACGTATATTTTGATTTTTAATACGCAGCGTTCAGCTTTGAAATATGAATTTTGCTTCAACTGAACGAAAAATGTATGCTCCTCCATGCGCGAACTAAACGTTTTGTTCAGATTTTTTGTAAGGACTTACTTAGTTTCTGGCTAAACTGTCATTCAGAAAAATAGAATGCAATGTTTAGTCAAGTTCTTCATAGAAGACGTAAAATTTATCATTCAATAAAAGAAATAAAAAAAAAATCCTTTTACAAAAAACATTGTGGCTGAACGCTGCGTTTAAAAAACCTGAACGCAACACTAATAAACTGAAGTGAAAAAGTCAGGCTGAATGCTTGTAGGCATATTTACTACGTTCCTCATAAAATGCGTTCAACACTTAAAAAGCTAAACGAATATTATGTTTTTTACTACGCAGCGTTCAGCTCTGAAATATGAATTTCGTTTCAACTGAACGAAAAATTTATGCTCCTACATATGCGAACTAAACGTTTTGTTCAAATTTTTTTGTAAGAGTTTACATAGTTTCTGCCTGAACTGTCGCTGAACGCTGCGTTTAAAAAACCTGAACGCAACATCGTTAAAATATTTTTTGACAATTGTTAAATTTTTTTACGCCCTTATATATTTCAAACTTATAACTAACACGGGACAATAGATGTCACCCAACAATACATTTCTTAAGTAAAGTTTTAAGTAAATGCTCTATTTTATGTGCACTCAAACTGGCAGGTGTTTTTTTTTTGAGTAGATGTCATTTGTGTTTTGTGTATCAGTGAGATCAGTCGTTTTGATGGAAACTATATTAAAAGAGTTTAATTCGGAATTTCTTTTGCCGGAGTTGGAAGGTAAGTTATTTGTGCTTTGTATATATATTGTGTATTATGTATATTTATATTATTTTATAATGACAACATTTTATTGTTGCTATTGAATTATTATTTCAGAAGCGGGGATAGAATACCGACACTTAGCGTTCTTAAATGGTCCGAGAGCTTCGTGAAAAACTTTTTAAGTGGAGGAGCAAGGCAGTGAGTATTCAGAAAATATTATATTAGATCGTTTGTAATAAATTTTTTTTGAACAGCCCTTAAGCGAGAGTCAGTCCAAGAAACTCGTTTTTTCTGAAAAGGTAAGAATTTAGTTTTATTGTGTTCTCCTCTTAGATAACTTTAAATTGATGTTTTATTTTTTCAGACTTTATCGGAGCTTCTAATGTCCACAGACGTCGGCATCAGCATAACGAAGTTTTATAAAGAAAGTGAATATTTGTGCACAGAAAAAAGAGATAAATTAATAAATTTTGTTATTAAAATAAATAAATATAAACAAAAATTTCTTTTATTTAATTCACTAGACGCATCTGATCAAAAACCAAACTAGCGTTTAGTAGTAAAGATATTGAACACGCATAGGGTGTTTTTGAACACAAATTTAGTTTACGAGAATTGAATGCGCGTTGTTATTTACAGAACACACATTTAGCAATACCGAAACTGAATGGCCATAGTATATATCTGAACAAACGTTTTGTTTTGCACAACCTGGACCTTACACAATAGAAAACTAAATGCAAATTTTGCTCGAAACTGAACGATTTATTTAGCTTTCTATTACTAGCATTTAGGGTGCAGAAAACGTAACAAATGTTTAGAAAAACTACACATTTTTTTGGTTTTCTACTACGTAATTGTTTCTGTGTAGCTACTCTCTTTGACTTTCAGTTTTCAATGTAATTTTTTTTAATAAGAAATTAACTAACACACCAGACCTTTAATATATAATATGGAACTATAATATTTTATAACACAAAGAAATCAATTTTAATTTTATGCTGAATATTGGCAAAATTCAATTAAATTAACCAAAAACCTTAAAAAAACACAAAAATCTATTTTCAACATGATAATAATAACTGAGTATAAGTTCCGCTAATGCAATTTAGACTTTTGTCCGCACTAATAAATAAAATACTAAAATAATTTAAATTATGAAACACTTTTATATTATTTAAAATAAGTCAGGTACCTACTGAACTTACTGTCATAAAATATATTAAAATCTACTTATTCATAGTAATCTATTAAATATTATGTCGCCAATTTTGAAGAATTTTTTTGGCAAATATTTTAAAATTTATTTGAATTTTTCATGCAGGTGCAATAAAGAAAAATTTTGGAGTCGGAGTCGCGAGTTTTTGTAGCGATTGCGTACAAACACTGTGACTTCGACTTCACAACTCCGACTGCGACTCCACAGCCCTCGTTATAATACCGATTTTTCCATATTTTTGAGCAATAGTTTGTACTCTTCACCTGGGAAGCTTCAGATCAATCGGTATTTTGCCGATATGAATTTGTGAATAATTAAAAATTTTCAATTATTAAGGCGATTTCTTGTGAACGATTTCTAAACTTCAATTACTAACCGGTTTGGAAAAAAAAATATACCATTTGAAAGAAAAATTTTTTTTTTCAGTAAAATGCATTTAAACACACATATAATAACACATAATAATAAGTCTCCGGGACCGGGTGGTATACCAGCACTGGTACTGAAACAGTGCTCTTCGACGCTAGCCGGTCCATTGGCCAACCTTTTCAGCCTTTCGCACCGTGCGGGAGTCTTTCCCCCTTGCTGGAAGGTTGCTAATGTCCAACCAATCCCTAAAATGGGTGCGGCTAATAACCCTGAAAATGACCGTCAAATTGCAATCTGATCAGCGCTCTCAAAGGTGATGGAGAGCATGATCAATTTCCATCTTGTGAACTACCTAGAGGCCAATTCACTTCTTAATGATCGACAGTATGGCTTCCGTAGAAATCGTTCCACGGGAGACCCGTTAGCTCGACTTTCTGAGCACTGGTGTCGATCCATTCGCAATTTTGGCGAAAGTAAAGTGGCTGCTCTAGATATTTCCAAGGCATTCGATCGTGTGTGGCACGGTGCATTGATATCAAAGCTTATTGCATTTGGGGTCGTTATGACTTCTCTCGATTTATATCGAGTTTTCTCAGAGACCAAACAATACGTGTTGTTATTGATGGGGTCTCATCTAATGAGTTTCAGCTTAATTCAGGGGTACCCCAAGGTTCCGTTCTTTCTCCTTCTCTTTTCCTTATCTTTCTGAACGACCTTCTTGATCAAACTTTTAATTCTATATACTCTTTCGCAGATGACAGCAGCATTTGTCATTCATTTTCCTTTAATTGTAGGCCAAGCCCCTTGGAGGTTGGGGGCAAAAGGCGGACAATGAATGACACACTCAATCAAGACCTGTTAACAATCTCCGAGTGGGGTAAAGCGAATAGGGTTGATTTTAATGCGCTGAAGACTCAATGTTGTATGTTGACCCATAGGGCCATGGATTCAACAATGTCATCTGTATATATGGGTGGTATAGGTATTGAGGAGTCGGATACTCTTGATGTTCTAGGAATGAGAATTCAATGTGATGTTCGTTGGAACGAGCATGTTTTTCAAGTGTCGAAAGAAGCATTCATGTGTACCACTTACATGCGACCGAAAATGGAATACATCCCATATATGGGCAGGAGCTTCAAAGTCTATTTTGGAGCTACTGGACCGTGTGCAAAGGAGGGCGTTGATGCTCATCAATGACAGTAGGGTATCCAATTCTATTGACTCATTGGAACATCGTCGGAATGTGGGTTGTGTATCATTGTTCTATAGATACTACCATGGGAAATGTTCTTCTGAGATTAGCGAACTTATTCCAAGTGCCCGAGTTTCGGTTCGCTCTACCCGCTTCTCTAGTAGATCACATCCGTTTGTAGTTTATTGTCCAGTTGACCGCACAACGCATTACAGAGAATTCGTTTATCAGTCGAACTAGTCGTATGTGGAATAAACTCCTCGCAGAGGTCTTTCCTGACAGTTATAATCTAATAAAATTTAAGTCAAATATCCACAAACACTACTCCCTCTTTCCTCCTTCCCATAACCTATTTTCCTGAGATCAACACAATTCACTGCATCTGTAGGGGGTATTGGTTAATAAAAAAAATATGTATATGGGGGGTTTCATGTCAAGTGCACAAACTTTTGAAACCGATGTCTTCCGATCGGGATGAAATTTGCACCAAGGTTAATCCTATTGGATAGTAGTTTAGACACAATTTTTCAGCAAGATCGGTCAAGAGCTCTCTGAGTTAGAATGGATCAAAAGTTGACATTTTGGCCAAACAGGTGTTTTTTCTCATCCATGTAACTTATTACCTATTGTTCTTAGAAAATTTTCTCCCAAATAGTTTAGATAGCTATTTCTTCAATATTTCGGAAAAAAATACTTAAAAAAAAATTTTTTTTAGACTTTTTTTTTGCTAAATCAAAGCATTTTTGCTTTTTTTTCAAAAAGGGCATTTTTTTTTTCATAAGAAAGCTTAGGATTTTTCCTTTAAGAACTTTTTGGCCGCTTAGTGGGATGGGAGTGGGATATCTATCAAAATAAATGTTTTGTAACTCAAGACAACGGTTTTCCAATTTTTCACATATGTACTATTTCGAATTTTTGCCTAGTTGTGTGTAAAACCTTACAAATTAACTTATACTGAGAAACTAGACAAATTAAACTTTCCGAAGGTATGTAACATACCCAACTAAGATTTCATACCCTCGATACTGTAATACCCAGAATAAGATAATCTTAGGAAAAAAAATCAATTTTTTTCTATAGAAATGTTGAAAAATTATTATTTTTATTTATTTGTAATAATAACTAAATTAATATACAATAATAATAATATTAACAAGTAAGAAAATTATAGTCGGTCTAGACCGACTATACGATACCCTATACCATGTCCTATCTCTTAGGCCCAACTAACTGGACATAGAAAATAAGCAAAAACCAAATTTGAGTCTGATTTTTATTAATTTTTTTGGCTGCAGATATGAAAAAATTCATATCGGATGCTATATCTATATGGGGACTAGGTCCGAAAATGGACCGATCCTGATCATGTTTGGTAAAGTCTCTTGTATTTTGCAAAAATATATACAAACAAAATTTGAGAAGAATCAATGCAATATTTTTGTTTTTTAATAGATTTAAGTGAAGATCGGGAAGCAGCTCTATATGGGGCCAAAGGGACAATTTTTGGACTACTCATTAATGGACGTAATGAACGCATACAAAACCCAATTTGAGTAAGATCTATATGACAATTTGGATCTTATGGCAATTTATGTCGATTTCATAGGGGTAATTTGTATGGGGGCTAGGTCTGAACATGGACCGATTCTCACCAATTTCAATAGCGTTCATCCCATGGCCGATAAAAGCTTATATTCCAAATTTCGTCAAAATGTATTCATATTTGCGACCTGCAGTTTGATTACAAGCTTTACATGGACACACAGACGGACGGACGGACGGACGGACGGACGGACGGACGGACGGACGGACGGACATTGTTAAATCAACTCAGAAAGTGATTCTGATTCGATCGGTATAATTAAAGATGGGTCTAGGTCAAATATTTTTGGTTGTTACAAACAGCAGCACAAAGTCATTATACCCAAACCACATAGTGGTATAGGGTATAAAAATAAAAAGATAAATAATTTGATAAAATTTAATCTTAATTACATTAGATCCATTTATATCATAACTATTTTTATACCCTATACCACTATGTGGTTTGGGTATAATGACTTTGTGCTGCTGTTTGTAACTATCAAAAATATTTGACCTAGACCCATCTTTTATTATACCGATCGAATCAGAATCACTTTCTGATTCGATTTAACGATGTCCGTCCGTCCATCCGTCCGTCCGTCTGTGTGTCCATGTAAAGCTTGTAATCAAACTGCAGGTCGCAAATATGAATATATTTCGATGAAGTTTGGTATATAAGCTTCTATCGGCCATAGGATGAACGCTATTGAAATTGGTGGGAATCGGTCCATGTGCAGACCTAGCCCCCATACAAATGACCCCTATGAAATCAACATAAATTGCCATAAGATCCAAATTATCATATAAATCTTAGTCAAATTGGGTTTGTATGTATTTATTACATCCATTAATCAGTAGTCCAAAAATGATCCCTATTGGATAACTCTCAGTCATAGGCCCCATATAGAGCTGCTTCCCGATCTTCACTTAAATCTGTAAAAAAAACAAAAATATTGCACTGATTCTTCTCAAATTTTGTTAGTATATATTTTTGCAAAATACAAGAGACTTTACCAAACATGGTCAGGATCGGTCCATTTTGGGGCCTAGTACCCATATAGATATAACATCCGATATGAACTTTTTCATATCTGCAGCCAAAAAAATTAATAAAAATCCCACTCAAATTTGGTTTATCTTATTTTCTATGTCCAGTTAGTTTGGCCTAAGAGATAGGGTCTCTAAACGATGGTATAGGGTAAATTATAGTCGGTCTAGACCGACTATAATTTTCTTACTTGTTATACTTAATTTATTGTAGCTGATGAAGTATTTAAGTGTTGTAAATTTTTAAATACCCAGTATTTCATCCAGCTTTTTTGTCGCCTTTATTTACTGCGTTTTTTTGTCAATCCTTTCTTGGCGTTACTAGGTTCAGCTGTTGATTTCGCTGCTGGTTTATTTGTTGGCTTTGGAAAGAAATCGCATTGAATAGAGGCAGAAAACTTTTTCAACTTGAGTCTTCCATCGACAAGCGGTATAAAAGCATGGTATTGAGCGGTGCCATCGATTGTTACCGCAGCATCGAATCTGCTCTTTAGTGTTTTCAATGTTTCCTGATGATCCTCTTTGCTACTAAAAACTATTTTAGTTTCTTTACAATAATTCTTTGCCCAATGGAATAAAGCAGTCGCATCTAAGATGCGATCTTGATGAGAGCACTGTAGGCTATACTTCGCTGCATTTCTTTTAAAGTTTGCTCCAATACCATCACATGCTCCTTTACCATGAGCAGTAGGATGAAAATGCCACTCAGCTGGCATTCCAAAATCTTTTTCATGAGCTATAAGATTTGCGAAGCTACTTTTGTTTTTAAAATGTTGACGAGCTACGTCCGAAACGTAGTACACCTTCTCTACTGTAAATTTAGATTTAGATATTTTAGTATCATCTTCTGGTACTCATAAACTGCAACGGTATCATGTTTTAAATCGTCGGATATGATTGCCATACTTTTGTGTTCCAGTTTTTCATCTTTCATGTAGTGAATACTGTGAATATAGTTGCTTGGTCGTTATTGAAGTGGAATGCTTGTATGGCATCCTGAAGAACATATTTATAGTTTTCTGCGAAATCATATGAATTCACCAGACTTCAAATGTATCTTCAAATCCTTGAAGAATGACCATTGCTCTTTGACTAAAAAGTCATGGGTTCTAAACTTTAGCAATCCTGTACACATTTCTTCCACAAAATCATCCACATTTAAAATGTTTGTTTTCAATGTACATCTGTCAGTCTGAATCCAAGAATCATTGACCTCCTCTATATATTCTCGATCTAAAGAGTTGATTAATTTTTCCTTGATGAATGTGGTTTTCGGTTAATTGGTACATTCACCTAAGTGGCAAGAAGTTGTTGCATTAGGACACATAGTCAATTTAAGGCAATCGCGGTAATCGTGTAAATCTTCTGCCGAATCATCTGTTAAATACTTTAAGTTGATTTCCTTCAACATCAGTTTAATATTTTCATGGTAAATGCAAACGCATACTGTGTGAGTTCCGCTGCTTCCTGCCAAAACGCAATGTTTTGGCCTCATTTGGGTAAATTTCGTGAAGCCAATTTTAACATCCTCGTGTTCAGATTGAAATATTGCAAATAACTCTTTCAGGTTACAGAGAACCATTCTCTTCTGTTACGTTATGAAGGTATGTTACATACCTTGGGAAAGGTTAATTTGTCTAGTTTCTCAGTATAAGTTTTATTTGTAAGATTTTTCACACAAATAGGAAAAAATTCAAAATAGTGCATTTGTGAAAAATTGTAAAACCGTTGTCTTGAGTTACAAAACATTTATTTTGATAGATATCCCACTCCAATCCCACTAAGCGACCAAAAAGCTCTTAAAGGAAAAATCCTAAGCTTTCTTATGAAAAAAATGCCCTTTTTGAAAAAAAAGGCAAAAAATGCTTTGATTTAGCAAAAAAAAAGTCTACAATTTTTTTTTTTTAAGTATTTTTCCGAAATATTGAAGAAATAGCTATCTAAACTATTTGAGAGAAAATTTTCTAAGAACAATAGGTAATAAGTTACAGAGAGATCTTGACCGATCTTGTTGAAAAATATATTCTGTGAGTTCAAAAAATGTTTATAGTTTAATGAAAAAACAAATTTTCCTAGAATTTGCACTCGAATTTCGAGGACTGGACTCTGCTAGTCATAATTAAAGTGAAACAACATGAAAAAGATCGCGTTTTTTTATTCTCTGACATTTCCTTATTCTTATACAACGTCACATTTAAATTTTTTGTTTATATTTTGAATTTTAGAGCCTTTCTTAGCTGAATTTATTACACTGAACGAATTTATAGTGATCAAATTATTTGTATAAAATATAATGACTCATCGGTTGAGTTTTTAAAACATTTTGCTATAATAATTTTCAAGAAAATAAAACAAACTTCAAAACAAGTAAGAAAATTATAGTCGGTCTAGACCGACTATACGATACCCTATACCATGCGTTTAGAAACCCTATCTCTTAGGCCCAACTAACTGGACATTGAAAATAAGCAAAAACCAAATTTGAGTGGGATTTTTATTAATTTTTTTGGCTGCAGGTATGAAAAAGTTCATATCGGATGCTATATCTATAAAGGGACTAGGTCCAAAAATGGACCGATCCTGATCATGTTTGGTAAAGTCTCTTGTATTTTGTAAAAATGTGTACAAACAAAATTTGAGAAGAATCAGTGCAATATTTTTGTTTTTTAATAGATTTAAGTGAAGATCGGGAAGCAGCTCTATATGGGGTCAAAGGGATCATTTTTGGACTACTCATTAGTGGATGTAATGAACGCATACAAACCCAATTTGAGTAAGATCTATATGACAATTTGGATCTTATGGCAATTTATGTCGATTTCATATGGGTAATTTGTATGGGGGCTAGGTCTGAACATGGACCGATTCTCACCAATTTCAATAGCGTTCATCCTATGGCCGATGAAAGCTTATGTACCAAATTTCGTCAAAATATATTCGTATTTGCGACCTGCAGTTTGATCACAAGCTTTACATGGACACACAGACGGACGGACGGACGGACGGACGGACGGACGGACGGACGGACATTGTTAAATCAACTCAGAAAGTGATTCTGATTCGATCGGTATAATTAAAGATGGGTCTAGGTCAAATATTTTTGGTTGTTACAAACAGCAGCACAAAGTCATTATACCCAAACCACATAGTGGTATAGGGTATAACAAGTAAAATTTTGTTGGTGTAGTTAACATTATTTCATTATAAAGGTGGCGCCTTATAATATCCTGTGTAACAGCACATTTAAAAAATTCTTTGTGGTTAGGACTCGCAGATTAAATTAGACCGATGTCTATAAGATGGATTTTACGGAAATTTAACCCGATCTGATAGAGGATATTTGTGTGGTGTTTAGTTTCAATAACGATCGTCCTATGGCGGACAGAAGCCTTTTGTAGTAGTTTGAATATAAAGTTTACATGGACAGACAGACAGACAGATGGACATAGTGAAATCGGCTCAAAAAGCGATCCTGAGTCGATTGGAATAATAAAAGGTGGGTCTGGGTCCAGTATCTTCGGTAGTTACAAATATCAGTATCATTATTACCCTGGCCACAGAGTGGTATCATTGATCACAGAACTGTAACGATGGTTTAATATATAAATTAAAAGTTTTGTTACTTTACATTTGAGACCTTAGAGTAGAAACACAAGAAAAACGTTTCTGCCTGTTTTAATTGAAAATCTCATAAATCTATAATATTAATAGGCAAATCGATTTATTGTTACGATTTATTGTAACGTCTTAGCTCTTAGTTACCAACCGATTTTGACAAAAAATATACCATTTGAAAGGCATTTCTTTAGAGATGTGTACCATTTGGTTCATTTAAATTTGCTACTAACACATACATAAACAAGTAAGAAAATTATAGTCGGTCTAGACCGACTCTACTATACCCTATACCATGGAATTGTGAATTGTTTTTAATTTTTTTGCCTGCAGATATGAAAAAGTTCATATCTGGTGCTATATTTATATGGGGACTAGGTCGAAAAATAACCCGATCCTAACCATATTTGGTAAAGTCACTTATATTTTGAACAAATATATACAAACCAAATTTGAGGAACATCTGTGCAATATATATTTTTTTTAATAGATTTAAGTGAAGATCGGGAAGCAGCTCTATATGGGGCCTATGACTAAGAATTGTCCTATAGGTATTGTTTTTGTACTACTGATTAATGGATATAATAAACACATACAAACCCAATTTGACTGAGATCTATATGATAATTTGGATCTTATGGCAATTTATGTCGATTTCATAGGGGTCATTTGTATGGGGACTAGGTCTGAACATGGACCGATTTTCACCAATTTCAATAGCATTCATCCTATGGCCGACAAAAGCTTATGTACCAAATTTGATCAAAATATATTCATATTTGCGACCTGTAGTTTGATTACTAGGTTTACATGGACACACAGACGGACGGAAAGACATCGTTCAATCGACTCAGAAAGTGATTCTGAGTCGATCGGTATAATAAAAGATGGGTCTAGGTCAAATATTTCTGGTAGTTACAAACAGCAGCACAAAGCCATTATACCCAAACCACATAGTGGTATAGGGTATAAAAACATATTTAAGCTATACAATGCTGTGTATGTGTTTATTAACTTTGTTAATGTGAATTGTTAATTGGCTAAAATTGATTAGCATACCTTTATAAAATTATTTATTAACAAACCCATTTATATATCTTCCGAGTAAATTTACAATTTAATGAATTTTATTTAAATATTCATAAATTTTTGATATATAAAGATTAAAAAAACATTGAAAGAAAAAATTTAATGAAAAAATAAAATCTTCTTTTGCAGCATAATTTAAAACATAAAAGATAATTGCACTCGAACTTCGAGTGCTGGGCTCTGCTAGTTGAATTTAATATCCAAAGATTTTTTTAAAGTTTTCATTCTCATATAAAGTAAGAAATGAGATCGAAAAATTATTGCATACATTAAATGTAATAATTAGGAAATCATTTAACCTTGAATATTGAAATTTTTTATTCAATTAAAATTTTATTAATGCTTACAAGAAAAGATAATTTTTATTGTTCTAATCACTACTTACGAACTCATGAACCTTTTCCGGAAACCCATACATTAGGGATTTTATAGTGTTTTCTTTCACTTTTTTAGCCCAGGCAGTCTATCACCGTTTAAAATTTTCCACATTTTGGGACACCTTTTTTGTGCCTGAGCCCCGGAAAGTTTGAAGGATTTGCCTCCCTTGATACTAAAACCACTTTATTGTTCTTGTACCACGCAAGAACTTTCTTATCGTAGATATAGGTTATCAAATCGGGTAAAAAATGTGTGGACACATTGTGTTGGTTTATGAAAGGAAGTAGTCTTCTTTGTAAATACTCCTTATTATAAATTTCGGTATTTTTAGAGTCTGTTACAACAAATGCCTTTTGCCGCAATTGCATATTGCTTGCCATACTAGGATCCATTTAGAAATTTGGTCTGCTATTGGGACCTAAACTTATCTTCGAAATTTTATCGAGTATTAGTAACATACACATTTTGACCCGGAAGCTGGGAAAAATCGGCCAGTATACGTTTCTTCGTACATTATGCTGCAGGAGTATTTTTTTTATGAAAGATGATTTAAATTTCCGTGCTCTGTTTTTGGCCTCTATTTTTGCAGCGTTTCTGTCTGTAACTTTTTTTAACTTTGTATATTTTTATACCCTATACCACTATGTGGTTTGGGTATAATGACTTTGTGCTGCTGTTTGTAACTATCAAAAATATTTGACCTATACCCATCTTTTATTATACCGATCGAATCAGAATCACTTTCTGATTCGATTTAACGATGTCCGTCCGTAAAGCTTGTAATCAAACTGCAGGTCGCAAATATGAATATATTTCGATGAAGTTTGGTATATAAGCTTCTATCGGCCATAGGATGAACGCTATTGAAATTGGTGAGAATCGGTCCATGTTCAGACCTAGCCCCCATACAAATGACCCCTATGAAATCAACATAAATTGCCATAAGATCCAAATTATCATATAAATCTTAGTCAAATTGGGTTTGTATGTATTTATTACATCCATTAATCAGTAGTCCAAAAATGATCCCTATTGGACAACTCTCAGTCGTAGGCCCCATATAGAGCTGTTTCCCGATCTTCTCTTAAATCTGTAAAAAAACAAAAATATTGCACTGATTCTTCTCAAATTTTGTTTGTATATATTTTTGCAATATACAAGAGACTTTACCAAACATGGTCAGGTCGGTCCATTTTGGGGCCTAGTACCCATATAGATATAACATCCGATATGAACTTTTTCATATCTGCAGCCAAAAAAATTAATAAAAATCCCACTCAAATTTGGTTTATGCTTATTTTCTATATCCAGTTAGTTTGGCCTAAGAGATAGGGTCTCTAAAAGATGGTATAGGGTATCGTATAGTCGGTCTAGACCGACTATAATTTTCTTACTTGTTAAATCTGAATTCGCTTTAACTTTTCGCTCCAAATAGTCCGAGCAGTAATCTAACCTGGCTGCTTTTCTAGCGGATGTATTGGAAGTTTTTTTTTCAATATGTTTTCAACTCGTGGCCTTAGAAACACCATGTGGACCTTTCTTTCTTCCCGAACTACGTTTCCTAACAATGCTAAAATCCTACTGACGGTTTCTAATAACATTGTATGAAGTTTTTTTTCAACATATTTATTAACAAATTTAATTTTTTTTGCTCCAGCGCCAAAAATGGCTTTAAAAGTAGTATTAGTATGATAGCAGACCTTTGATTCTTTGACCAACTGTTTGTGGGTCCAAGTTGGATTAGCACGTACTTCTATTTCATCACTAATTTTAATCAAACGATCAACAAATGAACAGAGTTTTCATTAAACATAATAACTGACATATTTTTCAACGTTAAGTTGATCAAAAAATTATTCAAATAATGCTTGCGAAAAAAGTTAAGAAAAACGTGTGGTAAAATTTTTTCGATCTCACTTCTTAATGTAAATTAATTAAAAAATTTGAGGAAAACAGATTACGTTAAAAAAAAACTGACTAATACTATTCTAACTTCTAAAATTTGCTAATACATTTTCATTTACAAAAACTATTTAGTTCAGCTAAGTTTCTGTTAAGAAAATTTTTTTAAAAATTTTTCTCGAAATAACACAAGATTTAAGACACAAGCGTGTTAATAATTCCTTGTTTAATAACACTATTGAATGTTCTTTGTAAGAGAATCATACAAATAGATGGTGGTGATTGGATTTCATTACTACTCATACTTGTTACTATAACAAGAATCTATTTACTTAATTACAAACATGCAAGTACAGACATGTTTACTAAATACAAATTTCATTTTGATTTGTACAAACAATTATTTTATATGAATATTGTGTAATTATTTCAACAATTCATAATCATACATACATACATACATATTTTATATTTCAATGCCAATGTGGGTTTATGTTAATCTCTCACTTCGTTTGCAAATATATAGCGACAATCTCAACAACATCATAGGAACAAGAATATGTAACAAAAAGTTCAAGTTATAATAACAAAAGCAAAAAAAAACAAAAACAAAAATTACACGTCAAGTAGAAAAAACATAGTTTTTTTCAAATCTTTTTATTTTGAAAATGTGGCACTAATTATTTAAAGCCTTAAGCTTGCCATGAGAATATGAATATGAAAATATATTCGTACTTGCATTTAAGAACGAGTGAATAGAATATGTTTTGTATTTTGTATGTATGGAACATTACTCGTACAATATCAACAACTTAACCAAGTGCCAAAATGCTACGAAATGCCAACACGTAGTCAAATATTATAACAACTGGCAACTAAACATATAGACTTTTTTATATCAATTCAAATTTTATATACAAGAATAAAAGAGACAATTGCATTCTTTTTAAAGGCGTGATATGACAAAAAAAAATATCAAAAGAGTATATATTAGATATAAAATTCAATTATTAATATAAACAGAAGCTTTAAATACAATAAAAGTTAGTTTTTTTTCATATAATTATCAAAAGCATTTTCTACTCAAACCACAATCAAAGTAATTTGATTGTTAAAAAATAACCAGCATCAAGGCAGTTATTTTGTTATTTTGTTGGTGTTTAATTCTCTAATTCATTGAATACAAATTTAAATTGTATTTGTTTTTTTTTTTGTATTTTTAAAGTGGTCACGTAGGCCAAAACACTTGTTTGGTATTGAAATTAGTTAAGTATATTTGTATTTATCCTTTGTTTTGTTTTTTTTTTCAGTTAGTTTCAACTGAAAAAATTCTTCGATTTGATAAAAAAATTTTAAATATTTAACGTTTGTTTGTAAAACATTTAAATGATTTAATTCCGTTTTAATGGTTGACAATAAAAACATATTAAAGGTTAATGTTAATAGTTTATATGTTGTAAAACGCTACTACATATCTTTACAATAAAAATAAAAACATATAAAACTGTATTTTATATAAAACGTATAAAAGTTATCACTGAAACGTTAGACTATAAACGTGTTTAATATTATTAAGATTTGCAAGAGCCAATGTACTTAAATGGATTATATACAAGAATTTATAATAGGGTCAAGGTATATCAAGGTCAATTATATATACACAATTACAATAGTTACTAATTTTTCAACATAAAAAAAACACGACATTTAAAAATAGCAATATATGTAGTTGTTTTCATTAATAGAAATAGCGCTTTTCACGTAAGATTTCGCGGCTTTGAACGACCCATTTTTCCATATATCATCTTTTTTTAAAAGCACTAAATTTTCGAATTTCGTTTTTGAGTTTAAATGTTTTAGCTCTTTATCAATACAACAGTTTAGGTTAAATCAAATAGTACATATTTGATAAGATGATCATAATCTTTTCTTTTTTTTTTGCAAATGTTAATTTGAAGTATATCTATAATATTAATAGGCTAGGCGATTTCTTGTGACATATGTTTTGTTCTACCATTTTATCCCGATTTTGATCAAACGTATATTATTTGAAAGATATTTCTTATTAGCTGTTTTCCAGATTTACAGATTTTTAAATTTTGTCCTTTATTTTAAGTAAATTGCATTTAAAGTTGTTACTAACACACACATAAAATTATACATATGCTATGTGTGTGTTTATTAAATTTGTTAATGTGTTTGTTAATGAGTTTGTTATCTTCATTCACAATAATAATAAACCAAAAAAGTGTTGGTCTATGAATTGGCTAAGTTGAAAAATAAAGTTGCCTAGAAATTGCACTCGAATTTCGAGTGCTGGAATCTGCTAGTGAATATTAAAATAAAGACATGTATATATTTTGTTAGATGTAGCGTTATGTAAAAAAATATCGAGTTACACCAGCCTTATAATAAATGCTGTATTAATTATAAAATTCCCCAAATGTTTTTACTAAAATTAATTCATTTCAATTCGGCTATGCCAAATTTTTGATACCCTCCACCTGGGTTTTACGTTTACAATAATATCTCATTGTACTATTTATAACAAGAGTAAACAAATGATTTGAAAAAGAAAAAAAAATTTATAAACGAAACAACGGACAGAAGAACGCAAATGCATTTTTCGATGCCATATAAGTCAAAGATAAGTCAATATATCGAGCCATAAACCGCCAAAATATCTCAATGCGCTCTCTCATTCACGGTTCGCGCCCCAATCATGATTGAATCTACATGATTCGCCATACAAATTTTTGAGAGCGAACCTACTTTGTTCATTTTGAACCTAGTTGTGAACCTAGAAAAATTCACTGTCATCTCCAATTTGAATAAAAAATTATCGCCAGTTTATCTGAACTAGCTGTCAAAAATATATAAACAAAGAAAAAACAAAAAATTAATGTGTGCAATAAAATAAATAGAAGCATTTAAGAAATAAAAAGTATATATATTTACACAAAAAATATAAACGTCAAAATGAAACAAGAACACTCGTCTGAACACCAAGGTTCACAATCATAATTAAAAGAGAGATTCAAGTGGTTCATTTTGCCGTCTGAACATGCTATAATTGACGTCAAAATCAATATTCATTTTTTGATGACAATCGATAATTTACCATCATTAGCATTATCTGCCAAAAATTCATCGGTGTATGAAATACCGTTATGAATTTACAGCAAAAACAATTTTAGCTTAAGTACACATTGCTTGTTGTTTACATTTTTCATGACAGCGAAGTGTCGCTGAAGCTAAAATTCTCTTTAACAATTTAATGAAAAAAAGAGGCAAATTACAATAATATCAAAATATAAAACAGTTTTATTATAAAAATATTACAATAATATTCAAATATTATATTAAATTAGTGTTTTTAAATGTTCGATAATAATATGGAGGGAGGTGTTTATTGTTGTATTGAAAACCACAGTATTGTTTTTGATGTTATAAATAATTTTTGTTTTACTACAAAGTTTAAAATAGACTCGTTCCATACAGCGATTCTGATAATTCCTCTGAATCCAATGATCATAAAAATACTGCAGAATGTACGACTGAGATTGAAGAAGAGACGTGTGTGGGAAAAAGAGGATATAACAAGTAAAAACAATTACCTACAAGGCTGCAAAAATTGAAAAACCGGGATTTTAATGTTCAACCTAATCCATGTAAAAATAACAAATGTGGAAACTCGTGTGGTGATAAGTTAAGCGAATCTGATCGAGTACAAATATGAACATTTTTCAGGTATTGGTAACAAAATTAGACAACAAGACTGGTTGGCTTCATGTATTAAGCGAGTGAGCATTAAAACATAAAGCAATACAGCTATAAGTACGTTCTTAATTTTAATAATACTGGCATCAATGTATGTCAGCAATTTTTGCGGAAAACGCTGCACGTTTCTCAAATGATGATAAAATCTACAAGAAGTAAACAGTTTTTAAACACCGTTAATGAAAATAAAAGAAAATATGATCCACACAATAAGTCTGACGAAGCCAGTATATCTCTTATAAAATCTTTCATTGAACAATTACCAGCTGTTCCCTCTCATTACTGTCGTAATAAAAGCAATAAATTGTACTTACCCCAAGAATTTCGGAATATTAAGGGAGTATATAAGTGCTATACTGAACATTTGAAAACTATAAACAAACAACCTTCACAGTTGTCTTTAAGAGTTCTTCGAATCGTTTTTAAAAATAACTTTCATATAGGATTCCACCTGCCAAAAAAGGACAAAAGTGCTATATGTGAAAATTATAACAATTTAGATATTGAATCAAAAAAGCAATGGAGTCAAGAGAAGAGTGTCAAATGCATATTATAGATAAAGAGAAATCTAAGGAATTTTTTTTTGGAGGAGCAGAAACAAAGCAAAGAGAAATTGCCATTTATATGTGATAGATTTGATCTCCGAAAGTTTTTAAATACATCTCACGGGAAAAGTTTTACATTATTCTTTTCACGAAAATATTCATATTATAATGAGAGCATTTGTGAAAGTGGCACCAGAAATGGTTATTGCTTCTTGTGGGGTGAAAGTAATGGAAAACGGGGATGTAATGAAATATCTACCATTGTCTTTCAATATTTAAAACTTGTAAATGAAAGGAAAACTCAATCTTCGATCAGTCTTTATTGCGGCAGTTGCGCAGGCCAAAATCGAAATAAAGCTATGCTTGCCACCTTAACGTATTTTCTTGATAATTCGAATTCTATCATTTATTTATTTATTTTTTTATTTATTTAATTATTAATCTATGGAATTAATCCTCACAGACTATTTACAAGAACATTTAAAAACAAGTAAGAAAATTATAGTCGGTCTAGACCAACTATACGATACCCTATACCATGCGTTTAGAAACCCTATCTCTTAGGCCCAACTAACTGGACATAGAAAATAAGCAAAAACCAAATTTGAGTGGGATTTTTATTAATTTTTTTGGCTGCAGATATGAAAAAGTTCATATAGGATGCTATATCTATATGGGGACTAGGTCCAAAAATGGACCGATCCTGATCATGTTTGGTAAAGTCTCTTGTATTTTGCAAAAATATATACAAACAAAATCTGAGAAGAATCAGTGCAATATTATTGTTTTTTAATAGATTTAAGTGAAGATCGGGAAGCAGCTCTATATGGGACCAAAGGGATCATTTTTGGACTACTCATTAATGGACGTAATGAACGCATACAAAACCCAATATGAGTAAGATCTATATGACAATTTGGATCTTATGGCAATTTATGTCGATTTCATAGGGGTAATTTGTATGGGGGCTAGGTCTGAACATGGACCGATTCTCACCTATTTCAATAGCGTTCATCCCATGGCAGACAAAAGCTTATATACCAAATTTCATCAAAATATATTCATATTTGCGACCTGCAGTTTGATTACAAGGTTTACATGGACACACAGACGGACGGACGGACGGACGGACGGACGGACGGACATTGTTAAATCAACTCAGAAAGTGATTCTGATCCGATCGGTATAATTAAAGATGGGTCTAGGTCAAATATTTTTGGTTGTTACAAACAGCAGCACAAAGTCATTATACCCAAACCACATAGTGGTATAGGGTATAAATAGGCGAACATGAATGAAAAAATCAAAAAATTTAATTGAAATTATGTGTTCAGATAAAATATTATTTTACTTTTTATCACATTTGTATTTGAAGAAAAATCAATAAATCTATAAAGCTTATTAAATTCAATACACATTCGTCTAAGTGGATCACCGTTCGCAAAATTTGATCTATAAAACTGGAGAGATAAAGGTGAGAAGAAACGTGTTTGCCGCTGAGGGATGTTAAATGAAATATTGTTGATCAGGAAACCAGAAGAAACATCGCCATTAATTATGTTCAAAAGAAACGAAACGTTTAGCATAGATCTGCGGCTTTTTAAGGTGGGCAGCTTAATAAGAGTGAGTCTGCTGTTATCGACGGAAGATTTAAAGGGTTAAAATTTAAACTGCGTAGACAAAATAGTAGGAATTGTTTTTGTACCAATTCAATGCTATCAACATGAGTTTGATAGATAGGGTGCCATATTATAGATGCATATTCCAAAATCGGTCTCACAAGTGATGTGTATAGTGTTTTTGTTACATACGGATCATTAAACTCTTTAGACCAACGTTTTATAAAACCAAGTACTCCTCTGGCTTTGTTTACTGTAATTGTAATATGAGGAACGAAACTAAGCTTTGAATCTAATAAAACACCAAGATCTAAGAATTTATCAACTTGTTCCAGTTGTAAGCCGCCCAGAACATAATTTACTGATATTGGTCTTTTTCGAACAAAACGCATATATTTGCATTTTTTAAGATTTAGCTCCATTAAATTTAAAATACACCATGAGTGAAACGAATCCAAATCATTTTGAAGATAAGTATGGTCGGAATATTGGTTATAACTCATAAAGACTTTTACATCGTCAGCATACATCAGGATATTTGAAAACTGAATAACTTGAGGTAAATCATTTATAAATAATGAAAATAGAAGCGGTCCAAGATGGCTGCCTTGCGGTACTCCAGATAAAACATTAATATTTTTCGAAGATACCTATATTATTAAAACGTACATTTTGCTTTCTGTTTGTTAAATATGAATATATCCACTTTATGCTAAGATCAGAAAATCCTATGAGATGTAATTTCTTTATAAGAAGTTTATGGTTGACTTTATCAAATGCCTTGCTAAAGTCAGTGTAAATAGCGTCAGTTTGCTTTCTTTGAAGAAAATCCAGGTTGACTATTGTTGTAAGATGTAAAAGGTTCGTTGCAGTTGAGCACCGTTTTTGAAAACCATGTTGGAATGGAGCAATCAATGTGTTGACTTGATGACATAGTTGGTCAGTTATAATTTTTTCCAAGAATTTAGGTATAGTACCTAATTTTGTGATACCACGATAATTTGTAATGTCAGACTTGTTGCCGGATTTAAATAACGGAATAATGAAGGAGTCCTTCCATGCATTTGGAAAGTATCCGTATTTAATTGATGAGTTAAACATTATTGTCAATGGAATAGCTAAAGCATCCGCAAATTTGATTAAGATACTACTGGGAATTTTATCAGGTCCACTATTGTATGAAAATTTTAGTTTTTTCAAACCATTAGAAACCATAGAGATATCAAGGAATGGAATAGATATGGTTCTATTAGCAGTCAGTATAGATGGGTGGCAGAATCATCAAAAGTTGAAACGGAATTAGTTGAAAAAAATCAGCAAACAAATTACTTATAATCAGGGTTTCGAACCCCGAAAATTTCGGGTTCGGGTACGGGTACGGGTTCAACAAATTTAAATTTGGTGGGTTCAGGTTCGGGTTCGGGTTTAAAAGGTTTACAAAAAAAAAAACGAATTTTTAGTAATTAATGTCATCTTATAATGATTCTGGTAAATTAAAAAAATATATTATAGAAAAGTATATAAAAGTATATTATTTATTGTTATTATTAGTTATTTATTTTTCGAAAAAATTTTCATTTAATATAACAAATAAAATATTTCTTAATGATTTTTCAGTCAAATGCACTCTTTGTGGCAATAAAACAAATTTCAGTGTTGAAAAAGTTCGCTCAACACAGATTTGTGTTGCAGGGACAGCTAATACGACTTGAGCGGCCTCATAAAGTAGCGGAGTTTCAAGTTTTTTTTGTTCTCAAAATTCTGAAATATTGTTTCCTTTAGAAATCCTGGGATAGGCTTCATAAGCTTCAAATTCATTTTTAATTGAAACATCAACAGTGCATTTATTGGTACTATTTTTTGTTTATAATGCAATTAAATTCTTTTTTCCTTATTCTTTAACAATTCTTCCAGGCTGTCTTCCTCATCCGAAGAACTAGATATTAATTTAGTTGCGTCAGCATTCGTTGTTTCTGTGCTAGTTTGTGTTTTCTTTTCCATATGTAGATGTAAATTTTTTAAGTTTTTTATTGTTGTTAAAATTTGGTTTTGAGCTTTGGCAGTATTTTCATTACTTAACATTAGTCGAAATCTAGGATCCAAATACACGGCAGCATTTAAAAGTTCATTTTCAATAAAATAGTTTTCACGTTTAAGGATATGTGAGTACAAGTCAGCACCTAATTGTTTATTGGTATTTGTCTCTAAATCTAATTTAAATTTCAACCATAGTCCACAAAAATCTCCTAAATTCATCTGTTCATTTTGTAATTATACCCTATACCACTATGTGGTTTGGATATAATGACTTTGTGCTGCTGTTTGTAACAACCAAAAATATTTGACCTACACCCATCTTTAATTATACCGATCGAATCACCATCTGATTCGATTTAACGATGTCCGTCCGTCCGTCCGTCCGTCCGTCCGTCCGTCCGTCTGTGTGTCCATGTAAAGTTTGTAATCAAACTGCAGGTCGCAAATATGAATATATTTTGACGAAATTTGGTATTTGATCTTTTATCGGCCATGGGATGAACGCTATTGAAATCGGTGAGAATCAGTCCATGTTCAGACCTAGCCCCCATACAAATGACCCCTATGAAATCAACATATATTGCCATAAGATCCAAATTATTATACAAATCTTAGTCAAATTGGGTTTGTATGTATATATTACATCCATTAATCAGTAGTCCAAAAATGATCCCTATTGGACAACTCTTAGTCATAGGCCCCATATAGAGCTGCTTCCCGATCTTCACTTAAATCTATCAAAAAACAAAAATATTGCACTGATTCTTCTCAAATTTTGTTTGTATATATTTTTGCAAAATAGAAGAGACGTTACCAAACATGGTCAGGATCGGTCCATTTTTGGGCCTAGTCCCCATATAGATATAGCATCCGATATGAACTTTTTCATATCTGCAGCCGAAAAAATTAATAAAAATCCCACTCAAATTTGGTTTATGCTTATTTTCTATATCCAGTTAGTTGGTCCTGAGAGATAGGGTCTCTAAACGTATGGTATAGGGTATCCTATAGTCGGTCTAGACCGACTATAATTTTCTTACTTGTTTTAATGTTAACTTTTTAACTGGCTCGAAATTCTTAATGAAATCTGAAACAAAATCCCACATTTTATCATCCATACTTAGTTCAGGATCTATTACATCTGTGCAAAACGTTTTAAAATCTAACAAGCGATGGAGCATATCAAAAGTAGAATTTCACCGAGTTGGACAATCAAGGATTGCTTTTTTATTCCTAATTTTTTTGCTAAAGATGCTCTATTAGGCACCCTCAACTTTTTACAAATATTTCTGCATTTGTCAATCTTTTGTTTAACTGAATTTATAGTATCATAAACTGCCAACTGGGCAGTATGAGCTACACATATGAAATGAATGATATTACCATGTATATTGGATAACATTTCTAGTCCTTCATCTTCATTGTTTTCAGTTATTAATTCATTTATTTCATCTTCTTCTTCTACTTCTTCAAGGTCAGAAACTTCAAATTCATTTCGTAGCAATTCGGCAGCTTTTAGCATGTTTCTACCATTATCAGACGTAACTGAGTAAACTTGATTTATATTTATGTCATAACATTGGATCACTTCAATTATGGCATTTATTCCAATAACGCTTCTACCAAGCCGAGATGCTGAATCAATTTTTAGATATATAAATTTTTTTCGAATTTCACCTTTAATAATATTTTTCACTTCTTTGCCTTATCATTTATTAAATCCTTAATATTTTCTGAATATACAGTAAGGTGCAGTGATTTCATTATAGTTTCTATAAAATCACGCATCCCTGAATCTTTAAAAATGGTAAACGGGCTACCATTAATAGTAACTAATTTAACGCAAGCTTCCGTGAAACATTTTGCTGTCATATTAATTTTGATTAATCCAAAATAATTTTCCAGGGAAGTTTAATTTTTATCCTGCATTTTATGTTTTTTAAAACTTTCTGACGTTGACGGTTGAATATTCGTTTCCTCATTAATAATTCGATATTCATCTGGATGCTTTCGTTTGAGATGTCGACCCAAATTAGCAGAATGTTTACCTTTCATAACAAATGAGCGTTTTTTACATATAGACTTATCTGTGGTAGTATCAAAACGTTTCTGAACAGGATTTTCCGACATCTATAGGGTAAATAAAAACAGTAAATAACACTAAGACTAATTTGAAATAATTAAAATTGGGTACCTCAATAAAAAATCACACACTTAAATTATAATTATCGTAAAAGTTTAACCTGTAACTAATTATTATACACTACCCTATTTAAAAAAAATTTAATTATTACACACTATTTAAAAAACTACATTTTACGTTTTTTACATTTTTATGAAAATATTTAAGTACCTACATATATTATTTATTAAAAAATTTTGTTTTCATCACTTAAGAAAACTAAAAACCAAATGAAATTATAATGGGGAAATACAAAAATACAAATTACTAGAGAAAACAAAGAAAACAAACATTATCTTGTTAATTCATGAATTAGAATTTTCTCACGTTATGTTAATGAACAAAAAAAATTTTCAGCGAATAATGAAATGAAATATCGAGAAAGAGAAACTGCAATATTTTTTTTCGATGAAAAAAAAATCAAATATTGAACCTGAACCCATTTTCAGACAGGAACGGGTTCAGGTTCAGGGTTCACAATTTTTTTAAAAAAGCTTGAACCGGAACGGGTTCCGGGTTCTTGTTCGGGTTCGGTTCGAAACCCTGCTTATAATATGTAGATTATCATAAGATTCAGTATGTTGAAATTTCATAATAGCAGGATAACCACTTGTTTTTTTCTTAGTAAAAAATATGATCAATCTGTCATAAGAATAACATATTTATTACCCGGGCACGCAATGATGCCTGTTGACTCCATTCATAGCACTATTGAATCTTCCATTCGCGATAAAACTATTTCGGGCCCTAGTGAATGGTGTACTACAATTTCTAATGCACGAACTAATCAAACAGGTTATTATTGCATTGAAATGAATTACGTTGATTTCAGAGATTAAAAGACATATTTGTAGGCGATGTTTCCCAACTCGATGAAAATATCGTTTCCAAATTTAAGTTCCGCTTATTTAAAAAAAAATTACTTTATTATGGTACTAAAATATGGCTATTGTGATAATTCTGAAATTAAGGAACTCTAGACGGAATTCTAATATTGTCGACAATGGACCTGTTCCAATATATGATAATATTTAAAAAATTTCTCCAGCCAAATATAAAAACTAAAAAACACTCTACGATAAAAACAGTATACCCGAAAAACTCCACCTCGGATATTTAAATTTGAAATATGATCAATCTGTCAAAGATTCACTACCTGAAACTGACCAAGAAGACTAATTTTATACTAAAATCTTTTTTTTTAGAGATATTTCTTAATTTATGTAAGATCATATTTTATACCAAAATCATTTACTTTAAAGTTAACAAGTATAAGTTTTATTAATATTAGCATTAAAACGTTGCTTTTACATTGAAGTCGATTTTTAAGTTATTTTTATTATGTGTCACATTTCATCAAATCATTCAAGTTTATGTTCTAAAATCTTAATTTTAATTTTTGTAAACAAATATAACTGAAAAAAATAAAAAATGAAAACAAAAATTGTTTATTTTTAAAATGCTATTTTATCTTAATCGACAGAACTACAAATACTAGGTTACCAGCATGACAGCGAAAATAGCTTAGGCGACATAAAACTCCGTTATCTTGTAGATTCGCAAATAAAAATCTTTATATACCGAATTTCAAGGCAATACTTCAACTTAAAGCGAAGATAATTAAAAAAAAACCTTCTCCTGTAAAATTTTCTTTTTGTCGCTTAAGCTATTTTTGCGGCCACGGCTCGATATGATACATTTTTTTTTTTGAAAATAAACACTTGTAACAAACATTTTTTTTACATATTTTATTGATAAATAAAAGTATGACCAAATACTAAACGATCTCAAGTGTACAACTAGATTAATAATAATAATTTGTTTTGAAGCATAAAACTTAAAAAATAATTCGATCAGTTTGTGTCGATTAATGTGTGCAAAAGAAAAAATATTGTCTTATTTCTTAAAAATTACCAATTTATATAAAATCAAAAGTAAGAACATTTTAGTCGGTCTAGACAGACTATATGATAAACTATACCATGTGTTTAGATTAAGACCCTTTTTCTATAAACCAAATTTGAGTGGCAATGCTATTGAACCTTCGCACAGTGGACCATTTCACGAGAAGGCGGTCAAAAATCCATACATTTCGATTGGATTTGAATTTTCATACGCGGTTTTTTGTTTGATAGGTGGGACTTTAGCCTTTAATTTTAAATAACGACCGATGGCAAAGCTAAATAAACAAAAATCGACTATCAAAAGTGAAGTCTGTTGCCAAATAAAGCAGTGTTTCCAACTCAAAGTTGTGAACCTTTAAAAAAACACCCTCTGCATATCCGAAGATATGCGTAGTTGTGAATTTATTAGAGCTCAACTTAAACTTATTATTATTTGATAAAAATGCAAATATTTACATTTTTTTAAGAAAAACCAGTAAGTCGGGTATTGAAATAAATATTTTTTTCATCTTTACAAACGGTGTCATAATGAAATTTATATACCTGTTGGAAAACAAATGGGGAAAACCCGGTTTCTCGGCAATGAAACATTAGATAGTTATTTTTAAATAATATATTGTAAAGTATTATTAATGGAATAAATACCTAAACTATTATCTGTCTAAACACGCTATTCAAATTAGCACAAAACTTTGTATTCTTATAAAAAAAATTAATTATATTTCAATAATATAATCGTTTGGCAACGGTCTTTGAACTATATCGTCATTAATCAAAAACTAATATACTCGTATATTGTTAGTGAATAAGCAACAATAATAAGAAAAGTGCAAAGATTTTATTAAAATAAAAACAATAAAAGCAAAACGTAACACGCCAATAAACAAAGCGAATAATTTTTATTAATACATATTTAAACTATTTTTTTTTTTTAAATAGAAATAAAATTTATTCAAGGACATGCAATATTTACTAGTAACGGTACATGAATTAATTAGCAAAAAATGAAAGCATTAATTGGAAGTATTTATTGATAAATGATTATTTTACAATCATTTATTTTTCTAAGATAAAAATTATTTAATGATTATTCTCATAGCAGAAAAGATAAAATATGAAAAACGGTATAGTCGGCCTAGGCTATAACTACAGTAGACAAATAGCTTAAAATTCTCAAGCGTCCATAATTTTATTAAAAGTTAATTTTTAAACTTTTTGTTATACTTAGTTTTCTTGTTGTTTTGTTTGTACTTTATTGTCTGTCAATTAAAATAAAATTAGATTTGATTTGTTTCCATTCCCAAACCATGAGAATTTTCTTTTGTTTACGCTTGACAATCATTAAAAAGTGAATTAAGTTGTGATTGCATCAATAAACATTTTTTTTAGAACTTTACAAATTGTTACAGAAATTGTTACTGGTTTAAAGCTTAAGGTCATACAAATCTGGGTTTATATATTTTGGGTAATTGGAATATTACGAAATTTGTTACCACTACCGCTATTAAAGTTTGAAAAAAGCAAAATAAAGAGAATCACTTATTCATGTTAGAAAAAAAACTAGTCTCAATATTTCTCCTTTTTTTTTTTGGCAATATTTTAAAAGTTGTTTGTTGTTGTTTCTTCTCTTTCTGTAGAATGTAACACTTTATCGAAATGTATCGGTGGGTGCTTGTCATAACTTCTGGATTTTTTTAAAACAATTTACATAAATTTGCGTGTTATAAAAATATACTAAAAATTGCTTTAACATAACGATAACCTCAGCAACCTTTTTGCTAAGAAAAATTAGGCTACTTATTGCTTAAAAAAACATTTTAGTATATTTAATAAAATGCACTATAAAAATGCACACGTGTGAAGTTTTCATTGGCTATAAAATTTCATTAGCAGCAGTTGGAACTAATAATAATGACAAATGTTTTGACTATCATTTAATGATTAATAAATTTTTTCGCTTCAATTACAATTGATGAAAATAGCAACTGTTGCAAATAATTTATTTTTTAAATGTTCATTCACAAAATATTTTTGTACTAAAAAAAAAAAAATGTTAATGTAAGAAGAAATCCCCTGTGTTTTTGCAATCATGGTAATGAAAACACAATGAAAAAAAATTAAAATTTTTTATGACACTTGATAACCACTATATTTATCCTATACCACTATGTGGCCAGGGTATAATGAGTTTGTGCTGATGTTTGTAACTACCAAAAATATTTGACCTAGACCCATCTTTTATTATACCATCGACCCAGAATCGCTTTTAGCAAAAAATTAGTGACTTTAACAAATATGGTTAGTATCGGCGCATTTTTCAACCTAGTCCCCATATAAATATAATATCCGATAAGAACTTTTTTAAATCTGCAGACAAAAAAAAATAAAAAATTCCACTCAATATTCTAAAGCATGGTATAGGGTATCGCATAGTCGGTCTGGAACGACTATAATTCTTTAACTTGGTTTTTATGGATTATAGTCCTCTAACAACAAAAATAGTAGAAATTTAAAATTTTATGTTTTTCTAAAACTTGGGATTTTTCTCCACAAATTTTATCATAACTTGAGAAGAACTCGACCAATTTTGTTATAAAAAACATCAACAAAATTTAATGTACATATCTTTAATATCAAAAGGCTAGGCGATTTCTTGTGACCGATGTATTGTTCTACCGTTTTATCCCGATTTTGTTCAAATGTATATTATTTGAAACGTATTTCTTTTTAGCCGTCTTGCAGATTTACAGATTTTTAAATTTTGCATTTAAAGTTGCTACTAACACATACATAAAATTATACATATGCCATGTGTGTGTTTTATTCAATTTGTTAATATGTTTGTTAATGAGTTTGTTATCTTCATTCACAATAATAATGAACCATAGAATTGTTGGTTTGTGAATTGGCTAAGTTGAAAAAAAGGCTTCCTAGAAATTGCACTCGAATTTCGAGCGCTGGAATCTGCTAGTGTATATTTAATAGGTGACAGCCATTTCTTTCTTTTTTTGAATTTCAAGAAGTGTTGGTCGGATTATTGTGACACTGGATCTAAAACTTTAGTGCGCAAAATTTGAGCCAAATCGGACAATGCTTTCAGGACGCGCATTGAGATCAAAGTTCAAATATCCATTTATATGTAAAAATTACAAAAAAATAATTTTTCACAAAAATTTTGATATTAATAATTGCGTTTCAATTAAATTAATCTAGAGTAAATTATCTTTCCAATAAAATAACAAAATCTATCATCGGTTGAAAAACAGCCAAGTTATATCAAGTTCCCCAGGCAATAAATGCGCCGTAGCCCACTTGATTAAGAAAATCGAGCTCACATTTTTTAAGAGACATTGAAATAATTTACAACAACAACATTTTTGCCTTTCCCTGATCCCAAACTGATATTTTGCATCTCGTCTATTGTTATGCCGTTCTAAATTAATGTCAAAACGGTACGTATTTTTTAGCACAATTTCAAAATCTCCAATTTTACTTTTTCAAAAATTTTGTTCAAGAAATTTACCGAAATCAACGACTGGACTTTAAGGTCTTACTAACAAAATATTGTAGTATCCCGTTCTTAATTTGCCGAGTTCAGCGTTTTTATTTCAGAGGATTTGAGGATTTTTCATACTTTTTTAACTTTTAAGCTACATCTTTTTGGTATTTTCATATTTCAAATATATTTTGTCAAAATATTATACTACTTGATATAAGTTCTCAATCTTGTAAATTAAGGTTAAATTGAAATACTATAAACTGTCCCTCTTTAAGGTCAAAGGTCAAATTTAAGGAGATTTACATTTTTTTTAAAGAAAATATATTATTCCGATATTTTTGTGGAAGGATTTCGATGAAACTTGTTGATAATATTTTAATAATTTAAAAAATAATATGCTATTTTCTTAAATTCTTGAAGTCAAATTGACTCTTATGAAAATCTCTAAATATTTGAAATAGTGCCAACAATACGTACCGTTTTGACATTAGTTTAGAGCTGCATAATAATAGAAGAGATGACAAATACTTTACATAAGATCATTTTGGGATTAGGAGAATGCAAAAATGTTGTAGTTGTAAATTATTTCAATGTCTTTAAAAATGTGAGCTCGGTTTCCTTAGTTAAGTGGTCTGCGGCGCATTTATTGCCTGGGGAACTCGATATAACTTGGTTGTTTTTCAACCGATAATAGATTTTGTTGTTTTATTAAAACAATAATTTACTCTAGATTATGAATTATTAATTAATATTTTCTGTATGTATAGTTGACCTTTGAGTTGTTAATTAATTTAATTTGTTCAGCTTGAGGTCATAAAATTTTTAATAAAATAAACAAAAAAGGTTTTTTTATGTTTTAATTTTATTAATATTTTTTCTTTTTATATAAGCTGTTGTCACCTACTTGGAAGTGTACCAAGGATAATTATTTGTTTTTTTTCGCAGAACACTAACTTTTTGTTTATATCCCCTGATGATGATTGGAAAATTCGGTCGAAATATTGGGTCAAATAATATATAAAAAGAAAAAATATTAATAAAATTAAAACATAAAAAAACCTTTTTAGTTTATTTTATTAAAAATTTTATGACTTCAAGCTGAACATATCAAATTAATTATTAATTAATTTAATTGAAACGCAATTATTATTATCAAAATTTTTGTGAAAAATTATTTTTTTTTTTATAATATATTTCATAACATATTTGAACTTTGAACTCAATGAGCGTCCAGAAAGAATTGTCCTTTTTGGTTCAAATTTTACGCACTAAAGTATTAAGTTCAGTGTCACAATAATCCGACCCGCACACCTCAAAATTCGACCAAAATTTTTTTTCATAGAAGCCGCTGTACCCTAATATTTAATATACATATGATGCACCTGAATTGAGATTATTTGGCGACAGTAGCAAAGTCTCAGAGCAGTTTTACTACATAATGGCAATAAGAAGCCATCAATACCCATCGCACATACCGTAATTATGAAGGAATCATATGAAACCATTGTCAGTTTTTAAAAAATGTAATCTAAAAGAACAATTGGATAGTGTGTTGTGACTTGAAAGTTGGTGCTATATTGGCAGGTCTGTAAGGTGGGACTGTCCTTGGGATAGCAGACAAGTTGGGCTGACGGGATTTTTTCCCGTCAAACCTTGGTGAAGTCAGCAACGAGCATGGTGAACGATTTCACCAACAACCTAAGCTTAAGGAGCAACGTTATCAGGGATTATGGAACGTGAACTTATTTGGTTCCTTATAAAATAATCAAAACCTGAAGTGCACAGATCAAAATCATTTTTAGATCATTTATTTAACTTTGTAAAACTTATTTAATAAAAACAACTAAACTAAATAAATATTCGCAATTTTTGTCAAAACCAGTGACCTTCACTTTATTAAGATCAACATTTTCTCCTACATTTTCAAGGTTAATTTCTCATGTTATTTGCAGTGTAGCTTTATGATTTAGCAATAAAAAATGTCATGTTTTGCCATATTCAAATATTTATTTATTTTTGCCTGCGAACCAAACCCAAACCCTTCTGATGTTTAACTGTACTAGCCGAGTACTTTCGCCTTCATTTGGAATTTCTCAATCCCCCCAAATGGCTATTGCACTGTGATATCATTGGCTTTAAATAGTTAATTTATTTGTCAACTTAACGAACAAGTCCCATGTATGATGACTAGAATACAAGCAGCAGACACTAAACAATTGTTTTACCAGGAATACAATAAGACTAGACAAAAATAACACTTTAGTAAAGAGTGTCCTGTAAATAGTTTAACACATTCATTAAAACTAGCAGATTCCAACGATCGAAATTCGAGTGCAATTTCTACACAGATTTATTTTTCAACTTAACCAATTCACAAACCAGCAACTTTATGGTTTATTATTATTGTGAATGAAGATAACAAACTAATTAACAAACACATTAACAAATTTAATAACACACACATAGCATATGTATAATTTTATGTGTGTGTTAGTAACAACTTTAAATGCAATTTACTTAAAATAACGGAAAAAATTAAAAATCTGTAAATTTGCAAAACGGCTAAAAAGAAATAACTTTCAAATAATATACGTTTGGTCAAAATTGGGAAAAACGGTAGAACAAAACATCGATCACAAGAAATCGCCAGCCTATTAATATTATAGATATCCAATATATACGAAATAACAGGAACCGTAACAGTTATAAGTTTTAGGTAAAAAGTCTATCCTTAAGAACTTTTTTTGGCCTATCCAAAAATTATGACTATTTTTGATTTTTATAATATCTCTCAAGGAATAGAAATTGTTTTTGATTTATTCCAATAGCTATTAATGACTGTTTTTAAATAGAAATCAAATGCAAAAAACACCTAAAGGATCTAATTTTTATGGCCCTTAGTAAAAATAGCAACTGGAATGAAAAAGTTGGCGGGGATTGTTTTTATATCGAAAACAATGTTTGCGACCCCAGATCCTTATTCTTGATCCTTATAATAATTCAGATATCGATGTCGGTCCGTTGGAATCACGCTCACTCACAAAACAAACCTTTTACCTGGGTAAAAATAGGATAATATTATTTGTCTTTAATTTGATCAGGTTGGTATTTAATTTGGAGGAATGTTAAAAAACTCCAATAAAATTCCCGATAAAAAGCTAAGAATAGTGAAAAATGTTTATACGTAACAGAACATGTGCATATGAGCGATGCATTCAAATATTTGTTTTCTTGTTGTTTTTGTTGTGAACGAATGTTTATTAATGAGTGAAACAGTATAACCAAAACAATTACACTCTTACTCTCTTTAAACAAACAAAAATGTAATTGTATGTATTTCCATTTATGCTCATTGCATTTAATAAACTCTTTCAATTAAAAAAGCAGGAAAATACTTAAAAATTTCTTTAATTAATCAAGCAATAGGGTATCTAACATTCGGCACTGTCGAATTTAACACTCTTACTTGTTTTTCAAGGGGATTATGAGGATGTTTGGCATAATCTAGAATAGGAGAAAAACAGTAGTATAAAGGGTGTTCCAAAAATCACGGAAGATTTCGATTCGTTGCCATTTGTGCAAACTGACAGTTCAAGGTTAGTAAAATGGAGCACTATAGAACAACGCATTTTTATTTCACACAATGCTCGCATTTCGAAACATAAGCCTGATTTTTCGAACAAAATCATCCTAATCGATAAAGCAAATTTTCACCTTGATGGCTTCGTTAGTTGTCAAAATTGCCGCATTTGGGTTCCGAGTACCCACATGTGTTTGTCGAAAAACAAACGCATCCACAAAACGCGTCATCGTTTGGTGCGGGTTTTGGGCTGGAGGCTTCATTGGACCGTATTTCTTAGAAAATCAGGCAGTGACTACTATTGAAACTCTATATCGCGACATGATAAAAGAGTTCTTTCTACCTAAATTGGACGATATTGATATGATCGACATGTGGTTTAAACATGACGATAACACATGACATACAGCCCGCGATACATTTATTTCATGAGACATATTGTGGTCGTGCACCCCTTCGCTTCCATTTTATTTAAACTAAAAGGCCTATGCCAACAAGCCCACAACCACCCGTACATTGAAGGAAGAAATTCAAAGCTGTATCAACGAAATTCTACCACATTTATGCAAAATGTAATGGAAAAAACAAATTTTATTCTTTTTATTTTCGGAAAAATATAACAAAAATCAAAAGCAATTGTTTTATGGAAAAATTTGCAGAAAAATTCTATGGCTAATTACATATATAGAGTTATAACTCTTTCAAAAACTTTCAAGTTCATTTCCTTTACAATGATCTATTTAATTAAAAATTGCATCAATAAAGTTCAAATTTCTGTTCATTACAGAAAAATAATTCTGAGACGTATGTAGCAATTTTAGCATTTTGTAAAAACTATGACATGGATACACATTAGATTTGTTGTTGTTAACATACACCAGATCATTAAGAACGATGACTTAGTAGAGATATACAAAACACACACAAAATTGGTCAGTCAGCCTGAATGCTCCATTTTGTTTATGTTTGTTTTAAGGGGGTTTCTATGTTTCGAATACTAAAACATGATTTATAACCTTTGCATGTATGTACAAAGAGTTAGGACTTGAATTATTTCTTGATTTCATCAACGAAAACAAAAAAAAAGTTGCCTTTATTCCCGCATATAATACCCTACATCTAAACGTATAAATCTTTATGGTTGACGATAATGAAAATCGAATTTTTAAACAAAAATAATTTGTTATTATAATTAAAAAATATATGTATCCATTGCTATTCTTTTTTTTTTGTGTTTTAGAATCGTGAAGACGCTGTTTAAAAACACTCAAATTGCCAGGTTATCCCACAAACATTTCAATGACAAAATGCAGATATATCAGTAGAGAAACTCCAAACACAAAAGGGTTATAGGATTAAAGATGGGCATTGAAAAATGCCTACTTCCTCTGTATAACGTGAGAGGTTGTGTTAGTACTTTATAAAGATAACTATAACTATAATATTTGAGTCATATTGGACTCTTTAATAAAATCAATTAAATCAAAGAAATCATTTAAATTGTATGTCCTTAGCAATTGACAAAGACATATATATTAAAAAAAAAATTATATTTCCTTCGAATGACATAATATTTATTACAAAAAAAAAATAAGGTGGTTGGCATTCTCGATAATGCCACAAGATTCACACAGGTTGGAGTCACTTACCTTAATGAGATTCAAATACTTCTTGCCAAAAGCATGACCTGATAATAACCTATTACACAGGGCAACACTAATTCTGCGGCATAGGAATTGTTACTAAATTTTGCTACATATGCTGATGAAGACCTAAGTCTATAATTCACTTTTTGTGGATTGACTCTGGTTCTCGCGATAAACCGCTATTTAAAAAATGAAGGAGGCTTCACCACATATTTTAGCATAACTCAAGAACGGTTTGTCCGATTTGGTTAAATAAACAATACGAAAATCCACAGCTAAATTACCTCCAAGTTATGTCTACACAATTTTTTAATTAGGGCAACATTTTCGGAAATATTCGTAAAGTTTTTCCGAATAAAAAATTTTTTAGATGTAAAATTTAAATATCTTCGTTGTTTTAAAATTCATAAAAAATCAAAAACATCAAAATTGCTCTTTTTAATCTTAGGTTAAAAACAAAGATATGTTGCAAATAAAACAAGCCATATTTAGTTAAAATCGATTTACAAGTTTTGATTTAATTTACAATTTAGTGAAGGTATCTCATTTTGATAACAATTTCTAGAATAAATTTTGTTCAATATTATTAACTATTTCTGCAGTAATGTTTGTTCTTGATGGAAATCCCATACAAAATTTCATATAGAAATTTTTATCAAAATGAGATACCATCACTAAATTGTAAATAAAATCAAAACTTGTTAAACGATTTTAATTAGACACGGCTTGTTATATTTGCAACATATCTATGTTTTTAACCTAAGATTAAAAAGAGCAATTTTGATGTTTTTGATTTTTTACGAATTTTAAAACAACAAAAATATTTAAATTTTACATCAAAAAAATTATTTATTCGGAAAAACTTTATGTATAATTCCGAAACTATTGCCATAATTAAAAACAAGTAAGAAAATTATAGTCGGTCTAGACCGACTATACGATACCCTTGTAGTGTCCATCACTACATTTGTTTTATTATTTATACCTCTCAGGCCCAACTAATTGCATATAAAAAATAAGCATAAACCAAATTTGAGTGGGATTTTTATTAATTTTTTTGGCTGCAGATATGAAAAAGTTCATATTGGATGGTATATCTATATGGGGACTAGGCCCAAAAATGGACCGATCCTGACCACGTTTGGTAAGGTCTCTTGTATTTTGCAAAAATATATACAAACAAAATTTGAGAAGAATCAGTGCAATATTTTTGTTTTTTGATACATTTAAGTGAAGATCGGGAAGTAGCTCTATATGGGGCATATGACTGAGAGTTGTACCATAGGGATCATTTTTGGACTACTGATTAGTGGATGTAATAAACACATGCAAACCCAATGTGACTAAGATTTATATGGTAATTTGGATCTTATGGCAATTTAAGTCGATTTCATAAGGGTCATTTGTATGGGGGCTAGGTCTAAACATGGACCGATTCTCACCAATTTCAATAGCGTTCATCCTATGGCCGATAAAAACTTACATACCAAATTTCATCAAAATATATTCATATTTGCGACCTGCAGTTTGATTACAAGCTTTACATGGACACACAGACGGACGGACGGACGGACATTGTTAAATCGAATCAGATAGTGATTCTGATTTGATCGGTATAATTAAAGATGGGTCTAGGTCAAATATTTTTGGTAGTTACAACCAGCAGCACAAAGTCATTATACCCAAACCACATAGTGGTATAGGGTATAAATAGTGTAGATATAACTTGGAGGTAATTTAGCTGTGAATTTTCGTATTTTTTATTTAACCAAATCGGACAAACCGTTCCTGAGTTATGCTAAAATATGTGGGGATGCCTCCTTCATTTTTTAAATAGCGGTTTATCGCGAGAACCAGAGTCAATCCAAAACAAGTAAGAAAATTATAGTCGGTCTAGACCGACTATACGATACCCTATACCATGCGTTTAGAAACCCTATCTCTTAGGCCCAACTAACTGGACATTGAAAATAAGCAAAAACCAAATTTGAGTGGGATTTTTATTAATTTTTTTGGCTGCAGATATGAAAAAATTCATATCGGATGCTATATCTATAAAGGGACTAGGTCCAAAAATGGACCGATCCTGATCATGTTTGGTAAAGTCTCTTGTATTTTGCAAAAATATGTACAAACAAAATTTGAGAAGAATCAGTTCAATATTTTTGTTTTTTAATAGATTTAAGTGAAGATCGGGAAGCAGCTCTATATGGGGTCAAAGGGATCATTTTTGGACTACTCATTAGTGGATGTAATGAACGCATAAAAACCCAATTTGAGTAATATCTATATGACAATTTGGATCTTATGGCAATTTATGTCGATTTCATATGGGTAATTTGTATGGGGGCTAGGTCTGAACATGGACCGATTCTCACCAGTTTCAATAGCGTTCATCCCATGGCCGATAAAAGCTTATATACCAAATTTCATCAAAATATATTCATATTTGCGACCTGCAGTTTGATTACAAGCTTTACATGGACACACAGACGGACGGACGGACGGACGGACGGACGGACGGACGGACGGACATTGTTAAATCAATTCAGAAAGTGATTCTGATTCGATCGGTATAATTAAAGATGGGTCTAGGTCAAATATTTTTGGTTGTTACAAACAGCAGCACAAAGTCATTATACCCAAACCACATAGTGGTATAGGGTATAAAAAGTAAATGCATACTATGTATGTCTAATACAAGTGTTTGCAAAAACCATTAACAAAATATATGCCGCAGATTTTTTTTATTTTTTTTGTTCCGCAGTGTTATTAATTATTTTTATATTACAAGGTTCCAAAGCTGCCCTCCGATACCACGGTTCGTTAAGTACATCAGGATTGCACAAAAATAGAAGGAACCTCAAAACTGAGATATCTCAGGTAAGATCTAGTCCATTCCTCCCACAACAATTTACAAATAAAACAAGTGCCCAATCCGTCGAGTAATCAACCACAAAGGGGCCAGTTCATCAGCCCTTTCATTAAAGGAAATACCAACGTGACTTGGAACCCAAGTCAGATGGAGTGAATCAAAATTAGTAATTTCAGTTACCAAATAATTTTCCCATTTATTATCCCTTATTACAATACATGCATTTCGACCGTCAGTGAAAATGACAAGTCCTGAACAGCCACCAACAATGTCTCTCTAATCGCAATCAGCTCATCAGAAAGAGATGACAGCCGCATGGAACATTTAAATAAAAATCAAGTAAGAAAATTATAGTCGGTCTAGACCGACTATACGATACCCTATACCATGCGTTTAGAGACCCTATCTCTTAGGCCCAACTAACTGGATATAGAAAATAAGCATAAACCAAATTTGAGTGGGATTTTTATTAATTTTTTTGGCTGCAGATATAAAAAAGTCCATTTCGGATGCTATATCTATATGGGGACTAGGCCCAAAAATGGACCGATCCTGACCATGTTTGGTAAAGTCTCTTGTATTTTGCAAAAATATATACAAACAAAATTTGAGAAGAATCAGTGCAATATTTTTGTTTTTTGATAGATTTAAGTGAAGATCGGGAAGCAGCTCTATATGGGGCCTCCGACTAACGTTTGTCCCATAGGGAGTAAGATCGATATGACAATTTGGATCTTACGGCAATTTATGTCGATTTCATAGCGGTCATTTGTATGGACATGGACCGATTCTCACCAATTTCAATAGCGTTCATCCTATGGCCGACAAAAGCTTATATACCCAATTTCGTCAAAATATATTCATATTTGCGACCTGCAGTTCGATTACAAGGTTTACATGGACACACAGACGGACGGACGTACATCGTTAAATCGAATCAGATAGTGATTCTGATTCAATCGGTATAATAAAAGATGGGTCTAGGTCAAATATTTTTGGTAGTTACAAACAGCAGCACAAAGTCATTATACCCAAACCACATAGTGGTATAGGGTACAAAAACGGTTCCTGGAAGCAAGAAATACTGCACATCCAGACACTGAACCAGCTATTGAAGCATCAGTGGCCATAATGGTGTAAGAAGAAGACTCATATTCGTGAAAAAGTTCACTAAAATAGGACCTAACAATTCCCTTGGGAGATTGTGTTGCCAGAGGGATAATCCATCCTGAATTTAACCCTTTCGGAAACATTGGACTTAAAACATCTACGAAGTTTATCAAAAATCATTTTAAATTTAGAGTATATCAAGGAGTAGCTACAACTTACATTACAGTTTTCAGAAGTCATTTCAAATACGGATTGGTTGTGGATAGAAAGCCGTAGTATTTCCTTGGCCGTTAAGAATATAGCCCTGAAGTGAGGTGGAAGTTCACAGGCTTGAACATAAATGATCTGCACATTCTGGAAAGTTTGAATTTTCCCATCAATGTATCTGAGCGAGTGAGCAGTGGTCGCATATTCAATCTTTCTTGGAATGAAACTTTTATAAAATTTTAAGGCAACCTCTGGTCTAAGACCTCCTCTAACACTTGTAATGTACTTTAGAAGTTTTGTAGCTGATGAAGAGTTCGAAATCGCATAATCATAATGTTCCCTGACCGAGAGACTATTCATAATTTTCCTGCCCAAGAATTTGAAAGAAGTAAGCTGGAAAATATTGGCCCCATTCAATGAAGTCCTTACAGGCAAACGACCTCCTTTGGCAAAGCATAAAACCTTGGTTTTCTGAGTGTTAAAGGTTAGATTTCGTGATTTACAGATGTCATTCAAATCCCGAAATTTATTTGAAAGGTTGACAACAGCCCTTTCAAAATAATGATCATATGATACAATAATAAAATCGTCCGGAAATTGAAAAATCAAAGTGTTCTCATCCTCCACCTCATGAATCCATTGCTACTAAATAAATTTTTTAATTTTATAATATGTTAGCGATGGATAAAATTATGTTTTAGAGATGTGCAAACAGAAAACATATGTTTTCTATCATTTTTATACATTCTATGTGGTATTTTAAGCATTCAAATTTTCAAAATATTTTGAAGTATTTTTCAATACTACAATAAAAGTAATCATGACTAATGCTGTTCACAATTTGCACCTCAAATAAGCCATTTACCTGAAAAATTTGGACAATAATGTTTGTACGAGCAGGTTCGTATGGAAATTTGAGCCTCTAGGACGATAAGCTGAAGAAAATGCAAAGACTGTCTTATAAAATTTCATATAAAAAACTAAAAATATTGAACAATATTTGTTTAATTTTTAAGGTACAGAGAGATCTTTATAAGATATTTAGGGTAACTAAACACGTTCAGATTGTATTGGTATGTTCACAAAAGTTGTTCAGCCCCACCGTGGCTAAAATTTTGCCAAATATTGTTAGTGAAAAATTATAAGTTAAGCTGAAAAAGTTAAAAAAAAATAATTTTTCAATACTTTTCAAAAAAAAAAAAAGTACAGATAAAATGACTTTTTTCATATAAAATCTTAATAAAATTTGTTCAACGAATTCTTAGCTAGATTATTCCGAAACATAGTTAAGCGGTATCACCAAGTCTGAATTAGCTGTTGGACAAAAACTGTTGACACCATTTTTTGAGGGGCCCACTGATTTTCAGAATCTTTTGAGGCCCATAAAAATATGGTCATTCATTTCGCCAAACTGAGTATAGGGTTTTACTACCCCTTGTATTTTTTTTTCACTATTGCACTGTGTTATAAGAATGATATTTCTTATTCTACAGGAGAGCACAATAAATAATTAAATAGTTTCAAGTTTTACAAATTTATTTTAGGGCATCAAAGGATCGGTATTGATCAAAGCATATTATGTTACATGTCAAAATGCTTTTTGATAAAGTGTAACTGGTAGTTTAACATTTGCTTCCGTAGAACACCTTGATTGACTTTTGTTTAAGATCGTAAATCATATTTTTAATTTTCTTTTATATGCTCGTTGGAATGTGTTTTATAGTTTTGATTAACCAGGGAAGTACTCTTATAAGATATATTTATATACTATAATAGAAAAGAAAATCTAACAGATTATGGGAGCTTCCATTTTAAATAAACGAAAAAAATAAGGCATGATAGTTCTATCCTACTAAACTAAAAAAATTTTTATTAGTTTTTTTTATATTTCAATTCGTCATTAGGCGGTAATCAATCAATTTTTATAATGTTTTACCAAGTTTAAATATGTTTTTACATCCATGGTTTTATGTTATATTTTCAATAACTTTAACATTGTACAGAAGAATGGCCAATTAATAAATTTCACATTTCACTACAGTTGTACTTCCCTCAAAAATGTTGTATTTGTGGTTAAAACAATAAAATAGTAAAATATAAAAGTTTCTTAATAACAGAAGGCGTCCATTTTAATATACATGACTATAAAAACGTAAATTTTGGCTTTCGAGATATTTTCTTAATTAATTATTGCCCTCTATTTGTACTCAATCAGTAATCAATACAATAACACAACATATGTTTCCAATTTTTTTTTTTTGTTCGTTGCCGATTTTGTGCTACCATTTCGTTTCAGTTAGAATTTTGTTTGATTTAATTTCCATACGTGTCGATTGCAAATTAATGAATTCTCACAAAAAAAAGTGTTGTAATGTTGTCGTTAAGTTTACAATTTATATATAGAGTTTTTTTTTTTTGTTGCTGTTTTGTAATATATTTCTGGGTGGGTCTTTCATGTTAAATATTACTAATTGTTATTTTATGGGAATATTTCTTGTTGTTCTTTTTGTTAAATAACGAAAATCTACTCGATGAAATTTTTAGTAAAATTTATAGTTATGTCTTAATTGTGTCAAAACTTGTAAAGCAAAAGATTTTGAATAACGGTGTTGGTAGTAGTGTTGTATAAATAATATTGAGTCTACGAATTTTCGTGCGCGTATGAGTAATTCGCAGTTATAAAAATGTGTATACGCATCTAAGAAAAGAGTGTATACGCATCTAAGTAAGACAGATTGTTAGGGCACTGTTACAGGTTCAATATATATTTTGACTTTATCAGATATATCACAATATATATTGAACGTGTAGCCTCCAGTATTGATGGATCGCGATCTATCTTAATTCAGATTTTAGAATAGGAAACCATTCTGCGATATGGATCGTGATCCAGGTATCACAATATATTGAACGTGTAACAGTGCCCTTAAAGAAATATCTTGCATCTAATATATACAAGTAAGAGTGTTAAATTCAGCTGTGCGGAATTATTGATATCCTCCACCTGTGTCTTAACTCAGTATTATTTTAATTTAGTTGCCGATAATTTTAAATTAATTACTTTCCTTTTTTGATCAGTGTTTAATATAACTAGTATAGCCCAGCACTCGGAATTCGAGTGCAAATTCTAAGAAATATTATTTTTTTATTAAATTTTTGTCTTCCAATGTTTTTTAAATCTATATGTTGAGAAATGCCCCAAAAAAATCAGAAACAGAATTTGACGTCACTGTTCTTTTTGCCATTGATTAACGTTCCTTTTACTCTCTTCGTTTGTTTAATCTTTTCTTCGTTTTCAAATTACTTATTAACTTTGTATACGTTTTCATAAAGGGCACTCTCCTTTCAAACTTAATCAAGTACTAGCAGTGAATAATCCTCCGTACAAAATAAGTGACATTGAACAAAGAAAGTTTCAAATTAATATAAAATCTAGACGTGAACAACAAGAAAAAAAAATTTTTGAACATTAGAAATCCATTTTGTGTAAAATTTATAGAACAACAAAACAAAAGAACTACAAAACAATTGACATTCAAAACAAACAATTTTCTTATATTATCCATTGGACATATAACATATATATGAATTATCAAAAAAAAAAAAAATTATTGTGAAAATAAACTGAATTTCTCTATAAATAAATTACCATTTAAAATTAATGAACGTGTTTTCTTTTTTTGTTTAAAAAAGTATATACATATATAAAATATTTATGAATATTTAAATGGTATATAATTTAAATCATTCGCATTAACATGGTGTAACGAATTATTATAAATATTCTATTTTATTTAACTTAATATATTTTTAAGACAGATTAAACATTCATTCTCAGCTTTTCCTCCATATGAACTATAACTATGCCAATTTTGACACTCCTCCGTGCCCGCATATTGCTTAAAAAGGGAACTAAGATTTTACCTTCACATATTAAAATATAGTTTTTTCATTTATTGTTTTTTTGTAGAAAAAAATAATTTTTTTATCTTTAGAGTAGAAAAACTATTAAGATCTCTAAGTTCTTCATAATAAGTGCAGCCGGCGTACTGTGGACTATATTTTGAGAAGGCGGCCAAAAATCATTTTTTTATGGTTACCGATTTTAAAGTTATGTTATTCATTTGAAAGTAAATACCAGTGAACCTCGGGAGCCAAAAAATTGCGACTCTATTTCAATTATATCACAGCGAACAGGGTCTTCCAAAATGGACTTTCTCAGTAATTTGCTAATATTAAAAATTTCTTTGTAAATTTTAATTTTTAAATGACTGTAATTTTTTTGTTTAAAAGATTTTAAAGTGAAATAAATTTTAAATATGAAAGAAATTTTTAAAAAAAGGTCAAAATTTCCCGAAAATCTACTTAACAGAGTACAATACCCATCAAAAGCCATAAAAAAATCTTACACTCTTCTGTAGTCCGAACCCTCCCCTACACTACTATACCCCATTGTATACTAGCCACGTGTGCACCAGAACAATTTTTCAGACCCAAGGTCAGATATTTTGTGCAAAATTTATGAATACAAAAATCTTCCACTATGTGGTTAGGGTACAATGAGTTTGCCCTGATGTTTGTAGCTACCAAAAATATTGGACCTATACCCATCACCCTACAGACAAGCCTTAACGGCTTCGTGGGGTTATTCTTAATGTACAAATTGAATTTTTAAAAATAATAATTAAAAAAAAAAAAAAATAATACGGATCGACTCAAAATCACTTTCTGAGTCGATTTAACGATGTCCGTCCGTCCGTCTGTGTGTTATGAATATAAAAGTTGGTCGTGCCGGTGTATTGTTTTTTGTGTGAGTTTATTTGTTTTTTTATACTGACGGAAAAAGGAAACGGTAGAGTTGACACGAGTTGTTATATCTATAATATTAATAGGCAAGGCGATTTCTTGTGATCGATGTAAGTTTCACAGTTTTACCCCGATTTTGACAAAAAATTTATTATTTGAAAGGTATTTATTTATAGCTGTTTTCCAGACTTACAAAATTTCATCGTCTGGAAAATTTTTTTTTGAAGTTATGATCGTTTAAAGTTGTTACTAACACATGCGTAAAATTATACATTGCTATGTGTGTGTTTGTTAAATTTGTTAATGAGTTTGTGTTAATGTGTTGAGTTTGTTTTCTTAATTTAAAATGAGTTGAATTGTGAAGCATACGTTTAGGGTCTTTATTAAATGAAAAAATAAAATTTCCTACAATTTGCCCTCGAATTTCGAGCGCTGGAGTCTGCTAGTACTTATAAAAAAGGGTTGAGACATAATGCGCTTAATTGTTAAATTATATTAATGGGTAAAATCTTTTTTATTTTGACAGGTACATTTACATAGGTATTTTTCAAAAATATTAATAGTCGGAGCTTGAGATATATAGTTTAAATACCTGAAAAAATGGGACAAAAATTTAAATAACAGGTAAATGGTAAATAACAGGTAAATGGTAAAATGTGTCTCACAATGATTAATGGAAAAGTTGCAAAATCTTTAACCGAAACAAAGTCATCGTCAAGCTGCATTATATACCAAAAGACATCAAGTCAATTAAGCCAACCCCCACCACAAGACGATAGTTTTAAGGAAGCCTACGAATTTGGAATGTCCCCTCTTCGAGCTAGAGTAAGTTTTATGGAGCATATTCGTAAATTGGGTTATGAGTTGGAATTTGGTCCGTTAGGCGAAACAGTGAGAAAAAACAAAGAAAAAGAAAAAAGAAAGCAAAAAATGGGTCTCATAATCGACCAAGCAAAACAAGGAGAAGGAAACTCAAATGATGGAAATACTGCAAGGAGATTTTTTCCCGATCCAGAAACTGCAGCATGAATTAATAAGACGATTCAAAATCATATTACAAGTTTTAGCATGCAGCAGAAAGATAAATGCAAAAAGAATTGGAGAGTACGCCAATAAAAAACCTATACTTTTTAACGAACACCAACACTTTTTGTAAATTTCTTCCTTCTTTATCCTTGCGTTGCTTTTTTAATCCTTCATAATGATTTTGAACGGCGATAGTTTATCTTTCAGTTCCAAAGACGTAACTTATAATCTTATTCGTATTTTATGCAAACAGAGATCAGGTTTAAATATATGCCATATTAATGCGCAGAGTCTTAATAATAAGATTGATGAATTTAGGTTTATCTTTGAGAACTCAGGTGTTGATATAATATGTGTTTCGGAGACATGGTTCAATGAAAAAGTTGATGATAAAATGATTGGATTAACCGGATTCAAAATTTTTCGCTGTGATAGGAATACTCGTTGTGGTGGTGTAGCTATTTTTGTTAGAAAAGGCATTATGTGTAAATTTCATAGCAAATCTAAACCTCATGAAAAGGTTGAACATATATTTGTTGAAGTTTCGTCCGATGGAAAACTATTACTTGTTGGATGTGTTTATAGACCAAATAAAAAAATAGACCTTGATGTTTTTCAAAATATACTTGAAACTATAACTCTCAATTATGAAGATATTATAATATGTGGGGATTTTAATTCAAATGTTATCAATGAAACTATTTTGCTAGACATAATGCAATCAATTGGCCTTTCTCCAACTAACATTACAGTTCCAACTCATTTTACTGCTACAAGTAACTCGTTACTTGATCTTTTCTTTGTCAGTAGCAAAAAGAAAGTCTTACTCTATGATCAGCTCTCAGCACTTTGTTTTTCAAAGCACGACTTAATTTTTCTATCATTTGACTTTAAAATGCAAGTGGTGGATGACGTTGTTACTTATTATGATTTTAAACAAATGGATCGAAACGCGATGTTATTCGAATTATCTAAAATCGATTGGGACTCCATTTACTACATGCCTTCGGTTGACAATCAGGTCAGTTTTTTAGAACAAAATTTGGCACATATGTTCCACAAATCTGTACCTTTAAAAACAACAAAATACAATAACAAAAATAAACCTTGGTTCAATCAACAGATTAAGGATAAAATCTGTGAAAGGGATAAAGCTTTTAAAAGTTGGAAACTGTTTAGAACAGATAATTTATATGACGAATATTCCAAAGCTAGAAAACAAGTAAATAAAATGATAAAAACTGCTAAATCTGCATACTACTCTAGCCTATTTATTTCTGCTGCACACTCTAAAAAAACGTGGAAACTCATGCGAGAAATTGGTGTCGGCAAATCTAAGGAAATTGTCAATTCTGACATAAATGTTGATTCGCTTAACGAATCTTTTACAAATATCCCTGACATCCCCATAAACGATGGATATTATATCCGCAATACTGATATTAGTTCAACTTTATCGGAAAATGCTTTTTGCTTTCAATGCGTAAACCAATTGGAAGTACTTTCCACATGCCAAGCTGTGAAATCTAATGCTGTTGGTTCTGATAACATACATCCCAGATTCTTAAAGGAAATTATCCCCCAACTGCTACCTCAAATTACCCATATTTGTAACACTATTATCACAAAAAGTGTATTTCCTCAAAGTTGGAAAAATGCTAAAATTTTACCTATTCGTAAATCAAATAAAGAATATCGTCCCATTGCTATTCTACCATACTTGTCTAAAGTGCTTGAAAGGTTATTGCATCAGCAAATTGGAAAACATGTCAAGAATATGGGCCTACTCTCAGACAGACAATCAGGCTTTCGTCCTAAACATAGCTGCATAACTGCACTCATTGATGTGTCTGAAGATATTCGTGGGTATATTGATAGTAGTAACATTGCATTTCTAGTGCTCTTAGATCATTCAAAGGCATTTGATACTGTGAATCATGAAATACTCTGCATGAAGCTAAGAACTTTTTTTGGTTTCTCTCCTTCCGCAACTCGTCTTATATCGTCTTATTTAGAAAATCGACAACAATAAGTTAACGCCAATAATAAAATATCAAATGTGCTTCCAGTAAAAAAGGGCGTTCCGCAAGGTTCGATTCTAGAACCACTTCTTTTCACTATATATATAAATGATTTGCCTAGGCAACTTTCGTATTGTAAAGTTCATATGTATGCTGATGATGTGCAACTTTATGTTTGTAGTCGTTTCGATGATTTAATCGAATTCACTTATGGGCTCTTGCAAATGGGCTATGTCTCAATCCTTCAAAGTCTAAATGCATCGTTATTACTCGCTATACCAGATATTATGCTTAACCGTCAAATTATTGAAATTACACAAAGAACCAAAAATCTTGGAATTATTTTCAATAAATCTCTCACCTGGTCTGATCATATAAATGTCGCTTCGGGAAAAACGTATTCAATGCTTCGATCACTGTCGAAAACTCAACATCTTACACCAGTCCATGTACGAGTTCTACTTGAAAAAACCTATCTAATTCCAACTTTGTTGTACGGATGCGAACTATTTGCTAGCTGTGATTCTATTAGCTCTAGGAAATTAACAACTACGTTTTATTCTATATTAAGATACGTCTACAATTTGAAAAGATCATCCCACATAACACCGTATGCTTTACGGTGTGAATTTTTGCGATCTCTTGAAGATACGATCATTGATACTGATGCATAAGATTATATTTACACGTGAGCCTACATATCTTTTTAATCGAATGTCCTTTTCTAATTCAAGAAGAAATAATTCTATAATTCAAATAAGACATAAAAGTTTGGTCTTTGAATGGCAGTTCTATATACAATGCATACATCTTTGGAACTTGCTACCGCTAACACTACAATATTTAAGCAACGCAGGACATTTTAGGAAACAAGTTTTCCAATTTTTCAATACCATTTAAATATTGTTTAAACTTTGCTTTGTTTTGAATATATATATATGTAAAATAATTTTTGTTATCTTATTTTTATACAAATTATAAACTATGTTATATTTTCATTATATACTGTATCACATTATACCGATCCTGTACTTTAATTATAAGACTCTTAGTCTTGTTGTGCAGGAAACCAAATAAATAAATAAAATAAATAAATAAAATAAATAAAAATACTCTTGGAGATATATGCCATCCACAGTTCATAAAATTTTGGACCATGGGGAACAAATAATTCAAAACAATATGCTATCAATAGGAGATCTATCTGAAGAAGCGTAAGAAAAAAGGACAAGAAAAATGTCCAGATGTTGCACTATTTTGTTGTGCACTTCAGATCCATATATGTCCAACATTCGACAAAAATGGAAAACTACCTCTATTGAATTAGACAAAGAAGCTAAACAACTTCTAGAAGATGAAAATCAAGGCTATTTAGAAGAAATATTTACTAAAATTGTTTGATTTAAAGTAGTTTTTTAGTACACTAACAATAAGTTAGACTCTTTTTTATATAGTTAACAATTTTTCTTGATTTAAAAATTTATGTATTTTATAAATTTAGAGTAAAAATTGATATAGATATATTTAAAAAGGCAATAAAAAAATTTTAACTAAAGTCAAAACATACGACTTTTTCATTGAAACTTCTTTATCTTGATCCAATGTCAGGTAACTTTTACGTTCGCTGTTTAATAAATTATACTTTAACTCGGGCTCTTTCAAAAAAAAAAAAAAAAAAGCCAACCTTTGGCCCTAGTGAACATTAGGACTAAAGAGTTTACGGGGACCAAAGTTTGGTATTTTCTAGCAAAATTTAACTTACAAAATATTTAATTAACTGAAAAAATAAGACATTATATAAAAAAAAACTTTTTTAACCTTTTAACACTTCACTTTTGTACTAAAATTCAACTAAAAATGAAAATGTATTTTTAAACCTCCATATTTTTTTTTATTATCGGTCGTTATTTACGTTTTATAGCAAAAATTAAAGGGTAAAGTCTCAATTACCAAACTAAAAGAAAAAAAACGCAAATCGAAATTCCAATCCAATCAAAAGTTATGGATTTTTGACCGCCTTCTCGTGAACCACTGTGCCGAGTTGGATTACCCAAAATCAAAGCAAGGTATCAAAATTTACAATGGTTCGAGAGCTGAAAAATAATGCGATATTTAAAATAAAAGTTTCGAATAAATCTTGGCTAAAAATCTTGGTAATATTAGTTTTGCCTTATATCAGTAAAATTATAAATATTTCTATCTGAATTAGATTTTAATATGTTAATTTAAAGATACAAAGTCAATGTATTACAACTTTGGTAAATTCTAAAAGTAAAATTACATCATATCCAACCATTATGATAATGAATGGTACTGTGTTTTCAAACGATGTTGATATTGTAAATATTTTTGCTGAATTCTTTGAATTCTTTTTTCACAATGACGTTAAAGAGCACACAATATCCGTATGATATTTCAAGGCTAACATCAATTAGATGTGTTGACTAACAAGTGTAAAAAGTTAATTCTGGAGCAGATGGTATTCCTAGCTGCATCTTGAAAAATTGTGCCGCAGTATTTGCTACCCCTTTAACACACTGATACAACAACTCTCTTAAATTTGGCTTCTTCCTAAAGTGTTGGAAAGACTCTTTTATTATTCCGCTCTATAAATCTTGGCAGCAGCAGTGATGCTACTAATTATAGAGCAATTGCAAAACTAAATGCTACACGAAAACTCTCTGATATACTATCACACGAAATGTCATAAATTCTATCAGCAGTTCAACATGGATTTTGCAAAGGACGGTCTACGACTACAAACCTAATGGATTTCCTATATAAACTCTCTATTCTGTAAAAGTAAATGGAATTAAATCTACAAAAAAAAAATGTCAGTCTATGACTTTCTCTGGATATTCGCCATCTACGAACGGCTATGTCATCTTTAATACAAAATATAATAGCAGTTGACTCATTCACTGATTCATTCTCTGAATTCTAATGTTATAATGACTGTTAATATCGCAAATGGTGTTCTATGTTTTAGAAAACGTTGGGCAAAGGAAGTTAATAATCCTTATGTAACAAGAAATCTATTCACTTCTATACACATCAGTAATCTGGGTTACAGAATACAATGTCCTCATCAAAAAATTTGAATCAATTCTTAATATTTCATTTATTTTATTTAATTTTATTTTATTTTATTCTATTTTATTGATGTGTAAACATCTATACGCGCAGGGGGGTAAATTTCTATTTCACAATACAATCACAAAAACAGCGTAACTTATATCGGTGTGAGCTGAAGGAGATAACGCTGTGTGACTTATGATTGTATTGGTGAAAAAATATTTTCAAGAGAAACTGTTCATGGGCAATTACCCAATGCATTCGAAATTGGAATTGTGGTAGGAGAGACAAACCTAAGTAACTCGTGTATTTAACACATTTTTTTTTTTTGTTTGTAACATTCTATTTTAATAAATTTCACTTTTATTATTTTTATATTTAATTAATAAACACAATAACTATTGCTTGCTACCACTCAAAAAATCTCACAAATCTCACAAAATCATACAAATTTATACAAACATCTGATTTCGAGTTGCCAACTTCAAAAAATAAAACAGATGTTAACTTTGTAGCCAGATTGTTAAACCAGGGATACCAGAGCTTTCAAATGAAGTGAACTGCTGAAAATTTAAATTTAAATAAATTTTTTTTTATAATATTTTAGATTCTGGTTAATGTTTGCAAAAATTAATTATGCCTATATGATTATATTGTGTTTTATTTAAAAACTATTTTTTCTTCATATAGAAAATTGAATAGTTTAGATTTCTTCTAATAATTTAAACAAGCAGATTCCAGCCCTCGAAATTCGAATGCAAATTCTAGGAAATTTTATTTTTTCATTAAATGAAGACCCTAAAGGTATGCTAATCAATTAAAGCCAATTCACAAATCAACACAAAAAAAAAAACAAACTCATTTTTATTACAAACACATTAACAAATTTAATAAACACACACATAGCATTGTATAATTTTATGTATGTGTTAGTAGCAAATATAAATGCAATTCACTCAAAATAAAGGAAAAAATTTAAAAATCTGTAAATCTGCAAAACGGCTAAAAAGAAATACCTTTCAAATAATATAGTTTGATCAAAATCGGGCTAAAACGGTGGAACAAAACATCGGTCACAAGAAATCGCCTAGCCTATTAATATTATGGATGAGTTCATCATTTAATAAGAATTCTAGCCTTTGAATATTTTTGATGTGTAAACATCTGTACGCACAGGGGGATAAATTTGTATTTCACAATACAATCGCAAAAACAGCGTAACACATCGGTGTGAGCTGAAGTGTAAATCGGTGTGACTTTATCTGATTATATTTGTGAAAAAATTATGATATGTTCTTTTCTAAACATTTTCCAATTGTCTTTCAAAAAACATCAATTGTATTTCAGAAAACATCGATTGTATTTCAGAAACCATCAATATAATTTCAGAAAACATCAATTGAATTTCAGAAAACATCAATAGAATTTCAGAAAACATCACTTGAATTTCAGAAACATAAACAGAATTTCAGAAAACATCAATATAATTTCAGAAAACATCATTTGAGTTTCAGAAAACATCAATTGAATTTCAGAAAACATCAATAGAATTTCAGAAAACATCAATTGTATTTCAGAAACCATCAATATAATTTCAGAAAACATCATTTGAATTTCAAAAAACATAAATAGAATTTCAGAAAACATCAATATAATTTCAGAAAACATCATTCGAGTTTCAGAAAACATCAATTGAATTTCAGAAAGCATCAATAGAATTTCAGAAAACATCAATTGTATTTCAGAAACCATCAATATAATTTCAGAAAACATCATTTGAATTTCAGAAAACATTAATTGAATTTCAGAAAACATCAATATAATTTCAGAAAACATCATTCGATCAATTGTATTTCAGAAACCATCAATATAATTTCAGAAAACATCATTTGAATGCAGAAAACATAAATAGAATTTCAGAAAACATCTATAAAATTTCAGAAAACATCAATTGAATTTCAGAAAACATAAATAGAATTTCAGAAAACATCATTTCAGAAAACATAAATAGAATTTCAGAAAACATCAATATAATTTCAGAAAACATCATTCGAGTTTCAGAAAACATCAATTGAATTTCAGAAAACATCAATAGAATTTCAGAAAACATCAATATAATTTCAGAAAACATCATTCGAGTTTCAGAAAACATCATTTGAATTTCAGAAAACATAAATAGAATTTCAGAAAACATCAATATTATTTCGGAAAACATCATTCGAGTTTCAGAAAACGTCAATTGAATTTCAGAAAACATCAATAGAATTTCAGAAAACATCAATTGTATTTCAGAAAACATCAATTGTATTTCAGAAAACATCATTTGAATTTCAGAAAACATAAATAGAATTTCAGAAAACATCAATAGAATTTCAGAAAAAATCAATTGTATTTCAGAAAACATCAATTGTATTTCAGAAAACATCAATTGAATTTCAGAAAACATAAATAGAATTTCAGAAAACATCATTCGAGTTTCAGAAAACATAATTTGAATTTCAGAAAACATCAATATAATTTCAAAAAACATCATTCGAGTTTCAGAAAACATCAATTAAATTTCAGAAAACATCAATAGAATTTCAGAAAACATCAATTGTATTTCAGAAAACAGCAATTGTATTTCAGAAAACATCATTTGAATTTCAGAAAACATAAATAGAATTTCAGAAAACATCAATTGAATTTCAAAAAGCATTATTTGAATTGCTGAGAACATTAATTGTGTATCAGAAAACATCAATTGAATTTCAGAAAACATCGATTGCATTTCAGAAAACATCAATTGAATTTCAGAAAACAGCATAATCGACTTATTTTTTATGCAGAAAACATAAATAGAATTTCAGAAAACATCAATATAATTTCAGAAAACATCATTCGAGTTTCAGAAAACATCAATTGAATTTCAGAAAACATCAATAGAATTTCAGAAAACATCAATATAATTTCAGAAAACATCATTCGAGTTTCAGAAAACATCATTTGAATTTCAGAAAACATAAATATAATTTCAGAAAACAATAATATAATTTCAGAAAACATCATCCGAGTTTCAGAAAACGTCAATTGAATTTCAGAAAACATCAATAGAATTTCAGAAAACATCAATTGTATTTCAGAAAACATCAATTGTATTTCAGAAAACATCATTTGAATTTCAGAAAACATAAATAGAATTTCAGAAAACATCAATAGAATTTCAGAAAAAATCAATTGTATTTCAGAAAACATCAATTGTATTTCAGAAAACATCAATTGAATTTCAGAAAACATAAATAGAATTTCAGAAAACATCATTCGAGTTTCAGAAATCATAATTTGAATTTCAGAAAACATAAATAGAATTTCAGAAAACATCAATATAATTTCAAAAAACATCATTCGAGTTTCAGAAAACATCAATTAAATTTCAGAAAACATCAATAGAATTTCAGAAAACATCAATTGTATTTCAGAAAACAGCAATTGTATTTCAGAAAACATCATTTGAATTTCAGAAAACATAAATAGAATTTCAGAAAACATCAATTGAATTTCAAAAAGCATTATTTGAATTGCTGAGAACATTAATTGTGTATCAGAAAACATCAATTGAATTTCAGAAAACATCGATTGCATTTCAGAAAACATCAATTGAATTTCAGAAAACAGCATAATCGACTTATTTTTTATGCACTGGAAAATATGATGTTGATGTTTTCTTTAATTATTAGATGTTTACACATCTCCCTTGTGATCGGACTCACATGATTTTTTTAATAATATTATTTAATTTTACTTTACTTTATTTTATTTAGTTTTATTTTATTTTATTTTATTTTATTTTATTTTATTTTAGTTTATTTTATTTTAGTTTATTTTATTCTATTTTACTTAATATTATTTTACTTTATTTTATTCTATTTTACTTAATATTATTTTACTTTATTTTATTTTTTTTATTTTATTTTATTTTATTTTATATTATTTTATTTCATTTTATATTTTGTGTTAATTTTAATTTATTTATTTTGTTCCATTTTATTTTATATTATTTGTTCCATTTTATTTCATTTTATTTTATTTTATTTCGTTTCGTTTTATTGTACTTTATTTCATTTCATTTTATTTTATTTTATTTTATTTTATTTTATTTTATTTTATTTTATTTTATTTTATTTTATTTTATTTTATTTTATTTTATTCTATTTTACTTAATATTATTTTAATTTATTTTATTTAAATTTTTTTATTTTATTTTTTAATATAGTTTTATTTTATTTTATATTTTGTGTTAATTTTATTTAATTTATTTTGTTCCATTTTATTTTATTTTATTTGTCCCATTTTATTTTATTTTATTTTATTTCGTTTCGTTTTATTGTACTTTATTTCATTTCATTTCATTTCATTTCATTTTATTTTATTTTATTTTATTCTATTTTATTTAATATTATTTTACTTTATTTTATTTGATTTTTTTTATTTTATTTTAATTATTTTATTTTATTTAATTTTATATTTTGTGTTAATTTTATTTTATTTATTTTGTTCTATTTTATTTTATTTTTTTTTGTTCCATTTTATTTCACTTTATTTTATTTTATTTTATTTTATTTTATTTTATTTTATTTTATTTTATTTTATTATATTTTATTTTATTTTATTTTATTTCGTTTCGTTTTATTGTACTTTATTTCATTTTATTTTATTTTATATTATTCTATTTTATTTATTTTATATTATTTTTTTTATATTTTGTTTGGTATTATTTATTTTATTTTATTTTACATTTTATTTTATTTTTTGTTTCATTTTATTTTGTTTTATTCTATTTTATTTAATATTATTTTACTTTATTTTATTTTATTTTATTTTTTTAATATAATTTTATTTTATTTTATTCTATGTTTGTTTATTTTATTTTGTTTTTTAATTTTATTTTATTTTATTTTATTTTATTTTATTCAATGTTAATTTATTTTAGTTTCTTAATTTTATTTTATTTGAATAATATTTTATGTTAGATTATTTTATTTTATTTTTTCATATTTGGTTTGATATTATTTCATTTCATTTTATTTTATTTTATTTTATTTTATTTTATTTTATTTATTTTATTTTATTTTATTATATTTTCTTTTATTTTATTTCATTTTATTTTATTTTATTTTATTTCATTTTATTTTATATTTTATTTTATTTTATTTTATTTTATTTTTTTCTATGTTAAATTATTTTATTTTATTTTTTTAATTTTATTTGAATTAATTTATTTCTTTTTTATATTATTTTATTTTATTTTTTTTATATATTTTGTTTGATATTATTTATTTTATTTTATTTATTTAATTTAATTTATTTCATTTTATATTTTATTTTATATTATTTTATTTTATTTTATTTATTTTCATTATATTTTATTTTATTTTATTTAATTTCATTTTATTTTATTTTTTTTTTATTTTATTTTATTTTTTATTTTATTTTGATGGTATTGTTTGATGGTATTGTATAAACGTTCCATATGTCTCAGCTTTTTACTCTACATACAGCAATACAATAAAACATTAAACTAAGTATTTAACAATACTACATACCTATTTATGGTTTATTTATTTATTTTTTTGGTTAAAAACAAAAAAAAGAAAAAAATACTTTAAACTTATTTTAAACGCCTGCTTGCTGTCACGATTAATTGTTTTGTCATTTTGACTGAAGTTCATGTATGAGACCAACTTTAGACAAAATAGAAGAAAAAAATAACAACACACCTTACAAGTTTAAGTCAAGAGCAATCACGGTCAAAACAATAAGAAATCTTACTATGTTTAACAAAAAAGAAACATTGTTTATAAGTATAAAAAAGAGTGAATGTTAAATAAAAAAAAATATTTTTTCAATCTTAAAAGCTATAATTCCTACAATTCTTAACCATTCGATTTTGCTTCTCGTATGTTTTAGCCAATATCTATCTCATGCTGATTTTAGTTGCAATGAAAATAAAAATCATAACTATTGCAAATTTACCATATGCTGTGTTTAAACCACATACCACACTTACATATTTACCATATTCTATATAAATAACAATAAACACATAAATTATTAAATTTAAAAATATTTACCAAATATAGTTTAAATATAGTTTAACTGAAATTATAACACTTCTTTTTAAATATGACCATAAAAAGTAATTCTCTGAAAATCTACTAATCTATATGAAACCACCAATTCTTATAATAAGAAACGAACCAAAAACAAAAGAAATCACATAAAGAAATCATTTGATATTTGGTAATATTTTTGTATCTCTCCAAATGTACAAAATAACGACAAGAGTTAACATTGTGGTTGAGTTTAAATTACGCAAAAGTACACTCAAGGAAAAAATTAAAAAAAATTGTTAAAAAATTAATTTTCAAAGTCTATAACACAAGGGAACAATGGTTCTGTTGATTAAGAACTGAATATTGTTTTTAAGGTTATTTGGGACGCTGAATCCAAATCTGCCCTTGGTTTTTTCCTATCAGCTCGACTTTTCGAGATATACCGTTATGTTCAAAATTAAGGCACTTCCGCTACATATATTGGAATAACTTGAAAACGGTTCACCATATTAAATTAAAAAAAAAATCCGAAACTCGCAAACAATATTCTCTTAAAGCCGTGCTTACTTTGTTTTTAAATTTTCCAAGTAGTTTTAGAGATATCGTTCAAGTTTTGAAAAAAAAATTAAAATTTTTTTAAAAAAAACATTTTTTTTGTTCTTTAAAAATTCCTAAAAAATAAAAATGGGACAAAAATCACAGTTTTGGTCTACAAACAGTTAGTTAAATATATTTCGAATAAAATGAGCTTTATTTCATTGCAATCGGTGCACAACTTTTGATTTTGTGCACGATTTACTGAATTGATATAAATCGCGATATCCATACAAAAATAACATTTTCTAATGTGTAAGTGTTTGTATGTAATAAGTTAGTTTTTTATGATTCTAAGAATTAAAAAAATTAAGTAATAAAAAAAGATTATTTCATTTTTATGGTTGCGGTAGCAAACTCATAACGCCTATAAATTTTATTGTCCCTTTATGACACCTAGTCAGTTCACAGTCAATTAAAGAGAAAAAAGAAAAGTCCACTTGTTTTTATTGATGTGTGGTTTACCGTTGGTAACGGATGATTTTTTAAAGGAATTCCCCTGAACACATGTGTTCATTCATAAGTGACTGTCAATAAAATTGTGGATATAATTTTTTTTGGTACTTCAGTAAAAAACTACTAAGTATTTATATGGGTTCATTCAACCAATTTTTCTCATTCAACAAGTGTTTACGAAAGCGAAAAGTATAACGACAAAAAATATAAATCATTTTACATTGAACATTTAATCAGTCAACACAAAAAAGTTCAATTTTGTTCCCGTGTGTTATTTATTGAAAATTGTGTTACTTTGATATATACTTCAAAATTGTGCAATGGCTACGTCAAGAAACACCTGTAAAATCAATCCCAACTATTTTTGTAACATATGTGGCGAATACACGTTTATAAAAAATAGAAAAAGTGTGTCAGATTTTATTAAAAAAATTTATTTTGACTACTTCGGATTTACCATGGAAACCCGTGACAAGTACTGGATTCCTAATACTGTATGTAAAAACTGTGTAGAGTATTTAAGGTTATGGGCAAACAAGCAACGGACCCACTTCAAGTATAAAACACCAATGATCTGGCGGGAACCTTCGAATCATTATGATGATTGTTATTTTTGCGCTGTCAACATAACAGGCATTAATAAAACAAACCGGTCTAAATGGATTTATCCTAACGTGTTGTCTATTACCCAACCAGTCCTGTACTCTAGTGAGGATTCAGAACCACAACCATCTACATCTACACACAATTTCCACGACTTACGACAAAATGTTCCTTCACCAATTTCTGAATTTGGATCAGATGACTTGCATTTAGATATTTCTTCTGAACGCGAGCAATTTAATCAGGAGGAGCTTAGTGATTTAGTGAGAGACCTTGGACTTTCTAAAAAAGCATCTGAAATTCTTGCTTCTCGATTAAAGCAAAAAAATCTGTTAACCCAAGGAACAACAATTTCATACTACCGTAAAAGAGAAAAAAACTTACTTCCATTCTTTTCCGAAGACGATGAATTTGTTTATTGTTCAGATGTTCCTGGTTTAGTAACAGCGATGGGATTAGAGGAGTATGATCCAAATGACTGGCGACTATTTATAGATTCTTCTAAACGCAGCCTAAAATGTGTACTTCTGCATAACGGTAATAAATTGGGTTCGTTGCCCATTGCACATTCAACTAAAGCTAAAGAAGAATATTCTACAATTGCCTCAGTTATAAATAAAATAAAGTACAACGAACACCGCTGGCTAATTTGTGTGGATCTAAAAATGGTGAATTTTCTTCTAGGCCAACAAGGTGGCTACACAAAATATCCGTGTTTCATTCGTTTATGGGATAGCAGAGCCAGATCTGAACACTGGAGTAAGAAAGACTGGCCTTCGAGGGAAGCTATGGTTCCAGGAAACCACAATATAGTTAATCAACCACTTGTGCCCAGGGATCGCATAATACTGCCACCTCTCCATATCAAGCTAGGACTTATGAAACAATTTGTCAAAGCTCTCAACAAGGACGGTGATTGTTTTAGATATATCAGTAAAAAGTTCAACAATTTGAGTTCGGAGAAACTGAAAGCTGGCATTTTTGATGGCCCTCAAATCAAAAAATTAATCAATGATGAAAATTTTAGTAATTCCATGACAGATATTGAAAGAAATGCTTGGAATGAATTTGTTTGGATAGTGCGCAATTTCCTGGGAAACAAAAAGGGTGAGCACTATTCAGACCACGTGGATAACATGTTGTCACATTTCAAGCAGCTTGGTTGTAATATAAGCATTAAGGTGCACTACCTACACAGTCATTTGGATTGTTTCCCTGAAAATCTTGGAGACTTCAGTGAAAAACAAGGTGAACGTTTCCATCAAGATATCCGCACTATAGAGGAGCGGTACCAGGGTCACTGGGATAAGCATATGATGGCGGACTATTGCTGGAGCATTAAAACAAATCCCTCTAAACAAGGTTATTTAAGAAAATCTTATAAAAGAAAATTTTTCGATGAGTTGTAATTACATTGTAATATTTGTGTATTAAAATTTTTTATTTTTCCTTAAAATTCTCTTTTTGTGTTAAATTAAAAAGTATAGCTGACCATAAAAATTAAATAATTTTTTTTATTACTTAATTTTTTTAATTCTTAGAATCATAAAAAACTAACTTATTACATACAAACACTTACACATTAGAAAATGTTATTTTTGTATGGAAATCGCGATTTATATCAATTCAGTAAATCGTGAACAAAATCAAAAGTTGTGCACCGATTGCAATGAAATAAAGCTCATTTTATTCGAAATATATTTATCTAACTGTTTGTAGACCAAAACTGTGATTTTTGTCCCATTTTTATTTTTTTAGGAATTTATAAAGAACAAAAAAAATGTTTTTTTTTAAAAAATTTTAATTTTTTTTTCAAAACTTGAACGATATCTCTAAAACTACTTGGAAAATTTAAAAACAAAGTAAGCACGGCTTTAAGAGAACATTGTTTGCGAGTTTCGGATTTTTTTCTAATTTAATATGGTGAACCGTTTTCAAGTTATTCCAATATATGTAGCGGAAGTGCCTTAATTTTGAACATAACGGTATATCTCGAAAAGTCGAGCTGATAGAAAAAAACCAAGTGCAGATTTGAAATCAGCGCCCTCAAATTAGTAAAAATTTGCTATAAATTTCAAATCAACACAAAAAAAGTTCAATTTTGTTCCCTTGTGTAATCAGTTTTGACGAACGAGAAGAATGAAAACAAAAACTCAGCGAAATGTAGTAAAATAATTATTTGAGTGAATGGAAATTGAAAATTTCGAACCGACACATTTTTGTATGAGTGTACGAAAATCAGCATCTAAATTAAACGCATTTTTCCTGTAATGTAAAAATTTGAATTTTTCTGTAGTTATTGTTGTTGCACATTGTTGCAATGCTTGAATCATTTTTCCATATGTATGTACGAGTATGTAAGAAAAAATTTTTTCAAACTTTTAAAATTTGAATTTGAATTTGTTGCCATTTGGTTTTGGTATATTCTTTAAAATGCGGCATTGTTTGTGGGTGAAGACAAAAAACAGCACAAAACGAAAAAAAAAATAAAAATAATGAATTTATTATTACGTATGAATGTGTTGTTTATTTGTTTTTAGCTAGGCAATAGGTGCTGGAAACCATGTTAAACATTTGTGTTGTGTTTGTCTTTTTTTCTTTTGTTTTTTTTTTCATAATGTTTATGTTATTTTTTTTAATAATGTGTTAAAATTGTGACACTTTTGCTGTATTATTTCAAATATTTGTCGGTTAAATGAAAAACAAGTGAAAAATAGTATTTTTAAGGTAATGTGAAACGAAATTTATATAAAATTGTAAATGAAGGTTGAGGTTATAATTAGGCGAAAATCAAAAACACATATACATATAAGTATGCATATTAATTAAGTAAAAACTGTTGCAGTCTTTTTCAGTTAATAATTTAGTTAATAGATTTGAAGTAGAGTTATTCTTGTAACGTGTGCTTTTTCAAAACTGTAACTCATATAATTCCAATATAATCCATTAGTAAATCTGTTTTTTCAACTTACCTCAGAAATTTATCATCGGCGATCAAAGCATTATCTGAAAATATAAAAAACAGATATATAGCAAAAGTTTTGCTAAAGTGTGCAATCAAAGTTACGCACATACAATTTTTATTTCATCATGTACTTTACTTTTTAAGAGTTTTCTAAAGAAAATTTTTTTTTAATGATAAAGTTTGTTTAATTTCTTAAAAAAACACAGACAATTTTTTATAATAATATTTTGATGCTGTTTTTTGGGAGTTTCTTATGAAAAGACTTTCGAATGGATAAGAGTACTAAAAATTAAATCCGTTTGTAATAACTGAAAGTATTTGAATTTAGTATAGTAATTTGTAAAATAAAAGTTTTGAAATTGTTTTGTTCAAAAGACAATTAAAAATAATCAAAAAATTTATAATTAACAAGTAAGAAATTATAGTCGGTCTAGACCAACTATACGATACCCTATACCATGGTTTAGAGACCCTATCTCTCAGGCCCAACTAACTGGATATAGAAAATAAGCATAAACCAAATTTGAGTGCCATTGTTATTAATTTTTTTGGCTGCAGATATGAAAAAGTTCATATCGGATGCTATATCTATATGGGGACTAGGCCCAAAAATGGACCGATCCTGGCCATGTTTGGTAAAGTCTCTTGTATTTTGCAAAAATATATACAAACAAAATTTGAGAAGAATCAGTGCAATATTTTTGTTTTTGATAGATTTAAGTGAAGATCGGGATGGAACTCTATATGGGGCCTATGACTAAGAGTTGTCCCATAGGGATTATTTTTGGACTACTCATTAATGGATGTAATAAATGCATATAAGCCCAATTTGACAGAGATCTATATGACAATTTGGATCTTATGGCAATTTATGTCGATTTCATAGGGGTCATTTGTATGGGGGCTAGGTCTGAACATGGACCGATTCTCACCAGTTTCAATAGCGCTCATCCTATGGCCGATAGAAGCTTATATACCAAATTTCATCTAAATATATTCATATTTGCGACCTGCAGTTTGATTACAAGGTTTACATGGACACACAGACGGACGGACGGACATCGTTAAATCGAATCAGATAGTGATTCTGATTCGATCGGTATAATAAAAGATGGGTCTAGGTCAAATATTTTTGGTAGTTACAAACAGCAGCACAAAGTCATTTTACCCAAACCACATAGTGGTATAGGGTATAATAAAGGGTGCCTTATTTGATAACCGCATTGACAGCTGATAGTTGCTTTTTTACGTAAATAAGGAAATTCTCTCATTTGGAGTGAAGATAATCCACAAGCTTTTGTCCAAACACCATTACATCCACATAAAATACCTGTATGGAGCGCTATATGGGCCGATCCAGTCATTGGTCCATATGTCTTCCCAAACGATGATGAGCAGTACGTTACGGTCAACGGTGAACGGTATAGTGAAATGATTACAAATTTTTTAGCACCTCAATTAGCTGGCATTATTCTTGCTGGCATGAGATTCCAACAGAATGGAGCCACATGTCACACAGCGCATGCTAGAATTAAGTTCCTCAAAGAAACTTTTGATGAACGAATAATTTCACGTAATGGTCTGTTAACTGGCCACCAAGATCGTGTGATATAACCCCACTGGATTCTTTTCTTTGGGGTTATGTAAAGTCACTCGTCTGCGCCTATAAGACAGAGACAATAGAACACCTGGAAATCAATATTCGACAAGTTATTCGCGAAAAACGGCCGCGAATGCTGCGAAAAGTGTGTGAATATTGGAGTTCCAGATTGCGCCATGTTCGCGCTAGCCTTAGTTTAATGGCATAGAATTGTCTAACCGATAAAGCCAGTTTTCGTTATATTAAAAATAATTTCCTTTGCTTTATTTCAATTTAAAGTTCTGTAACTCTAAAAAACACCCGTTATAAGGCTCAATTGTTTTGTAATCAATTGGAATACAACAATAGTGATTTTAACAATAAAATAAAGCAAGTGAGAAAATTATACCGATGCGTTTTTAGAGAGGTTCTTGGATCCTTTGCTGAGGCAATAACTGGATATAGAGAATATTCATAAACCAAATTTTAGTGCTACTGTTATTAATTTATAGTGTGCAGATGTGATGTTATTTTCATATGAGGCCTGGGTCAAAAAATGTACCGATCATGACAATATCTAGTAAAGTCTTTTACTTTTCTAAAAAACATATATAAACCAAATTTGAAAAACATCTATGCAATATTCTCGCTTTTTGATAGATTTAAGTGAAGATAGAAAATCATATCGGGTCCTATATCGGGTCCTATAGGGTTTATTTTTGAATTACTGATTCCTGGGTATAACAGACCCACGAATATCAAAATATATATATGATAATATGGATCTTACGACTATTATGTTAGTCGTTTTGATATGGTCATATTTTGGGCTAGGTCTGAACATGTACCTATTTACACCGATTTCAGTAGCTCTCGTCCTATGGTCGAAAAAGACTTATTTAGTATATATAACCAATGCACATATTTGTAGTTTGAGTACAACGTATGAATGGGCCGATGAACGGACGGTCCGATATCGGTAAATAGACTCAGAAAGATTTTGAGTCAATCGGTATAATAAAAGATGGGTATAGGTCAAATATTTTTGGTAGTTAAAAACATCAGCACAAAATTTTTCAAAAGAAAATGAATTCTCATTATATGTGTTTAATGCAAATAGACTCCCTATATCTACATCAACTACCCAACCAGCTTCCGCTCTGAAACTCTAATCATTTATGAAAAATGACAACACCTTCTTTTAATAATTTTCTATATGATTTAGTCATTATTTCTCGCAATTAACCTGAAAGTTTGTCTTAATTTTTTTTATTTTATTATTTGTTTTATTTTATTACTTTTTATAATTTTCTCTCCATTGCCTTTTTTTTCTGGCAAAAAAAATTGCTTATTTTCTATAAGTATTTTATATATGACTAAGTTTAATTTAATACAACCAAATATTAGGCATCCATGAAAAATGGAATCACATATAAATTAGTGAGTGAGAATATTTTTCTAAAAAATGTTGGCTAGTGTTACAGGTAAACAAAATCATTAAATTGAAATTATATTACTATTATTTTATATAGATATAAAAATTGGAAGTACATATTCACATATTTACAAATTTTAATTTATCTATATTTGGCAAAACATTTTTGTTGTAAGCCCGATTGGCATTATACTAGCATTTTTGATTTTATATAATCTATAATATTAATAGGCAAGGCGATTTCTTGTGACCGATGTTTTGTTTTACCGTTTTATTCCGATTTTGATCAAACGTATATTATTTGAAAGGCATTTCTTTTTAGCCGTTTTGCAGATTTACAGATTTTTACACTTTTTCCTTTACTTTGAGTAAATTGCATTTAAAGTTGCTACTAACACATACATAAAATTATACAATGCTATGTGTGTGTTTATTAAATTTGTTAATGTATTTGTAGTAAAAATGAGTTTGTTTTTGTGTTGATTTGTGAATTGGCTTTAATTGATTAGCATACCTTTAGGGTATTTATTTAATGAAAAAATAAAATTTCCTAGAATTTGCACTCGAATTTTGAGGGCTGGAATCTGCTAGTTCATATAATTTTGTTTAAAAAAAATTTTAATTTGTTAGATTTGAAGTCATTTTTCAGACATATTGCAATTAATACTGTAATTAATATGCAAATTTTAGTTTTGTTTCAATGGTGCGTGGTAAGAAGAAGAAGAAAGCATATATTTCAAAAATTCATAACTACACTGTATTCTTAATCGGACCGGTTTCTGGCATTTCAGCCTTCATCAGCGATTTATTGAACATTGTGATAATTGTTATGTTATAATTGAATACATTGTTTCTATATGAAATTTTTTTTATGAAACTGAGAATAGTGGAAATTAGAAATAAATGCAAAAATATTTAAAAAATTAAAAATAACGATTGTTTGTTTGGACAGAGTTGTATCTTCTGAAATTAATACGAAGAAAAAGCTGTATGGTATGAAAACTGATTCTAACCACAATGCTCGTTGTTAAAGCGCTGACCAAAAAGTGCAAGTACAAGTGTATGTGAAAGTTCAGAGTTCAAACCTCACAGCCGCCCGAAGTAGGAAAAAAAATTTCATATAGAAACCATCTATTCAATTATAACATAACAATTATTACAATGTTTAATAAATCGCTGATGAAGGCTGAAATGCCAGAAACCGGTCCGATGAAGAATACAGTGTAGTTATGAATTTTTTGAAATATATGCTTTGTTCTTCTCTACCACGCACCATTGAAAAAAATTTTAAATTGATTATATATTTATTCAAATTCATTTAATATTAGTTTTCGATATTTTGTACTTCATTCAAGCTAAGTTCAGATTTTCCAAATTGTTTTCTTCTATGCTCCATGTAAATAGGACAAAAACCAATAAAGTGATAGGTATTCTCAGTATCATCTCTGTTGCAAACTGTGCACACTACATTTGTGTTGTTTCTAAACGACCTGGCATTTACGTCCAGTAAACCACCTCTTGCTTTTATTAATACACTCGTAATGCGCGAAGAGAAATTGGAGGCAAGTAGGGGAGTAACGTTAAAATTGAGTTGTGGGTACATATCATGGTGCTGAGAGTTCGTTGCATTTAATACATTATTTTCGCGTTCTTTCAATTTCAATTTACTTCGTCATATTTTTCAAAACCCCATACTTGTGCTGCGTAAAACATGTCTGACCTTGAGGCGGCTTGAAATATTTTTAGTTTATTTTGGTTTGATATTTTGGGGTGAATAATATATTTTGCCCATATTGTGTTGATCGACAATTTGGCTGCAACTAATTTATTATTTAGATGTTTCTTAAAGAACAAATTCTATGTAATAACAACTCCACGGTATTTATAAGTACTGACGATCTCGATGTTTGCTTCTCCAATGTGCCACTTTAATTGTTTAGATATTCTTGTACCTGATCGAAATACCATTATTTTCGATTTATTCAAATTAAGGTTGTGGTTGTATAATGCATCAATCATACTTTGCAATTCCGTCCGCCACATTAACATCACCAGGTAGTTCAACAGCCAAGTCATTTAAGGATAGTGAAAATAATACAGGACTTAATATGCAGCCTTGTTTTACACCTAGATTAACATCAAATGATTAGGACAAAGATTCGCCATCCCATTCATGTGAAAAGCACATGAAAAGTTAACAAAGAAGGCATAAGTATTTTTGCTGTTTAATTTATTTAGATTTACAATCTTTTATTTTCTATATTGAAACTTAGATCTGAACAGAAATTTGTTTTACAAACATCCATTTTAATTTTTACAGAAGTTTAAAATTGTTATTTTGCGGACAGGCAGACGGAAATCACTCTATCGACTTGATTTGTTATAAGGATCAAGAATATATATATTTATATATATTATATTGTATATATTTCCGATGCGATAAAAGTAAAAAAAAAAGAATTTCGCAAAAAAAATCAACAAAAAAGTGGAAAAATGTGCAAACTCTCTTTCTGGATTTTGATAATAGAAATTTTGAGTTTTGTTGTGGTGTAAGATATTCTACTAAAAAATTTTTTTTTTTGAACCACTGTGCAGAGGGTATATATCTGTTTGTTATTCCGACCCCATAAAGTATATATATCGTCTTGCCAGTACAATACCGTAATATCTTAAAATGATACTGTTTTCCGAAAACTGCTCTATTGGGCTAGAAGAGACTCAAAGAATCAAAGGAACATTGCAACATCTCAAAGTTTTACTGTTTTCAGTGAAATTACAATACATATTCTTACACTACACAGAACAAATTGTACTGAACGATAAAATTTTAAACCGTAATATCTCAAAACTATATGTTTTGAACAACTGGAGTCGATATTTATTTAGGTCAAATACTCCTCTGTATGTCGTAATAATATTTTATTTTGATTTGAGAGTATTATAGCCAGGGCTGTGAAGTCGTCAAAAAAAGTTCCAACTTCGACTCCGACTCCATCCGCTGATATTTTTAAGGCCCGACTCCGATTCCGACTCTGACTCCGCCTCCTACTCCAAATCTGACTCCGCTGCTAAATGTATATAAACATGTTTATAGAAACAGTGATAGTTATGTTGTGGGTAATAAATGGCAGTGGATCAATATAACATAGGTATATGCTTTGAAATATTTAATTTACTTTTTTATCAATTCTTTTCATAATAAAAAAAGAAATACTATAACATTGGAAACTTAAAATAACAAAACTTCAAATAAAATAACAAATCTTCAAAAAATGACTCTGCATTTGTCCGTAGAAATAGGTTAGCCTCAATAATATCTGGCTTCATTGATGCTCTCAAATCGAATCTGATGACACTTGTTTCGGTGGCAATGCCGCGGTGATCATAGTAGCACCCTGGATAATCAGGGTACATTGGAATTGCATCTTTTTGCTAAATCTGAAGAATGGTTAAATTTCTCTACCTCCTTTAATGCCTGGTAAAAATCTATTTTAAATGTAGTTAAGACTGTTGGAGTTTCTGTCTCTCCGCTACTTTCTTCCAAATTTAAGCGACGATACTTGGATTGCTCCTGCTCATCTAAATTTTTTTCAAAATCATCATGTGTGTAGTACTTTTTTTTAATTTTTATTATAAAAAATAAAATTATATAAAATATTTGCAGCGCCGTATTTATAAAAATCTTAAATCAGGTTTCAAATACAAATTAGGTGTAAAACATTTTAAGCCTAAAAAGGTTTGTTAAAAATTCATATTCATAATCAGTATTTTAAGTAATAAACGATTTAACGTTTTATTAAACTCTGGGATGGCAACACTATATTTTGTATATGTCACTGATGTAATGTAATGATGCAAAAGCATGATTATTAATTCTTACGATATTAGTATCTACAATTTTTATACCCTATACCACTATGTGGTTTGGGTATAATGACTTTGTGCTGCTGTTTGTAACTACCAAAAATATTCGACTTAGACCCATCGACTCAGAAGCACTTTCAGAGTCGATTTGAGCATGTCCGTCCGCCCGTCTGTCCGTCTGTGTGTCCATGTAAACCTTGTAACAAACTACAGGTCGCAAATATATGTATATTTTAATGAAATTTGGTCTATCAAATTTTATCCATGGGATGAACGCTATTGAAATTGGTGAAATTCGGTCCATGTTCAGACATAGTCCCCATAAAAACGGCCCCTGAAATCGACTTAAATTGCCATAAGATCCAAATTATCATATAGATCTCGGTCAAAATGGGTTTGTTTATGTTTATTATATCCATTTATCAGGTGTCCAAAAATAAACCCCATATGGCAATTTTTTGTCGTAGCCCCCATATATGGCTTCATCCCGATTTTCACTTAAATCTATCAAAAATCAAATATATTCCACAAATTTGGTTCGTATATATTTTTTCAAAATATACGTGACTTTACCAAATATGGTCAGATCGGTCCATTTTTCGACCTAATCCCCATATATATATAGCATCCGATATGAATTTTTTCATATCTTCAGCCAAAAAAATTAATAACAGTGCCACTCAAACTTGGTTTATGCTTATTTTCTACATCCAACTAGTTGGGCCGAAGAGATAGGGCCTCTAAACCATGGTATAGGGTATCTTATAGTCCTCCTAGCCCGACTATAATTTTTTTACTTGTTTTTTGCTGTGTTCGTGAAAAATATGGTTTTTATAAAAAAAAAAATGAATGATAAACTTGCCTATTTTTAGATGGTGATTTTATTGCAGATAAATAAAATAGTATTCAAATAACCAATTTTATTTAATTTGTTTTTATGTGTAAACACATCACTAGTTCATTTTGTACAACTAACATTACTTTGAATTAAATTAAGGAATTAAATAACTATAATTAAATAATTATAAATTTAAATAAATGCATTCAATTCAATTCATTTTTGCACGTATTAATTATCAATATTGAATGACTTATGAAATACGATTAAAAATATATTTATATAAAATTTCTCGGTATAAAATCTTGCAAATAATAATAGTTTCCACCAATTCTTTTGATCAAATATATTATGTCCATTATTTACTAATGACAATTTTCCCTTCAATGTTCAATATAAAAATAAACAAAAACAAAAATGTCATATTAAAATAGGTTTAAACAAGGGTTGAACCAATTTTAAAATTATTTTATTTACACAAGGTTTAAAATAGGTATTTTCGTTTATGAATACAATTTTATCGATTTTGCTTAAAATTGATTTGAAATGCTGTTTAAAATTTTTATGAATATGGCTGTTGCAGGTTAAATTAATTATTTCTATGCTAATAGCTACTCTCATGAAGCTTAAACTCCACTTTGACTTTCAGTTTTCAATGTAATTCTTTTTTTTTTAAATAAGAAATTAACTAAAACAACAGACCTATAATATATTATAACACAAACAAATCAATTAAAATTTTACGCCGAATATTATTAAAATTCAATGAAATTAACCACAAAGCTTAAAAAAAGCACAAACATCTAAGTACTACTAATGCAATTTAGACTCTTGCCCGCACTAATATATAAAATACCAAAATAATTATGAAACACTATATTATTTAATTTAAGTACTTTCATAAAATATATTAAAATCTACTTATTCATAACGATCTGTTAAATATTACGTCGCCAATTTCGAGGAAAAATTTAAAAAATAATTTGAATTTTTTTTAACGAAAAATTTTAGTCAGAGTCGCGAGTTTATATAACGACTCCGACTCTGAACCCGACTCCGACTCAACAGCGCTGATTATATAATGAAATGATATTTCTTATCAACTAATAATGAAAAGATATAAATTTTTTATTTTTATTTTTATTTATTTTTTTTTATTTATTTTTATTTTTTTGAGTAATTATGTAAGACGTCTTTAGGAAATTTCCAACAGTGATATTATAATTGTTCGCTAAATAATTGAAAATATTTCAAAGAATTGTCTTCATTTAATCATCACTTCATACGAGATGGTAATAAGTTATTTATCATATTTTATTAAGCATATTCAACTAAATATTTACAGTTCAAAATTATCAACTAAAATTAATTAAAAAATATAAAAGAATTATATTAAATTAAATAAAGAAAGAAAACTAAAAATGACGTTCGTTAATATATATATATTCTATTTCACTAAAAGAGATTTATGCACAAGTTTTTTTTATTTATTTACATATTAAAATATTTTAACGATTTAATGTTTTAATACAAATACTAAAAGTATGACTGGTTTTTGCATTTGCAATAAGTCTGCCTCGCAACTGTCGACGGCCTGGTGCGGCGGCTGTTTCAGTAATATATTCTACTGTATTAAATTGTTGATTGCTGGTTGCTTCTTATTGTTGTTGGTATTGTTTATTTTTAATTTTTTATAGATACTTAAAACTAAAAACTAAATCGTTGTAAATACGGAAAGTTATAGTAATTAAATTCAGCATACGATGTGGCACCACCACCTGCCCCTTGTAACGCTGATGTTGTAAAATATGATGGACCTAATGAACAGAAATGAATACGAATATAAAATAAAGTAATCATTATTAAATACGGCAAAATTATTTTTTATCGATTATTAAAATTATATTAGTTTCTCTTATTAATGCAACACGTGAGTGCTTAATGGGTGAGTAGCTTAATTAGTGTTGGTGTGATTGTGTGCTTTTAATCCCAGTAATTACGGATATGCAAATTAGCATTGAATTGAACAGGTGTAGAACAAATTTACTCAAATGATCGTACCCTTGTGTGTATTTGATATGTTAACACTTAATTGTACATTTTTTAATTTTAAGCTGTTTAAGTGTGATTTTTTAAGTACTAGAAGTCATTTTTAAAAAATACCTGACCCATCATTTTTCAAACATAAACAATGTATGAATATTTTTTTGTCATAGATTGGTACTAAAAAATACTCCCGATATTCACTTAAATCTGCATGAAGATGTACAAATAAGATATATTTGACTCAAAATTGGTTTGAGACTTCACTTAATATGGTTATTCGATTCGATTCGAATCTTTTGTATAAAAATATCAACCCATTACCTTCAAAAAAATGTAAGCGCACGATATTCGTTCTTTTTATAAAATTCGATAATTTATGATTATTTGTATCATCTCTAAAAATATCATCGATACGAATTTACTCGAAAACAATTTTGACGTAAGTGCACACTCTTAGTGTGTTTTCATACGAAATATAAAGCATTTTTTCTTTCATGCCTACCTAATAAATTAGAGTGTTGACCCATTTTTATACCGAAACCCTTTACAAAAACTCATGGTACCTGCCATGTATAAAAATCTGTATTGTTTACATAAAAAAATCTTATAATATATTCGTATAATTTCAAAAGTCAGTCATAAAAAATTTTCATTTGAAAGGGTTAAATGCATAAATTATTAAATGTTTTCAATTAACTCCAGTATGTTTGCAACATTCAAAATACATGTATATTGCATGTTGAATTATTATAAAAACTATAAAAAAAATAATTCTCACTATTAAAATAAGTGATATTGTTTTTAAACACACATTTAGAAACATATGTGAGGGACAGAGATTTGAATGGTTTTATACTTACTTCATTTAAAAAAATATTTTTATTGCGTGCAAGAAAAATGACAAAAATATGAAATATGACATTTGAGCTTTGGGCATAAAAAATATTAATATGAAATCCAAAAAAGAGATATAATGACCTTTTTTTCATTACACATTAAATATCGCATTTTATGTGAATTAAATTTTTAGTTTTTTACAAAATTTTTTGTTTTTGAAAATGATTTTTAAATGTTCTTCAAATTTCCTGTTACGTTATCTTAAATGTATACAGTTACGCTCACCACTGCCTTATCGAATTCCTCACTGATATAGTACGACTAATATCGTGATTATATTAGTATTTACATTTTGGAGCTAGGATCCCCTACCGCATTTAAAAAATTGACTTTTTCCTAAAAAATAAATTTTCTTTAAAAGTACCTTAAGAAGTACTTTTTCTTAAAAAAGAGACTTCTCTTAAAGGGTAAATTTTCTTAGAAAAGTACATTTCCTATAAAACAAATTTCTTAATTTTTACAAAAATTAAGAATTATTGATTTGAGTTTTTAAAATGTTATTTTAAATATTAATTTTAAAAAATTGATTCTCATCACAATAATTTGTATGAGAATCTATGGAATTTTCTTAATTGAAAATTCCAACTCCCAGTAAAAAAGGTAGCTGTCACTGTAACCACCTGAATTAATTTTGGCAATATTATTTTATAATAAAAATTCATAAGAAAATGTTCTACATCAGTGATTAGAAGGTATTATCTAGATAATTTTTCGTAGCTGTTTTTAAGAACAAATACTTTTTTAAGAACAGGTACTTTTCAAAGAAAATATTCTTTTTTGAGTAATGGTTTTCTCCTATGAAAAGATAATTTTCTAAGAAATTGTACTTTTATAACAAAAACAACATTTTTTAAGAAAATAAACTTTTTTAAAGAAATGGCATTCTTTAAGAAAATATTGTTTTCCAAAAAGGTACTTTCAAAAAAGGTACCATTTTTAATAACATACACTTCTTTAAGAATATTTGATTTTTAAGAAGAGGTACTTTTTTAAGAAAATGTACTTTTTTAGAAAATATATTTTTTATAACTGGAACTTTTTAAGAGAAGTTACTTTTTAAGATAAAGTACTTTTTAAAAAAAAGTTAACTTTTTTAAAAAATTGTATATTTTCAAGAAAATATATTTTTTACATATTTTTTTCATGTTTATTAAAAAGGCCCTTTTTAAAAAAGCTCTTCATAAAAAAGTTGATTTTCCTAAAAAAGTTAATTTTCTTAAAAAAGTACCTTCTCTTAAAAGTGTAGCTAAAGTTAAAGTGAATTTGTCCCGATAAAAGGGTAAATTTTTTTGGAAAGGACACTTCCTATAAAACGCATTTCTTAAAAAAGTACACATTCTTAAAAAAGTACAATTTCTTAAAACGTAAATTTTCTTTAAAAAAAGTCCCTTTTTTAAAAGAGAAACTTTTCTTAAAAAGGAGAATAATGTAGTGTATTTATGAACATAGTGTGAAGTGTGAACACGAGCAAATTATGATTCACATATCCACAACAGCTATGTATAATAATGATGAAGCATTGGCAAACCAATTAATAAACTTAAATAAGCAGTTGCAAATCCAAACGTCTAGAATAGACACGCTTTTCTCCATGCTGGAAGCTTAATTTAATACAATGGCTGAAATAATCGAAAAAAACTCAATATCATCCACATAAATGTAAATTCATTAATTAAAATAAGTCGAAGATATGATTTAGATATGTTTATAAGGAAACACAATCCTGATATAATATTACTTAACGAAACTAAACTTAACGCTAAACATAAATTACATTTTGAAAACTATTGTTTAAACGTAAAGATAGAAAAGATGCGAAAAGAGGCGGTGGAACTGCGATTCTTATAAAAAATGGTATTAAGTATAGTAGTTTTACTAACAATATTATTAATAAATTTGAATTTTTAGAAACATGTATTGTAAAAAATACCTTTAATATCAAATAAGATATTATATGTAATATCTGCATATTTCCCTTCTGGAAAAAATTGTAATAACCTTAAATGTGAATTATTTCAACTTTTCCAATCTTTAAAACTAGATAATCTAAATCACTATTATATATTAGCAGGGGACTTAAACTGTAAACAGGGTGATTGGGGTAACACTATTTCTAACCCCCAAGGTAATAAGTTAAAGGAATGGTTTGCATGTTATGAAATTAGGTTTAGAAGCATATTGCTTGCTTCTAACTGTCCATCTTATCCACGTTGTGGCTCATACTTAGATTTGTGTATAGCAGACTCAAGATTAATTATTGAAAAATTTAATAATACTTTAAACTGTCTAGAAACCCTTGATTATGACAGCGATCACAAGGCTATCAAGATACAGATCTTAAAAGCGGAAAGTGACCATCCACTTACTTTTTTCAGAGAAACACCCATTTTAAAATATAATTATGCTAAGGCTAATTGGAATAAATTCAAGAACAATATCTGTTCTGAATTGAGAGAAAATGCATCGATACCAAATGATAAAAACCTAACAGATGCAGAAATTGATTTCTTTCTGTGTAGACTTGACCAATTTATTCACAATTCGATTGAAAAATCAGTCCCAAAATATAAGGATCATAATCCTTTTGGAAAATATACTAATGCAATATTAAAGAAACTTCAGCTTGAGAAAAGTAAAATAGTAACCATAATTAAAAGGCACAATAGACTAGAAATAATTTTGACCCAACCAGACATTAATCTACTTAAATCGAAACTAAAACTCATCAAAAAACTAATTAATGATAACTTTACTCTGGCAGTAAATAAACACTTTCACGATAAACTGATGAAAATTGACCAGAAAGATCCCTCAAACATGTTTAGTGAGACTAGAAAACAGTTCAAAACCGCACAACCCTTAAATATGGACATTATTAGAGTACCACAGGAAAATGAAATATGGATAAAAAACGCAGGAATAAGACCTGAGTTGTTAGAAAAGGATCTGAATAATGATGACTTTTTAATAAAGGATGAGGAACATAAAGTAAACGTAATTGGAACATTCTTAGAATCAGTTCACTCTCATAAAGAGATCGACGATGATAATAACTTACATGTCGAAGTTGATACTTGTTTTTCCAGATTTTTTTAAGAAAAAAATCAGTATGAATACAACAAATCAACCATTGCCACATTTAATACATGTAACAAGGCCAATGATTTAACTGAATCTCTCAAGTATTTTATTTCTAGGGATAAAATTATATATATTTTTAGAAACTTAAGAAAGAAATTGTCAACAGGTGTTGATAACATTCCCAATATAGTACTGAAAAATATACCAGATGAAATTATCTTAGAGTATTGTACTCTTTTTAACAATATGTTAAATAACTCCTACTTTCCTCATGCGTGGAAAATAGCTAAAGTGGTTGTCATATCTAAGAAAGATAAAGACTCATGCAATCCAAAAAACTTGCGAGCTATTAGTTTACTTCCAAACATAAGCAAAGCTTTTGAGGTTTGCATCAAAGATAACATACTTGAACAATGTAAGGAAAAGAGATTAATAAATGACAAGCAATTCGGGTTTAAGTTTAAACATTCCACAATCCATGCGATACATTTGCTAGTTTCGAATATACAATGTAATTTAAATAAATCCTTAGGTACTGGAGCTTGTTTAGTAGATTTTGAAAAGGCCTTTGATAATATCTGGATACCTGGATTAATTTATAAACTGTTGAATTATGGATTTCCAATATGTTTGACTATATTAATACATAACATGATAAACAATAAATGTTTACCTTGGAAGCACAATAAGTTCAAGGAAATTTATCATCGTAAATGGTTTACAACAAGGAACTGTAAATGCACCAATTCTATTTAATATATATATACATGACCTATTAAACAAAATTGAGAACATTATTGGCTTTGCTGATGATATCGTTATTTATCACTCTGATGATAAAATTGATAAAATTAACGAAAAATTACAAAAGTACTTTTATATTATAGAAAAATACACAATAGACTGGCAGATGAAAATCAATCTGAATAAGTGCGAAACAATTCTTTTCCGTCCCCCGGTCGGAAAATGTAACAACAACATAAAACGTAATTGGAAATTATTTGGTTTGAAATCTCTTAACAATGTAACTATTCGAAATAAACAAATGGTGAAATATCTAGGTATTAATTTAGACAAATCCCTATATTTTAATGAGCACATAAATCTACAAATTAGGAAAGCACAAAAAGCATTTTTCTTATATAAAAAACTATTTTTTTCAAAATATATCAAAACAAGGGTCAAGATAATTATGTACCAGTCCTTAATAAGACCAATTCTTACATATGGTTGCCAAATTTGGTACAACATATCCCCTTCGTATATGGAAAAACTGAGGGTATTTGAAAGAAAATGCCTAAGGAACTGTACATCCCTTTACAGATCTCCAAATAGCAACTATAAAAAGTTTATATCAAACAAAGTTATGTACAATGAAGCAAAAGTAAGCAGGATTGATAACTTTATAATACACCTTATAAGAAATCATATCCTACAAAGCACAGAATATTTCGAAAATAATCTAATTATGGGCCCATATTATTCAAATTATGAATATGTATCTAAAACCTTACAATCGGGCTACATTCCACCGGAAGCCTTTCTCTTCCTAGATCAGAATGGATACATCCAGAATGAAATAGGCATACCTATAATTTACCACATTTATAGAAGACCAAATATTAAAGCCATAACATGCAAACTACTTTCAAACGAAAATTCAAGATTCAACACTAGTGTTTATATATCAAAATCAGACCTTAATACTAAAAAATATTGGTGGCTTACCAAATAATTTATCTTTTTTTTTTTTTTTTTTATTTTACCCTTAGACCACTCATTTTATTCTCCTATTATATAAAAGTGAGCTTTTTTTTTCAAATTTTTTCTCATAAATGATCTGACATAAATAATTAAATTTTTCTCTGTATATCAAATTATAATTATTACTAAAAATAAGTTATTTAAATATTATAATACATTATACTTGAGAGCCTGCATAGAGGGACTAAATATATATATATATATATATATCTATAAACTGTTTGTTTATTTATAGTTACTAATATATATTTTTCTTTGATTAAATAAACGTTAAAAAAAAATGATTAAGCATTGGGCTCGGTTGTGATAATTTTTGTATCAAATGTGCTTTGTTTGCAGGAGAATTTAATAATAAAAAATAAGTTTGCTGATCTGTAGAATATGTGTCAACAATTTGTATAGTATTACAATAGTAATATATGTATAGTATTACAAATTGTATATGAATTGTATTGCGAGACTGGAATAGAGAATCATTATGACGGACTAATCTTTGTAAATTGTTCTATATTTCTCAATCCTAGACGATAAGCTAAGATTGTAAAATTAATATAAAATAGGCAAATTGTTGAATTTATTGACATCTATTAAAGATCAAATTTTCTTAACAAAAAAGTATATTTCCTATAAAAATAACAAAAATTAACTTTTCTCAAAATAAACATTTACCTTTTATTAAGAAAAAAAAAGTACATTTCCTTTAAAAAAAACACATTTTTTAAAAGAGTATATTTCCCTTAAAATAGCTGTGCTTAAAAAAGTATTTTTTTTAAGTACAATTTAAAAAAAAACTACCTTTTCTTTAAAAATACCTTCTCTTAAAAAAATAAATTTACTAAAAAATTACCTTTCCTTAAAAAATTATCTTTTCGTAAAAAGTACATTGTCTTAAAAAGTGCATTTCCTTAAAGAGTACTTTTTCATAAAAAGTTCTTCTTCTTAAAAAGTTCATTTTCTTAAAAAGTAAATTTTTTAAAAAAGAACTTTTTAGGAAATAGCTCTTCGTAAAGATGTTAATTTTCTTAAAAAATAAACTTTCTTAGGAAAGTACTCCTTTTTAAAAAAGTGCTATTTAAAAAAAATACCTTCTATTAAAAGCGTATCATTATTTATATATGTACATTTTTCTAAAAAGGACATTTTCTTAAAAAGTAACTTTTTCAAAAAAAAAAAAAAAAAATAAATAAATAAATAAATAAATAAATAAATGTTCTTAAAAAAAGTCAATTTTTTAAAAAGAGTAACTATTCTTAAGAAAGAGATTTCTCGTAAAGAGCAGATATTCTTTATAAAGAAGATTTTCTATAAAAATAAATTCTCTTAAAAAAGTACACTTTCTCAAAACAAGCAATTACTTTTTACTAATAAAAAAATAATTTTTCTTAATAAAGAAAATTTTCTTAAAAAAATACATTTCTTTAAAAAAGTGCTCTATAAAAAAAGTTACTGCTATTAAAAAAGTACTATTTCTTAATATGTACATTTTCCTAAAAGGGTACCTTTTCCTAAAAAAGTACATTTTCCTAAAAAAATAAATATACTTAAAAATTACCATTTCTTACAAAATTTTCTTTTCGTAAAAAGTACATTCTCTTAAAAAAAATACCTTCTCCTAAAAAGTACGTTAAAAAGTGCCTTTCCTTAAAAAGCATTTTTTTAAAAGTACTTCTTAAAAAGCTCATTTTTCGAAAGAGTAAATTTTTTTAAAAATACTTTTTAGAAAAAAGGTCTTCTTAAAGAAGTGCCTTCTCTTAAAAAAGTATCTTTTCTTATAGAAGTATCTTTGCTTATAAAAGTGCCTTTTCTTATAAAAGTACTTTTTTAAAAAAAATATCTTCTGTTAAAAGAGTATAATTTTTTGAATATTCACATTTTCTTAAAAAAGTACTTTATCTTAAATAAGTTGCTTCTCTTAAAAAAAAGATAGATTTTCTTTAAAAAAAAGTCCCTTTTTGAAATGAGTAACTTATATTAAAAAAGATACTTCTCCAAGAGTAAATATTCCTGTAAAAATAAATGTTATTAAAAAAATACCTCTTCCCAAAATAAACATTTACTTTTTCTTAAAAAAAATATCTTGTCTTAAACAAGTAAATTTTCTGAAAAATATACATTTTAAAGACGCACATTTTCTTAAAAAAATAATTTTCTTAAAAAGCACATTTTTATAGAAAATTACCTTTTCTTTAAAAATTATCTTTTCCTAAAAAATACGCTTTCTCTTAAACAAGTACCTTCCTACAAAAGAACTTTTTCTTAAAAAGTACTATTTAAAAAGTAAATTTTCTTAAAAAGTAACTTTTCTTAAAAAGTAATTTATCGAAAATAGCTCTTTTTAAAGAAGTACCTTCTATTAAAGAAGATATAATTTCGAAAAAAGTATATTTTCTTATAAAAGTATCTTTTCTTAAAAAAGTAAATTTTCTTAAAAAGTGAAAGTAAACAAGCAAATTTCTTTAAAAAATTTTATTTTTTTAAAAGTTTACCTTTTCTTAAACAAGTGCCTTTCATAAAAAAGTACTTTTACTTGAACTATTTCTTTAGGAAATAACCTTTTATAAAAAGTAAATTTTCTTTATAAAGTAATTTCTCTTAAAAAAGTACCTCTTCCTTAGAAAGTATGTTTTCTTTAAAATATTAGCTGGATTGAATATTTTAAAACTATGGTCCTCTAATTTAAACAATAGTTTATTTACGCTTTTCGCCAAGAGTTAAAAATGCATTATTATTGCACTCAAAAGCTGATATTCTGCTTGGTGCTTTGTTTGCAAGAGAATTTAATTATAGAATATGTGTCAACAATTTGTATAGTATTACAAATTGTATATGAATTGTATTGGGACACTGGAATAGATAATCACTATGACGGACTAATCTTTGCACTATTGAATAGAGCTCAATAAATGCCAACATAGCATAAATATAAATGGATAGTTTTAGATATTGAGTAAATTTTACTATATATTTCTCAATCCTAAACGATAAGCCAAAATTGTAAAATTAATATAAAATATGCAAAATATTGAATTTATTGACAACTATAAAAGATAAATTTTCTTAAAAAAGGTACATTTCCTATAAAAATAACTGTTATTTAAAAATTAACCTTTCTCAAAATAAACATTTGCCTTTCATTATGAAAAAGGTATATTTCCCTTAAAAAATACATTTTTTAAAAGAGTTATTTCCTTTAAAATAGCTCTCTTAAAAAAGTATTTTCTTCATAAAAAAATTACCTTTTCTTCAAAAAGACTTTAAAATGCATTATTATTGAACTCAAAACCTGATTTTCTGCTTGCCATTTAATATGTCATTAAAATATATGGAATTCGGTAAAATTATGAAAAAAAAGTTTTTGTACAATAAATATCTTATTTACTTTTCTTATTTTTTTTCTTTGGCTCAAAAAAATAATATTTCTTTCAAAAGAGAATTTAAAGTTTTTGCTTTTGACAATCTTGAGGATTGAATAACATACAGAGCTATTTTTTTGCATTTGTTAAAAAAAAACAATAAAAAAAATTTAAGATTTAAAAAAACTTTAATTCAATATTAAAAGAAATTATTCTTTAAAGCTTCATTGCATCCATAAGTTTTTTTTTTTCTAACTATCATCCATATGATGTGATTTTTTTTTTAAGTAACAGATGTTAAATGTGGTTTCATCGTTTTTAAGTAAGCGTCATTCAACGGGTATGCACATGTCGTACTTAGCAACCAAGTTTTTATTTACAGTTGTAATTTACAAACAAATTGTTTTAAATTAACTGGTTTTCTATGTCAATATTTGCATATTTACAGATCTTAGTTTATATTTAGCTAGGAAGTTAGACTACAGTTAACAAAAGTACTTTAATAGATACAGATACTTATGTAGAGTAGAGCAGCTAAATGCAGGCAAGATTGTTGTCTTCTTATCTTTGGTCAATGTAAACGAAATTGGGGTCAATTTCAAATATAAATTGATTTTAAAGTGATTTAGGCAAAATGTCATAAATTCTCATATCATAAATGATTATCTTTCAATAGAGCAAATTTAAATGTCAATATTTAGAATACGCGAACTTTTATATGCGATTTTTATGAAATTCAAAGTGTTTATTTAAAAGTCAAACACTAACAGGGGGTAACCATTGCCACAAAAGTTTATAACAAAAATATCAGCAACTATTATAATTATATCAAAGTTATGTAAAAGTTCAACAGATAGTAGGAAAAAATTAGACCATTTATAACCTAAATACTATAGATGAAATACTAACAATGCTAATTTTAAATAATTATTTAAAATTATGTGTCGGAAAATGACGTTTCACAATTATGTTTTTTCCTTGGTTCTGCAAATCATAAGACTCAAACAATAAACCATATACAAAATTTAACAAATTATAGCTTTTTCTGTCATAATTACCATTTGATTATTACAGTTTCACTTTCAATTAAATTGTTTGCAATCTTGTTGACATTACTATTAGCCAGTGTTGCATCATTTTGAAGAAGAAAAAAAAAAAAAAAGACAAAAAGCAAACAAACCATAAACAATCATTAATTGTTTACAAAGTAAAAGTTACAACAAATTTGTTATAAGCTGACAGACAATGTCACCAATTTTATTAACTAAAGAAATACAACTGCAGGCAATAAGCACAATAGACTAATGAGTGTCACGCCGCGTTGAACAAGCCCTCTAATTAGGGTTAATGAAAAACTGGTTATATCGTACTAAAACAAAAAAAAAAACAAAAAAAAAAAAAATTGTGAGTAAACAATAAAGCTTACAGTAATGCTTCTATCGAATTTTAAATATCCTATATATGTAAATATTGCCGGATATTTCTGGAGTGTCGTTCTAAACAGATCCAAATTTTACTAAGCCTATTGGAAATTTGCTAAAGACATCTTTCGTGCCTCCTTAGTAGGCACAGCATTCCGAAATTTTCCGTCCCAGGATTCTCTGGAAATTTATAATTTTTTAATAAATAATATATTAAACAATCGTTTTTAATGTATTCCCTACCAATTTTCAGATCATGTGCTTATAACCTTTAACCTTTTGCTAAATAGCATTTTAAGGACTTATACCTGAATCTAAGTTATATCATTGGTTACCAACTTTTGAAGATACACGCAAATATGCTGGAATACTTTTTATCACAAATAAAAGTTTATTTTAATATTAAACAAAAGGAATTTGAAGGTGTTTCAAAAATAAATTTTTTGACCTGTTAATTTTGGGGCCATAACATTATCACTTCTGATTTGAACTTCATTTTATTTGCAGGTATTACAATTTAATTTTGCTTTATGCTTATTTTCTATGTACCTTTCCTCTTAAACTCGTACTTGGACTTAAGACCCATTTCCGAAATTCATGGTGAAGAGTATCGTACAGTTGGCTTAGACCGAAAATAACTTTCTTGTTTGAATTTTTGATTAAAATGAATGTGAACATTTTTATTTAGTTCGGGATCTCGGGAATTCACAAAATTTTTTCCGGATATAAAAAGTTTCGGGAATTTAGATATCCTATTACTTAGTAAAATGTTAAACTTTTCATACTCGTGTAAGCAGAGAGATTTGTTGCCTTATAAATATAATTTAAGCCCAACGGATTATCACTAAATTCAACAGCGTGTATCCGTTTATCCTTAAGTCTATCAAAGATCACGTATTAAGTTTCATTTAAGCGAAGACTGTGATTTCAAATTAAAATCTAGCTGGACAAAATTATTTGATTGTAATTGTTTAAGTTTTTGGTTCGCTGAGTTCGAAAAGAATATTTAAACAAAATGTAAGTCAATTATTTATGGAAATACAGTCAAGTAGTCTATAACGCACTTCAGTTTTATCGAGTTTTTTGATATAGCAATCAAAACTAGTTTCATTTTTATATTTCAGACATCTCTGGAAGCGAATAAATGTTTAAAACCATTCTATACAAATAATTATTACCTTTGAAAATAAAAAAAATATGGATCACACTGTTTTAACATCCGACTTCTTTGCCTAGTTCAAAGTTAAAGGACTAATTTGAAATAAATATTAATTTCTGAGATCAGCAAATTTCCTTGGTTGTATCCGAAAATAGTTTTATATCTGACTCAATAGTTATACCATATACCACTATGTGCTGAGTTTGTGCTGATATTTATAACTAACAAAAATATTTATCCCAGACCTTTTATTATACCGATCGGCTCAGAATCACTTTCGGAGTCGATTTAGCAATGTCTGTTCGTTCGTCTGCGTCTCCGTGTAAACCGTGTATCACAAACATGATGAAATTTAGTATATAAGCTTTTATCAGCCATAGGACAAACGTTTTTGAAATTACTGAAAATCGGTGCATATTCGGACCTAGCCCCTGTAAAGGGCACTCTTAATGAGTGTGTTGTCTCCAGATGGTAGAATAAGTGGGAAAGTAGTGACAAGGGATGAGTGACCTATGCCTTCATACGCGAGATGACGTTCGTGGCAAAACGTCCAAACTTCGGTTTCGGGTTAAGTGTGGGCTTTTTGCCTACGGTTCATGGATCTTTTAATGCATTCTTGCATGAAAGAGCCTTGACTAACACGGCTGACTGTAAATGTGGACCTTTTACTGAGGACTGGACGCACATTTTGAGCGTATACACATTTTATTAGGACATACGGGACCTACAAATCCTAGATGTCGTATTGACTGACTGTGCTTGTGAGTGAGGAGAGAGAAAGAGATGTATGAAAGAGCCATTTAAGAAGTGTTTGATGGCACACGAATGTCTGCATCTACAGGATGCATGCATGTTGAACTGAGCCTTTCATTGGCCACCAATGCTATTACGTTTAGAGCTAAATTGGTAGTAGGGGGCTAAGAAGCCTGGCCCGAGGCTATATTCTGGTACCACGGATAGTCAGAAGCCTCTGGAATCGAGGATCCAGCCGACTTTATGGTACAGCCCTTCGGAGAGTATCGTGGTGGCTGTGGTTTAAACCCAAAATCACGAGTAGAGCTCAGCTCGATGTGAAGTAACATTCAACCGGGTGCTGTGACCCACAGAACAGCTGAGGTGTGATATAGGCCTCGAATTTCGATCAAGGGGTGGGATTTGTGCCCAAATGCACAAATCTAAAAATTGGTACCGGAGTGTAGCATTACTACACAGTGGGTCTGTTCTCGGCGCATATTCTGATCCAGTGTTCAGTGAACCGTGAGGTTATTTCAATGCGACAAGTATTCACGTTAAACACAGGAGACTTATCTGACTATGCGTTTCATTGGGAGCAAAAGTTGTATTCATTATGAACTGGCTTGCCAGAGACGTGATACAATGGCCTATAACCTACCTCCAAGTGGTGCTCCTGGGCAACGCTAGGCAAAGTCAGTTAATTCTGGTGATTATTCCTAGCGGCTAAAGGTTATGGAAGAGAAATGTCTGCCAGTGCAATCCCACAAGGGGGATAACTGGTAGTTACTAAATTGGCTAATTAGTAGCGAAGCCTTACCAAAAGGCGCTAAATTTGGTACTGCGGGGAGATCGAATTGCCCAAAAAGAGGAGTCTTCGACTTCTTGCGGATACCAAGCGAGCCATAGCACTCTAATCTGATAGCCGACTGGTGGATCGTGAAACATCCAACCAGAAGAAAAGGTTGTCACACCCCTTTAATATATGTGAGTCCAAGTTGAATTGATGGCATTGTTGGACCACATTACGAACGTGGCACTAGAGGCTTTCGAATCTGATGTGCAGAGGAGATCGCTGTGTGTGACTAGTAGGGGTGGTTGTGTAGTGGTATATGCGTTGGATGGGAATACTGGTATATGCGTTGTTTGGGTGGCATGAGTGGAAGATGAGTCGCAAGATGAATCGGATGCAAGAATGTCGGATGTAGCATGAGTAGAAGTCTTTTTTGACGATACAAGAGTGCATAAAAATGGGTCAGAAAACAGTTCTATGGTAAGAGTTTTAGATAGGCTCGACACAATAACAAAGTGTGGAGTGATGCCGTGAACATCACTCCAGCTTGTAACCGTCTTATGGCGGGGCGAAGGCCATAAGACCACCGTGTGGTTAAGTCGTCAAGACAGGCACGCACGTAAAACCCGTATGACATCTGACATCTATGCGTTTCATTGTTTCTCTGTCTGTCTGTCTGTCCATCTGTTTTCCTTGTAATCAAACTATAGGTCGCAATTGTGAAAACATTTTGAAGGAATTTGAAGTGTGCGAAGTGTGTCCCCCACTTTTGGGAATAAAATTTTTTGAAGATTGTTCTGAATTGTTCTAGGATTGTTCTACAATGTTCCAAAACGATGAGTTTCTAAAATGAAATTTGTACCGGTAAATGGAAAAAACGAATTTTAAGCTTTTCCCCCCACTTTTGGAAAAAAAATTTGGTGGTTGTTCTAGGTTGTTCTAGTTGTTCTAAACATTGTTCCAAAATAGATATGTCGCAAACCGTAACGTACGCAAACGACAACGAAAAAAATGTTTTCCACGATATCAGCGTTATTAAACGATATCAATTTTTTATGCAACACGAAAGTTAACGTACAGATTTCAAAATTTCTTTCATACAAGGTATCCTGAATATAAATATATATAGTTATTACAAAAAAACACAAAATAACAAAAAAAAAAAAAAAAAAAACATAAAATATACCAAAATCACAAAAAAAAAACAAATAAGAATACAAAAATCACAAAAAAAAAAATACAAAATACGTTACGGTTTGCAACATATCTATTTTGGAACAATGTTTAGCACAACTAGAACAACCGCTAATATTTTTTCCCCAAAAGTGGTGGGGCAAAGATTAAAATTAGTTTTTTTCGATTTACCGGTACAAATTATATTTTAGAAACCCATCGTTTTGGAGCATTGCAGAACAATCCTAGAATAATTCAGAACAATCTTCAAAAGATTTTATTTCCCATATTTTCGCAACCAATTAGTGTCATAGACGAAAACCCCAATTTTGCGGCATAAAAGACACACTTATTGGTTGTTAGGATCTTTTGCAAACATTTTTTTTTTTTTGGTAACAAATAACTTTAGACACAAACAAATTTTGCATCATAAAAAACCAGAGTTCAGAAAAAAACACACACTGAATAAAAAACTCGTACATATATGTAAACAAACATAACTTAGACCAACACACACATATTTTTATTTTCATACCAATTATGTTTGTTTTTAAATTTTCTTCGGTGCCCAACACAACCATGACTGTGTTCGTTTTAATATTTCGTTATTTACACGAACATTTTTGTATCACATACCTTTTGTTTCAATCACACATAAAGCACACATTTTTGAGTGTTGCTTTATTTGAAGTTCATGTTCTGGTAAGTGTACTGAAAAAAAACACACAACAAATACAATAAACCTGTTTATTGTACATGTTGTGTTTTTTCTCACTACACGAGCCACAACACGACTTAAAATATAACTGAACTCGAACCTGTTTATTGTATTTGTTGTGTGTTTTTTTTCAGTACACTTACCAGAACATGAACTTCAAATAAAGCAACACTCAAAAATGTGTGCTTTATGTGTGATTGAAACAAAAAGTATGTGATACAAAAATGTTCGTGTAAATAACGAAATATTAAAACGAACACAGTCATGGTTGTGTTGGGCACCGTAGAAAATTTAGAAACGCACATAATTGATATGAAAATAAAGATATGTGTTGGCTGCTTTTGAACAGAACATTGTGTGTTTCGTGTGTGTATTTTATGAATCTTGTAAAAAACACAATCACCCACCCTTAATTTGCGAACCAATTAGTGTCAATGCACAATCCTTTTCTCAATGATTTTTTGGGATTTTTTGCGTAAAAACACAATGAGTGTCAATAAAAAAACCCAAAAGAATATTTTCATATTTTATTGTCCCTTTTTTATGACTTTTTTATGACACGCAATTGATTTTCAATAAATAGCGAGTGCGTGCGTCATTTATTCATTAAAAGTGGTTCAGTTTTCATTAGATCGTGATCTATAAGTGTACTGTGTTATTGTGTAAATTGCAAATATTTTGTGAAAATTAAAAAAATTGGAAAGCAATAACAGAAATAAGTTCTGCTATAAAAAATACGCAACTTTTAAAAGCGAAACGAAAAAATTTACATGCCTGATTGAAACCTGCAAGAAAGATTTAAGTGCAGTGTGCAGTTTTTGTGTCTTAAGTATTTTATTACCATCTTTTATTAAAATAAAAACCAGTCAATTAAAACAAATGTAAATAATTTCAACGTAAATCACAAAAAAATGGCCAATAAAAGTTTAAAATATTTGACAATTGTAAACAATTTGCAACGTAAGTCGTAAAAAAGGGTCAATAAAATTTTAATTTTAAACAATTGTCGTCGTTTTTATCGGGGTGTATCAGATCGCGAATTGATGTTTCAATTTTTCGCAGTACACGAGCCAGAACACGAATTTAAAATATAACTGAACTCGAACCTGTTTATTGTACATGTTCTATTTTTTCTTAGTACACGAGCCAGAACACGACTTAAAATATAACTGAACGCGAACCTGTTTATTGTACATGTTCTGTTTTTTCTTAGTACACGAGCCAGAACACGACTTAAAATATAACTGAACTCGAACCTGTTTATTGTACATGTTCTGTTTTTTTTTCAGTACACGTACCAGAACACGAACTTCAAATAAAGCAACACTCGAATCTGTGTGGTTTATATGTGATCGAAACAAAAAGTACGTGATAGAAAAATGTTCGTGTAAATAACGAAATATTAAAACGAACACAAGTCATGATTGTGTTTGGCACCGAAGAAAATTTAAAAACAAACATAATTGATATGAAAATAAAAATATGTGTGTGTTGGTCTAAGTTATGTTTGTTTACATATATGTACGAGTTTTTTATTCAGTGTGTGTTTTTTTTCTGAACTCTGCTATTTACCGACACTTATTGTAAGATGTTATCATTAAATTATAACGGTTTGGACACAAACTTTGAACCAATTACACAATCCTTTGCAGTATGGTTATCTCATGTACGTATTAAATCCTTATACAACTGATTTAATGATTTAGAGAAAATAATAATTTCAAACAAGGGTATCCACCAAAGTAATTGATTAAACGCCACACTCAATAAACAACATGGAAACAGTCAGTCAAATTGATTAACAGCACATTAAGCTGTGATTATCTTTAGCCGAAACTAACTTAAAATTGTATGTAAATTGCTGTGGTTGTAAGCAAGCCACCCTTCAAAACTGTTACGAGTAATATGATTTAGTACTACAATATGTGTACTCGTACAACTGAAAGAATTGACGAAGAAGGTTGTTGTGGAGGCAAAATCTAAAGAAAATAATCTTTTAAACTAAAATACCAGTTGATGGACGTCTGTCTATCAATTACCAGAGTCAACTGTTTTAGTTTTCAAATAAATTGACTCAATGACTGATGAAATAACTCTGAGTCTAAGTGACGGAATGACTAAGTCGAGTCTCTGACAGATAGTGAACAAATGATTTGTTTTGTAGTCTCACAATTTCAAATTGTAAATTCACTTAAAGTCAGTCAATTGTTTAATGTGATTATTTTAGTTTCGATATTTTCTTTAAATTGTGGGCAATTTTCCAATTTGTATTTTTAACTTACAAATCACATGTGTATTTGAGTGTGTCTACCTTTAAAATTAGGCGTGATTGTGAGCATTTGTTTAAATTATCATTTAACAAATTCTATTTTATCATATTAGTAAAGGAAGGTTAGTTTTTAAAGGTTTTGGTTTTGGATTTTTTTATTATTATCTTATTTTGGCACAATTTACACTTTATTAGCCACAACTTTGTTTGTTTGTTTGTCATAAAGTTTATTTAATTTTAAAATTTTTATTTATGTTTGGCGCATAAAATATTTGTCTGTATAGCATTTTCATTTAAACTATAAAAACATGAATAAAAACAAATTTTTAGCTACTATCAGGTGGTTTCAATCAAATGTTTAAAAATGTATGCATGTAGATCAATGAATGACGACGACGCCCAGACACTTTTGTAAAAAAAAAACAGCAAAATGAATGCCCAATAATTTTGACCTAATGGCTGAATGAAATTTTATTTATGAGTAATATAAAAATGTGTGTTTTTAAACTATAAAAATTCAAAAAAAAAAAAAGAGAAAACAGAGACGTACGTAAACCCAATTAATATATTTGGTAACGTTTTTTATACCCTATACCACTATGTGGTGAGGGTATAATGAGCTTGTGCTCATATTTGTAACTATAAAAAATACTTGGCCTAGATCCACCTTTTATTATCCTAGTAGAAAGTGATTCTGAGTCGATTTAGCGATGTCCCTGTGTCTGTCCGTCCGTCTGTGTTTCCATGTAAATTTTTAATCAAACCACAGGTTGCAAGTATGAGTATAGTTTGATGAAATTGAGATATAAGCTTTTATCGACCATAGGACAAACGTTACTGAAATTGGTGAAAATCTTTCAGAAAATGTTCAGACCTAGGACCATTTTTCTTCATAGTCTCCATATAAAACTTATTCCAAATATGCACTTATATATATCAAAAAACAAAAATAGATATTTTAAAATTTGGTTCATATGTATATCGTTTTAAGAAAAGTACGGGATTTTACTAAATATGGTCATTATTGGTCCATTTTTTAACATTAGATATGAAATTTATCATAGCAGCACGCCAAATGTTAATTACAATAGTACTAAAATTTGATTTATGTTTATTTTCTTTATCCTATTATTGCCTCAGAAAAGCTATATCCCAGACCCTCTCTCGACGCGCAGGGTATAGGGTATTGTATTTTCGGTCTAGACCAAATATTAAATTTTATTATATTAATGCATCTTTCAAATGCACAAAATAACATTTTTGCTTTTTTTCAAAACACAACTAATAAATGCTTACAATCTAATTGATGATATCGAACAATATTAACAAGTTCATTTATATAACCTGCTGTAAAAGTTAGTTGACAATTATTCGGGAAGAATTTTGGTTATTTTAGACGTTATACGCTGTTCAAAAAATTATGCGCTAAATTAGGAAAGTATTCTGGGTGGAACCTTCAGATTGCTCTTACTTGGTTGTGTTGCAGAGGATGGAAATATAATGAATCTAATAAGAGAGTCTTGTTTCTTTATTGTTTTCAAAATCAATTCTGTCGAAATTTATTTATAAAATTTTCTTTTATATCAAAATAAGAAATCAAATGATATTTGATTATATTTTTAAAATATTAACAAAGTATTTTATAACAGTTTCGAAATATAAAATATGTCACTTCTACATTAAATGTAAGAATCCCACAATCTGTATTTTATTTTTATAGCTGCACAATCTCATATTTAGGGGGGAAGGGTGATAAAAAAACACACTTTATTAAAGAAAAATTTATAAACCCTTAAGATTTAAAAGAGAAAATATTATACTAAATTTTATAAATATTATGAAAATAAAATTAGTTGAAGAATAATGTTAAGGAATTTATCTTTAAAATGAGTTATATATTATATCAATATATTTAGGATCAGCGGAGATATTGACAGATAATTTTCAAAATAAAGTTTTTTACTTATTTATTTATTCAGTCTACTAATTTGCATCTTACATACTATTATAATATAAACAAGTAAGAGCGTTAATTCGGCTGTGCCAAATCTTTGAAATCCTTCGAAGATTACTTTTTTAAAATAAAGGGTAGTTTTTTTAAACAAAGTGTACTTTAAAAAAGGGAACTTTTTTTTATAAAAATTGTATTTAATAAAAAAAAAATACTTAAAAATAATCTAACCCATAAAAACAAAGTTTTTATTAAAACTCTTTCTTTCCTTATGCATATGAGTTTTGAATATCTCCGTGGCTGTGCGTGACTATTTTAAAATTAATCTTTGGCCACAACAAGTTTATGGACAAAGTTTCAGATCGATCGGATGAGGGGAAGTGAGGTTTTAATCTCTCCGTGACTGTGCGTGACTATGCGTGACAATGTCAAAGTTAATCTTTTTTCACAGCAAGTCTATCAACCAAGTTTCAGGTCGTTCGGATAAGGGGAAATGGAGTTTAAATAACTCCGTGACTATGCGTGATTATGTCGAAGTTAATCTTTCTTTACAGCAAGTATATTCACCAAGTTTCAGATTGATTGGATGAGGGGAAATCCGTTTAAAATCTCTCCGGGACTCTGCGTCTCCATGCGTGACAGTGCGTGACTAAGTCAAAGTAATCTATTTTCCACAGCAAGTGTATGGACCAAGTTTCAGATCGATCGAATGAGGGGAAATGATATTTAGATCAATTCATGACTGTGCGTGACTTTGCGTGACTGAGCATGACTACTCAAAAATTAATCTGTAGTCACAACAAGACTATGGGCCAAGTTTCAGATCAATTGGATAAGGGGGAATGGAGTTGCCCCACGACAAACAGACAGACAGACAGAGAGTATTAGTTAAAAGAAAGAGTTTAAAAAATAAACTTTTCTTTACTTTTCTTTATTATATCGGTATAACGATAAAAAGTATGTGGCAATAGTTGCTGATGCTAATGTAAGACGAGCAATATAGCACTACACTTACCCTTCTGAAGCATGAACATCCTTCGGATGTCAATAATCGATTTTATGTAAAAACGAAGAGTCTAGCTAAGCTATTGAGGGCGTCATCGTGATTTCCCTTGGTATAAAGAGTCCCCAGAATTTATTTCGATACGTTACAAATGGAATGAAAAACTCATATATTATTTGTACAACAATTAAAAGTTTTAATAATTAAAAAAATTATATCTGAAATAATTGAAAACTTTAAATAAGTTAAATTTAGCATTATTTTGTTATCTAAATTGAAATTTAAATTGAAAAACTATTACAAAGCTTTAAACATCTTGTAATTAGTTCACTAATCCTATCATTAGCATAATAAAAATCGTTATAAAATATATAAAAACAAGTAAGAAAATTATAGTCGGTCTAGACCGACTATACGATACCCTATACCATGCGTTTAGAAACACTATCTCTTAGGCCCAACTAACTGGACATAGAAAATAAGCAAAAACCAAATTTGAGTGGGATTCTCATTAATTTTTTTGGCTGCAGATATAAAAAAGTTCATATCGGATGCTATATCTATATGGGGACTAGGTCCAAAAATGGACCAATCCTGATCATGTTTGGTAAAGTCTCTTGTATTTTGCAAAAATATATACAAACAAAATTTGAGAAGAATCAGTGCAATATTTTTGTTTTTAATAGATTTAAGTGCAGATTCGGAAGCAGTCTATATGGGGCCAAAGGGATCATTTTTGGACTACTCATTAATGGATGTAATGAACGCATACAAACCCAATTTGAGTAAGATCTATATGACAATTTGGATCTTAATGCAATTTATGTCGATTTCATAGGGGTAATTTGTATGAGGGCTAGGTCTGAACATGGACCGATTCTCACCAATTTCAATAGCGTTCATCCCATGGCCGATAAAAGCTTATATACCAAATTTCATCAAAATATATTCATATTTGCGACCTGCAGTTTGATTACAAGGTTTACATGGACACACAGACGGACGGACGGACGGACGGACGGACATTGTTAAATCAACTCAAAAAGTGATTCTGATTCGATCGGTATGATTAAAGATGGGTCTAGGTCAAATATTTTTGGTTGTTACAAACAGCAGCACAAAGTCATTATACCCAAACCACATAGTGGTATAGGGTATAAAAACGGAAAGAGTATGAAGTATCATAACAACTTCAAACAAATAAAAAATAAAAAAATATGCATCATTGTCTTAAGGACATGGAGATTAAAATGAATATTATTCGGTCATCACAATATAACTAGTAATTAATATCTATGGTTTATTAGCTAAATTTAAGAAAGTTCAATTTTTCGTTTGTTTTGCAATAATGTTCGTGTCTTAAGTCTTTTGTTTTAATAATACTAGGAAGTGCCTGCATGAAATGTATTTCATATACGTACATATGTTAAAATCCACCTTACATTTTAATAACACCGCACTTTGCAATTTTAATTAAATTGTTAAAAAAAAAATTTGCAAACACTTTGTTCCAAACTTTTCAACATTTAAACTCCCTACGGTAAAAATATGCAAACAAATAATGCCTACCGAAAAAATACGACTGAATTTTTAAATTAAGTCTAACAAATATTAATACTCCTTTTTCTTGTTAATATTTTAGTATGCTATATACATTTAAATAACAACTAACTCAACTGTTATTTGTTGCAAATATAACAATTGTATCTTTCTTTTATCTGGTCTTAAAAAAAAGAGATTAATGACCCAATGAGCAAGCAGCACTTATACGAGTATAAAACAAAATACTTTAAAACTAACAAAAATAAAAAAAAAAACAAGAAAAACACAATACTTTGTTTAGTTCAACTGTATATTTTTAAATTGCAAATTGTAAGCATTTCATTATTTGACTACCTTGGTAACGTTGTAGAGACTGCTTTTTGCTTTTTGAAATTTTTTTTTTTTATATTTCTTTAAGCAACTCCCACTATTAATTTATGCACATATGTTTGAGTTGAAAAAATAGGTTGAAAAGTTTTGTTGGACCATTTAAAAGAATTTATCATTAATAGTCTTTTTATACCCTATACCACTATGTGGTTTGGGTATAATGACTTTGTGCTGCTGTTTGTAACAACCAAAAATATTTGACCTAGACCCATCTTTAATTATACCGATCGAATCAGAATCACTTTCTGAGTTGATTTAACAATGTCCGTCCGTCCGTCCGTCCGTCCGTCTGTGTGTCCATGTAAAGCTTGTAATAAAACTGCAGGTCGCAAATATGAATATATTTTGACGAAACTTGGTATATAAGCTTTTATCAGCCATGGGATGAACGCTATTGAAATTGGTGAGAATCGGTCTATGTTCAGACCTAGCCCCCATACAAATTACCCATATGAAATCGACATAAATTGCCATAAGATCCAAATTGACATATAGATCTTACTCAAATTGGGTTTGTATGCGTTCATTACATCCACTAATGAGTAGTCCAAAAATGATCCCTTTGACCCCATATAGAGCTGCTTCCCGATCTTCACTTAAATCTATTAAAAAACAAAAATATTGCACTGATTCTTCTCAAATTTTGTTTGTACATATTTTTGCAAAATACAAGAGACTTTACCAAACATGATCAGGATCGGTCCATTTTTGGACCTAGTCCCTTTATAGATATAGCATCCGATATGAACTTTTTCATATCTGCAGCCAAAAAAATTAATAAAAATCCCACTCAAATTTGGTTTTTGCTTATTTTCAATGTCCAGTTAGTTGGGCCTAAGAGATAGGGTTTCTAAACGCATGGTATAGGGTATCGTATAGTCGGTCTAGACCGACTATAATTTTCTTACTTGTTTTTATTAAAAACAAATAAACCTTTTAAATGGTCAATAAATGTAAAGTACTCGTATACATAAGATTTTTTAAATGAAAAAGGATATTTTCAAAACTAATTCCATTAGGAATGAACTTTAAAAATTGTTAAGTAAGGGATTTAAAGACGTTTTTATATTTTGCCTATATAAAATATTCTGCTTCTGAAGGATTTTTATAAAGGAATATTCAGCCCTGTTCTTGGAACGTTTTTGTTTGAATAAGAATTAATTCATTAATTTAGACAATAAAAACTTTAATATTAGTATCCAACATGAATGAATTGAAGTAAATTTGAAAAAAAGATAATAATTGTAACTTACTTCGAACTTCACGATTATCCTAAATTGTAACGATTAATTCAATTATTGCGAATTATCGTATTTGATTTTAAAAATATCGTAAGCTTAATTTACAATTTCATAAGTCATAGTCATATGACAAAATAATGGCCACAGGCACTTGGATTCTAACCTTCGCATGGTGAGCAACAATAAACGATAAACTAAGCTAAACTGAATTAAAATTAATCTGTGTATTTATTTTTCAATAACCCCCAAAACCCTACACTTCCCAACATCACAATCCCATACTCTAACCACTGATTTATAATTTCTCCTTACATGAGAAATAATAAATCGTTCAACCCCTTTTTCCCTTAGCTCTGTAGAATTGCAGAGGAATAATATTTTATTGGAGCAGCTCATTTTAAAAAATGAATTCTAAAGAGAGAAACCGAGATGTTCACAGATATAGATACTGTGAAAATTGCCTAGCAAGGAGTCACGATTTACGAGCTTGCCACTTCTACATTCTAGTCATATAAGATCCGACTTAAGAAGAAAACTAAGCAGTGGCAACAGGCCAAACACCAACAACACTAGGCAAGCCAACAGCAACAACTTCGTCAGGCGTACCAATAGAAACTACAACATCAACAGCAGACAAAATCATTCCAGCATCCCAACTCGATAACCCCTTCTGAGAATTGGCCACACCAATAAAATTCAAATAACATGAAATTGAAATTTTGGGTTTCTTGAAAACAAAAATTTTATATTTTCGAAATTATTTTTTTTATTAACAAATGACACGAAACATATGGTTCTTTAGTCAGTTTCACACAAAAAACCTTAGTAATTTTTGCATGTTTTTCCGTAAGTTTGTAAAGAAAGTAAAAAAAAAACTATTTTCTTTTACTTGTTCATTTAATTGATTTTGTTATTCAATTTCATTCAATTAAGAATGACTTCTCGTTTTAAAATAAGTTAGGCATCACCAAAGAAAATTCGACATTCAAATAAATTGGATTTGACTGGCATCACTACTGTTTCGAACATAAACAAAGTTATGGCAGTCATATGCAAAAACAAAAATATGTGATTTGAGTGAAATATTATTTTAAATTCCCTTATTTATATTAATTAGTGCATAAAGAATCTATGTTGTATTTCAAGAAATTATAATGAAAAATATATTGTGCAAATAAAAATTTTTTATTATAGTTACAGAACAACATAATCCCTAAAAGTGTGTTTTATTATCAACGACCAGTGATTAAGAGTTTCTTTTAAATCAGCGAAAAATGTAAACGTTTTTTAAAATAATTAGTTATTTATAGTTCGGTTCGAGATCATGTATACATTTTCTAATACTAGAAAAGATAATACTTTTATGCAATGTAAGAGAAATTTGGAAAAAATTGAAGACAGCGCTAGATGGAGTAGCTACTCTCGAACAAAGCGACTTGTTCATCTTCAGCATCCTTTTTAAAATCTTTTTTTTCATAAAACCAATGTCTAATTTTTTAAAATATCAATTGTTTTTTTTATTATCTTTTAAGTCCTGTTTAGTAGAAAAAAGGCATTTTTTTGATTTCACAAAGCCTTTTCAATGTGAATTAAAACAAGAAAAAATATTCTTATTGAAACCATAGAACAGCATAAAACTCGTAAATTTAAGAATTTTTTCATTTACGAGTTTTTTTTGTGATAGTGATTTCAAGATCAGGGGTGATTATAACCTTTCTATTATGTATATTTTCTACACAAGTAAGAAAATTATAGTCGACCATACGACACCCCATACCAAACATTTAGGAACCCTGTCTCTTAGGTCCAAATAACTGGATATAGAAAATAAGCATAAACCAAATTTGAGTCGCATTGTTATTAAATGGACCGATCCGGTCACTTATTTTTTTCCGAAAATATATAGAAACCATATTTGAGTAAAATCTGTGCAATATTTTTGTTTTTTTTTTTGACAGATTAAAGTGAAGATCGGCAAGCAACTTTATATGAAGGCTATGACTAAGAACTGTTCTATAGGGTATATTTTTGGACTACTATTTAAAGGATCTAATAAACACAAACAAACTCAATTTGACCGAGATTTATATGATAATTTGGATCTTATGGCAATTTAAGTCGAATTCATAGGGGTCATTTGTATGGGGACGAGGTCTGAACATGCATCGATTTTCACCAATTTCAATATATTCATAGTTGCGTAGCTTAATTACAAGGTTTACATCGACACACATATGGACGGACGGGCGGACAGACGGACATCGCTAAATCGACTCAGAAAGTGATTTTGAGTCGATCGGTATTATAAAAGATGGGTCTGTGTCAAATATTTTTGGTAGTTATAGACTACCCTGACCACATAGTGGTTAAGGATATAAAAATTTCGACCTCTGGCTTTTAAAGTTACCGAAATATGGTGGCATGAGGAATGGATAAATTAATAAATACTCACAAAGGTGGGTCAACAAGTGGGTGTAGAAGTTAGGTTTAGCTGTCATTTGGATGTTATGGTTGGTATAAATGTCAGTTCATCGTCTGTGAATTCAACATGTAAAATTAAGTGACTCCATTTTGAAAAACCACAACCTGTGACCTTGAGAAAGCGGATAAAATCAGTCAGATCTAAGTCTGATCTAATACTACCCAAAGCTTAACAATAGCAGAAGAGATGATATAATGCCTCCTCTTCTGCTGGTGTTCCGTAACTGCGGCAGTGATCCTTGTGCTGAAGTTAGAGTCTTCCTGCGTATTTACCGATTAGCCAATGACCCGCCAACATGACCGTTAGTCTTGATGTGTCCCTTCTACACCTACTGAGGAGAGATTTAATATGTCTTAAGTTATAGTTAGGCCGCCTCTGCCTTGCAGTCCTTCCATCTATTTTTCGCTACTCGTACGAAGTGCACGTAGATTCTTCCCTTAATGGATGCCAGCGGTGTTGCGAATGACACAGAAACTCGTTTTGTTTCTTCGCCTTCCCGTTCATTACCGTAAAACTCCCTATGGCCGGGGATCCATACAAAAGAAATCACTGAAACGAAGCTTAGCTTTTACAGTTTCTGATTGCACTATCCTACCAGAACAGAAGATGTAACATGAGAGGTGAGAGAGAGTGCCGCCTGATTTTCCACAAAGATGCCTACATTTCACTCGACCGTATGTGCATATAAAATCATACAAGCATGCCTAATCACCATAATCTCCGCCTGAAAGAAACTGGTATCGTCCGGTAGTTTATAAGAAAGTTGAATATCATATTTAAGGCATCAGTGAAGATGCGAGTGCCATACCCTGCCGTTGCATTAACCCTATGCTATTCCTTTCTTGAAGGGAACTTGACCTGGAAAGATCTTTCGAAATCCCCTCTAAGTGTAAAAGTGTCAGACAATCGGAATAATACGAAGTAAAGCCTTGAGAGCTTCCGAAAGACAGACACGAATTGTATCAGTTACTCTAACTCTTGCTGACCATTACACTTTGTAAAGTTGGTAAACAATGAACTGCTTGCTCGTTGCTGTCCACATAGAAGTTATAGAATAGTATTTATTATGAGAAAGGGATTCTATTTTTGTAAAAGCTCATAACCATATGATCCTTAGTTTGTGAAATTATGTCTCAGGACTGGTAACTCGACGTGAAACAGCTGTATAACCTGTCAAGCAGATACTTTTTGCTTTAATTATACCCTATACCACTATGTGGTTTGGGTATAATGACTTTGTGCTGCTGTTTGTAACAACCAAAAATATTTGACCTACACCCATCTTTAATTATACCGATCGAATCAGAATCACTATCTGATTCGATTTAACGATGTCCGTCCGTCCGTCCGTCCGTCTGTGTGTCCATGTAAAGCTTGTAATCAAACTGCAGGTCGCAAATATGAATATATTTTGACGAAATTTGGTATTTGATCTTTTATTGGCCATGGGATGAAATTGGTGAGAATCGGTCCATGTTCAGACCTAGCCCCCATACAAATGACCCATATGAAATCAACATATATTGCCATAAGATCCAAATTATCATACAAATCTTAGTCAAATTGGGTTTGTATGTAATTATTACATCCATTAATGAGTAGTCCAAAAATGATCCCTATTGGACAACTCTTAGTCATAGGCCCCATATAGAGCTGCTTCCCGATCTTCACTTAAATCTATCAAAAAACAAAAATATTGCACTGATTCTTCTCAAATTTTGTTTGTATATATTTTTGCAAAATACAAGAGACCTTACCGAACATGGTCAGGATCGGTCCATTTTTGGGCCTAGTCCCCATATAGATATAGCATCTGATATGAAATTTTTCATATCTGCAGCCAAAAAAATTAAGAAAAATCCCACTCAAATTTGGTTTATGCTTATTTTCTATATCCAGTTAGTTGGGCCTGAGAGATAGGGTCTCTAAACGCATGGTATAGGGTATCGTATAGTCGGTCTAGACCGACTATAATTTTCTTACTTGTTTTTGAGTAATTTCTGGCTTTTATTTTTATATTTTTATTTTTATAATTTTTTATAAAAATATGTATTATATTTAAAAAAAATCCATTTAATTTTACTACTTTATATATAACTCAGGAACCAATAAAAACTAACTCATTAAATGTAGCACAAGTGTAGAAAAGGGAACCAGCAACAAAATATATTGTTTTAAAAATTTAAAAAAAAATCGCTTTTTATGATATTCCATCACAAAATTTTGATCATGAGATGACCTTTTACAAATAAAATTTGGAAGATTTTATTGTAAAGGAACGTTTCAATATCTTTTAAACGAGACCACATTTATCATTAGAGATTAACAAGATTTGAAGATAGAAGCAATTATTCAAGACCAGTTCAGTTAGTTTTTTTTTTTATTTTTTTTCGCTTTTCACAACACCTTATTTCAGAACTAGTAATCTAGATGTTTATTGATTCTTTATTATCGAATTCCATATCATAAATTTGGTTTTGTCTAAAATTCTTACCAGAAATTTGAAGCAATTCTTAATTAATTTGTAATTTATCATTATAATAGTTACGCTCATTACTGATCTGCTGATATGCTGATCTATGATCTGCTGAATCTATAACGCTGTACGTGAACGTAAACCGATTATATATTAAAAACTAAGCGTTCTAGAGCAAAACGGTTGAAAATATACTACCACAATGAAAAACCGCATCCAAATTATGTATTAAATATTTACAGGGTTGCCAGACAGTAAACCGATCGCTTATATCGCGAAAACTGAGCGTATTAGAGCAAAATGGTTGAATTTTTGCCCTGTGTTTGAAACACTCCATGTGGACGCATTGTATTTAGGGTTGCAGATCGAAAAGTGTTAAATTTTGACGGAGAACCTAAAAATAAAAAAACAGTTATCACATTTTGGGTGGTAACTATTTTTAGGGTTAGCAGATCAAAAACGATCATCGTAGAGCAAAATAGTTTAAATATTTACTAGTCATTGAAACACCTCATTCGAATTGTACGATAGCTATTATCAGTTAAAACAAAATGGTTACATTTTTGACCCTCTTTGATTCTGTAATGCTGTACGTATAAGTAAGATTAATTATCACTCATACCGTTAATTATTAATTTTGGCGGGGAATATTTATACCCTATACCACTATGTGGTTTGGGTATAATGACTTTGTGCTGCTTTTTGTAACTACCAAAAATATTTGACCTATACCCATCTTTTATTATACCAATCGAATCAGAATCACTATCTGATTCGATTTAACGATGTCCGTCCGTCCGTCCGTCCGTCTGTGTGTCCATGTAAACCTTGTAATCAAACTGCAGGTCGCAAATATGAATAAATTTTGATGAAATTTGGTATATAAACTTCTATCGGCCATAGGATGAACGCTATTGAAATTGATGAGAATCGGTCCATGTTCAAATGACCCCTATGAAATCGACATAAATTGCCATAAGATCTAAATTGTAGATCTTACTCAAATTGGGTTTATATGCGTTTACTACATCCATTAATGGGTAGTCCAAAAATGATCCCTGTGGGTCAACGCTTAGTCATAGGCCCCATATAGAACTGCTACCCGATCTTCACCTAAATCTACCAAAAAACAAAAATATTGCACTGATTCTTCTCAAATTTTGTTTGTATATATTTTTGCAAAATACAAGAGGCTTTACCAAACATGGTCACGATCGGTCCATTTTTGAGCCTAGTCCCCATATAGATATAGCATCCGAAATGAACTTTTTCATATCTGCAGCCAAAAAATTCAATAAAAATCCCACTCAAATTTGGTTTTTGCTTATTTTTATACCCTATACCACTATGTGGTTTGGGTATAATGACTTTGTGCTGCTGTTTGTAACAACCAAAAATATTTGACCTACATCCATCTTTAATTATACCGATCGAATCAGAATCACTATCTGATTCGATTTAACGATGTCCGTCCATCCGTCCGTCCGTCCGTCCGTCCGTCTGTGTGTCCATGTAAAGCTTTTAATCAAACTGCAGGTCGCAAATATGAATATATTTTGATGAAATTTGGTATTTGATCTTTTATCGGTCATGGGATGAACGCTATTGAAATTGGTGAGAATCGGTCCATGTTCAGACCTAGCCCCCATACAAATGACCCCTATGAAATCAACATATATTGCCATAAGATCCAAATTATCCTATAAATCTTATTCAAATTGGGTTTGTATGTGTTTATTACATCCATTAATCAGTAGTCCAAAAATGATCCCTATTGGATAACTCTTAGTCATAGGCCCCATATAGAGCTGCTTCCCGATCTTCACTTAAATCTATCAAAAAACAAAAATATTGCACTAATTCTTCTCAAATTTGGTTTGTATATAGTTTTGTAAAATACAAGAGACTTTACCAAACATGGTCAGGATCGGTCCATTTTTGGATCTAGTCCCCATATAGATATAGCATCCGATATGAACTTTTTCATATCTGCAGCCAAAAAAATTAATAAAAATCCCACTCAAATTTGGTTTTTGCTTATTTTCTATGTCCAGTTAGTTGGGCCTAAGAGATAGGGTCGCTAAACGCATGGTATAGGGTATCGTATAGTCGTTCTAGACCGACTATAATTTTCTTACTTGTTTTGATTTTGAATTGCTGAAATTTTTCACATCTTTACATAATATGTTTGTGGTTGCCAGATTGGAAAAAAAAATAAAATGTTGGCGGTGCTGATAAAATCGTTTTTAGCTCTTAAACTAAGCATCGTTGCGCAAAGTGGTTGACATCGCAAAGTGGTTCGCCGCCATCCATAACAACTCACACGAATTGGTTGGCATATTTAAAGACGTAAAATTATTCGGAGAACTTAAATCGATTATGTATCGTAAACTAAGAGTAGCGGAGCAAAACAGTAAACATCCCATCGCATGTTTTCCAGGGTTGCCAAATCAAATAACAATTGCTTATATCGCGAAAACTAAGCATTATAGAGTAAAATAGTTGAATTTTTGTCCCCTGTTTGCAATACTTTAAATTGTGACAAACTGTATTTAGGTTTGTCTGATCGAAAAATTAAAAGTTTTGACGGGGATCTGAGTATCATTGAGCAAAATATCTGACAGTTTCCCTCTTAATTCCATATAATCTTATACGATTTGAACGGTAACTATTTTTAGCGCTAGGAGATCTAAAATCGATTGCTTATATCTCAAAAACTAAGCGCACTAACTCATTGCACACTAACAATTTTGATGTAGAGCAAAATTGTTGAATTTTTGAGCCCTCTTAAAAACACCCCTAACCACAGCACCTCATATAAATTGAGCACTAACTCTTTTTAGTTACCAGAACTACTTGACATTTTGTAAATAAATATTTCGGGTATTATTGATTTTAAGTATTTTTTTAAATTAATTTTTTTAATTACTCTGTATTCTTAATCAGACCGGTTTCTGGCATTGAACCTTCATCAGTGATAAATAGGCATTATAATAATTGTTGTTATAATTGATTAGATTGTTTCTATATGAAATTTTTCAACGGATGCCTTAGGCACATTACAACTAACTAGTTTATTATATTAAAGAAATTCCATGCACCTTTAGATTATTTTTATTATTTTTTCATAATATACAGACGACTATTTTGTGAGCAGTTTTCTGGTCTTCTTATTAAAATTATTATTGTAATCCTGAAATGCATTTTGTTTTTATATGCTTTACATCAACAATTGTACTTTTAAGTTTCTGTGTTTTAGAGTTCTCTAATTAGGCTTTTCAATTTAAAATAAAAAAAATTTATTTAATTTTCATCATCCAACATTTCGCTTTTATTAAATCTGGCAACCACACATATAAACAAAAAGAAAATAACATAAGAGAAAACTAATATTTAAAAGAACAACAAAAATAAAATACACAGCATTATAAAAATCATTTTTCGTAAAATTTTACACTTAATTTTTAAAAATAATAATTGTTTTACACAGTACATATAATATAACATAAAATTGCAAATGAAAATTAAAAATTAAAATATCACAGTAAAAACTTTTCTAACACCACGTATCGCAGTTTTGGCCTTATACTAAGTAATTGCAAGTGTATAGTTTGCGTTGGTGTTGTCTTTATCGTCTTTTATGTTAATCGCTAATTTCATTTTCTTCTGGATCCTCAAGCTTACAAGAGTTAACGTTTGTTATGGTTTCGTTCCTTATTCAATATTTTGAATTCATCCAAATTGGGCTTATGTCCCATCTCTATGCAGTGTTGAGATAAACCTCTAGTAATTTTGTTGTTTCTAATATCAGCTGCATGTTCAGTCATTCTCATACCAGCACTTCTCTTCGTTGCTCCTATTTAAATTTTCACACACTCTGTTCGTTTTGCCATCACATGTAATTTCATAAACTAAATTACTCTGTTGCGCTTTTTCAATTTTCGTTTTTATTTTTGTTAGAGTTCAAAAAAAAAAAAACACACTGAATAAAAAACTCGTACATATATGTAAACAAACATAGCTCAGACCAACAAACGCATATTTTTATTTTGATATCAATTATGTGTGTTTCTAAATTTTGTACGGTGCCCAACACAATCGTGACTGTTTTAATATTACTTTTTGTTTCGAACACACATAAACCACACATATTCGAGTGTAGCTTTATTTTAGTTCATTTTCTTGCACGTGTACTGCTAAAAAAAAAAGCAGAACATGTTCTTCTACGCGTACTTCTAAAAATTAAAACTCGCGATCGGAAAAAATGAAATTAAGTAATAAGCAACATATAATATTTCTCTGTTTTCTATTTTATTACTATCTTTTTATTTATTTTTTATTTTTATATAATCTTTAGATAACGAAATATTAAATCGAAACACAGTCATGCTTGTGTTGGGCACCGTACAAAATTTGGAAACACAGATAATTGGTATGAAAATAAAAATATGTGTTGGCTACTTCAGAACAGAACATTGTGTGTTTCATGTGTGTATTTTCTGAACCTTGATTTTTATAAATAATGAATTTATTGTTTTGTTTGATTTGTGTGCTATTGTTACATCTTCGTTTTTTGTTATTTCAGCAAGTTGTGTGTATTCTTTGAGCTTCGGTGTAAATGATAAACTCTAAAATTTAGTGTTACCAGATCTGTTGTCTGTGGTTTCCCCGGATGTGTTATCTGTTATCTTTTTTATTAAATTATTTACAATATATGTTGGATAACCATTTTTATCTAATTATCCTTTGTTATTCAGTACTTCACGGATAAATGCTTCCAGCTTAGGATGGTTTCACACTTAAGTAATTCATGTTCCTTGATTCATTTACTTTGTGTACATATTTTTCTTTTAAATGCATCCCGTTTAACTGCGTTACCCTCATAAATGGGTCATACACGTTTTCAAAAAACTTAAATATAAAACAAAATTCAACGGTTATGTGCATATATGAACTGGCGAGTACAAGAATGTGTTTGTTATAGAAAAGCCGACAATAAAAAAGGAAATCTGGGAGAAAATAATTTTTTTGTTCAATGAAGAAATTTCTCGAAAACAATCGCAACGTTTCCTATTTATTGACAAGCACGCCGATTTGTCACATGTTCGATTAGATTATTTACCTCCTGATATCACTCCGATTGCTCAGCCTCTCGACCAAGGAATAATCAGATCAATTAAGGAATATCTTCAAAATATAATTAGAAGGAAAAACTGTTGAGGAATTAAAAAACCCTATTACACTTTTGACAGCTTTGCATTTAATAAAGCGTGCTTGGTGGCTGGTAAAACCAATTTTGATTCAAAATAGTTTCAAATAGGTAAGTTCTTTAAGTTAGTTTGATAACGGCTCTGAAAATCAAAGCGAGTCACGAAAGGAATTAATTGATTAGTAGTACAAGAATGAATCTTCACAAGAATATGACAATTTTGTAAGCTTTGATGACGATTTACCTCGCGTTGGACCGCTTACCGATGAAGAAATTATCGCAGATGTTATTCAGGACGAAGGGCTGTCGTCTAGTGAAGAAGAAGAAAATGATGATCTCACAGAAGCTTACTCTGTACTGAATGTTTTGAAGTCGATGCATGTTCTTCGCAAGACATTCATGCCAGATAATAAATTTATGTATGAATTGTAACTTTTTAAGAATTTTGTTTTTCTCTATATCTTAAAATAATATTTTCGAAAATATATATGTTATTTTTAGTCAAACTATTTTAATATGTACTAATTTGAATTGAACAAAACGATGGCCTTTCAGACTCAAGTGACTTGTTTATCATTTAAACTACATTTTCCATAACTGAATTGTGGGCGCAGCTAAGAGAGAATTCTGTTAAGTGAGTCAGTAACGCATTTAACCAACGTTTTTTTAAAGTGTCCAGCTTTTGGCACTTTTCATGAACGCATTTATTCGTGAATTACTGTATTTATGTTCTTAGTTTTCAAATGGTGAGGTTGCAGTGTTAATTTTCTGTCTCATAGGTTGAGTGGAATTAAAATTTATTAAGCGCCCTGAGGCGATGGGTTTCATGTACCAATCTGTAATAATCGAATTGAATTATCTGTTTCCTTTTCTATCGTGAATTTTAATTTGGCGTGGCAGTTGTTGAAAGTCTTCAATATTGTTTCCTTGTCTTCTCTTTTTATAATCGCGAATAAATCGTCTGCATACTTATCTGTACGTTACTTTTACCTAGTTCTTCCGTTGTTTGTTCTAGCAAAGTGTCTAAAACAATATCCGCAATTGTTGGTGACAAGGGATTTTCCATAGGTCTTATTGTAATATGTGTTACCATAAACAAAGTAATTATTGCCATTTAGACAAAACTTTAGTAACGTTAAAAATTATGATCTGGGTATTTTGGCATGCTTTTGTAATATGTTCCTCCACTTTGCCATGATATTATTTATAGCCAAATGAATTGGTATATTTGTGAAAAGTGATACCACATCTAAAGATATAAGTATCTAATTTTCCTTTAAATAAATTTTTTCCAATGTTCTCTTATAATACTTTTCAAAATATTGGCGATGTATTTTGAGAGGTTATAACACTGATGATGATATTGGACGTAAAGGCATATTGGGTTTATGCGTTTTAGGAAGTCCATAAAGTCTGGGACCCATAGCTGCATCTAATATCAGTCTCATATTGTAATATTACTAAATGAGTTTTACTCAGTTGTATTTGTATTAATAAATAAAAAAAAATCTAATATCAGTCGTCTTTTCTTTTGTGATGAAATATATTCTTTTCTAAAAAGAGCCATTATTAATTTATTGTTTCTATCTTTGTAGTTTTTGTGTTGGGTCTGCTTTTATCGCTTGACATATTTTCTTATCCTCCAGTAATTTGTTCATTTCCTTCTTGTATTCTTTTATATACATTACTGTGTTATTGCCCTTATCAGATTTTGTTATAACTATTTCATGTTTGTACCTTCTCGGTTTTTGGTTTCTTCATAAATGTTAAGTATGAATTTTTACTTAAGGTTGTTTTTGTGTGTTCTCTTGTATGTTAAAATTCCGTTGGCTATTTTGTTCTAGATATTTCCTTTTCTTTTGCGTTTGTTAGAGATTGAACTCATTGTTCCAAATCAGCTATTAAATTTATAGCTGAAAAATTGTCAATATTTACAGGGAGAGCAAACTTTTGTTTTAAAGAAAGAAGTCATTTGCTTATCTCTGTGAACTCTGATGCTATTTTATTTACAAACCATGATGCGTCGAATTTAAGATTGTATTCAGCTAATTGTAAACTTTTAAAATTTTCTATCTTATCTGCACGAGTCTTTTTGTCGTGCTTTTATATCAGTATTCCGACTTTTGCTGAAGTTATCATATTCTTCTCTATTAAGGGTTGACTTTAGTAACCATTTAGCACTACATATCTCCTTCTTTATCTCTTTAAGTAGTATGTTAGTGTTTTTTATTTCTAGATTTAATTTTTTACTGTGAAATATTTGCTCCACTTTGTTAAGCTCCTGTGATATCTTCTAAGATGTGAATAATTGATTGAAAGTTGAATCGTGTTTTTTATGTGGTTTGGTGTGAGTCTGTTTTTTCTGCAAGTAAGTAAAAATTTCAGTCTCTCCATTAGTTTAGCTAACTTTTTTGTTGTTCTGCAATATTTCGTTAGTAATATACATGTCTCGCTATTATATTTAAACTTGATTTGTGTGAAAAAAAATTCCTCATTTTGATTAAATAATTAAATATACGGCGGGCCTTCTGATAATTTATGTTCAATAAGTTTTCATATAGATATATTTCTCTAATTAGGCTTTTCAGGCCTTTAAGTATCCATAGTGCTCTATCGCACACCAAATAAAATTATGCCTGCATGTTCCTATTAATTCTATAGACAATATTATTTACAATATTATCACACAGTGAATCATTTAGTGTACAAATATAGATGTTCTTAGCCAATTCAAATTATCTGATTATCTGGAATATATTAAGGTTTGTTAAAAAAAAATATTTTAAAATAAGTTGTAGCACTATATTTTATGCTATTAAAAGATGTTTTGGAAAAAAATGTTAAAATTTCATTTGCTTTTATGTATTACTCATTTTAATATTATTTGATTAAACATAGTATATTCTTTAGCGACCGAAACATCAGAAACTTCACAAAAGGAAGTATTTTATAGCCATTTAAATAGAGCCCCATCCGCAATTCCCCGCGGTGATATCGTTGTAATGATGTGCGACTTCAACGCACAGATAGGCCCCGACAACACAGGACGAGGACAAATAATGGGTAAACACGCAACTGGAAGGATGACTGAAAACGGTAGGTATGACTGAATGCGGTATTGCCAATCTTGTCATATGGGGAACCTTATTCCCTCATAAAGGAGTGCACAAGATAACGTGTGTATCGCCTGACAATGAGATAGAAAACCAAATCGACCACATAACTATCAGCAGGACCTGGCGCAGTAGCCTTCTGCGTGTGCGATCTAAACGGTGGGCTGATTGCAACTCAGATCACCATCTAGTTGTTGGAAACTTACGGATAAGGGTAGCTGCCATCCGTAAACCTGAATCTACAGAGCAAAAGTACGATATAGCTAAGCTGAAAAATCCGCAAATCTCTTAGCAATTACAGAGAAGAATTAAAAGCCGGACTAGCTATACAACAATCTCATCCTTCCTCTGAGTGGCTAACAGTTAAAAGTAACTTTGTTGATGCTGCAAGTAATCACATTGGTCACAAAGTACCTAGAAAACCCATTGGATGTCCGATGCCACCTGGAACCTCATTCTTGAAAGGAAAGTTTTAAAAGAATAATTAAACGCAGTCAAAACACTCGGTGAGAAATACTCGCTAAAAAATACATACGCACAACAAGAAAGGCTGGTCAAGCATAGCACCCAAAATGATAGGAGAATGTGGTATAAAAATCTTGCAACGGATGCACAAAAAGCCTCAGCGGAGTATAAATCTCTACAGCATCACCAAAAAACTAACTGGAAAAAACTTTTCGAACACCAGACCGCTGAGAAACGCCGAAAGCGAACTCACAACATCTACGAAAGACCAACTGGAAATATGGAAACAGCATTATTCCAATATGCTCTCCTTAACAACTTCTAACAACCAGAATACATACCAAGATATCTCCATTGAATGCCCAGATATCGCAGAAGTTATGAATGGTGTAGATCAGTTAAAAACGAACATATCGCCCGAGATGCTTAAAGCCGACCCCTATACGACAGCGAACATTTTATATCGAGTTTTATCAGAGACCGAACAATACATGTTGCTATTGATGGGGTCTCATCTAATGAGTTTCAGCTTAATTCAGGAGTACCTCAAGGGTCCGTTCTTTCTCCTTCTCTTTTTCTTATCTTTCTGAACGACCTTCTTGGTCAAACTTTTAACTCTATATACTCTTTCGCAGATAACAGCAGCATTTGTCATTCATTTTCCTTTAATTGTAGGCCAAGCCTCTTGGAGGTTGGGGGCAAAAGGCGGACAATGAATGACGCACGGAAATTTCTCAAATAAACTTCTAATCTACAAATGTATCCTAAAACCAATTTGGACATATGGTATCCAGCTATGGGGTACTGTATCAATCTCAAACGCTGATATCCTGCAACGATTCCAATCCAAAACCATTCGAAAAATTGCGAACGCTCCTTGGTATATAACCAATAATCAACTACATCGTGATTTGAATGTCCAGACTAAAAAAAAGAAATTAAAACTCAGCTAACAACAAACAAAACAAGGATTAACCAACACCCCAATTCTCTAGCCTCAAAACTTATGAGGAATGCAAATATATTTGTTAGACTACATAGAAGATTTACTAAGTGACTGAAAAATTAGCAGGAAAAATTAATAATGTCAAAATCCTACGTAACTAATAGGAATATGATGAAGCCTATCATGGATCATCGCCATTTAAATCTTCAAAATTATCAAAAATATTGTTTAATATCGATATTTCTTAGATAGATTGCATTAATAAAGAATATTAAAAAAAATTACATACTCAATCAAAACCTGTTAACAATCTCCGAGTTGGGTAAAGCGAACAGGGTTGATTTTAATGCGCTGAAGACTCAAAGTTGTATGTTGACCCATAGGGCCATGGATTCAACAATGTCATCTGTATATATGGGTGGTATAGGTATTGAGGAATCGGATATTCTTGATGTTCTAGGCGTGAGAATTCAATGTGATGTTCGTTGGAATGAGCATGTTTTTCAAGTGTCGAAAGAAGCATTCAAGTGTACCACTTACATGCGACCGAAAATGGAATACAACTCCCATATATGGGCAGGAGCTTCAAAGTCTATTGGGGAGCTACTGGACCGTGTGCAAAGAAGGGCGTTGGCACTCATTAATGACAGTAGGGTATCCAACTCTATTGACTCATTGGAACATCGTCGGAATGTGGGTGTTTACCAATGTTCTATAGATACTACCATGGGAAATGTTCTTCTGAGATTAGCGAACTAATTCCAAGTGCCCGAGTTTCGGTTCGCTCTACCCGCTTCTCTAGTAGATAACATCCGTTTGTAGTCTATTGTCCAGTTGACCGCACAATGCACTACGGAGAGAATTCATTTATCAGTCAAACTAGCCCCATGTGGAATAAACTCCCCGCAGAGGTCTTTCCTGACAGTTATAATCTAATAAAATTTAAGTCCAATATCCACAAACATTACTCCTCTTTCATCCTTCCCATAACATATTTTCCTGAGACCAACACAATGCACTGCATCTGTAGGGGGCATCCCCTGAGTGTTGGTTAATAAATAAATAAAAAATAACAACGTCCAATTCAATTTTTATTATTTTTATACAAAAATGTAAAAGTAGATATTTTGTTTCGAAAATGAGTCAACTTTAGATTCCTATGGGAGGTACTTTTCCCACTTTTTTTCTTTCCATACAGAGTGAATCGCTATAACAGGCGTAAAAAATTTAATAAATATATATCTATGGGAGCCTTTTTCCCTATTTAATAAAAGAATATGGTAGAAACACTTCTAATTGACAAAAAAGTCATTTAATTTAAAAAAAAACTTATAAATCTGATTTCTTATTTGAAATTACCACATTCAAATTCATATATATACCAAATTTCCATTTTTTATGAGCTCAATTCACTGTGTATCGCCAGTATCCTCATAAAGTAAGTACTAATTTTCTATAAACATGTTTTTAAACATAGTTTGTATGCAATTTTAATCACTTTCAAAATACTTCAGCGTTACATTCGCAATTTTTGTATTCCTTTAATTTAAATAACAGCAAAATCACAACCAATCCTTGTTTTCAATCAAACATAATAAATGATAATCATCCAATTGTTAAAATGAAACCAAATACCTACTTACATTTTTTACGCTAATCATTATTTATTTGTAAGTAATTTGGTAAAATTTTGATAGTAATACGTTTTATTGCTTAACTGCTGGTTAACCAGCGAGAGCAAACAAAAAAAAAGTGACAAAATCATGTTGATCGATATGCAAAAAACAAAATTACATCATGAAAATAAAACAAGACCATTACAATTTGGACAGTACAACAATGTACACGTTCAAAGATTAAAATGGTTAAACATGGAACAAAATATAGAGCAGGAATAAAATTTCAAATAGAGTTTACAACAACAAAGCCGATGATATGTTTCACTGAGGACCACGTAGGAAATTATGGAAGGCAATTTTTTTTTTGTCTTCAGGTTTTTATAAGTGACCAATACTCAGATTACTTTTGAACAATTTGAAAGCACTTGTCGCTTTAAACAAACTCAAAATGATATAAACGTGAGCGTACAAATTGACAACAAAAAAAAAAAAAATAATAAAAAAAAACTTTCAAAATTACGAATAAACCAAGTAAGAAAATTATAGTCGGTTTAGACCGACTATACGATATCCTATACCATGTGTTTGAAACCCTATATCCTAGGCCCAACTAATTAGATATAGAAAATAAGCATAATCTAAATTTGAATGGCATTGTAATTAACTTTTTTGCTTTCGGATATGAAAAAGTTCAGATGCTATATTTATTTTGAACCTTGGTCGATAAATGGACTGACCCTGACTAAATTTGGTAAGGTTACTTATTTTTTGCAAAAACGTAAACAAACCAAATTTGAGAAAAATCTGTGCAATATTTTTGTTTTTTTGATAGATTTAAGTGAAGATCGGGAATCAGCTTCATATGGGGGCTATGACAAAGAATTGTCCTATATGGTTTCTTTTTGTACTGCTGATAAATGGATGTAATAAACATATACAAACTCAATTTGACCGAGATCTATATGATAATTTGGATATTATGGCAATTTAAGTCAATCTCATAGGGATAATTTCAATAGCGTTCATACTATGGCCAGTAGAAGCTTATATTTGCCACCAGTATTTTTGATTACAAGGTTTACATGGACACACAGACGGACGGACGGATGGACGCATATCGCTAAATCGACTCAGAAAGTGATTCTGAAAGTGAAAGTGATTCTCAGAAAGTGATTCTGAGTCGATCGGTATAATAAAACAATTTTAGTAGTTACAAACATCAGCACAAAGTCATTATACCCTAACCACATAGTGGTATGGAGTAGAAAAATGTATGGTAACTGTTGAATCTCTTATGGAAACTATGGAAAAATTGGGTTAGTGAAAATCATTTATTTAATGTAAAGAGATATGTCGTTTTTAACTAGAACTGTTAAAGCTTTTTATCACCCGGGTTGATCAAATACCATCTTAGAATTGAGAAAAAATTCATAGAAAAAAAAATCAGATTCAGATATTTTTCAAAGCCAGATAGTCTACAAAATCTCCTCAGAATCAGAGGATCTTACTACAATGAAAATTGTTCTTCAATGCTCATGAATTCCCTCAGCTTCTGAGAATTTTATACTGTAAATTGTTCATGAAAATTGTTCTTCAATGCTCATGAATTCCCTCAGCTTCTGAGAATTTTATACTGTAAACATTGACAGAATCATAAAGATTTGCTATGAAAAACAATTTTTAGAGTATTAGGGTTTTTATAGGATAAAACCTTTAGAATAATTGTAATTGAGTTGTTTGTTGACACTCCCAACATACGGTCGTGTTATTAAAAATTCAACTTTCCTCACGTGTTAAATTTATGTAAACAAACAATTAATTTTTTAATTTCAATTACTTGCAATAATTGAGAATGGTCCCCACACAAACACGCAAAAAGTTCTGGGGTAACAACCCTAGATTTATGTTTAAATGGTGCGTGGTAAAGAAGAAGAAAGCATATATTTCAAAAATTCATAACTGCACTGTATTCTTAATCGGATTTAAAATTCCTAAACCTCTAGAAAATAACAGATTCCAAGTGCTATCTGACATGGATGACGACACCAGCGAAGAAGAAGGTGAAGTAAGTGGAGATGCAAACAATATTTCTCCAATTATTGTTGATAGTGGTCATAAGTTCACTGATATCATAAAGATATTGGGCTCGAACTCCAAGTATAAGAGAATGTCGATAGGTACAGAAGTGATGCCAAACACTTTGATTGACTTCAATGAAGCTTTAAAAAAACTTAAACACGAAGAAATTAAATTCTTTACGCATCCAGTTAAAGACAACAAGAAATTTAAACTTATGCTTTTTGGTCTACCACAATTTGAACTAAAAACGATTCTTGAGGAGTTCAAAAATACGTACAATATAGAACCAACAAACATAAATGAAATTAAAACCACACGATCCACATCTGACGATGCTTTGTATATGCTAGAATTTAACAGAAGTCAGATTTCTAAAAGAGAAGTATTTAAGATAAAGTACTTTTATGGTATAGTGGTCCACTGGAGAAATCCCCGGCGTCGTGCAAGAGGACCGACACAGTGTTCAAAATGTGTGTTGGTCATGGCTCATCAAATTGTTTTAGAAAAAATGTATGTCTAGGTTGTGGAGGTCCACATGACTATTCATGTTGCCAGTTAAATAAAGTTACAAGTGACGGCCCTGTGATATATAAATGTTTTAATTGTATTAAGAATAACTTGAAAAATGTTAATCATCGAGCAGATGACATAAAGTGTCCATCGCGCCGCGAGTACCTAGAAATACGACAAAGAGTTTCCAGAAAACAACACATTCGTAAAATGCCACAACATTCGGAACCTGATCCTTTCATCTGGGATGACGATATCCCAAATAACCGTGATATATCATCAACTAATAAGGTGCGTATTTTTCCTCGCACCGATGAAATTCCATCAAGTAGTAGAGCACATAATGCTCTCAATAAAGTTTCCTACGCAGCAAAAGCTAAAGCAGCTCAAATAATAGATCATGATAACGATTATCTCTCTGTAATGAAAAGCTATTAGAAATTTTCTTTGTTGCAGTCGATGCTCTAGAAAAATGTAAAAACAAATATGACAAGCTGCGTGTACTTGGAAATATGCTTAAACATGTCATATAAAGAAACAACAATGTATAGAATAAATGTTATGCTTTGGAATGCAAAACAAATTCATCTCTCTCTGCGTACGGACGTTTAATCGTTGTTCTCCACTAAAAACAAAAATTTAGTGATTTAAAGTGGAAATAAATAATAAAAACCTAATTATTGCAATTTCTTGTTATCTGCACATATAAATATATAAACAAAGAGAGCAATACAGTAATTGAAACAAACAAATAAACTTATTAGTTTTGCTAAATTTACATTTATTGAACTTATATCAAACAATAATATACTAAATAAATACAAACTTTATCATCAAAACAAACGAGAAACCACAATCTCTTTAAGAGTTAAACAGAACCAATTTGAATATGTAGTATGACTTTGTTACGTAATAATATAACATTTTCCAAAGACAGTACTGCAAATATGGTTAAAATATTGGCTAAACAAAAAAATGGTCTTAAAATTTGCCACATAAACGCACAGAGTCTCGCAAGGAAAATTGACGAGTTTCGGCACATTTTTGAAAATTCTGGTGTGGATATTGTATGTGTATCTGAAACCTGGTTTGACGAATCTATCACAGATACTTTGGTATCAGTAGACGGCTACAATCTTTATAGAGCTGACAGAGCAGATGGATACGGAGGAGTAGGCATTTATGTCAGAAGTGGATTAATTAGCAAAGTTAAACGCAGAATTGGTAATGAAAATGATAAAGTAGAACATTTATTTTTAGAATTGTGTGCAGCTGGAGGCAAGATTCTTATTGGTAGTGTTTATAGACCAAATCGTAATATAGACCTTGGGAATTTCTATAAAATGTTGGCGGAAGATTTTATACCTTTTTATGATAATATTATATTAACTGGGGACTATAATTCAAACCTGCTGGAAAACTGTAGTATGGTCGAAAATATGAAATCTCTTGGTCTTACGCCCGTGAACACGCATATACCAACACATTTCACTACCGTTAACAACTCATTACTAGATTTATTCTTCGTCTCTGATGAAGCAAACACACTGATATATGACCAACTATCTGCACCTGGTTTTTCTAAACACGACCTAATCTTTATAACCTATGATATTCCTTTAGAAGTTCCTAAGAAAACAATAGAATTCAGAGACTTCAAAAACACAAATTTCACTCAGTTGGAGGAAGCGTGTTGCCAAATCGATTGGAACTCGATATACTTTATGTTATCTGTAGATGATCAGCTGGCCTTCTTGGAACATCATGTCTCAGCCTTATATAATATTATTGTTCCGATCAAAGTAAAAACAATAAGCAAGCGACAAACACCATGGTTTACAGTGGAAATTAAAAAACTTATAGAAAATCGTGATAAAGCCTTTTTCCGATGGAAGCGGTTTAAAACAAACGCACTTCATGAACTTTATCGCACAACCAGAAAAATTGTCAATAAAAGCATAAGGAAAGCTAAGGCCACATACTATGCTGAAAAGTTTTCAACATCAATTAATGCAAAAAAAACATGGAAAACAATTAGAGAAATTGGGGTTGGAAAGAGGAAGGGTATAGAAGAAAATTTCATATCAAACCCTAATGAAATTAACGAGAATTTTATTAATATTCCAATGCCTCAAGCTGATCACTCATATTATGGCAACTATACCCCTAATTATGTCCCACAAACCCTTTTTTCATTTGACTGCGTTAGTCCCTTCGATGTACTTAAGAGCTGTCAATCTATAAAGTCTAATGCAATAGGAATTGACGGTATTCACCCTACTTTTCTAAAAATGCTGCTTCCCTTCCTTTTGCCGTATATCACGCACATTTTTAATAAAATAATTACGGTGAGTGATTTTCCCCAACGATGGAAACAAGCTAAGATCTTACCTGTACCAAAGTCGGCAACTGAATATCGGCCCATAGCTATATTACCATATCTGTCGAAGGCATTTGAACGGCTCCTTCATTGTCAAATAACGTCCTTCATAAATGATAATAACCTGCTTACCGACCGTCAATCTGGGTTTCGTGCCAAACACAGCTGTATTACAGCTTTAGCTGATGTAACAGAAGATATAAGGAGAGATATTGATGATGGCCGCGTGGTAATATTAGTGCTGTTAGACCATTCAAAAGCTTTCGATACGGTGGATCACACAGTTTTGCTACAAAAGCTTAAGAACATGATGCACTTTTCACCAACTTCTATTGCACTTATGAAGTCTTACCTAGTAAATCGTTCGCAATGCATAGAAACTAATAAAATTGCATCGACGTTCCTTCCTGTGGTAAGAGGTGTACCACAGGGTTCTATTCTTGGTCCCCTCCTTTTCTCAATTTATGCTTCTGATCTACCTAAACAGTTAATTCACTGCAATATAAGAATGTATGCTGATGACGTACAGCTATATATTAGCAGCAAGAAAGAAAAAATTGAAGATTGCAGTAGAAATTTGAATGATGACTTAGAACGTGTTTCTCGTTGGGCAGCTGCAAATGGACTGAGTCTCAATCCACAAAAAACAAAGTGTATTTTGGTGCGTAACAGATTGACAAGAATCTCAGACAATCTAAACATATATATAAATGATCAACAAATCGAAATCGTTGAACGAGCAAAAAATTTGGGTGTTATCTTTAATAAAACATTGACTTGGTCAGACCATGTCGCTGCTGCCTGTGGTAAAACGTATTCGATGTTACGAACACTTTGGCCTACCCAATATTGTACACCAATTAATATACGCTTGCTACTTGTAAAGACATACTTAATACCAACACTACTATATGCATGTGAAATATTTGCAAGTTGCGATACTAAAAGTAAGTCCAGGCTAAATATAACGTTTAACAATATCGCAAGATACGTTTACGGGCTCAGAAGGTTCGATCAAATTTCATCTTATTCAAAGCAAATTTTCGGTGTCAATTTTGATGACTTATTAAAAATAAGATGTCTTACTTTTTTACACAAAATAATTAGTAACCAGAGCCCAGAATATCTTTATAACCGATTGCGTTTTAGTAGGCTTCGGAGAAATAACAATTTAATTCAATTTCGGCACCATACGTTGGTATCTGAATGGCAGTTTTTCATACATGCAGCACGTCTTTGGAATGGTTTACCTTCTACAATTAAAGGAATCAGCAACGGCTCAATTTTCAAAAAGAAAATTTTACAACATTACATTTAGAAAATTTTTATTTTTTTTTACAATGCACATATACTAACTTGTGTTAACAAATATATATTGAAAATTTTTACTGTATACTTTTTATTTGTTTTTTAAATTATATATGTCACTTATAAATATCTATTATTTGTATATAAATCAATATTTTATTTTTTGTTATTAATATTTAATATTGTCACACTAATATTAAGTTGTATTGTAAATCAAACTCAAACTAACATATTTAAACCTGTTCTGTTTTGAAGATTTCATGTCTTGTTGAACAGGATACCAAATTTAAATAAATAAATAAATAAATGCCCAAGGCATAACTAATCCAACAGCTATATATCAATTGGAACACTTTTTAAATGAAAAAAAAGTCGATGTAGTTTTTATTAATGAAACTTTTTTAAAACAAAAACACAAATTCAAATTGCTTAATTATAAAATCTACCGTCAAGATCGATTAACCCATGGAGGAGGTGTATTAATAGCGATTAAAAATACAATTCCACACCAATATATATCAATTTACTATGGAGCTGCGTTTAACAAGTAAGCATACCTAAGACAATTGGCATTTTGAAATAAATCTGTGGTTTTCTGGAATAACCGCGTATGTCCATTTTTGTCAGTTTTGAGTTAGCGATGCGAAACATATTAATTTTTAACACATGTAATCATTTTTTTTTTTAATATTGACCATTTCTGAGTTTTTTCTTTAAATAACGACGTAACTTAAATGTTTATTAAATTAATTTGCAGCACTAACGACGTATGTCAACCTACGTTTGATCGCTGAAAAATTATTTTCTCAGAAAACGACACATAGCGAAATACGTTGTTATTAATAAAAAAAAAAAATACAAAATAATTTTGGATTAGTTTCCAGTTTATAACCACTTATAAAAACTTGTGTGTTTATTTCTGTTATTTTTTGTCCCTATTATTCTTGATACGTTGTTATATTCTCACCCTAAGTCCCGTTAACCTTTTGTTGACAAACAAAAAAAATCCATTTTTCAAGCAACAACAACTTATGTCTACATGGGTGGTTGCATTGGTAGTTTTCTTTTTCAAAGAAAACGACGTTTGTCGACATAAATTGTTTTATCTGCACACACTTTAAGTGTTATTTACATATTGTTTTTTTCGTCCTTCTCCAGGATCTACTCCTCTGAAGATTTTTGACTCAAAATTTTATATATAGTATTTATTGCCCATATCTACAGGACTGTTAAATAAAAAGCTCTAAAATCTTCATATCCAGCCCATAATTTCAAATATAACGTTTTTTGGCTCCCCTGAACATTTTGATTTTATGACATACGCGGTTATTCTAGGAAACCACAGAAATAATAGTTTTCTTAAGTGCCCAAAAATGTGTCCAATTTTCCCGACAATGTCTGTGTCACATTATGAAAAGTTCCCCGTCGACATTGATGGATGAAAGACTGGAATTTATGGAAACAAAGTTGTTGCAAAAATTAGATTGTACAAAGAAGGAAAACTGTGTAAAAAAGACGCTAGCAAAATTTAGAGAAGAATTTAAAAAAATTGGAATCAAAAATGGTTGCGATGAAAGCCGCTTTTTAAATAATGAAGTTACCCAGAAATGGCTAAAATCGTCAATCAATTTTTGTATAAAGACAAACAAATTTGTGTTTTTTCTCCAAATGAAAGGTCAGGAACCCCAAAAAAATAGAAACTTCAAATCTGCGACCCCAAAAGCTCAAATTCAGTTTAAAAAGCAGCTACCCCGAAAGCCCGTAAAGACAAGATTTGAAGTGAATGCGTTTAATTTTGGTTTTAAAAAAAATACTCTGCCATTTGGCATCCCCTATTTTGATTTTTGAAATGTTGACTTCAGATTCGAGATCAGCGACCCGAAAACCCCTTAAGACAGATTTTGGTGTGAATGCGCTTAGTTTTAAGAAGGTCCGCCATTTTGCATCCGCCATTTTAATTTTTGAAATTTTGAATTCAGATTTGAGATCAGCGACCCCGAAAAGACAAAGACAAAGTTTAGTGAAAATGACCTTAGGTTTGAGAAAAATGGTCCGCCATTTTCATTTTTGAAATTTTGATTTCATATTCGAAATCAGCGACCTCCAAAACATTATATTACCAACTTTCCGACAAATACCGTAACACGTTCAATTTTATTAGCTTTTTGCCTTGCAAAAAACCGTTTTTTTCGAAGTCCTCGAAAACCATGAAGTGCAAGTTTGTGCAACCTGTACCTGCGAAATTTTGTTACAATATATGTCAAACTACAAAGTATATCCATATCTTAATGGAGCCAAACGGGGCTCATAAACAAAACTTCCAATATACAGGCATATTTTTTTAACTTCTCAATATTTAGGTGCTCCTAAAAAAACCGGAATTAAACTTAAGTAAGGGGTACAAAGCGGATCGTTTTGTTGACTTAAACATAACTTAGGTATCAGTTAACTAACACACTAAATATAACTCTTTTCTTTAAGCGTTTATTGCACTCTCAAAGAGCGTAAACATTGTCCTTTTTTGATTCATCAAAAAATTTCATATCAATTAATTGGAAAACCTCAACTTCAACGGTTTCCTGGCTACAGAAAATTTACTATATTGTTATTTTGTCGTTAGAAAATGATTCACTGGTCAATTAACTATGCGATTAAAATTATTTCATGGGTAAAAACGATTTTAGATCGAACAATACGTGTTGTTATTGATGGGGTCTCATGCAATGAGTTTCAGCTTAATTCAGGGGTACCCCAAGGTTCCGTTCTTTCTCCTTCTCTTTTCCTTATCTTTCTGAACGACCTTCTTGGTCAAACTTTTAACTCTATATACTCTTTCGCAGATGACAGCAGCATTTGTCATTCATTTTCATTTTATTGTAGGCCAAGCCTCTTGGAGGTTGGGGGGCAAAAGGCGGATATTGAATGACACACTCAATCAAGACCTGTTAACAATCTCCGAGTGGGGTAAAGCGAATAGGGTTGATTTTAATGCGCTAAAGACTCAATGTTGTATGTTGACCCATAGGGCCATGGATTCAACAATGTCATCTATATATATGGGTGGTGTAGATATTGAGGAGTCGGATACTCTTGATGTTCTAGGCATGAGAATTCAATGTGATGTTCGATGGAACGAGCATGTTTTTCAAGTGTCCAAAGAAGCATTCAAGTGCCTTGGTTTTCTAAAACGGTGCAAAAATTATTTCACTTCTTCTGTTCTCCTTAAAATCTATACCACTTACATCCGACCGAAAATGGAATACAACTCCCATATATGGGCAGGAGCTTCAAAGTCTATTGGGGAGTTACTGGACCGTGTGCAAAGGAGGGCGTTGATGCTCATCAATGACAGTAGGGTATCCAATTCTATTGACTCATTGGAACATCGTCGGAATGTGGGTTGCGTATCATTGTTCTATAGATACTACCATGGGAAATGTTCTTCTGAGATTAGCGAACTTATTCCAAGTGCCCGAATTTCGGTACGCTCTACCCGCTTCTCTAGTAGATCACATCCGTTTGTAGTTCATTGTCCAGTTGACGGCACAACGCATTACAGAGAATTCGTTTATCAGTCGAACTAGTCGTATGTGGAATAAACTCCCCGCAGAGGTCTTTCCTGACAGTTATAATCTAATAAAATTTAAGTCAAATATCACAAACACTACTCCCTCTTTCCTCCTTCCCATAACCTATTTTCCTGAGATCAACACAATGCACTGCATCTGTAGGGGGCATCCCCTGAGTGTTGGTTAATAAACAAAAAAAAAAAACGATTTTAAAATTTTGATTTTTTGCCAGCTTTTCAGTACGAATACCCCTTAATGCGGCCGTAGCATGAACGCTACTGAAATTGCTGAAAATCGGTTCCTATTCAGACCTAGTCCCCATACAATGAATCACTTAAATTGCCAGGAGATTCGAATTATCATATAGATCTCGGTGAAATTGAGTTTGTATGTGTTTATTACATCCATTTATCAGTAGTGCAAAAATAAACCCTATGGGATAATTCATAGTCATAGCCCTCATGTGAAGCTGATTCCCGAACTTGACTTAAATTTATTCAAAAACATAAATATTGCATTCATTTTTCTCAAATTTGGGTTGTGTATGTTTTTGCAAAAAATAAGTAACCTTACCAAATGTGGTCACGATCGGTTCGTTTTTCGACCTAGTCCTCATATAAGAATAACATTCGACATGAAATTTTTCATATTCAAAGCAGAGTTCAGAAAAAAAGCACACTGAATAAAAAACTCGTACATATATGTAAACAAACATAGCTCAGACCAACAAACACATATTTTATTTTGATATCAATTATGTGTGTTTCAAAATTTTGTACGGTGTCGAACACAATCATGACTATGTTTCGTTTTAATATGGCGTTATGTACACGAACATGTTTCTATCACGTATTTTTTGTTTCGATCACACATAAACCACATAGATTCGAGTGTAGCTTTATTTTAAGTTCGTGTTCTTGTCTGTAAGGATATATCTGTGGTCACAAACAATAACCGCCTAACTCGAAAATTATGCTTTCGAGAAAAATAGCTTTTTATATAAATGTAATGGGGCTCTATTACGACTTAGGTCATAATATTTGTATTAATAACTTTTTAAATAACAGTGTTGGAGAAATGGGGATTTCGCGTAAATATAAAGATTTTTTAGCAGAATATGATAGCATACATAACTCAAATCGGCGAAAATCATTCCTTCGAGAAAAATAACTGTTTATATAAATGTAATGGGGCTTTGTTACGACTTAGGTCAGTATATTTTCATTTATAAGTTTTTAATTAACAGTGTTAGAAAAATGGGGATTTCACGTGAATATAAAGCGTTTTCAGTAGAATATGATAGCATACATAATTCAAATCGTTCTTAAGTCGACTTAGGCGGTTATCGCTTGTGACCAAAGATATTGTATCATTGATTAAAATAATGAAAACTAAGAAAACACACAAGACTACTCTCATACTCTTCTTTTGTATTAAATTAACATACTATACCTTTAAATAATATAATCAAATTACTTTAAATTATATAAAACGTGTAAAATAATTTGAACTGCAGTGTTATTACATACGAGTAGCTATAGATGTTGTTGCATTAATTGTGTTTAATATAAAATTTGTATTTATAAATTTGTAAATTTATAAAAGTGATTTGTTAAAAGTTAAATATGCAAGTGTAGGTTATCATTTAGATTAATTTTCTAACACGTTTATATGTAAAAATTGTTATACATTTTAATACAGTGTTGTAAAACCCCCCTATTCAAACAATCATTTCGTAAAACAATCAAGTTTTTAAAACAGATTTTATATGAAAATCTTTTTAATAAACCTGTTATTAATTCGGAAATTTGTTTATGAACAGAGTTATAAATATTTCTTCAGGAAAAAAAAAAAAAAACAAAAATCAAACCCTTTTATTTCCAAACCAATTTGGACATTTGAAACTTGTAAGATTATTTATTGTTAGATTACCCAAAGTATTGCAATTTACAGAATCATTATATATCATTATGCAACTCCAATATATAACAGTGTTAGTTGCAAAAATAATAAGCACATAAATTAAGGTGCCAGGAATTATAATATTACAAACAAAATAAAAAAAATCTGGGAATAATAAAACAGGGTAGGATAAAATTTGTTTCACCAAAAAAATTTTATTATTTAACTAAAGGAAGAAAACAGGGGATAAAATAATAATGTTTTCATATTTATTTATTGGTTTATTTAAAATAGGAAATTAAAACAAAATTTTGTTAAGAAATAAATAAAAATTAAATTAAAAATAAAAAAATTATTAAAAAAGCGCTAAAAAAAATTGATGCAAAAATAATTCAAATTTGGAGGAAAAAATTTATACAAAAATTTCGATAATCAAATGGGAAAAAATAAAAAAATAATTTGGTATATTAACAAAGAGTCCATAAGAAATTAATAAAATATTTAAGAAAAAAATATTTATACAATACAAAAATTACAATTATGCAAAAATTTTTAAATAAAAAATAATTATTGAAAAAAAAAATTTATAAAAACATATAATAAACATTACAAAAACTAAAATTATAATTACGGGTTTTCTACATTACTAATGTGCGTTTTTGTTTAATAATTTATGTGAACAAAATATGTATTAAAATTGTGCTAAAAATAATAATCTAAATGTACTCTAAAACTTTATGTTAAAAGGTTAAATATTGAATATTATAATTTTTGTGTAAATATTTTATGTTGATTAATGTCAAATTGTCGAGGTGCGAATATGTTTAGAAATGCTAACTTATTCGTTTTAAATAACACATGCATCAAAATAATACTAAATACAATTAATTTTTAATAAACTACGTCAAAACGAATAAAACTGACCAACAATTTAGAAAACAAAAATTTTTTTAGTTCATTGAAGAAAATGAGACACCGAATCGAAATTTCAGGTAAAAATAAACCATAAAATGTGATTTTTGTTTTGTAGAATAAGGGGCCATATTAGGTTTTTATAAACATTTGTCTTTATTTTGAAGTCTTCAAACATATTTTGAAGAATTTTTAATTTTTTTTTTTTGAAAAACTAAATTCTAAGGACGTATGCAAAAAAAAATTAAAGTGTACTTCAAGTAGACTTTATCATATAATCATGAAAAACATACAATAAAATCTACTTGAAGTACACGTTAATATTTTTGCATACGGCCCCAAAAGTTTAGAAATTTTTTTAAGTAAAAGTGAAATAATTATTTTATGCGAAATTTGTTTTTTAACCCTATCGTGCCCAAATTATTTATGGATAGAGAAAAAACGCAGTTTTATTTGGCCTTAAAGAAGATAATTTGGAAGTTTCATCACAAACAGTGTAATGGAACGGGTTTTAAAGCATGTTCCGCTAAACACGCGACTTTATATTTCAAGAAAATTCAGCAAAAAAAAATTTGTATCACTTCGTTCATTTGAACTCAGAAGTAATAAAATCAAAATAAAATCACGTAATACAAAAAAATAATCATCGCGACGAATATCTGTTGGCTGAAGACATGAATGAAAAGAGAATTGAACAAAAAAATTAAAATATTAAATGCAGATTAGTTTGAATGGATAATAAAAAAGTTACAATGGTTGAAAATCAGAAAACTTGTAGGCAACATTGGGTATGAAAGGGTTAATGGCCAGAGATAATGATCTTAACGTGGTTAAAACTGTCAGTCATGATTATCATCATAAATTTTTGCATCATTAGTTAAGTCTTAATTTGACAGTAGCATTATTAGCAATTATTTAGAGCTGTTCCAGCATATTACATGTAGTATGCATGTTCAAGCCTGACAAATGTTATATTCCTAGCATATTTACTATTAAATGATACATAATTAAAATAAAATGATTAAATATTATGTCATGTGTCTCATTATTGTGGTACATGGCGCGCTGGTTTTATTCAAATAATAGCTAAATAACAACAGACTACACATAAAAAAAGCGTTACAATATTCAAGTTTTTTGTCGTTAAAGAATATTTCGAAATTTTTTCTTAAACTTTAATAAAAAGTATTAAAAAGTTTATTTCCGGTTTTGTAAATAAATACTCCACCTCTATAATCTGTTTGATTTTTAGAAATAAACATTTTAAATCTCTTAAAGCTCTCTCATATTTTATGGTTTGTAGCCTGTAGATTCAATTGCAATTTGACTCTATAAGTGAGTTTGTATCATCTGTATTTGTGTGTATTTAAAATAATGTTAGATGTTATAAATTATATGGCTTAATTTTCGTAAGAAAAGATGTTTGCGATGCTTGAAATGTTTGATTAATAATAAGCAGTTGCATATGTGTGTTTTTGTATGTGTGTGCTTGTGGTTACGGCTTGTTTTGATTATTAGTGTGTGTTTATCTTTTAACCTCTTCTTGCTGTTATAGAAAAAAAAAAAAATAAAAAAAAATAAATAAAATTATTTTACAATATTAATTAAATTAAATTGCATTATAAAACTAAAATAAAAAAAAAACAATTGCACTAATTTAAAGCTTTTTAAATTACATTCTCTGAGTTTTTGTTATTATGTTTTTTTTTTTTTGTATGATTAATGTGCTTTACTAGTTTAATTGTGGTTTTTAAATCATCTAAAATTATGTTAATTTTATTCATAGGAATTACTTTGTTGGGGTGGTACAAAACCATAACCTGAGGCTCCTACGATAACACCGCTGGATTCATCAATTGCGTCTGGAGGCGATGGTGGGAAAACAACTGGTCCTGGAAATATTAAAAAATAAGTTATTTTAAATAATAATTAATAGAAATAGAAAAGTATGTATTGGGAAATTGATGCAAAATTATGTATGTACATTAGAGCGTTTCAGTAAAAAAAACGATTTTTTTTAAATTTTGCCACTCTTAAAGCAGAATATGCATTTTTATGGCCAACAAGATTTTTGAGAACATTTTCAGATTATTAGAAGTTCGATACGGGGTCGGTGAAATGGATTTTAGCTATAAAATTAGACCTTTTTTATTTTCTCTCTCTAAATGTAAATATCTAGTGTTTCCAAATTTAATACCTCAACTACTAGAGAAATTGTAAATATTTGGGCGTAAATAGTAAGTTCGTTAGATAGCTTCGTGAAATATCTTTCATTTGACCTTCATCTTGAAATTTTCATATTTTGTTACAAATATGATATTTGTTTAGAATGGGACCAAAAAATGGCCCAAAAGATTTTTGAGACTTTTTTCAGAATTTTTGGAGCTCGATTGGGGGGTCTGGAAAATCGATTTTATCCAATAAACTTGTATTTTTCTGGTGGTTTATTTTAACAAATTTATATAAATCATTATCGATGAGTACCAGCCTATTAGCAAAAAACTATCCGCCGAAAAAGTTATGAGTTGAAATTAAAATTAGGTACTTTCAAAGTTCATACCTTAATTAATCGAGAAATTGACAATATTTGTGCGTAAATATTAAGTTCGTTAGATAGGTATGCGAAATATCTTTCATTTCATCTCCATCTTGAAATTTTCTTATTTTGTTATAATATTTCTCCTAAAGTGACAAGAGACATACAGTGGCCCGCAAAACTACAACATTTTTTAGGTTTTACCAATTTATATGTGTTTCAGCAAAAATTTCAAGACAAACCCCATATTAATTTTTAATTAAAAATATTTTGACATTTTACTTATACGCCTAAAAAAATAGTAACATTCATATTACCTCATAATATAGAAACGCAAAACTAAAGGCCTAGTTAGCCACACGTTAAAATGTATCTGTAACGTAAATGTAACGTTGACATTTAGTGCAATTATAAAGGGTGATTTTTTAGCTATTATCTTTTTGGCAACACTGGTTTAAACAGCTGACGCACGTTTCGTGTTTTGTTTCATTGTCAAACATCTTCAGTTTAGTCTATAATTTAACCATGAATCGTCTTACAAACGAACAACGCTTGCAAGTTATTGAATTTTATTATCAAAATGCGTGCTCTGTTAAGAAAGTTCATCGCGCGCTTCTTCCATTTTATGGTCAGTTTAATCGACCCACTGAAGCGGCTATTCGGGCTATTGTGACTAAATTTCGCACCAAATTTACATTGTTGGACATTAAACCACCAACACGCTTACGTAGAGTGCGAACTGAAGAAAATATCGCAGCTGTATCGGCCAGTGTTAATGATGACCATCATTTATCGATTCGTCGCCGTTCGCAGCAATTGGGCCTCTGTTACTCAACAACGTGGAAAATTTTGCGGAAGGATTTAGGTGTGAAGCCTTTCAAAATACAGGTGGTGCAAGAATTGAAGCCGAACGATCTACCACAACGTAGAATTTTTGGTGAATGGGCTCTTGGAAAGTTGGCCGAAGATCCACTTTTTTACCGAAAAATTGTGTTCAGCGACGAAGCTCATTTTTGGCTCAATGGGTACGTAAATAAGCAGATTTGTCGATTTTGGAGTGAATATCAGCCAGAAGCATTGGAAGAGCTACCAATGCATCCAGAAAAAGTCACAGTTTGATGCGGTTTATGGGCTGGTGGCATCATTGTACCGTACTTCTTCGAAGATGATGCGAATCGTAACGTAACTGTGAATGGTGAGCGCTACCGAGAGATGATATCCAACTTTTTTTTGCCCAAAATGCAAGAGCTTGACTTGCATGACATGTGGATTCAACAAGACGGTGCCACATGCCACACAGAACGCGCAACAATGGACTTATTGAGAGGCGAGTTCGGTGAATTAACGCCTGCGATTTAACGCCTTTAGACTATTTTTTGTGGGGCTATGTTAAAGCTCATTTCCATACAGATAATCCCGCTTCAATTGACGCATTGGAAGACAACATTGAAGCATTTATTCATGAGTTACCGGCCGAAATGTTGGAAAGAGTATGCCAAAATTGGACCATTTGAGGCGCAGTCACGGTCAACATTTGCATGAAATAATCTTCAAACATTCAATTATTTGGACCGTACTATCGATTCAAATAAAGATTTCATGCATTTTTCTGAATTTTATGTTTTTTTTTTTTTTGGAAAACTTTCCTATAGCTCTTAAAAAATCACCCTTTAGAACATAGAAAATGAACCAGCATGTTGCGGTGTAAAATTAACCAAACTTTATCAGCTGTTTGCAAATGTCACGTACAAACGTAGCAAAAATCTTTTTTCAACAGATTGGGTCATTCCGGTTACGTGACAGTTGAGTTCGGTAACTGCTCTGAATGCTTTTCATGTAACAGAAGAAAATAGCTGACACGGTTGGTTATGGTTACGTGTGGCTAGGCCTTAAGGGCACACTTATTGTTTATATGGAATAACGGCACAAAAGAAATCACAAATAAACAAAAGTCAGTTACATTGTGGAAAAAGCATCGAAATTAACACGAAAAATTTAAATTAGTTTAATTTCTTAATTTAATATATTTATAAAAAAGCAAAATAATGCAACGTAAGCAGCTAACTCTTGAGGAGAGTGATATTATAATAGATTTGTATGAGGAAGAACACAAATCTTATGGACAGCTCGGAAAAAGAGTGTTCCGTAGTCGTTTTACGATGAGAAAAGTTATTCAACGCAAAATAAAGGAGAACCGAATCGAAAATAAGCCAGTAAGTGAACGGCCACCAAAGTTGACCGACAAATAAAAACGATATATAAAGCGCATCTTGGAGAAAAATACATTCACAAGCGCCACAAAAATTGCCGGTGAACTCTAAAAGTACCAAAAACACAAAAGTTTCACCCGATACTGTTCGAAGATGTTTAGCTACTCACGGTCTAATGTCATATCCCCAAGAAAAAAAAAACACTTCTAAACAAAGTAAACAGACGCAAGCGCTTAGAATTTGCAAAAAAAGTATTTAAATAAGCCCCAAGAGTTCTAGAACAAAGTGATATTTACAGACGAATCAAAATACAACATATTTGGTTCTGATGGTGGCACACCTCAATTTAATTTTCTGTATTTTCTTCTTTCAAAACAAAAATATCCTCCTCGTTATCCTCTTTATCCGAAGACCAATGTATGAGATCATCATCTTCATCTTTATTCTAAGAAGTCTATAACATCTGCAGGAATATTCTAATTTTTGTTTTGTTTTTGTCGTTCTTTTAAGCAGAGACTGGACATTAAAGGATCAGAAGAATCTATGGCCCTATGAATGCATCTGTTATATTATCTAGTCGACTGCATTTTTTAAAATTATTGACCAACACTCAGGGGATGCCCCTACAGATGCTGTGTATTGTGTTGATCTCAGAAAAATAGGCTATAGGAAGGAGGAAGAAGGAAGTAGTATTTGTGGATATTTGTTTTAAATTTTATTAAATTGTAACTGTCAGGAAAGACTTGTGCAGGGAGTTTTTTCCACATACGGCTAGTTCTACTCATAAACGAATTTTCTCTGTTATGCGTTGTGCGGTCACTGGACAATAGACTAAAAACGGATGTGATCTACTTGAGGAGCGGGTAGAGTGAACTGAAACTTGGGTACTTGGAATAAGTTCGCTAGTCTCAGAAAAACATTTCCCATGGTAGTATCTATAGAACAGTGCTAGACAACCCAGATTCCATCGATGTTCCAAGGAGTCAATTGACTTGGATATCCTAATGTCATTAATAAGCATCAACGCCCTCTTTTGCACACCGTCCAGTAGCTCCAAAATAGACTTTGAGGAGATCAGAAGGAGTGAAGTAATTTTTGCATCTTTTTAGAAAAGCAAAACATTTGAATGCTTCCAACATCTTATTTCTCGATACCTGTTCCACCCATATATACAGATGACAATGCTGAATCTATGGCCCTATATGCCAACAAACAACATTGAGTCTTCTGCGCATTAAAATCAACCCTATTCACTTTACCACACCCGGAGATTGTTAACAGATCTTGATTGAGTGTGTCATTCATTGTTGGCCTTTTGCCCCCCCAATCTCCAAAAGTTTTGCCCTACAATTGAAGGAAAATTAATGACAAATGTTGCTGTCATCTGCGAAAGAGTATATAGAATTGAAAGTTTGACCAAGAAGATAAGGACAAGAGAAGGAGAAAGAACAGAACCTTGGGGTACCACTGAATTAAGCTGAAACTTATTTGATAAGATCCCATCAATAACAATGCGGTCTCTGAGAAAACTCGAATAAGCAAAAAGCTTTGATTTCAGTGCACCGTACCATACGTGATCTAATGCCTTGGATATGTCTAGAGCAACCACTTTACTTTTACCAAAATAGTGAATGGTTCGACTCCAGCGCTCAGAAAGTAGAGCTAACAGGTCTCGCGTAGAACAATTTATACGAACCCATACTTCCAATCATTAAGAAATGAGTTGGCCTCTAGGTAGTTGACAAGATGGTAATTAATCATGCTTTCAATCACTTTTGAGAACGCAGAGCAGATTGCAATTGGAATTTTTGGTAATTTTCAGAGTTATTAGCCTCACTCTTTTTAGGGATGGGTTGGACATTGGCAGCCTTTCAGCAAGAGGGAAAGACTCGCATGAGACCTTCTGTTGCTCTTATATAGTTTATAGTTTCGTGCCTCTGAAGCATTTTCTCCAAGATTCCCATTATTTGATATTCTATGTACAGTTGATGACATTGGGTAGCAAAAATACTTCTTCATGAACAAAGTAAAAGTATTGGAACACAAAGTTCCAATCGCAAAAAAACGCATTAAAAGTATTCGGTCAGTTTATTATACCGCTCTAATCAATTTTGTAATGGCACTTCTGCCTTAGTTTCAGAAGATCTGACACGAAGTTCCGGATACGAGGGATAAATTTTACATCGGTGTTGTTTATTAAATACAATATATTGTTAATATATTGTTGTTTTGTTAATCCATTTTCAATCAAAACGCTACGGCGTTATCAGCAGTTATTGGTAAAAGATCAATTGCTGCACGTTTCTTTTTAACTTCACTTATATTTTCATTACAAACAGCTTCTTTCAATTAAAGCAATGTGTACAAAAATCTGTGTTGAATGCTCTCGTTCTAAAGCAATTTCTAATGAAATTTGTCTTTTAAAGTAAGGCCCTGCATTGGGCGGCCCATTATATTTGGTAATCTCTTTTCGTGTTCATCAATTAGAAGTACCACATTTGATGCAAGCCATTTCCAATGAGTTACTTTGAATACCTCCAAAATTCGATTGCATTTCGGTAAATGCCTTTTTATGTGAGTAATAAAATTCTTCGATTGATCTGTAATCTCAGTAATTTGGTCTTCATTTAACTCGTTGTTCTTAATTGTTTCCAATATGTGTGCTTTTACTGCATCTGCTCGACGATTGCTGCTGCTCCAAATTTCAAGCAGCGCTGCACGGCAAAACTTGTATTTCACTGAAAAAAGATATTTAAAAAAAAACGGGCAAAAACTCACATAAGATTTTAATAACACGTTATTCCGAAAACTTTTGTTAATAATTTGCCATTCACAACTTTTTGCAAGCGCGTGCACTACAAAAGTAATAATCCACAAAACAAAAATATAATTGTTAGGTTTCGTATAAAATTACTCTTGAACAATACATTGCACAATTAGACAACAACATACAATTGTGAAATAAAAGTAGCTAAACCATTTATTTAACATACCTTGGCTAATGTTTTCCATATTTACACTTTATCTCCGTTTCAAACTTTAAAGAAATATTTACGCTCAAAGTCTTTTAATATCAACTCAAATTTATACTCAATCATTAAACGGTTGCTAATACAACACGATTTGGTATATATTTTTTTCTATCTGGGGCATTCAGATTTAGAAAATCGATACAGTTTTAAAATATAAACCCATAAAAAATTTGACGTTATGCCAAAAAAAAATCTCATTTAGAACCATAGTGCAATGTTTAATATAATTACTAATGAAGGCTGAAATGCCAGAAACCGGTGTGATTATGAATACAGTGTTTGTTTTGATTTTTAAAAGTATATTCTTTCTTATTCTTCCGCACTATTTAAAAATAATTATTTTTCATGACCTAATTGTTTTTTATAAAATCGATTTCGGGCGACCCGACCTCCAAAAATCTGAAAAAATGTACAAAAATTTGATGGCATAAAAGAATTTATATCCGCTGTTAAAGATAAAAACACGAAATAAAGTTTTTTGTGAAACATTAGCTTTTTCCTTTTTTTTACCCCTTAAACGATGTGTATTAACGGGGTGAATACGGAACATTTTTTTACGCATTTCAGGTCCCTTCATTTTGTCAAAAAAATAAATGTAATTGTTTAAACAGAATTAAGCTTAAAAGTTTCGCAAGAAAGAGCTTATTAAGGGGGAAAATATTTATAGAATTTTAATGGCGCAATTTTGGTCGAGTATGCTACTGAAATTTTGAACAATTGATGTTTTCAAATTACATTTTGTCAATTTTGATATAAAGTCTCTCAAAAGTCAATTAAGAAGCAAAATATTTTAAAAAAATCATCAGTTTTTAGGATTTTCTGTCAAAATTAAAAAAAAAAAAAAAATAATAATAATTTGAATACTTAAACGGTGCAAAATTTCAAGATGCTGCAGTGAACTAAAATTGCGTCACGCTTATTTTATTAATTTCTTTTAATTTTTCCCGTATTCACCTCGTCAATACGCATTGTTTGAGAGATATTACTACAAAAATCTTTCCGACGGGACGGGAAAAAATGGAGTCGAACCTTAGAACTCCAACGATTTATATTAAATAAATTATTTCGAAACAATATGCATAATAATATTAACAACGTACCAATTATTATTGCATAGAATTACTTTTTTTTTAAATGAACGAAAGTTTTGTGTTTTATTTTATAAAACTTAAAAAAAATTCCTAAAATTTGTTAAAGATAAATGTGGCGAAAATAATTTTTAATATAATAAAAAATATTTTGAGAGAAAAAATTTCGTAAAAAAAAATTTACTACAAATTTTTAATACAGGGACTGTAACAGTTATGCCTTTTATCATTAAGGTCACAAAATGAAAGTATTTTTTGATTATTTTGAACAAAAATAAAATTTATTTTTTGATTATTATTTTTTCGAGCAAATATAAAAATCAAGTATAGACAAAATAGTGAAATAGTAGAAATCTCTCAAAAAAGTGAAATTCGTTGGAATTTTAATTTTTCATTAATACAGAAGCCAAAAAATATTTCAGTTGACTTTTTCTCACATATCTCACATTTTTATATTTTCCTGAAAAATAATAATCAAAATTATTTAACTTTTATGTCTGCTCGAAAAAAATAAAATTTTAAAAAATCTTTTATTTCTGCTCAAAAAAAAAAACCAAAAAAATTTACTTCTCTAAAACACAAAAATTAAAAAAGAACTTTTATCTCTACTTGAATAAATAAATATAAAAAATAAAAACATTAATTAATAAAACATTAATTATGCTCAAAAAAATCCAAAAGTATACGTTATTTCTGCTCGAAAAATCTCATAATATAAATTGTATGATCGAAAAAATAAAAAGTGAAAAATAACTTATATTTCTGTTCGAAAAAATAAAAATTAAAAAATAAGTTACTTTTCCGCTGGCTTAAAAAAAAATAAAAATTATATGCTGATCGAAAAAATAAAAATAAATAAATATGTTTCATTTCTGCTGGCAAAAATAATAATAAAAAAACTTTTATTTCTGCTCGAAAAGATAAAAATTAATAAATTTTATTTCGGTTCGAAAAAATAAGAATCAAAAAATAATTTTTATTTCAGAACGAAAAAATAAAAAAAAATAATTTTATTTCTGTTCGAAAAAATAAAAATCAAAAAATAATTTTTATTTCTGAACGAAAAAATAAAAAAATTAATTTTATTTCTGTTCGAAAAAATAAAAATGGAAATAAAAATATAGCATTTATTTCTTTTATTTCTGCTTGAAAAAAAATAAAATTTAAAATTATAAAAAGCAACCCATTTTCTGAAAGACTATTGTTCACAAAGATCAAAATTGTATACTTGAATCAGATATCCGAAATATACATCTATATATGTGCTTTTTTGTTAAAAACATAACTGTCTGTCCCTGGTTTAACGATAAATATTGAATATATATAACCCTTTCAGACCTAGCTGTATCGATTGTGAGATCTGGTTTAAGTACAGTATAAATTATTACATTTTCTCTGACTTTTTTTTTTACCGGTATTCAATGATTCTGATTTCTCTCGAGTGCTCTTTACACAAAAGAGAATTAAAAAAAGAAAGTAGACTTTTTAAAAAAAATTTTTATATGATGGTTTAACAATGACAACAAACGTTTTAATAATCAAGTCTGAAAGGGCTAAACTCAACAAATTTTACAGTTGAACTTCTGGCTTTGAAGAAGCAACAACTGTGTAGAACTCAGTTTTTCAATATGGCTCGGGTGCCAAAAAAATCTTTTATATTTAAGTAAAAAAGAAAAAGTGTGTTTTTCATCGCCGTATTAAGAATTTAGTTAAAATAAAGTAATAAAATACTATTATTTCATAAAAACCAAAAATTTTAAAGAAGAAAATTTTTTTAAGTTCGTTTTGGCTATTTATTTGTAATTACAAATAATATTGGATATATCTGTGGTCACAAGCGATAACCGCCTAAGTCGACTTAAGAATGGTTTGAGTTAAGTATGCTATCATGTTCTACTAAAACCGCTTTATATTTCCGTGAAATCCCCATTTCTCTAACACTGTTTACTAAAAAGTTATTAATGAAAGCATACTGACCTAAGTCGTAATGAAGCTCCATTACATTTGTATAAAAAGTTATTTTTCTCGAAAGCATGATTTTCGACTTAGGCGGTAAATGATTGTGACCACAGATATATAGCCACTGGCGACATAGGTTTTCGTTTTAAACTGTCAATTTTGTCGGCTGACAAATTTTTTTTTTAAATCTTTATTAACTTTGGATTTTTAACTTTCATAGAGTGTTCCACTTTGAAGAATTAAGTGTTTAAAAAAAAAAACACATATTACGCAAAAAAAGCAAAGCGATTATAATTTCAATCGGATATAAAATATATTATTATTTTTTAAATATTTAAATAATATTTTTTTTTACTTACCTCTGTTTTGTCTAGGATCTCTTATATTTGCTTGTGAGGGTTGTGGAATTGAATTATAATTAAATTGTCTACCGTGACCGAATAGGAAATGTTGGCCAGTTACCAAAGCTACTGAGGTACATATGGCAAAAATGATCATTAACTATAATTGGATTATATTAAATATACAAAAATTAATTATATAAACAATTTTAATAATTTTAAAATTTTCTCACTTTATTTCTATGACTTTGCTTTAAAAATCTGTTCAAATGTTTTTATACCTTTTCTGTTGCTTCAAAGATTTCTACATTTCAGCTTTTACCTTTTTTTTAACCACTTAAAAGTAATTTATATAAATTTATCACAAATCAATTAAAGTATTTGTTTTTATTATTTATTTACTTTAACTTTAAGCCATTAATCATTTAAGTGTTTTAATGATAAATTGGAAAATCATTTGCCATCATCACTTTAACCCTTGGTTAAGCCCTTTAAGCCAACCATATTTCATGGTAATACACACATTTCATTTTGTCTTTAGCAAAAAAAAAAAAAAGTTCAATTTACTTGAACCTGATGCAAAACTCATGAAAGCTGCTACTTAAGGCTTCCGCAATTGAAAGTCTTTTTTATTGTTTATTATTTACCAGCAGACAAAGCAAAACGTAAAGAAACCTTGAAAAATACTTTCCCAAACTTATGGCTTAGAGAAAAATGAAAATGTTTTAGTTAAGGAATTGCATTCATATTTATTAACTAAATATAATCTGGAAAATATTTATAATGAACTACAACTGTGTTTTTTATGGCATAGGATTACGTTAAGCTTAAGCATAACGTCCGCTAGAGAGTGCATAAATTATGAGTACTTAGAGTTTCATATTTATAATATTAATATTTAGTTATAAAACAGGTCATAAAAAATTAATGCATTTTCAATAGTACACTTTGAGAAAAGTATTTCTTTATTTCGAAAATTTTATAACAGAAATCTGATTGTACTGAAAGTCTAATTATATTTTTTTTATATATAAAATATTTTTAAGGCGATTTGTTTGTAGGTAATGAAAGGTTTCACTTTCGATAGTCTATATATGAAACATACTAAACTATAAGCTGTAAGTTATCGATAATATATTGCGAATTGTCACCACTAGTAACAGCAGCTGTTTTGTAAAATCTTTTCTATTAAAAAATAATTATTGGAATTAAGAGTAAAATGTAGATAAAGTAAGTATGTGTTGGAAAAGAAGTGTTTTGTTATTTTTGTTTGATAACGATTTAATAAAAGCCCTGAAGATGACTAATGAAGTAGTCGAAATATTCGAAATATGAAAAAATTTGTTTCATAAGAACATTTTTTTTTTTCAATTACTAAGTAAATAACTTTTTATTTATGGACACATTCTACAAAAGGGTTAAAATTTGAATAATTAAAACATTTTAAATTTTCATACAAATTTTTAATTGTTTTATTACGTCTCGTTTTATTAAATAAGCCGCTTTTAATATCTAAAATGCAGACTTGGTCTAAGAGACGATAAATTCATATAAAAAGATAATATTGTTAACAATGTCATGTAATTTCTCACATGATAAGCTTTCCTTCAAAATGCAATCTCTTACAGATTGCATACACTGTTTACTGCCTTTTGATTAAATTTTGCAGCGCCTTTTTAGCGTGTATCTTATTAAGTGAATGAAAAGACAAACTGTTTTGGAACATTGCTGTAGTAATGGTGATTGTCAAAAACAACAAAAATGGTTAGTATTAATGAATAAACGCTTTCAAAACAATGATAAGTACTAAATAGATTACAATATATAACAAATTGGAGTTTGGTCAACAGCTACGTCAACATTCACTTTTAAAGGGGGGGGTGTTACTTGATTGTTGCCAACAACCTACAGAGTTATATAGACTAGAAAATTTTATGTGAGCAAATTTCGCAATCAATTTAAAAAATATTTCCTTGTTAAAGGAAAGAGCTAAAAAAAAGAAATTTGAAACTAAGCTGCTATTTAACAAAAAAATATTTAGAACAAATTTTCGCAATAATCCTGTTTTATATATTATATATGTATGTATATTTCAATGAATTTATGTTTGTTATAAAAAATTTAATTTAACAATGAAATAAATGTACTTATATATGCATATGTATATTTATTTAAAACCCAATTCCATTAAAATTTAAATGAGGGGAATCGATTACTTTAAAATGTGTATAAACAACATATGCATGGCTATTCCTGTTCTAACTTTCATTTGTTTTAGATTCGTGCAAATCGCATCATCAAAATGTAATTTTTTGTAGAAAATAAAAATTAAAATTAATTTCTAATTGAATGTGAGCTGTGTGAATGTTTTACGAATAAAAATACTGTTATTTTATTATTTATAGCTTGCAATAAAAATAATTGACAACTGTAAACTTCTCAAAACAGCTGTTTTTTGTAGAGGTGACAAAAAAATTGCAGCATATCGATAAGTTAATTAGTTTGTGCTGATGTTTGTAATTTTATATAACCGATCAACTCAGAATCACTTTCTGAATCAATTTAGCGTCTGTCTCTCTGTGTGTCCATGCAAACCTTTTAATCAGGTTCAAATAGAAATATATGTTTCTGAAATATGGTATTTAAGCTTCTGCTGGCCATAGGACAATGACTATTGAAGTTGGTGAAAATTCGTCGTGTTCAGACCTAGGTCCCATACAATTAACCGCTATGAGATCGACTTAAATTGCTGTATGATCAAGATTATCATAGAGATATAGGTCAAATATGGTTTATATATGTTTATTACACCCATTAATTTGTAGCCTAAAATAACGCTGTTGGACGATTTTTGGTCATAGGTCCCATATAAAGCTACTTCCCTGTATTCACATAACTGTACCAACAAACAAAAATGTTGCAGAGATCTTTCTCAAAAAAAATTGCTTGCTATATACCATATTGATCGGTCCGTTTTTTGACCTGGTCTTATCTGCAGGGCGCAAATTAATAACGATTCCACTCAAACTTGGCTTATTCTTATTTATTCAATTGTCAACAAAATTGGATCTAAGACCATTTCTCGAAACTCAAGGTACAGGGTATCGCATAGTCGTTTTAAAAACCGACTATAATTTTCTAACTTATTTTTTAAAATTCTCTTAATTCTAATAACTATTTTGTAATAAAAACTGTTTTTACAAAATTACAGCTTAATTAATTAAGTTTGTGAAAGTGAAGATGGTCTAAAATAAAGAAAAATAATATATTATTTTACCTTTTTGTTTACTATGAAACTGTTCACTGAACTTAATAAATTTAACTTTATTATTAAATTAGTTGCAAAAATTGTTTTAAATTAACAATGTTATTGTCTGTTGTAATCATAGTATATGTATATACTATATTTTTTCTGTTTTGTTTAATTAACTAAGTATTTTTAGATAATTATTACATTTTATCACGACAAGTTTGTTTTTCTTTTTCTTTTAAAATTTATACATAAATATTTATTTTAATTTTACACCGTTTAGATGTTATCAGTAATGTTGTATGCACATAAAATAAAGCAAACTAACTTGGCCAGCAACGTATTAAAATGTATTAGAAAAAAAATAAAATAAAATTGACCCAGTTTTAATTTTCTTACAATATTAAGTGAATGAAAATCTTTAATATATTGCTAGCTTCCATTCTAAGTAATAAACAAGGAAATTAAAAATGATTTTTTTAGAATAATTTAAAAGAAAAACGATAAAATATGTTTTAAGTATATTTTATGGTATATTCTAAAAAGTATATATAAAATTTTTTAATTAGATTTTAATTAGGTTTTTATGCTCATTGCTTTGTGCTCTCTTGAAACATGTGCTCTCTTGAAATATGTATGGTAAATGAGAAACGTTTTAAGACCTTTTTCCTAGATATGTTTATAAGCAAAAATTATTACAAAAACCGTTGAGCAACACAATCTTGCTACTTTTTAAGTTTAAAGTCTGTGAGATATAAAATTGAGCGATATATGTAGATATATGTAGGTTTTGCTAATAGAACCTCCGATTAAAGGCGTCGTAGCAATAAATATATATTTCAAAACTTAAAAAATGACCGCGCAAGAAAAACTGAGTAAAAATTTTCTAGTATAAATGGGCAGATATAGCAGTAATTATTTCTTGTCACTACATATCTACTGAGGAAAACATCCAACTGGATGAGGATAAAATCAAACTAAATTAAATACGCTGTACAACACAAAAAAAAATTATTTCTGACTTTCTGGTTGAATTTTCCGTTTTGGTGTATTGAGGGACTTATAGTAAAATTTCACGACGAATATTTTTGCGGAACATTTTAACCCCTTAAATCCCTGTTTTAATGGTGTTTTTGCTCTTTTAAGAATGTGCCAGAGCTGGGAAACTTTAACCGCCCCCCCCCCCCTCAAATTAAATTCAGATGTAAACTTTCAAAACGCCGCTACACGTGTCTTTTTTGTCTCCTCTATCAATATTTATAGGCCGGACCTTGAAATTTTGGAAAAAATTGATTTGATTTTGTTGTACATTAAAATGTACATTAATTAATGAAATTCTATTAGAGTTCTACAACAAATATTCATCTCAAAAATATATTCCTCATAGTGGTACCTCTGTTCCATATCCAGCAGTTTTCTCTATTTGTATATCGTGTATACAATTACTTATTTATTTTATTCAGTCTACTGATTAAATCTTACAGACTATATGAATGTAAAAAAAAATTATTTAAATAAATTAAATTTAAAATTATTTTTTTCTAAATTCAAATTTAATAAAATTGAAAAACAATTAAAAAGCTTTAGACATATTTTAGTTGGTTAATTATGAAAATATTGATCTACGATATCTTAAAGATTATAGTACCAGAAATTTACGCTTAATTTCATAAGAAAGAACATCAACGGAACAATTTATTTTCTAAATGCAAATTTGGTAAATGATTTCTGAATTTTTTCTATTCTATTCTGAATGATTATCATAAAAGGACTTGAAGAACAATATTCCAAATTAATTCTAACGAAAGAAACATGCAACGATTTTAATTCGACTGGATCACTAAATTCCACAGTATTTCGTTAAATGAATCTCAAAATCTCATATGCTGGAGATATCATGAAATTTATGTGATAATGACATTTCAACTTGGAATCAGAAATATTTCCTACATTTTTTGCTACTTCAAATCTCTCAAGAATGACTTCACTCAAATTTTAGTGATACAAAACTGCATTATGACAATAAGCATATGTCAACAAATATTTAGTACGGAAATTGAGAAAACAATTTATACCCTCACCCAATATACAATAATAAAAGTTTAATGGCCTCAAACATATGTTTGTGTTCAGGTATGAATAATCGGCAAAAATAATATTTTTATATTAATTTAAATATTTTAAAGCATCTGTTAATAGAAAGGCAAATACAGATCGCCTTTAACTAGCAACTAAATTAACAATACCAAGCCATGACAGCGGAAATAGCTTAAGTGGCAAAATCAAAATATTGCAGAAGAAAATCTTTAAAATCTTTGCTTTTTCATAAGTATGTGAGCACTAAGAATTTTCACTTAAGCTACAAATTTTAGTTGTAGATTCGTAACGGTACTTTATAAAGAAATTCTGATAGTTGATCCAAATGAACGATATATTAACGATTGTCGTTAAAAAAAAAAAACAAATCTCGAAGACATTTTCCCGTTCATGGCTTGATATTAATAAAAATTAAAAAACAAATAAGTTTGCAAAATTTTTATAATTATATATTTATTTAAATATATTAACTTAACCACAGTAAAAATATTGCAGGCCATTGCTTTTTGGTTTTAAAATTTCTATTGTTTTCATATAAATTAAACATAAATTTTAATGTATTTATGCTTTTATATTAAATTAGTTGTTGTCATGTTTTCCAAAATAAATTTATATATTTTTTCATTAAGTCTGCTGAAAAAGAACTAGTTGAACAAGTTCTTACTACCTTCTTAGCATCATAATTCCGATCATTTATTTTAAATAAATTAAAGTCAATATCAGACCAAAGTCAATGCTTAACATTTATTATAAACGTTGTTATTATTTACAACGATTATTGATTTATTATTAGTTTTAAGTTGATTATGCTGATTACATATGTACTCGTATACAACTTAGTAATAGTTCAATTTTATATTAATGTTTTAAGTCAATTTGAAGGCGTTTTATTATTTAATAAAGCTACCACTTTGCTATCAGTTTATATTATTTGTCATTGGCATAAAACATGAAAAATTAAAAAAAATATAATTTATATATATATATATTTATGTAAGTCAATGAAACGAATGGCAACTAATTCGTTACGTTGTTTTCGTTATGGTCGTGAAATTGTTCAATTGAAAAAAAATTTTATTGATAATCGAGACCTTATTGTTGTAAAACTAATTGATATAAAATATTTCTTCAGCAATTAAATCGGCGGTTAATCGTCAACTACACAGCCAAAATCTGTGATTTTCTGGAATAACCACGTATGTCCATTTTTGTCAGTTTTGAGTTAATGATGCCAAATATATTAATTTTTAACGCTCTTTACATGTGTACATTTTTTCTAATATTGACCATTACTGAGTTTTTTCTTTAAATAACGACGTAACTTAAATGTTTATTGAATTAATTTGCAGTACTAACGACGTATGTCAACCTACGTTTGATCGCTGACAAATTATTTTCTCAGAAAACGACACATAGCGACATGTTATTAATGAAAAAAATGCAAAATAATTTTGGATTAGTTTTCAGTGTATAACCGCTTATAAAAACTTGTGTGTTTATTTCTGTTATTTTTTGTCACTATTATTCTTGATACGTTGTTATATTCTCATCCAAAATCCCGTTAACTTTTTGTTGACGAACAAAAAAATCCATTTTCAAGCAACAACAACTTATGTCTACATGGTGGTAGTTTTCTTTTTCAAAGAAAACGACGTTTGTCGACATAAGTTGTGTAATTTACATATTATTTTTTTCGTCCTTCTCTAGGATCTATTCCTCTGAAGATCTTTGACTCAAAATTTTATATAAAGTATTTATTGCCCATATCTGCAGGACTGTTATATAAAATGTTCTAAAAACTTTATATCGAGCCCATAATTTCAAATATAACGATTTTTGGCTCCCCTGAACATTTTGATTTTATGACCTACGCGGTTAATCTAGAAAACCACAGAAATATCTTATCTTCAAATACGTATTTTCTAATAAAAATTGGTACGCTAGAACCAATTCTGTTAAAAAATTAAATAAAAAATATTTAAAAAAATTTTTAGACATTAAGTCTAGTATTAAAATAACGAAATTGTTTTTCATACATAAAATTTAAAGCGACAAGAGAATTTCTAATATCCATTGGAATATCTTGGACATGCTTAAACTCTTTAAAAAGTTTTACGATTTGAAGGTATAAATTAATTAAATAAAGAATACAAAAACAAGGGTTATAACTTAAATATAAAAATCGCCATATTTCATAAACGGCATATTAACTGGCATTTCTCCATTTGCTATCAACAGCCAAATCCGGCTGTCAAACGAAAAAGAAATTGTCAACATGTTGGTAAATTCATTTTAGATGACAAATGTTGCCATATCGTCGTTCGTAAGTTATTGTGTTCTATATGCTTTTTTTTTGATTAATCCATGTTTAAGTTCTAATAGTTCTTACTCCTAAAGGCGTTTTCAAAGAGGAAATTTTTTTAAACAGAAAAAACCACAAACTATAGCACTTTCCTTGGTAGGAAGGTCGCAACAATTTTATCGGTTCAGTTTTTTTTTTAATTAGCAACTAAACTTTAGCAACTAAACTTTAACAAAAAGCATATAGAACACAATAATTTACGAACGACGATATGTTAAAAACAAGTAAGAAAATTATAGTCGGTCTAGACCGACTATACGATACCCTATACCATGCGTTTAGAAACTCTATCTCTTAGGCCCAACTAACTGGACATAGAAAATAAGCAAAAACCAAATTTGAGTGGGATTTTTATTAATTTTTTTTGGCTGCAGATGTGAAAAAGTTCATATCGGATGATATATCTATATGGGGACTAGGTCCAAAAATGGACCGACCCTGATCATGTTTGGTAAAGTCTCTTTTATTTTGCAAAAATATATACAAACAAAATTTGAGAAGAATCAGTGCAATATTTTTGTTTTTAATAGATTTAAGTGAAGATCGGGAAGCAGCTCTATATGGGGCCAAAGGGATCATTTTAGGACTACTCATTAATAGATGTAATGAACGCATACAAACCCAATTTGAGTAAGATCTATATGACAATTTGGATCTTATGGCAATTTATGTCGATTTCATAGGGGAAATTTGTATGGGGGCTAGGTCTGAACATGGACCGATTCTCACCAATTTCAATAGCGCTCATCCCATGGCCAATAAAAGCTTATGTACCAAATTTCATCAAAATATAATCATATTTGCGACCTGCAGTTTGATTACAAGGTTTACATGGACACACAGACGGACGGACGGACGGACGGACATTGTTAAATCAACTCAGAAAGTGATTCTGATTCGATCGGTATAATTAAAGATGGGTCTAGGTCAAATATTTTTGGTTGTTACAACCAGCAGCACAAAGTCATTATACCCAAACCACATAGTGGTATAGGGTATAATGACAAAATGTTACAACAGCAATTGACATTGAAAATTACATTGTGAAAATAAGGCATAAGCCTATTAGAAGACATGTGTTACAAAAACATATCAATCAAAAAGTTTCAAATTAATGAGCAGTGTTATTTATAAAATTATTTTTTTTAAACACTTTGTTGAGGTCATAGTTCGATATACGTATACAATTTTCACGTTTACAGTTTGTTTTCAAAATAAATTATTTTCAGTAGAATTGAAAATCCAGTTGTTTGGCAAACAAGAATGTAATTGTATGTACACATTTACATTTATAGATGTCGTATAATAATTGCTGTCAATTAAAAATGCACGAAAATACCTAAAACTTTTGAATTATCTTATTAATTTTAAACATCATTGTAAAAAATTTAGCCATTATAATGTGAAATCTCGCCTTTTTTTTGTCTCCCAGCATTAACAACCCTAGAATAATGAGTTTAGACACGGGTGGAGGGCATCAAAGGTTCGGCACAGCCGAATTTAATAATCTTACTTGTTTTTCTATAATTTTTGTAAACAATTTTGTGTTGAAAATTTTTCTTTTTTTTTTTTAATTATATAAAAAAATTGCTAAACGTTTTGTTCCGAAATCTTTAATAAAATGTTATGGTTTTCAACATAAAGTTTTTTTTTTTAGAATAATAAATAACACATGTTAACCATTTTTGTTTTATAAGATTTGACACTTAATTTAAGATTAAATAAAAAAAACAGCGGCCACAAACGAATGAAACGCTGGCGCACATGCGCAAATTACTTTACAGATTTGAACAAAATAAATAAAGGAAGTTTTAAATATGAAATAGTTACAATATTACAAAAAAAAAAAACAAATAAAATGACAGTACACGTTTGTTAAATTAACAAACATCGACTATATGTACATATACGTACGTTAAGTAAAGTAAACATATAATGAAAACTGTCAATGAAGAGGACATGCCAAAGATACATGTCTGCATAAAAACAAAAACAAACAGGTATTAATGAATTCAAGACTTAAAGCCAGTAGTAAACAAAAACCTTAAAATTAAATAATAAAATATGGCACAAAAGTTGCCGGTAGTGAACAAAAAAATAAAAATAAAAAATAGACTATGATTTCTTTAACCCAAATATATTCTTACAGTATGAATTCGAAACTAATTGGTTGGAAATAATGTTTCTCTTTGAAAATAAGACAAAAAATAATAGCAATAATAGACTAAACATTTTCTAAAAAAAACGTGATCTTAATGATCATTAAAGATATAAAACAAAAAAAAAAAAATTAAGAAAAAAACTAAGTTAATCTTACAGAAGCTTTTAAACGTATAATAGCAAATTGTCTTTACACCGTTGTTATTGGTAGTACAACATGGTATGCAGACAATATAATCATAGTTCGTCTTTACTACGAGTACCTACTGCTACTAACAACTAGTTATCGTCACTAACAATCTTCTTGTATGGAGGGGGTCACTAAAGTTTAATATATAAAATGGTTATAAAAATACAGTTTTATATATTTGTTAACTATATAGTTCTTTTTTTTATAGCAATTCGTTTGTTAGTTTATTTTCTGGTTATAAATTTGTAGCTTTTTGGTGTTTTTTTCTGATGAGAATTTGATGTAGACTTTCGAGCATTGAAATTATAATTTATTTGTTTTATGTTTGTAGACGATATGACTATTGTTATGTCTTCTTTATGTCTATATTTGGTTATATTAATTTATTTGTTATGTCTTATTACTTAAAGAAATATAATTTATTTTAATAATTCAAACACATGAATTATATATACAGTTATGTGCAAAATAAAAGCAGTTTTTTATAAATTTGATTTTTTTAAACTATATATAAATTTTTTTATTGTTAAGAGCTTTTTGGATCTTTTGATATCCCTAATTTAATAAGTACTTTAAGTCAATTGATTAATATTTAAATGTTACAAAAAGAAATTATAAACATTTTTTTTAAATATACTTTAAATCAGAACTTTTTTTTAGTATTTCGAGTGGAAAATGTTATAGAAAATAGTTCTAAGTATACTTCAAGTAGACTTTATCAACAAATTTTGTATGAAAAACATACAATAAAGTCTACTTGAAGTTCTCTTTAATTTTTTTGCATACGGCCCTTAGAATTTGAAAAATTATTGTTTAAAATTTTGCTTAAATGATGCGTTGTATCAAAATATTTTAACTAATTTTGTGCTAAATGTATAAATTTGCTCTATACAAGAAAAAAAAACAAGACTAATTAAATAAAATATGCAGAGAGTAGCTATTAACTTTATGCTTTCTTCTTTTCTAGCATACAAAATTTAAAAAAGTGAAAGGATTGCGAAATAAATATGTAAATTAAAAAAAAAATAAAAACGACATTTGCCATAAAATTCAAAACGAATAAATTATATAAAACAAGAAGTGCTAAATTCGGCTGTGCCGAATCTTTGTTACACCCCACCTGTGCCTTAAACTCAATATAATAACCAATGTTGGGTACGGTTACCAATACCAGTTTATTTATTTTTCTTTTTTGGCCAATATTTTTCGCTTTATTTAATAAGACAATGCATTAATTTTTAATTATTACAGTAGGCTTTCCATTGCTGGCTCATGCGTAAACGAGAAAATAAATCGGCTAAACCTGACTTTAATTATAAAACAGATATTCGTATATGACAATTTTAAGTCGGTCGAGACATTAAAAGCTTCAGAAAAAAAGCAAGATTATATATTTTTTGATTAGCAATACTTTTAATTTCAATGCATTAATTTACTCTAGCAGATTCCAGCGCTCGAAATTCGAGTGCAATTTATAGGCAACCTTATTTTCAATTTATCCAATTCAACAACCAACACTTTTTGGTTTATTATTATTGTGAATGAAGATAACAAACTCATTAACAAACGCATTAAAAATTTAATAAACACACACATAGCATATGTATAATTTTATGTATGTGTTAGTAGCAACTTTAAACGCAATTTACTCAAAATAAAGGAAAAATTTTAAAAATCTGTAAATCTGCAAAACGGCTAAAAAGAAATATCTTTCAAATAATATACGTTTGGTCAAAATCGGGATAGAACGGTAGAACAAAACATCGGTAACAAAAAATCGCGTAGCCTATTAAAAATGTAAAATTTATTAAGAAGGTTAATTCGGCAATTAAAGATAAGACGAACTCTGCCGCCTACTTCGGTGGCGGCTCCAACACTAAAGAAAAAGTCGACAAGAAACAAAATTTTGAATAACAACAATAACTAGAACAACATAGAAAATCAAATTTATTACATTATTAATGATTATAAATAGCAATCTGCTCAGAATCATTCGCACTAAAAGTGGGCAAGCCAGCTGATCTATTGAATGCATGGTCGTGATCTACACAAACCGACAGACGGACATTGCTGAATCAACTCTGCTTTTTATAAGGATTGAGAAAAATATATTTTATGGGATGTAGATTTTATTTATAAATATTACAAACGGAATGATAATCTTATATATACACTCTTATATATCCTTTATGACAATCTTTTACACTGGTGTGGAGGATACAAAAATATAACTTTTACCAACAAAAAAATTAGAGACTTAATACTCCATGATCAAATGAATTCCATTACAAAAATGAGAACATTAAAACAAAAACAAAACTGACTTTTTAAATAATTGCTATTAAATGCAACTTAAAACTAAAGCACTACAACAGCCGTCATACAATTTGACCAAATATCGCAAAGACCGCATATGTTAATAGTTATAATAAATCTTAATACAATCAAATCTCTTTGATTAAAGTAACAAAATACATGTTGTTGTTAAACCCCTATGTGGGCTGAGATTTTTTCAATACCTACCAATGTATTAAAAGCAACATAACGTAAAAAATATAAAATCATTAAACTTTATTTTAAGAAGCTAAGGAGATGGAGATGCTTTGACTGACATAAAATACGTCATATGTGTGTAGTCGTATATAAAAGTTTAGAAACCACCATCATAAGCGTAGGAATTGGGGGATATTTATTTAATTTTAACCATGGAACTTTATAATGCAAACTAAATGTATGTATAATTTTTGTATGAGAAAATTATTAATTATTAATTAGTATAATTATTAAAATTATTATAATTAAAAAAATTCGAAATTCATAAGCTACTAGAAACAATGATCAAATCATGCAGAGAATTACTAAATATTGTGTTTTCATCAACTAAAGGTAAAAGCTGAAAGATTCAGAAGTCTAGCCTAGTCGAGAAGTTGGTGAAAAGTCGGATACAAAACTCCGCCTTAAACAAAAGATAAAAAACTCAGCCAGACAAAGACAGTCAAATAAAAATATGAGAAGCAATATTGCAGGTGCCAGAAAAAAGTTTCATTTCATTTGTCCGAGAATAAATAATACATTTGCAAAAAATCCAAGAACTATTTTTAACCCTTTCACGACCAATGGGATATATATGTCCCATTTATATTTTTTCTTATATTTTCCACATTTTCCAACCGATTTTTTTAAAACTGACTTGAGTCGACAGAGGATAGTTTTAGCTTTCAGGCACATGTATTCTCAGGACCTAAGACGGTGGCCCCAAAATGTTTTTTTAATCATATTTGGGTGTCATTAATTCGGACGTTTTTGAACCAAAAACATTATAATTTTGATATAACAATGGGACAATGGGACCAGTATTTATGGTTTTCAGAAACATCAAAATATTTGGAATCGGTTTATTATCCAGCAAAATTCAGTACGAGACATATATGTCCAATTGGTCGCCAATGGTAAAAAAGATGTTTTATAGTTTTATATTTTTATTAAATTAAAAAAATTCATAATATTAAATCAACATTTAATTAAACTATAAATAAAAAGACTTAGAAAAAGGTTAATTCTAAATATCTCAAAAATACAAAATCAATTATGGTAATCTTCGAAGCAATTACGGTTTTTTGTGCAACATAATGGTTTTTTACAAAAGGAACATATTGCGTTTATCCAATTTTCCTTTCCATTTTTAGTACAAACTAAAAAAGTAGTAAGCGATTCTCTGTGATCTATAGTTAAAAATTTACAACAAATACAAAACCAAACTTCAGTTATTTATGTAAAAAATAAAAACCAAAATCACTGACTTGCTTTGAGCGGAGTAAATTAGTTGCTCACTAATTTTGACTGTTGACGACCAATGGGATATATATGTACCATGGAGTTTTTCCTTGAAGGAATTCAAAATAATATTTTTGACGACACTTTTGTTTAGAAATGTTGGGTCGTTAAGTACGAATCCACAAAAAAAAATAAAAAATTTCCAGCAGTTTAGGTTCGGTCGTGAAAGGGTTAAGAGGAAGAGTACTATTTCAGATGCCTTAACGAATTTTGTGCAGTGTAGCCTCAAATACAGGGGAAAAAATAGCTTTAAACAAATTTAGGTTAAGATTTCGCGAATACTTGACGTGATGGAGAAATTGAAAGTTCAGATTCGGATTCAGCGTGCCATAGACTTTCAGAAAATTATCCTGTGGGCCTAAGGTCCAGAGTTTTTTTTAAGTAGTTATAATAATTTTAATTTAAAACAATTTTTTTTTTAATATTTTCATGTTTCTACCATTATGTGGTGAACGCATCATGAGTTTATTCTGATGTTTGAAACTACCGTAAATATCTGACCAAGATCGACCTTTCATTATATCGAGCGACTTAGAAAAAGATTCTGAGTCGATTTAGCGATGTCCGTCCTGTTTTTCGTCCGCCTGTCTGTCTGTCCATGTAAACAAACTACAGGTCGCAAATGTGAATATTTTTTGATAAAACTCTGTATAGGGTATCGTACAATTGGTCTCGACCGTCAAAATATTTTAGAAAACCAATTTTAATTTTATTACAATAACACAGCTGAAGATCTTAGAAAAGAACTAGATGATGGCTGTATGGCAATGCTAGTCTTATTAGACCACTCAAAGGCTTTTGACACAGTTGATCACACTATTCTGATTCAAAAACTAGAAAAGATCATGCACTTTTCCCCAACGTCTTCTAAATTGATTTATTCATATCTTCATGGTCGAGTACAGTATGTAGAAATCAACTCATCAATAACTTCAAATTTCCTTCCCATCTCTAGGGGTGTATCGCAAGGTTCCATTCTTGGACCTCTTCTCTTTTCCATTTATGCAACTGATTTGCCAGATCAGCTGATGCACTGCAATATTAGAATGTATGCTGACGATGTTCAATTGTACATAAGCAGTAAAAAGGAGCAATTTGAAGAATGTACGCGAAAATTAAATGATGATTTAGAACGTGTTTCTTTTTGGGCATCTGTAAATGGCCCAAGTCTAAATCCAAAAAAAAAAACAAAATGCATTTTACTACGTAAGCGAACGCAGAAAGTTGTCGAAATACCCTACATTTATATTAATAACCAAAAAATAGAAATAGTCAATAAAGCCAAAAATCTAGGAGTAATTTTTAATAATACATTAACCTGGTCGGATCATGTTACAAACGCGTGTGAAAAAACCTTCTCGATGCTACGAACTCTATGGCCAACTCAACATTGCACCCCTTTGAAAATCAGATTGCTGCTCGCGAAAACGTATTTAATACCTATGAAATTTTTTCAAGTTGTGATGCAAATAGTAAATCGAAACTAAACATAACGTTTAATAATATTACAAGGTACGTTTTTATACCCTATACCACTATGTGGTTTGGGTATAATGACTTTGTGCTGCTGTTTGTAACAACCAAAAATATTTGACCTACACCCATCTTTAATTATACCGATCGAATCAGAATCACTATCTGATTCGATTTAACGATGTCCGTCCGTCTGTGTGTCCATGTAAAGCTTGTAATCAAACGGCAGGTCGCAAATATGAATATATTTTGACGAAATTTGGTATTTGATCTTTAATCAGCCATGGAATGTATGCTATTGAAATTGGTGAGAATCGGTCCATGTTCAGACCTAGCCCCCATACAAATGACCCCTATGAAATCAACATATATTGCCATAAAATCCAAATTATCATACAAATATTAGTCAAATTGGGTTTGTATGTATATATTACATTCATTAATCAGTAGTCCAAAAATGATCTCTATTGGACAACTCTTAGTCATAGGCCCCATATAGAGCTACTTCCCGATCTTCACTTAAATCTATCAAAAAACAAAAATATTGCACTGATTCTTCTCAAATTTTGTTTGTATATATTTTTGCAAAATACAAGAGACTTTACCAAACATGGTCAGGATCGGTAAATTTTTGGGCCTAGTCCCCATATAGATATAGCATCCGATATGAACTTTTTCATATCTGCAGCCGAAAAAGTTAATAAAAATCCCACTCAAATTTGGTTTATGCTTATTTTCTATATCCAGTTAGTTGGGCCTGAGAGATTGGTATAGTATAGGTATCGTATAGTCGGTCTAGACCGACTATAATTTTCTTACTTGTTGGCCTTAAGTTTTATGGTAACTATGAACATATTACCCCCCTATGCAAAGAAAATTTTGGTGTCCAGCTTGATGACCTGATGAAGATTAGAACTGTAATTTTTTTACACAAAATTATAACCACTCGTGAGCCTAATCATCTGTATAATCGAATCACTTTCAGCCGACACAGTAGAAATAATACCATAATTCAAATAAGACATCATACGCTAATATCAAATTAGCAATTTTACATTAACTCAATTCGTCTTTGGAATATTATCCCACCAATTATTAGGGCAACCAGCAACGCGTTACACTTTATGAAAAGAATTTTTGAGTATTACTCTTAATATTTTTACTTCAAAATTAAATCACACATTAATACATTTTTTATTTTTTGTTTTTATTAATTGTTATTTAATAACTTTCCAATGTTTATTGACTGTTACATTGTATGACTCTATCTATCATGATATTTATAACATATGTTTAAAATTATCTTATAGCATTATTTTATTTTTATTTTTCTCTCTGTTTTTATTTTTATACTTCAAAAAACTTACATTTAACAATGTCTGTACTTCTACTACTTTAAGACTCATGTTTTGCTGTAGATGTTACCAAAATGAAATAAATAAATAAAATAAAAATAAATTATTAAAAGTGCAACAGATGGTTATGAGGAAAATAAATCAGAATCAGAAGTATTCATTACGAAAACAATTTCTTTTGCTAAGGTTTTTGTTTTATTAAAAGTGAAAACATTTGATCTCAAGCTTGAGTATTTTCGAATTAAATTTAAAAAACGATAAGGACGGAAAAAAGATTTTTTTATTTTTAAAAATAGAAAATAATAAATTAAAATACGAAGGGCATGCCGTTAACTTGCCTTTTTCAAGACTAAAAAACAAGTATATTGTAATATGAAGTGTGTACTCCTATACAAACAAATTTGTTCCAAAGTTACTTTATATTTTAGTTTGTTATATTATCTAAATCTTAGCTATTAGCTTTGATTCTCATTAGGCTGGTATATTTATTTTTTTTACTAAACAAACTATTTACTGCAGAGTGTCGACCCGAAGTAGCTGTATAACCTGTCTTGCAGAATATAGATCAATCTTTAAAACAAATGTGCTGAGGTTTGTGCCGTATTTAAAGTGAAAAATTTTGATCTTAAGCTTGATTAATTTCTAACAGTATCATTAAAATTATAAAGATCGAAAATAAGATTTTTTTTTATTATTTTTAAACTCTTTCTTTTAACTCATACTCTCTGTCTGTCTGTCTTGCTGTGACTACAAATTAATTTTGGGGTAGTCATGCACAGTCACGCATAGTCACGCACAGTCACGGAGTGATTTAAATGCCATTTCCCCTCATCCGATCGATCTGAAACTTGGTCCATACACTTGCTGTGAAAAAAAAAATAACTTTGACTTAGTCACGCACAGTCACACATGGTCATGTACAGTCACGGAGAGATTTAAAACGGATTTCCCCTCATCCAATCAATCTGTAACTTTGTCCATATACTTTCTGTAAAGAAAGATTAACTTCGATATAGTCACGCACAGTCATGCATAGTCACGCATAGTCACGGTGTGATTTAAACCCCATTTCCCCTCATCCGATCGATCTGAAACTTTGTCCATAGACTTCTTGCGACCAAAGATTAATTTTAAAATAGTCACGCACAGTCACGCACAGTCACGGTGAGATTTGAAACTCATATGCATAAGAAAAGAAAGAGTTTTAATAAAAACTTTATTTTTATGGGTTAGATTATTATATGAATTTGTAAAAATAGAAAATAATAAATTATTTTCAATATTTATATTTTATTTAATTTTGTTAAAATGAAATTATTATTTTCAAAGTCACCCCCCCCCTTCATAATAAAATTTCCACGTTTTCCTTTGGTGAAATATGTTTATTTAAGATTTTATATTAACAGCAGGCATTTGTTGACGTTTATATGATCAAACTCAGCATCGGCAGCTCTTGGCAAATACTTTGTCCATTGCCTGGACCGCTGCTACACTTTTCAAATAGCTCTTTGTATATTTTTCCTCTACAGGCTCCAAATAATAGTAGATTGGCATGCAAGAATATATAAAGTGGCCTAAATGCCTCAACACAAAAACCTCTTAATGTTATTTTGTTTTTATATGCCATACATATGCCATGTTATATGTACGAATACGTTATTAATCTCACGAAATATTGTTGTTTGTTGTATAGTTATTATTTTTTTTTTTTTTTTTGTTTTCAATATTTTCATTTTTAAAATATGCAAGATACAAGATATCAAAAAGAACATCATAGACAATTTTATAGGAAAAAAATATTAAAGCAAACACTATAAAACAACTGCATAATGTATATTTTATTATAAATAAAATAACAATTAACACATTCATAAATAGATTTGTTTAATCAAACATTAATCTTAGTTTTTATGCAAAATATTTTGGAATGTACTTAGTTTTGCACTTTCACACAATAGCTTTGGGGTTTTTTTTTTTTTTTTGCTATTAAATAAACTAATTGTATGGGGAATTTTATTTAGGTTTTATAGGTTTATTAAACTCCATTTACTTGGCAATTTTTTCCTGTTTTTTTTTGTGACTAATTTGTCTTTCTTTAATATGGTCTATATCAATTAAATAAGTGTTTTATCAGCTGTTAATTGTTGGTTTAAAGTATTTCGGATTTTGGTGATGGAAATTTAAGGTGTGAATAGCTTGCAAGTGATCAATTTTAAATCTAGATTATTAATTGATTAGTTTTAAAGTTTATAATAAATGGTACACAAGACAATTTGTTTAAAATTTATATTGTTAAAAAAAAAATCTGTAGATTAATAGATATATCAATTTTGATTTCGAGTTTTTTTTGTAAACTAAATTAAATCTTAAAACTATAATAAGTTTTACATATCCCAAAATTAAAGTATCAGCAATACGAAAAAATTAAAAAAAAATTTTTTCTCGAGAACTAAATCTTTCAGATTTTCTATTGCAATAACTTTCAAACGTTAAGAAGTTTTGTTAATATTGAGGATTTTCTCTAAAAACATATAAATTAATGTTAATCATACGCCATAATCATAATACTAATCATAGGAGCACGGTCCTAGAACAACTCGACCTGAGGTATAAATGGCGGCACTAGTTTCAAAAGAAATACTTTAGTGAAAGGTGAGAACCTAGACTTAAAGTATCAAAAACCCTATTTTTCGACCACTCAATTTCGAAAGCTTAATGATGCATTTACGATTTCTTAGAAAAATTGTATTTTATGTTTTGAAAAATTTAAGTAAAGTACCTGTCAGGATGCTAATCCAAAATTGAATGCTCTACTAACTGATATTGACTGGAATGATATCCTTGCATCTATTGATTATTATGATGAGATGATCACAAGCTCTTATAACACGTTGAACGCATGTATATCTGTAACGGTTCCTATGATTTCAACCCGTAAAAAGAGGGGTCCACCATGGAATAATAATTATTTGGTTAAATTTAAAAATAGAAAGTCTGGTTCCCCCACTGATTTTACCAATTATTTAATTGCTAGATCAGAATACAATATTAACAGGGCTTACAATAACTACTTAACTCGTATGAAACATAATTTAAAAAGGAATCCAAAATTATTTTACAATTTTGTTAATTCTAAACGTAGATCACGTGAATATCCTAATTCTTTGAAATTTGGATCAATTCCAGCCGATGATGATTCATCAATCAGTAATGTTTTTGCTGATTTTTTTGCTATAAAATATTTCACACAAAATTTTGACCAATCCGTACAATATCCTTTTGAAATTTCCAAAACTTCTTCGATAATAAATGTAAATTTCCTTAACAACATCACTGTTTTAACATGAAAACAGTGAAAAATTCTTTGGATCCTGGTCCTGACGAAATACCAAATAATATTCTTAAGCATAGTGCTGATCCCTGTCCTGTCCACTAACAATACTTTTTAATCAGTCTTTGCGTAAATGATATTTACCATCTCTATGGAAGGAATCTTATATCATCCCATTATATAAATCAGGCAATAATCTAATCTTTTAGAAAAAATTATAACAGACTCGTTATCTCATCAAGTATCATCCATACTTTCTCCATTATCAACACGGCTTTCGTAAATCTCGTTCTACAATCACCAACGTTCTGGAACTCACTACAATTATAAATGACGGATCGTATGCAAACTGATGTAATTTACACCGACTTTAGTAAAGCCTTTGATAAGGTGAATCATGATTTATTATTATACAAGCTGAATTCTATGGGTTTTAGTAATTCTTTAGTTTTCTGATTAAAATGTTATTTAACGAACAGATATCAGCGGGTTAAATTTAGAAACGCTGTCTCTAAAAATATTGAAGTGTTTTCTGGTGTTCCATAAGGAACTCATCTTGGTCCAGTACTTTTTACTTTATTTATCAATGATCTCTCTTCTGTTATTCAACACTCTAAAATTCTCTTATACTCTGATGATGTCGAACTATTTTCCTCTCTTCAAAATTACTTTCAACATTTTTTGCTACAAACCGATTTAAATAATTTTTGTGGATGGTGCAATGTAAACCTTATAGAGCTCAATATAAAAAATGCAAGCGCAAGTCCTTTTACAGTTGTAAAAATCTACATACTACTTATTTTGTGAAAGTGAATTGAAATCGGTTGATACATTCTCAGATCTTGGCATTCTATTAGATCATAGATTAAATTTTCGTCCACATATATCGTCAGCAATAAACAAAGCTAATGACGTTCTTGGATTTATGAAGCGATGGAGTAAAGAATTTTCTAATCCATATGTAACCAAACAGCTATATACATCTCTGGTTCGTCCCATCCTGTAATATGGTTCTATAATATGGGATCCGTGTTATATTGTTCATATAAATTTCGTTGAATCTGTCTAGAAACAATTTCTTTTATTCTGTCCAAACTTGCTCTAATCAAGTTACCGACACTGAAAAGTCGTAGAACAATACTTAGTATTTCCTTTCTACTCAGTTTATTCCATGCCGACATTGACTCCAATTACTTGTTAAGTAGAATTCAAATTAATATACCATCGAGACCTACAGGAAACTTTAAGCTCTTAAATATTAATTATTTTCGATTTAACTATGCTAATAATGATCCATTTCGCCGGTTGTGTGAGCAATTTAATGGAATTTACCACATCATAGATTTGTCCGAAAATAAAGAATCTTTGAAACTTAAAATTAAATGGTCATTATTTTATTTGTTATATGTATTTAATACACTAAATATATTACTATGTAAGGACATTTTTAATTCCATAGTCCATATACGTATAATTTTCTTGATAATACCTTTTGACTTTAATGTATTTCAAAAATATAAATTTAAAAAAAATATGGGGATACAGTTAAGAAGATATGCCCAAATCTATAAGCCCCTAAAAATTAACTTATTTTTGATTTCCAATGGGAAAAAAATAATGGAGCTCTACTTTCCTTCAAGCTGTTCCTTCCATAAAATGAATATTAAAAAAATAATAACTTGGAAATATCGGGAACAGGAAGAAAACTATAAATTTCTGGTAATAGTCAAAAAATAGTTTTTTTCGCAAAAAACTATTTTGTACTTTTAGATAGTTTTCATACATAAAGTAATTTTATAACAAAATTGGTTAAAAGTTGTTTTAATTCATATTCGCGAGCAATAAGCAGATAATTGCAGCAGAGATATATCACAATGGATTATTTTGGTCCCAGAAGCACTGAAGGGTTAAATAAATAAAAATTAACCGAATTATTTTTTTAAATTCTAAATAGTGGTTTCATCGAGTTTAATAGAAAAACTCGTTTTCGGTAATTTTTATTTAAAAATATCTTAAAATCCATGGCCTTGGCAAATAATGGGTTAACGTTCTCGGAGCGGAAGTTCTACACATTTGGTTATTATATTTTAAGCATCGCATCTAAAAATTCAACAGCACTTACAAAATATTTGAATTTTTTTGAATAAATTACCTTTTATTAGCTTGGGGTCATATGTGACCCCAATTCGAAAAGGGTTAATGGGGTCATATTATTTTTTTCCGAAACCCTAGGTTATTAAGATGAAATATAACATTTAAAATAAGAAAAGTGATGAATTTTTGATACAAAGTATTTAGAAAGAGTACATTTACAGAATATTTTACAAAAATCCAATTTTTCTCGAAATCCGCAAAAATAAAATCCTTGTCAAAAAAATTCTGGCATAGAGATATACCTAAAAATTCACAAAGTTAATATGTAACATGTATTTAACAAAACCTTAAAGTGCCAGTGCCATTTGTTTAAATTTTGTTTAAGAAAATTTATTAAAATTTGAAAAAGGAGTTTTCAAAATTTTATCAAAAAATTTCCCATTTTCGGTCTCAACGCAGGTTAACAACGTGGTAATAAAACAATACTTCATATCTGATTACTTATAAGTATAGAGACAAAAAAAAAATTATGGCTTTAATCAATTTCTCAAAGTTGAAAAAAATTCTATCAAATTTCATGACCTAGTTTTTTTTTTGGTACAGAAGTGGTCTGGGGCATTTGCTATTTCTTGGCGAATTTTTATTCGATTTTGAATTTTTATAGCTTTTGGAATGGATAATTTAATTCGTACAACAACTTGTCGGAAAAATTAAACTATAGAACGGAATTTTCGTAAAATCTCAAAAAAGTCATATTTTTCCCCATATAAACACACTTGAAATTTTCAATTGATTTCCGGCACGACTTTTCTTTATCCGACTGTCCCCAAACTTCACCTTTATTAGTTTTATATGGAAAGGTAACAAACTGGACTGTCTATACCCAAAATCGCATTTTAATTTTTTTAAGGACCACTATAATGAACATAGGTCGCAACGTTTTTTCTTCAACCCTGCACTCGTTGCTGATACAAATCGTAATAATGGCGGTTTATAGATCACCAAGTAGCAGTGAAACAGAATTTTGTACAGTTTTTGAGCAATTAATTGAAGACATATCTGAAGCAACTTATGATATAATAGTAGCAGGTGATTTCAACATCGATTGGAATAAAGAAGAAACATATAAAAGCAGATTGGAAAATGTTTTGCATGATAATGGACTAAAGCAGATAGTAAACGAATATACAAGAATCACAATCACAATTCGAGAACAATAATAGACAACGTTATAACAAATAATGATCATATAACAACGAAAATCAATAGCGCCAATAAAATATCAGACCATGAAGCAATAGATATAAAAATTGAATATAAAAATGAAAATCAAAACCAAAGAAATAGAAAAGAAATTGAAATATTTAATTATAATCAGGATCTATTCAATAGAGAACTCAGTGCAATATTAGAATATAATAAAAATTATAGTGTTAATAAGAGCGTAGATATAATTGACACATGTATCGAAAATACGATTAAAAAGTTTACAAACAAAAAAATAGTGAATATAAAGAACGATGTTAACAAATGGTTCAACCAAGACTTAAAAATACTCAAAAGAGAAAAAATTATTAAATACCAAATCGCTAAAACGGAAAATACAGAATCTGCGTGCAATTAATAACAAATATGTATAAAAATAAAATTGAAAATGAAAAAAACAAATATGTTAACAACAAAATAAATAATTCCAAAGACCAGAAACAAATGTGGAATGCAATAAAAAACTTAGTACTTAAGAGAAATGCCAATGTGATAAAAAATGTGATGTTTAACAATATAGAGTATAAGGATGACTATCAAATCGCTACCCAATTTAATAATTATTTTGTCGATAGTGTTAAATCAATAACGGATGCAATAGAAAAAGTGCAATATACAAACAACATACCTGTGATATTTTCTAGATTTAAATTTCGTGCAATATCTTTAATAGAACTTAAAAACATATGCAAATGCCTAAAGAACAAACAAGATTTTAACAAAGTCTCAATTAAGATAGTTCTAGATAATTGGAATATTATTGGTAAAAATATGCTTTACATTATAAATAAATCTTTCAAGACTGGTGTATTCCCTGAAAATTGGAAGTATTCTATGGTAACACCTGTAGAAAAAATAGCCAAAACAAACAAATGTGAAGAATTCCGAACAATAAACACCTTAAAAACACTTGAAAAAATTATAGAAAAAATTGCTAAAGAACAGTTGGAAAGCTATATGGAAGAAAAGTATATGTTTTCAAAATATCAATCTGGTTTCAGAAAAAAATACTCATGCGAAACAACGGTAAACTAACTATGTGATAAATAAATGGAAATATTGTAATAAAAATAATAAGATAATGGCAATTTTCTTGGACCTCAAAAGAGCGTTCGAGACTATCGATAGAGAGCTATTGATTAAAAAACTGTATATGTATGGTATCAGAGAAAATGAACTGGAATGGTTTAAATCATATCTCACAAACCGAAAACAAATTACGAAAGTTAATGGTGTTAAATCGAATAAAATTGATAATAAAATTGGAGTGCCACAATATATTAGGAGCACTATTATTTATAATATATATAAATGATATGCCCAATATTTTAAATAAATGCGAAATAATTTAATATGCTGATGACGCACTGATCTATGCTCAAGGAAATACAGAGGAACAATGTAGAGATAATATAATGCATGATATCAACAAAATAAACAATTGGTTGAAAATGAACAAATTAAAACTAAATGAAAAAAAAACTAAAATAATGGAAATAAACATGAACAGTAACACAGTTTTTAAAATTAATAATGAAACAATTGAAAAAGTTAATCAAATAAAATATCTGCGTTTCATAATCGATAAAGACTTACACCCGTATTCATAAAAATTAAAGTGTACTTCAAGTAGACTTTATCAACAAATTTTGTATGAAAAACAGACAATAAAGTCTACTTGAAGTACACTTTAATTTTTATGAATACGGGTGTTAAAATTTAAACATCACGTCGATAACATATGTAAGAAAATTGGAAAAAAATCGGCTTTTTTAAACGGGTGCGAAATAAAATATCGATAACAACGGCAATAAATATGTATAACACGATGATAAACCTCATTTTGAATTCAGCTCCACAATTCTGTATACCTGCTGCATAACAACACAATTGGAAAGATTGCAAAAACTTCAAAATAAGGCTATGCGTTCTATTTTAAAATGTAACAGATATACTCCCATCCAAAATATGCTAGATACATTAAAATGGCTAAACATACAACAAAGATTAGAATTTAATACGCTGAATTTTGTCCAAAAGATGAAGATGGGTAATGCTCCAGAATACTTGATCGACCAACTGATGTACGTGGGAGAAGCTCACCCGTATTACTTAAGAAACGCGGAAAACTTTAGATTACAAAGGGTGACAACAACAGCAAAGCAAAGATCTCTCTTCTTCAAGGGACTAAAAATATATAATACGTTACCTAACTATATCAAATTAGAAAGAAATGTTAATGTTTTTAAAAGAAATGTCACACAATTTTTAAGATATAATAACACAAATCAAGAAGTTGTATAAAAATTGTTAAATATTAATTATTAGTTTTAAATTAAAGTATAATAAATACTACTACTACTAAAAAAAAAAATATCACCGAAGTTGATGAAGAGTTGATATATAGTTCCCGAATAATATTTTAAATAATAACATGTGGCCAGAAAATCGATTCGGAAAAGTTCAAAAACTATACCTGGGATACGTCAAAATGGTTCGTTTAAAAATATGTTTGGTATTTCATGACGGTCACCTACCATCAAATACCTGGATACATGGAAAAGTAATCATGGATGTATCAATTCTTTCTATTGGTAAGCTAAGTGAAGAAATGGAAGGAGCTAGAAATAACGACCACAGGAAGTATAGGTTAATGTTTTCTAAAGTTTCGACTAACACTCATATTTTTCTTCCCTTACTGGCTTCATCAGACCTTTTTGTAACCAGCTTAAGACTTAAGCCATCCAAATAGGTTTTGGAATGTGACGATGTAATCAAAGAAATGATAGATGAAGAAAAAATAAAGTTTTTTTTAATGATAAACAAACTATTTAAAAAAAAAATGATTCTTATCTATATTTTGTATGGTTTTGATGGGCGGTGGGTGTGGCCGATTTTTATGAAACTGGGCAGCATCTTTATTTATTCTAGAAAGTGTACTATTTGTACTAAATTTGAAGACTTATGCTTGGATAGGAAAAATTTTATGGAAAAAAAAAATCGATTTGAATTTTTTATCTTAAGGTAGTCAATATAATGCTCGGTACTAACTTTCAATGATTTAGGACCACTTCTTATTGTTTTTGCACAAAAATGGGCATCAGTTTGTTTAGTATTTTTATTTTTTTTTTTTTTACCCATCAAAAGTGAACGATCTCAGTGAATTTATAAACATGGAAAAAGTTGGTCATCGTTATGTAATTTAATACTTTCATTTGAAAGGTCTCTGTCCAACAAATATTAAAGCCGAGCTAGAATCTACTCTGGGGGAGTCTGCTCCTTGGTACACGACTATAAATTATTGGATAGTTGTAGCAAGGCCGTACGAACTGCCACCGTAATGGTCGACCAATTGAAGTGGCCATGACAGAAACGGTTAAGAAAATCCACAAAATGGTATTGGATGATCTCAGCTGAAGGTGCGTGAGCTAGCTGAAATAATACGCATTTCAAAAAATGCTATAAATCGCATATTGATAGAAAATTTGGAAACAAAAAAGCTGTCCGCAAGATGGGTGCCGCGTTTGCTCGACAGTAGAACACAAATAGCGTCGTGAAGTTGTTTGAATAGAGTGTTTGGCAATGTTTCACCGCAATAAAATCGAGTTTTTGCGTCGATTCGTAACATGGATGAGATATGGGTCCAACACTTCACAAAGGAACATTTAAGACAGTGGATTGAAATGCAAGAATTGTGTCGAAAGAAGTCTAAGACAGTTCCATCTGCAGATCAGGTTATGACGTTTGTTTTTTTTTTTTTTTTGGGATGCGCGGGGGATAATTTTCATTGATTATCTTCAAAAAAAAAAAAAGAAAAACAGTCATGCTAACTTATTGCAGCGTTTAAGTGATGAAATGAGGGAAAGAAGGCCACATTTGACGAAATAGAGTGATGTTTCATTAAGACAATGCACCAATTCACACATCCACTATTACGAAGGCCGAAATTAATAAATTTAAGTTCGATTTGCTTTATCAGATTTAAATCCCTCGGTTTATTTTCTATGTCCAAACTTTAATAAAATTACTCGGCTAAGAGATGGCTATTTTAAAGAGCTCGACAGTTCTCATTTTAGCAGGCTATCGAAGCAACTGAATATAGCTGGGGAAAGTGTATCGATGTAAAAGGAAATTGAGTTGAGAAATAAAGAAAATGTTTCCCAAATTTGTTGTGCATTCTTTGTTAGGTCGGGTTGGTTTGGGACCGCCCTTATATGGCCAGCAATTAATCTAAAATATTAAAGAGAATTTAAAAAAATTTTAAATTAAATTAAATGTAACTTTAAAAAGCTGTTTTTTAAAAGTTTACGATTCAATTACAATGTGCAGTTACACAATAAAATTTTCAGTTTTAAGTTGCTAAAACGGAGGCTTTAGAAAACATAATAATCATAAAAGTGTCAATGTTCATAAAGCTGTCATTTAGTTGTGGACTTTCAATTGAACAATAATTTAAATCATTATTGACTTTAATGCATTTTAACTATTTCAAACATATAACTTGATATTAATTCATTCAATGAATAATTTATAAAAATTAAAACAAGCCCACTATCACGTTTGGGGTTTTTTTGTTTGTGTATCTTAAAAAATCAACCGGAGATATGCATTTCAAATTAAACAAACAAAAAAACATGAAATAAAATTATGACTAATTTACAAACAAGGAAACTAAAACTGAAAATTCCATAACTTTAGGGCACTTATACAATTGTGTTTCTATAATGAATTAAAGGTATTAAAAATTAATGGTTATTTACTTGGATAATAATCAAACAAATCATGTTTAACAAATCATATTTTTTTTTTAACTTTGTATCAAAACAAAAAGCCATTTAATATTCTGGATTTTCTAACAAATAACGCATACAAAACACTCTAAAAACAGTTCTTAACAATTTGAAGTTTCTTTGCCTGATATAATTTATCAGTTTTTAATCATAAACTATTTAAAAAAAAACCAAATAGTGGGTGGATATTTGAAAAAAAAAATAATATGTAATGTAATATACTTTACTAGACTAGACCACAAACAATCAACAAATTTTTTTTTAACAAAGTCTTTAAAGTGGTGGTTTTTGTTGTTTTTGAAATTTTGACTTATATAAGTAACTTGCATATGTTTTGGAAAATAAATATAAAGCAACAATCTTGGCACTTGCCACATTACGAAATCTTAACTAAGGTCATTTGTTGAAGTAATTTGCAAAAATAGTTATATACTTCATACTATGCCCAGCCACAACGAAAGGAAAATAAAAAAAAAATCAAACATTTATAAATGAGTCAACTTTATATACATTTTTTTTCATAAAAATTATCAAATGAGTTTCAAGGATCTTTTTTTTTGTACCACCTTTATTAAAAAATATTTAAGTATTTGAGCTGAATCAACAAGCATTTGTTATATTTTATTTTAAATTAAATTAAATTTTTAGTTTAGACATCTGAACATATGTTAATGTCAATTTTGAAATGGTTCATACAAATGTATAACATAAAGAAACGTTTACATTTTTAAATGTAATTTTCATCAATTACTTATATATCTATCTTATTTGTATATATTTTTATTATTACTATTTGTCTATTTGAATTTTAATCAAAAATTTTTAGAAACAATCGAATTGCAGCTACGATTTTAATTATATACACGTGCGAAATAAAAATGTATTAAATAAAAATGCAATAAAAAAATGTGTTTTAGTAACAAAAGACTTAAGAAAAAAACTTGTATTTTATTCAAAGAAATAACCCAGCAAAAATAAAAAAATTTGTCCTGTGTTAACTAACAAAAGTATTACATAAGCAAAAGACTTAAGACAAAAACTTAATTTTCAAAAAAAATAATCAGCTTTTGTTAAAAAAAACAAAATTTCTTAACCATTGTCTAGCTTTACTAAAAATAAATTTAAATCTCTTTATAAACACGAAATTTTTATTTGTATTATATTTTAGTCTTTTGAAATCTGGGTTAAACATTAGAATAGAATTTTAATCAAAGAAATCACCCAGATAAATAATAATGTTGTCTTGTGTGACCTAAAAAGTACTATATAAACAAACAAGTAGGAAATTATAGTCGGTCTAGACCGGCTATACGATACCCTATACCATGGTACAGGGACCCATCTCTTCGGTACAACTAATTCGATATAGAAAATAAGCATAAATGAAAAAGTTCATATCGGATGCAATATTTATATGGGGACTAGATCGAAAAATGGACCAATCCTGACCAAATTTGCTAAAGTCACTAGTGTTTTGGCAAAACATTATACAAACCAAATTTGAGAAAATTATTATTTTTGGACTACAAATTAATGGATATAATAACCACATGCAAACCCAATTTGACTAAAATCTATATGATAATTTGGATCTTATCGCAATGTCGATTTCATACGGGTCATTTGTATGGGGACTAGGTCTACACATGGACTGAATTTCACCAATTCAATTTCAATAGCGTTCATCCTATGGCCGATGAAAGCTTATATACCAAATTTCATCAAAATATATTCATATTTGCGATCTCTAGTTTGGTTACAAGATTTACATGGACACACAGACGGACAGACGGGTGGACGGACATCATTATATCTACGCAGAAAGAAATTTGCCGGCAGAAACTGATGAATAATTGAACTGTTGAAAATCGGTGTATGTATAGACCAAGCCCCATACAAATTACCCCTAAGATCCAAATTATCATATATTTATTATACCCATTAAGTAGTACTTCAAAAATGCATCTTGTAGAACCATTTTTAAACCATAGTCCCCGTACAAAGCTGTTTCCCAAGCTTTACTTAATTCTATCAAAACATCAAAAAGATGCACAGATTTATCTCAAATTAAATCGACGCAGAAAGAAATTTTGCCGGCAGGAACTGATGAACAATTGAACTGTTGAAAATCGGTGTATGTATAGACCCCATACAAATTACCCCTAATATCCAAATTCTCATATATTTATTATACCCATTAAGTAGTACTCCAAAAATGCATCCTGTAGAACCATTTTTTTGTGAAAAATAAGCAGAGTTCAGAAAAAAACACACACTGAATAAAAAACTCGTACATATATGTAAACAAACATAACTTAGACCAACACACACATATTTTTATTTTCATACCAATTATGTTTGTTTTTAAATTTTCTTCGGTGCCCAACACAACCATGACTGTGTTCGTTTTAATATTTCGTTATTTACACGAACATTTTTGTATCACATACTTTTTGTTTCAATCACACATATAGCACACATTTTTGAGTGTTGCTTTATTTGAAGTTCATGTTCTGGTACGTGTAATGAAAAAAACACAGAACATGTACAATAAACAGGTTCGAGTTCAGTTATATTTTAAGTCGTGTTGTGGCTCGTGTAGTAAGAAAAAACACAACATGTACAATAAACAGGTTCGAGTTCAGTTATATTTTAAGTCGTGTTTAAAATATAACTGAACTCGAACCTGTTTATTGTACATGTTGTGTTTTTTCTCACTACACGAGCCACAACACGACCTAAAATATAACTGAACTCGAACCTGTTTATTGTATATGTTCTGTGTTTTTTTTCAGTACACTTACAAGAACATGAACTTCAAATAAAGCAACACTCAAAAATGTGTGCTTTATGTGTGATTGAAACAAAAAGTATGTGATACAAAAATGTTCGTGTAAATAACGAAATATTAAAACGAACACAGTCATGGTTGTGTTGGGCACCGTAGAAAATTTAGAAACGCACATAATTGATATGAAAATAAAGATATGTGTTGGCTGCTTTTGAACAGAACATTGTGTGTTTCGTGTGTGTATTTTCTGAACCTTGAAAATAAGTAACTTTACCATTATTGGTCAAGATCGATCACTTTTTTGACCTAGTCCCCATATAAAAATAGCAAACGATATGAATTTTATCATATCGGTAGGCAGAAATTTATAAAAATGTCACTTATATTTGGTTTATGCTTATTTTTTATATCCAATTAATTTCACCTACGACCCTTTCTCTAAACTTATGGGTATCGCCTTCATTTTATTTGGGTATTGTATTTCTTTTGTATATTAATTGCTCATTTCAAGTTGATTGAATGCAGATTTTTTTTCAATTTTCAAGCTTATATGCGGATAATACTTATTTTCCCCCGATTGATATCTTTCAATTTTCAATCGGTTTGAATGTGGCTTATACTGTACTTCTTGGTACATTATCTTTAAGAAATTGACGTAGTGATTAGTCCAAGCACGTCGTTTATTATACCCTATACCACTATGTGGTTTGGGTATAATGACTTTGTGCTGCTGTTTGTAACAACCAAAAATATTTGACCTACACCCATCTTTAATTATACCGATCGAATCAGAATCACTTTCTGAGTTGATTTAACAATGTCGTCCGTCCGTCCGTCCGTCCGTCCGTCCGTCCGTCTGTGTGTCCATGTAAACTTTGTAATCAAACTGCACGTCGCAAATATGAATATATTTTGATGAAATTTGGTATATAAGCTTTTATCGGCCATGGGATGAACGCTATTGAAATTGATGAGAATCGGTCCATGTTCAGACCTAGCCCCCATACAAATTACCCATATGAAATCGACATAAATTGCCATAAGATCCAAATTGTCATATAGATCTTACTCAAATTGGGTTTGTATGCGTTCATTACATCCATTAATGAGTAGTCCAAAAATGATCCCTTTGACCCCATACAGAGCTGCTTCCCGATCTTCACTTAAATCTATTAAAAAACAAAAATATTGCACTGATTCTTCTCAAATTTTGTTTGTATATATTTTTGCAAAATACAAGAGACGTTACCAAACATGATCAGGATCGGTCCATTTTTGGACCTAGTCCCTATATAGATATAGCATCCGATATGAACTTTTTCATATCTGCAGCCAAAAAAATTAATAAAAATCCCACTCAAATTTGGTTTTTGCTTATTTTCTATGTCCAGTTAGTTGGGCCTAAGAGATAGGGTTTCTAAACGCATGGTATAGGGTATCGTATAGTCGGTCTAGACCGACTATAATTTTCTTACTTGTTTTTTTAAAATGTTTTGTTAAAATCCTTTCATTCAAATTTTTAAATGTTTAGAGATTCATAATAAAGTCTATTATATGTATGAAGTTTAATTGACATACATTTATACAAAAAAAAAACCCCTTTTTAATCAGCCATTTGAGAAATTTCTAACTTGGGTGAGCATACTGGACCAGTATAGCAAAACTTCCCAAAGGTTAGCGCTCTCTTTTCTATTATGACTTTTTGTATTTTTCCCTTTTCTTGATGTTTGTTTGCTTAATTTTCTGCTATAACTCAAGCACCATTGATGACTTCTCATTAAACGAAATCCTCAAAACAATGTAATTTTTTCCCACTTTTATTAATACAGTACTTCACGGATAAATGCTTCCCGCTTAAGAAGGTTTCACGCTTAAGTAATTATAAAGTGAAACATTTTCCTTGATCCATTTACTTTGTGTACATATTTTTCTTTTAAATGCATCCCGCTTAACTGCGTTACACTCATAAATTTGTTCAAAGAAACAAAATATCAAACAAAATTGAACGGTTAAATGCATAAATGGCATAAACTGGCGAGCACAAGGATGTGTTTGTTATCGAAAAGCTCACAATAAAAAAGGAAATCTGGAAGAAAATCATTTTTTCGTTCAATGAAGAAATTTCTCGAAAAAATCGCAACATTATCCTATTTATTGACAAGCACGCCTTTTGTCGCATGTTCGAATAGATTATTTACCCCCTGATACCACTCCGATAGCTCAGCCTCTTGGTCAAGGAATAATCAGATCAATTAAGGAATATCGTCAAAATATAAGTAGAAGGAAAAACTGTTGAGGATTTTAAAAAACATATTACACTTTTGACAGCTTCGCATATAATAAAGCGTGCTTGGTGGCTGGTAAAACCAATTTGGATTCAAAATTCTTTCAAATAGGTAAGTTCTTTACGCTAGTTTGATAACGGCTCTGAAAATCGAAGCGAGTCACGAAAGGAATTAATTGATTAATAGTACAAGAATGGAAGAGTTATGAATCTTCACAAGAATATGACAAGTTTGTAAGCTCTGATGACGATTTACCCCGCGTTGAAGCGTTTACCGATGAAGAAATTATCACAGATGTTATTCAGGACGAAGGGCTGTCGTCTAGTGAAGAAGAAGAAAATGATGATCTCACAGAAGCTTACTCTGTTCTGAATGTTTTGAAGTCGATGCATGTTCTCCGCAAGACGTTTATACCAGATAATAAATTTATGCATGAATTGTAACTTTTTAAGAATTTTATTTTTCTCTATATCTTAAAATAATATTTTCGAAAATATTTTTGTTATTTTTTAGACAGACTATTAATATGAACTAATTTGAATTGAATAAGTGACTTGTTTATCATTTAAAGTACATTTTCCGTAGCTGAATTGTGGACGCAGCTAAGAGAGAATTCTGTTAAGTGATTCAGTAACGCATTTAACCAAGGTTTTTTTAAATGCGTCAGTAACGCATTTAACTGAGATTTTTTAAGTGCGTTTCTCGTTTAAAAGAGTCCAGCTTTTAGCATTTTGCATGAACGCAATTATCCGTGAATTACTGTAAATGTTTTGAATTACATAACGTATTCAGGGCGTATGATTATTATTTACTAGTAGAGTAGAAGAGATGTATACGTATGAGTGATATTTATACCCTATACCACTATGTGGTTTGGTATATTGACTTTTTGCTGCTGTTTGTTACTACCAAAAATATTTGACCTAAAAGATGGGTCTTTTATTATACCGATCGAATCAGAATCACTTTTTGAGTCGATTTAACAATGTCCGTCCGTCCGTTTGTGTGTCCATATAAATCTTGTAATCAAACTGCAGGTCGCAAACATGCATATATTTTGATGAAATTTGGTATATAAGCTTTTATCGGCCATGGGATGAACGCTATTGAAATCGGTCCATGTTCAGACCTAGCCCCCATACAAATCACCCCTATGAAATCGACATAAATTGCCATAAGATCCAAATTGTCGTATAGATCTTAGTAAAATTGGGTTTGTATGTGTTTATTACATCCATTAATGAGTAGTCCAAAAACGATACCTATGGGATAACTCTTAGTCATAGGCCCCATATAGAGCTGCTTCCCGATCTTCGCTTAAATCTATCAAAAAACAAAAATATTTCACTGATTCATCTCAAATTTTGTTTGTATATATTTTCGCAAAATACAAGAGACTTTACCAGCCATGGTCAGGATCGATCCATTTTTGGGGCTAGTCCCCATACAGACATAGCATCCGATATGAAGTTTTTCATATCTGCAGCCACAAAAATTGATAAAAATGTCACTCAAATTTGGTTTATGCTTATTTTCTATATCCAATTAGTTAGGCTTAAGAGATAGGGTCTCTAAACGCATGGTATAGGGTATCGTATAGTCGGCCTAGACCGACTATAATTTTCTTACTTGTTTTAATATTAGATATTTTTGAAACTATTTTGTTACATAGATATATTAATAAATATTATTTATTTAAGCCTTAGCTTTGCTGAAGAATGAAAAAAGGAATCATCAATGGTTTTTCAGTTATAGCTGAAAATCTAATTAAATATAAAATATCATAAAAAAAATTTTGGCCTGAGAACGCCAAACCCTTTGGAGGTTTTACTATACTCTTTGAGAAGTTTTACCCTGACTTGGAGTCTCTAACTCCCAGGAAAAGACACAGAAAATGTTGCATAAAGCAAAAACCTTAGCACAATTTTTGAAATAAATGTGTTAAAATTTAGATTAAAAAGATTACAAGGAAGAATTAAATTCAACAAAATATTTTCAACAATGTTTTGAAAATCATCAAATTATAAATTCCGCTGTAACCCACAATGACGAGGTTGTTTAGAGAAAACTCCAATAAAGCCGTAAGCCATAATCACTGAATCCCAATTACATTATTTTTAACATGGCGGTTTATACTTACTAGTTATCTACACAATAATCTCTTTATTGATTTTTGGATTTATGCTGAATTTATTTACTAATTTATAGTATGAAATCATTGATTTGTCTAAAATTGACCGAAATAAAATAACTCCTTCTCGCCTTACACTAACATTAAATTTATTATGGTTATATCTTTTGCGAAAACAAAATTTATTATGTATACAAAATATTTTAAACATTTAACAACCACAAGCCAGTAGCTTTAATAACATAAAAATTCATTCCTCCTTAACAAACAGACGAAAAAAAACATTAAACAAACAAAATGTACAATTGAAATATCATTTTAATATTTTTAATGTGTTTTCAAACGATGCAAATGAGGTGAATAAAAATTATTGTTTTGTAGAAAAAAAATAATAAAAATAAATAAGCAAATACTGCCCACCAAAAGATTTGTGCGAAACACACCTTCTAATACTTAATAAACTTGGTGTTATACTGCAAGTGACAGTGTGGAAAACCAAGACGATAAGGAAATTTAGACGGCGAAATAGATTCTATTTTATATATACTAATAAAATTTTCTCACATGCTAGTATTTTTGTTGCTATACGATGTTGCCATACTTTTATCAAAAAATATCTCAAATTAAAAATATCCGATTAGAAAAAATCCTCAATTAAAAACAATGTTCAAAGAAAGGTTAGAATAACAAAAAAAAAAAAAAAATTCGACAAAATTGTTTAAATATTTTAAACACCAAAAAATTGTTTTAAATATTTATTTAACAATTTTTAACTAGAAAAGCGCCGTTAAGAAAATAATTAACGACGGCGCTTGTTCGGCTGCCGTTAATCTGGAAGGCATTGTATTCTTTTGTTATTATATTTTTTTTGTTTAAATTTTTACAGTATGTTTGAATGTTGATCTAATAACTTGTGGCTGCCAGAAAGGAAATGTGCCGCCTGTATTAGAATTGTATTGTTATTTTTAAGGGGTCTTTTTTGAGTTTGTAACCAAACGACAAGAACAAGACACAAACTTGACATACGGAATACTGTCTGTGTTCACAATATAAACGTTAATAAATAACAATTTTTAGTTGTATTTTACTGTTGAATTTCGAAAATAAAGTGATAAATAGTGAATGCTTTTTTGGGCATTAATAGCATTGTGCAATTTTAAGTTTTTTTTCTTTTAAAAGAAACAAAATGAGGAAATAGATTATTTAAATTTTTTGTTCAAAACGAACATTATAAACTTTAATCAATAAATAATGAAAAACTAAAATCGAGAGTAGAATATAGAATTTTTGTAGGAGTACTAACTGAAAATGAAAGTCAAAGTAGAAATAATACAGAATTAAGAGATGCAAACAAATATGAGGTCACGTGTTTCGTTCGAAATGAATACTTAATGAGAACTTGTACAAATTGTGAAATATATATTGGTTTATCATCTAATAAATTTGTGAAAAAGCACAAGCTTAGAAATTCATTTCCGGGCCTATGAAAATGCATGCAGCCAAAAATAAATTTTATGCAAATTTTTTTCCGAATCAAAGGATTTGCAATATTATGGCTTCGATTTGTTGCAGCACATTTTTTTATATTTGACCTTTTGAAGGGCATATTTTTAGAACATTTTTCTTTTAAGTGCATATTTCTGAACATTATTGCATATTTTATTATTTAACAAAAATAATACATGATAATTTATGTCACTAATGAAGTTCTGCTTTAATTTTTTTCATGAGAGAGAAGAAAACACAGCAAGTAAAAGCTATTTTGATAGCTACCTACATTGCCATGCCCTCTCTTTCGCAATCATTATTTATTTGGGCACGTTTGTTTTAAAATTCAGTGATAACAAATATTAAAAAGGCTGTAATCGATTGTTTTTAGTGTAGACTATTTTCAGCAAAAAAATTAGTGCAAAATGATCAATTTAAAAGAATACGAAAATAGAAAATTTTATGTTAAAAAAAATTCATAAAATCTAGCAAATATTAAAAATAAAAGTTTTTAAATTAATATTTTTTCTGTAATTTGTTATGTTGTTTATGCAGCGACTGTGAATGCAATGGAAACTTTCACATAATTCTATATTTGCCAATTTTGGCTTTTAATAATATCGCGTTGAATCCTAAAATCACGAATTTTTTGCAAAATTAAAGATAAACGAAAAAAAAGAATTTTTTTAGTGGAGACAAAACAAACTTTTAAACTTCTGTACCAGTTAATTAAAACAATAATAAACTAACCCATAAAAACAAAGATTTTATTGAAACTCTATTTTCCTTATGCATAAAATTTAGAAGTCATAATCTGATTTTCACAACCAGTATACCGACCAAGTTTTAGATCAATTGGACGAGGGGAAATGGGTTTTGAACTGTGAGTGACTATTTTAAAATTAATCATTGGCCACAACAAGTCTATGGACCAAGTTTCAGATTTATTGGATGAGGGGAAATGGGGTTTAAATCACTCCGTGACTGTGCGTGACTATCTTAAAATTAATCTTTGGCCACAACAAGTCTCTGTGACTGTGCGCGACTATGCGTGACTGTGTGTGACTATCTTAAAATTAATCTTAGGCCACAACAAGTTAATGGACAATGTTTCAGAGCGATCGTATCAAGGGAAGTGAGGTTTTAATTTCTCCGTGACTGTGAGTGACTATGCGTGACTGTGCGTGACTATGTCAGAGTTAATCTTTTTTCACAGCAAGTCTATCGGACAAGTTTCAGATCGATCGGATAAGGATAAATTGGTTTTAAATCACTCCGTGACGGTGCGTGACTATGCATGACTATTCGTGACTACCCCAAAAATTTTCGATAGCCCCATGTTTTCGGTTGCCCCATGGCATACAGACAGACAGACAGAGAGTATGAGTTAAAAGAAAGAGTTTAAAAATAGAAGATGGTATGAAAGAAAATGTATAAAATCTTAATTGTTATTGAAATATTTATAATGTCTTTCAACTGTTTTCTAAATACAATTGTATTTTTCACTGTTGTAATCTTATAATTAATTATTTAAAAATAATGACAAGTATAAAGTTTAAAGAAGCATTAAAAACCAGAATAAAAGATGATTTTACTGCTGCTATTAAGCAAAAGAAAATTCGTAAAAATATTCTATGAATAAATCCATCATTTCAAAAATGATCAAGAAATATCATGAAAAAGGTACGGTGATGACTCAACATTTAGGTAGTAGGCCCTGTAAGACGAGTCAGAGAAAAATCGTTTTTAATAGTATGATCCAAGTCGTCAAAAACAAATTTTGTTAAAAATTTCCATTGTATTGTAACTCACTGTATATAAGGAATTAATTATTTTTAAAAACAATAAATGATGAATTATTATTCGACCTTTGAAATTTATGACTTTTAATCAGTGTCTAATATAATATTGACATGAAAGGACCGCAGCGGCAATAAATTTTGTGTGTATATATTTTGTTGTTGTTGTTGTACATACTCCCTGAAGATGTCATTCAATGAATGATGAAATATTGGAGGAGAAAAAATAAAATTATAAAGGATATTTTATAAACAAAAACGTGACCTCGAGCTCGACTAATTTATTAAAAGTCATTTTTAAAAACATTTTGTTCAATAGTTTAATATTATGTAATTTACAATTTTTACTATTTGTTTATTTTTAAACATATGTTCTTGGTTGGTTAATATAAAAACATATGTTTAGCCAGTTACAGAGATGCCACTAAGTTGTATAATCATTTTCATTTAATAAGATACATTTATTTGAAATTTGGTTGATTCCATTCTTTTTTAATATTATTGCAATAATAATTTCGTTTAAAAATTTAATTTTAGTTTATGAATTAAATTTGATGAAGCAAAGCAAAATTTTTAAGTTTATTATTTTCAATATGAAAATAAAAAGAAAAAACTTAAAAATTTTAATAATAAATGTAAATTAAGTTTATCAACTTGTTATTATTATGGAAAAAAGTGGATTCGTTTTGCTATCTCCAAGATTGAAATATTTCCTACAGAATAAAAAATATATTTTAATACACAGTGTAATTGCAACTGAATTTTAGTGTTTTTGTTTTTAAATATTTATATATATTTTTCATTTGCATATTTTTTTGTTTTTAGTGGATATTTCTTTACAAATGCATATTTTTAGTATATTTTTTCCACTTTATAGTGCATGTTTTAAGCACATATTTAAAAAATTTTTTAGTACATAAACGGATCTAAGAGACTTGTAGTTACTTAGTTAATTGTTCTTTTTTTATAAATTCAATTTTGTATTACAAGTATTTAAAGAATATGAATAAAATACGACTATGATTTCATGTCGTCAGAGATTAGTATGAAGTGGATTAATTTTAAACAAATTTTTCTTTAATTCACAATAAAATCTCAAACAATCTGTTATAAAATTACTTGATTTGCTGAAGAATTAAATGAGAATGAAATGAGTTAGATGAACAACAAAGCAAATATCAAGATAAGGAAAAACAAGTAAGGAAATTATAGTCGTTATAGAATAACTATGCGATACCCTATACCATGCGTTTAGAGAATTGGTCTTGGGTCCAACTAATTGGTTACAAAACACAAGCATAAACCAAATCTGAGTGGAATTTTTATTAATTTTTTTGCCTGCAGATTTAAAAAAGTTAAAAAAATTGAACGGTCCAGATCACATTTGATGATCTTTGCAAAAACATATACAAACCAAATTTGAGAAAAATCTGAGAAATATTTTTGTTTTTGATATGTTTAAGTGAAGATCGGGAAGCAGCTTTGGCTAAGAATTCTCCTATCGGTTTTATATTTGGACCACTGATTAATGGATGTAAGAAATAACCCCATATCTAATTTGAACGTGATCTATATGATAATTTGGATCTTATGGCAATGTAATTCGATCTTATTGGGATCATTTGTATGGGGACTAAGTCTGAACATGCACCGATTTTAACCAATTTAAGTAGCGTTCATCCTGTGACCGATAGAAGATTATATACCATATTTCATCAAAATAAATTCATATTTGCGACCTGTAGTTTGACGGACGCATAGACGGAGGAACGGACACACGGACATCGCTAAATCGACTCAGAAAGTGATTGGAAGTCGATCGGTATAATAAAAGATGAGTCTATGTCAAGAATATACCACATAGTGGTATACCCTAACCCCATGGTGGTATAGGGTATAAATATAAAAGGACATAAAAACAGACTTGACCTGAGAATGACAAACTATTTGGAACTTTTACTATACAGGCCTAGTGCTTTCATCCGGACTTGGAATTTCTCACCCCACAGAAAATGGCCCCCGAAAATGTTCCGCAGAGTTATAAAATAAATATTTATAAACATTTCCATCGTCAAATTTTAGTCCGCCACTGTAGTTTAAAACAATTAAATTCTTATAACAACTCCAGCCAATATAGCGATGTCCGTCTGTCCGTCTGTCAGTTGAAATTACGCTCATTCACAAAATAAACCATTTACCTCGATAAAGTTCGGATAATATCGTTTGTCATTATTTTCACCAGGTTGCTATTAAAAATGGGGTACATCGGGCGTCATTGTGCCCAGATATGGCCTAAAATATGGAGACACCTTTAAAAAATATTAAAACATTTCATATAAAAAACTAAAAATGTATCAGCGCTGCATACACACACATTCTTGTTAGCCATTTTTGTTTTTTATGTTTGTACATGCGAACGATTGGAGTAAGAGAATAACAAGATGGTTATGCTCGTAATCTCTTTAAACAAACAATAATGTAATTTTTTGTATGTATTTTCATTTATACTGAATACCTCTAATAATTGTTTTTGAATAAAAGAACACGAAAATACCTTAAATTATTGTTAATTGTGTAATTAATTTTAAACAATATTATAAAAAATATAGCCATTATAATGTGAAATTTAGCCATTTTTGTCTCTTACTTACAACCTTGGTTATAATAATAATGTGTTTAGAAGACTCTTAAACAATTTCTGGACTGTTTTTAGAAACTTCAGGAACAAGCAAGAAAATTATAGTCGGTCTAGATCGACTATACGTTATCCTATACCATGCGTTTAGAGACCCTATCTTTTAGGACCATAAAATGTGATACAGAAAATAGGCATAACCCAAATTTAAGTGGCATTGTTATTAATTTTTTCCTTTGAATATGAAAAAGTTCATATAGGATGCTATATTTATATGGGGACTAGGTCGAAAAATGAACCGATCCTGTCCATATTTGGTAAGGTCATTTATTTTTTGCAAAAATATATAAATATGAAATTTGAGAAAAATCTGTGCAATATTTTTGTTTTTTGATAGATTTACGTGAAGATCGGGAAGCAGCTTTATATGGGGGCTATGACTAAGAATTGTCCTATACGGTTTATTTTTGAACTACTGATTAATGGTAGTAATAAACATACACAAACCCAATTTGACCGATATCTATATGATAATTTAGATCATATGGCAATTTAAGTCGATTTCATAGGTGTAATTTGTATGGTACTATGTCTGAATATGCACCGATTTTCGCCAATGTCAATACCGTTCATGCTATGGCTGATAGAAGCTTACACAACAAATTTCATCAAAATATGTACACATTTGCGATCTGTAATTTGATTACAACGTTTACATGGATACACAGACGGACAGACGGACGGAGGGACATCGCTTAATCGACTCTGAAAGAGATTCTGAAAGTGATTCTGAGTCGATTGGTAGTTACAAACATCAGCACAAAGTCATTATACCCTGACCACATACTGGTATAGGGTATAAATAGTAAAGTATTAAAATTTTATATATTTTTTAATACTGTTATAAAATTAATCTAAATTATATTTTCTTCTTCTTCTTGAAGTCAATTAAACCCAGCTGGATATTGCTTATAATATATTGATTAATTGTTTGTGTTATTATATTATAATTTCAATTATTATTTAATTTAAAAAAAAAATTAAATGAAAACCGTTAAGAATTATAAGTCAATTATTACTGTGTGATCAAACAATTAAGTGGACACAAAATCGCAAAAAATTTCCTTCAATTAACAAGTTTTAAGGTAAAGTGCAAAAAATATAAAGTTTCTTCAGCTAAAAACACAAGCATATATTTGCAAGTTTACGCATGAGTTCCATAGATAACTATCACATGAACATTAGGTGGATGGATTTCTACAATTATAAACTTGGTTAATTACTTAATATTTTTTTTTTTCTAAAATACCACACAGATATGAATACACAAAGGTCATTTATACAATAATATTAAATAAAAACTAAAATTTATTTTAAAAAAGTAATACAGCTATTAAAGAAACGAGCGGAATATCACGTTAATAAATTTACAAAAAAAAAAATAAGTTGTAAAAAATGATCATGTTTGTAACAAATACGCAATAAATTGAATTAATTTCAATGGCTACAATCTATTAAGATTGTAAATAAAATCTTACAAAGGCATAATCCTATACAAAAAAAAAACTTAAAGCTAAAAAATAATATAACTTGTCTTACATACAACACAAACTGGCCATATACCAAAAAAAAACAAGATTTGTATACAAAAAAAAAAAAATAAAAAAAAAACACAAAGCTACGCAAAATCTTTTAACATAAAGAAAAAAATTCAATAATATTACAAAAAATTTTACACTGCCATCAAAAAAAAAAATCATTTCAAACATTCAAGTTCATGATGAAGGCTAAATCAGTTTAAGTCGTTTTTTGCAGATGAAAACAAAATGCAGCATTCAACAGCCTGTTACCAAAACACTTTCAACGAATTTTTTACCCAACTCTATAAATTACATGCATTTTTTTATGTGCAATTGAAAAATAGCCGTTATAATAAAATGCTTTAAAGTGTGCCTGAATGTGCGTGCTTACAAACAAATCTGTAAGTTGGTCAAACAAGCACTTGAACGTGTATCTCAGCAAATATCTATAAAGCTAAAAAAGGTAAAAAAAATTATGTACTCTATGCGTGCCAATGATTGCAATGTTGTGTGCAACGATCGCAATAGACTCCATGGAGACACGCATTGCCAAGAGTTAAGCTCTGAGTAGGCCTCTGGCATGTGGCCTTTGATTATCGGTGAAATAGCTAACATTGCAACTTGTTACATGGAAAATATTTATGATAATATCAAATGATTGGTATAAAATTATACAAATGTTTTTATTGTACATATTCATTTAGATAGAGTTGAAGTTCAATGTTTATATGTATTTTTTTTAATTTTTATGATTCCATCAAAGTGATATTAAATAAACAAGTAAAAGTGTTAAATTAGGCTGTACCGAATCTTTGATACTCTCCACCTGAGTCTTAAATGCAACATTATAACCATCGTTGGATACGGTTATCATTTTAATACAGTTGCTGGTAATTAATTAACCTTTAAATTCTAATACAATTTAAATTTAAAGTTAATTGCTTTTCTTTTGTGACCAGTATATATGCTATAGTTTATTATTTATTGTTTTCTTTATAAAAATAATGATGGTTTTTTGTAGAAAGAATTAATTTCTATCTGAAAAAAAAAACTATTCCTAAGTTCTTCATAATAAGAGGCCAAAGTGAATGCCCATTAGAATGCTCAAAGTCAAAGTAAGGAATCATACTCTGCAATATTTAAAAAAAAGTCTGAAAATAGTCTTGACTAAAAATCACGGCAATTTTAGTTTTGCTTCATATCTCTAAAAAGTTAAATATTTACATATGTATATCTGAATTAGCCTGTAATATATTATTTTAAAGATTCATTGCATACAAAAATGCAATAAAAATTTCAAAAGTACACTAGTACTTTTGGAAAAGTAAAAAGTTTTGTAAAAAATAAAAATCATCATGCTGAGTTGAATAGAATATTTGCGGACACTTAAACAATTTTAATCATTTAAATGAACATTTTACCGAATTTGTTTAACCTATTTTTACCAAAAAAAAAAAAAAATGTTGCAGCAGAAATAAATACCAAAATAATTAAAGGCAAATTCTTTTATCCTATCTATCATTATACTATCAGAACATTATTATGCACAATTTTAAAACGTCTATATCTCTATGCATAAATAAATAAAATAGTCCCTTCACATTTCCAGCAAACGCTGTTCACACTGCTGCCAATTATATGAGTAAAGGTTTAGCTTCTGGTGAGTTTTTAGAAGAAAAAAGAAAGCAATAATGTTCTTTTGTTTACATTTTGCATCCTGAAACAAAATCTAGGCCCCAATTGAAAAATTAGAACAAAGCAATATTGTTTACAAAGTTCAATTAACTAGTTTAAAAGCAATACACCTCTGTAAGTTGAGTATTCTCTATATTATTTTCTGATTTCTTTTTAGGTATATTCTTAGTTTTAAAAATATTAAAAACCTAAGAACCATAAAATCCTCGTTTTGCCCCAATAAACCATTACAACAGGTAAGTAGCATTTCTATTTACATTAATGGAAAAACCTTTTATCAATTGATAATTTACAACAAGTGCAGGTGTTGTGTCAAAACTAAACTTTCTCAAAGTGACCTAAATGTAGAGGTTTCAAAAAACGACATAAATAGAAATCAGAAAATTATATAGAGATTATTCAATTTACACAGTTACTGCTTTTAAACTAGTTAAATGATAATAAAAAAAATTGTTGTATATGGCGTTGTCACACTAAAAATGCATAGAGTGCATATTTTCGTACATTTGTATAGAAAATGACGGATATTTTTTCGGTGAAATGATTTGAAAGTGGCTGATTTTTTTGTCCAGTATAAGTTCGCCGCCTCCACAATTTTCCCTGGAATAGTTTGGAATTTTAAGGATATAATGTCTTGAAATCTATAACTTCAAAACATATAAATTTTTAAAAATTCGTGAAGGAAAATGTTCAATAAAATTACATCAAATTTAGAATAAGAGCAAATTTTCACACATTTGTATAGAAAGTGGCTGATCTTTATCAAGTAGTAGTTCACCAACAGCTCAATTATTGTCAGAATGCTTTGAAATTTTAACGACGTAATGTCCTCGTATTTAAAATTTTAGAATGTACAAATATATATCATATGTTCCTTGAATATTTTTTGTAAATGGATGTCAAACTTGGTTGGAGTGCATTTTTTGGTATATTTGTATGGAAACAGGCTGATCTTTTTCGAGTAGTAATTTGTCAACAGCATAATTATTACCGAAAGTCTTTGAAATTTTATGGACGTAATGTCCAATAATTTTCAATTTTAAAATGCATAAATTTGTATCATGTGTGCCTTAAAAATATTTTTTGTAAATCGATCTCGAACTTGCATGAAGTGCATTTTTTCATATATTTGTATGGAAGCTGACTGATATTTTTCGAATAGTAGGTTGCCAATAGCACATTATTACACTGAACGGCTTAAAAATTTAAATGAGTCATCTAAGGATATAGTCAGTTGCAATTGTGAAAAAAAAAAACATTTTTTTTTAATTTTTCTTTTTTCATTACTGATCTTTTTCAAGTAGTAGGTCGCCCAACCCACACCTTTCATCGGAGTGCTCCAATATTTTAGGAAAATAATCTATTGATATGAGGGACTACAACATGTATTAATTTTTACCATGTATTTTTGGAAAATTTCTTTTAAACTGATGTTAAACTTCCATGGAGTGAATGTTTTCACGCGAGCTTTTTCGAGTAGTAGTTCGTCCACCCCACAATTATTGTCGGTAACGTTTGAAATTTAAAAGAAATACTCTTCTTACATTTCCAACTCTAAAAAATATAACTCTTGGCTTAGTCATTATAAACAATTTTCTGTAAAATTATCTCAAACATGAAATAAGAACAAATTTTCACACTTTTGTATGGGAAGAGTCTGATCTTTTTCGAGTAATAGTTCGTACGAGCCACAATTTTGGCCAGATTACTTTGAAATTTGGCGTACATAATCTTCTCATATATCCAACTTTAAAATGCATAAATTTGTACCATGTGTGCCTTAAATATTTTTTGTAAATCGATCTCAAACTTGCATGATGTGTATTTTTTCATATATTTGCATGGAAAGTGGTCGAGCTTTTTCGAGTAGTAGTTCACCAGCAGCACAATTATTGTCGGAATACTTTAAAATTTTAAGACACATATATTTGCAACTAGAAATAGTAAAAAAATTTAGCAAGTCGTCATGGAAATTTTTTTTTAAGTTACATCAAACTTGAAATAAGTGTAAATTTTCACATATTTGTATAGAAAGTGGCTGATCTTTTTCGAGTAGTTGTTCGCCCAGAGCACAATGTTAATCGGAATGACTTAATTTTTTATATGAGGCATCAGTGAATGAGGTCAATTACGGGCAGTGAAAAAAAATATTTTTTTTTTTTTCAAAAAAAAAAAATTTTTTTCCAAAAAAAAAAAAAAAAATTTTTTTTTTTGATTTCTCTTTTTTGTCGATTAGTAGTTCTTCCAAACTTAAATTTTTGGCGGAATGCTTTGAAACTTGAAGGAAGTGTTCGCTTTATATACACAGCTCTAACGAATAAAATTTTTTGTTACGTCATTGTGGAAAATTTTCTGGAAAATATCATCAAACTTCAAATAAGAGCATATGTTTACACATTTCTATATAAAGTGGCCAATATCAGTCGAGTAGTGTTATCGACGCCACAATTTTGTTCGGGATGGTTTAAAATTTATTATGAGTAATCTATGAATATAGTGAAAAAATTAAAAAAAAATTTTTTTTTTCTACACTTTTTGCAAAATTTCCGATTGTTTCGAGTAGCTGTTCCCACACGCCAACATTTATGTCGAAATGCTTTGAAATTTTGAAAACATATTCTCTACATATATTCAGATTAATATATTAAGAGCTTTTCCCAAGTATTCTTGAAAAATTTTTTTGTAATAGGCATCAAACATATACGAAGATCATATTTTCCTACATTTGAGTGGAAAGTGGATGATCTTTTTGGAGTAGTAGTTTGCCCACTCCATAGTTTTTATCAGAATGTTTTAATATTTTAGGAGGGTAATCTATCAGTACAACTGACTTCAAAATATATAAAATCATACCATGTATTGTGGGAAAATTTTTTTAATGAAGTCAAACATCTATGAAGTGAATATTTTCATACATTTCTATGCAAAGGCGTCGAGCTTTTTAGAGTAGTAGTTTGCCCACGGCAGTAGGACGGTCCGATTCAAGTGAAATTTAAGGATGATATTCTTGGTGCTTGTACGATACCAAAAAGTATACATTTGTTATACTAAATACTTATAAATATCTTTTTACATGGTTTCAAACATGAAAAATGTTAATTTTTAACTACTCGAGCTACTCGTTGAGCTCGAGTAGCTCGTTAACTACTCGAGTAGCTCGAGTAATGGGGAGCTCTGGTTTTAATATAAAAGAAAATATTGTAAGTTAAAATTTATGTTGGTGTAAATGTTGTAATAATTTATGTTATTATTCGATTCAATAGACGATCCTCTGGGAAAGTAGAGAAAAAAAACAACTTCGAAACATCGGGAACACTGAATTTTTAATTATTTAAAAACTAGTGGGTAAGATAAATATAACAAAAAAAATATATAATATAACATACCCTGTTTGCAAATTTATACAATTAAAAAAATAGATAAATGAAAAAGAATTTTTTTTAGTTATGCCAAAACAATGGAAACTTTAAAACTTCTGTACCAGAGTTGATCAAACCGATAAAAATAGAAGATGGTATGGAATAAAATGTATAAAATCTTAACCATTATTTAAATATTTATAGTTTCTGACGTTTTCTTTCAACTTTTTTTTGAAACACAATTGCATTGTCAATGTTTAGATCTTATAAGTGATTATTATAAAATAATGGCAAAAACAAGGTTTTGTGAAGAGTCAAAAACCAGAATATTTGATGATTTTCTTGCTGGTCTTAAGCAAAAGAAAATTTATGAGAAATACTCTGTGAATAAATCCATAGTTTAAAATTTTTTCAAGAAATATTGCCAAAGAGGTATGGTGACGGCAGGTCCCGCAAAACGAGTTAAAGACAAGATAATTGAATAGCAAGATATTTTAAAAAATATTCGAAAATGCTACCTAAAGAGGTCATTAACAGTCTGAAACTCAAAATATATGTCTGAATTGTTGTTTGAGGCTAATCTTGCTTGTTATCGTCCTCTAAAGAAACCAATGATATCAGAGAAAAATTATCATAAATTTTGAAAAGAACGTATGAATTTGTAAAGAACATATGAATTGGTCAAGACGGAATTGAAATACTTTTCTCTTGTCAGATGAATCCAAGTTTAATTTAAGAGGCCATGATGAAAGAACATTTGTACGATGGCCAAAGCGAAAATGACTATACCGAACATATACAAACAAAAATCTTAAATTTAGCTGTCGCATGGTAGGGGGTTGCTTTTCGGGCCAAAGGATGGATACAGGAAAATTTTAAATGAAGTAATGTATACATATGCGGAAGAAAATATGCCCCAGCTCTGCAAGCTCAAACAGGACAGTCATCTAAAATACGCCTACAAAGTTGTAACCGAATAGCAACAATCTAATGCAGTTAGTGTTTTGGAATAGCCAGCCCAATCACCAGATCTCATAGAAAATTTATGGGAAATGTTGATCGAAAAATACGGACTCGAAATTACATAGAGGCAGTTAATTCAGAGTGGCAAAATATTTCAATGGATGCCATCAACAATTAAATTGACTCCATGCGTCGACATTGTAATACAGTAATCAAAAATAATGGATACCCAACAAAATATTGGAAGTTTCCAATTATTTTATAGTCAATCGCATAAAAATTAATACTTTTAAGTTTTATTATTCCTTAAAACTATTTTATGTCAATATTTTTTTTCTTTTTTATAGAAATAAAACGTACAAGTTTTTAAATTAATAAAAGGATTTTTAAATTTTTGATCCAATTTTTTGGTATTGACCGAATAAGTTGTCAAAAATATATTTTGTTAAAAGTTTCTATTATGTTATAACTCACTGCATATAATGTAATATATATTAAAATTTTGTTTTTTAAAATGTTGTATTAATATGTTTCAAATATAGGAGCCAAAGCCAGATCCGAAGCTTTGATTTGAAAAATGAGCTCCGAGGTCAAAGCTGGAGCATATACTTTCGTATAAAGACAATCAATTGTATTAAAAAACAATAAAATAAAAAAATATCCATAATTAAAAATATCCAAATTACTTCTACTAATTCAGCATAGTGCTTTTAGTCTAATCGTATGGTATTTTTATTTAAGCATTTCTTTAATTAAATAAACTTTAAACTTTAATTACTTTATACGGCCACATACATACACACACGAGTATCAATGGACATACTTGTACATACATAACTACGAGTATTAGTTACAATGCAAACCATGCAATTTTATTTTAATTTTTTCCTTTTTTATGGTGGGAATTTTTCTTAAACTAATTAATTATACAAAAACTTCATGCCATTTTTTTAGGTTTCCATATTCATAGCATTCAAATACTGGTTTGTTTGTTTGTTTTTCTCTCTAAGCTTCTCAAATTAACTTTGAAAGTTTAATGATGTGTCAAAAGTTATCTTAATCTTTTTTTTCTTTTTTTGCTTTATTAATATTTATACATTTAATTTTTCACAAATTAGTTGGAGCCAATCAAGCTACCTCTAAAAATATACAATTCATTCATTCATTTATGCCATGACCACATGAGTTTGAGACCACAATTTGCACAGTTGCATTAAGTACCCGTATTAAAGTCTCTCTTGTCTTTGGATACTTTAGTTTTTGAACAACATGCGTATTTCAACTGATTACTTTTAAATGGTGTTTTTATTAATTGCTTGTGTTTTTTTGAGGCCTTAATCATATGGCGTCTAATATTAGACAACAAAACCAACAAATAAGAATTCTTATTTGATGTTGTGCATGTGTGTTGAACTAACAACGAATAATAAATAAAATTTACGTTGATTTTTTTTTCTTCAAACAAATATATATATATGAATGAGCATTGTATGATAATTTGTTATAAAAAAATAAAATATCTTAATATCTTATTATTTTATTTTTTTTTTGTGGTTATGAAACGTCACAAAAAACAATGTGTGAATTTATCAATGAAAATATTAAAAAAAAAAAACAGTGCTAAATGTTATGGGAAGTTAAAATATTGGCATGTTATTTATATCACAACTAACTGGAATGAAATACTTTAATAAGGTTGGTTTTTAAAACTGTAAAAATTATTTCAAAAATTACATACATAAGTGTAAAAATAGAACATGGTAATTAATAAAAAAAATGTAATAATCTCGTTCAAGTATGCAAAATTTTCAACTATTTGATAGGAAAATTTTAAACTCCTGCGAACACCTTTGTTAAATAAAATTTTGTATTCAGAAAATATTTCAAAAACGTATTTCTGGTTTAGGCGATTTCTTGTTACCGATGTTTTGTTCTACCGTTTTATCCCGATTTTGACCAAACGTATATTATTTGAAAGGTATTTCTTTTTAGCTATTCACCAGATTTACACATTTTAAATTTTTTCCTTTATTTTGAGGAAATTGCATTTAAAGTTGCTACTAACACATACATAAAATTATACATGTGCTATGTGTGTGTTTATTAAATTTGTTAATGTGTTTGTTAATGAGTTTGTTATCTTCATTCACAATAATAATAAGCCAAAAAAGTGTTGGTTTGTGAATTGGCTAAGTTGAAAAATAAAGTTGCCTAGAAATTTCACTCGAATTTCGAGTGCTGGAATCTGCTAGTATATAAAAACAAGTAAGAGTTTTAAATTCGGCTGCGGCGAATCTTTGATACCATCCTCCCTCCTGTGTCTTAAACTCAATATTATAACCAATGTTGCGTATTGTTACCATATTAATACAGTTAGTTAACTTTTAAAGTTGGACGTTAACGCTTTTTGAGCTTTATAAGCTTTTTGCGTTTTGTATACGGCAAGTTATATGACTCGCATTATTATCTTATTTTATTATTCTTTCTCGCCCTTTTTTGTGTTTTCTGCACTCAATATTTTCTTTTTTATACACAAATTAATTTTATTTTTTTTTCTATTAGATTTTCATTCATACTTTCAGTAATTTATTTTATTTTTATTGTTTTCATACTCACAGATAAACAACAACAGCTGATGAGCTGTCAAAAGCTTACAACGCATGAAAAAGTTGAAATTGGTATACTTTTGTCGGCGTACGCTCAGAACATTTTTTATGCACCTCACTCTATAAAAATGCACCATTTAAACTGTTCTGACAGTAGCCCAAGCTGCGTTGAAACGTATAAAGTGTGTTATGTACTTTTGCCTTAAATTTATGGCCTTTTTTGACCAGTTTTTATTAATTTTTTTTTTCCATAGAAAAAATTGACTTCTGTCTGAAAAATTGCATTATTTTGGTATTATTAGATTAGGCTATCCTTTGCTTAAATGGCAAAATAAATCATCTAAATCCTACTACACTTAAAATACAGATATTAGTGTATGACAATTTTAAGTTGGTTGAGCCATTCTTTTTAATTTTAATGCTTCAATTTAAATACATTTTCTTTTGAGCCCAGCGGTGGTGGCGCCAAGATGACTTTAAAACGCACGACTTGGACCTCTTGACAAGTACAGTATAACCAAACATACAAACTATTGAAGCAAATGCTACAAACACAACGACCACAACAAAAAGAACACAACTATCACACACAGAAACAAAATTTATAATAACAATAACACAATACCAACAGCATAGTAGAAATAGATTTTTTTATATTTTTATTGAAATCTCTGTCTTATTCAACAGATTTTGATGATTTTAAATAGCAACCAGCTCAGGATGTCAGTGAATCATTTTCACTAAAGGTAAGCAATCCAGCCAGCTAAGTTAATGAGGGCGTGATTGTGATTTACACAGACGGACAGACGGACATCGCTATATTAACTGCTCTTGTTATAAAAAACTTATATACAAATTTCTTCAATAAACCTGTTATAAGTTAGAATATGCAATTTCAAATACCAGAAATATTTTGACATTCTTATTATTTTCTTTTTTATGAAATAACTGAGGCGCAATGTTTTGTGTGTGATTTTTAAGGCTTGTCGATAACATTTATAATTAAAAGCTGTTTGGTTTGTTATATTGAAAAAATTTTCAAAATAAAATGTTCAGGCTCGAGGTCTAAGTTGTTTTGTGTATCAGACCTCGAGCCTGAACAATTCATTTTGAAAACTAATCATTAAAGGTCGAACTAAACTAAAAACGTTCATATTGAAAAAATGTTAAGAGAATCTCTTTAGTTTAGTTTCACCAAAAATATATTAACCTTAAGTTTTGCTATCAAACTAACTATCTACTGCTTCAGATTACTTTTGGCTTAATCTGAAACAGCTGTACAAACTGTTTGCAGAATCTAGATCAATTTTAAATGAAGTTAAAACACTTGATCTTCTAACTCAGTTATTATTAGGATCAAAAATAAGATTTATGTTTTAATATTACAAAAAATTATAAATTATAATTAAAATATTAAAAAAAAATAACTTTTATCTTGAAATTATCAGACCACTATTTTATTTTCGAGCCAAAATTAATTTTTTTAATGTCATGTGTCGTTCCATTCAATCATATTGCGTACAAGTCTTGCATCATTATATTTGGAAGAAGTATATGGTTTACAAAGATTTTTCTTAAAGATCTTAATATATTGGGCGCACTATTCAAAACTACCACACCGATTAAGCCTATTAGCCTTGGAAAATAATATTTATTGGGTGAAGTGCCTGAAATAATATGCGATGGTTATAAAATATGACTGTAAAAAAGTTTAAAAGCCAAATATCATCGGACGAAAATAAAATTTGAAGAGTGAATCAATCAGAAAGTTTTTATAGAAGCTTAAATCATCTTATGGGAAGTTTTGATTTACAAAACAATAATCAAATGAATATAACATGGATATTCAAAGCTGATTATGATATAATCTATAATATTAATAGGCAAGACGATTTCTTGTGACCGATGTAAGTTTGTCAGTTGTAATCCTATTTTGACCAAATATCCCTCATTCGAAAGGTACTTCTTTTTAGCTGTGCACCAGATTTACAGAGTTTAACATTTTTTAATTTTTTTGGAGTAAAATGCAGTTAAAGTTACTACTAACATATAATTTGGGACATAATTTTGGACATAAGCCAATAACGACATTAAAAAGTGATGAATTGCGAACTGTCTAAAGTGGATTAGCATACCTTTAGGGTCTTATAAAATAATTTATTAAACGAAAAAATAAAATTTCCTAGAATTTTCACTCGAATTTCGAGGGCTGGGATCTGCTAATAAAATTGAATGGATCTCGCCACTCGAGAAAATTTTCAAATTCTTTTTATTTTGCATTAAAAAAGAAATTGCAAATTGCAATATATTATTGAAAGATGTCCTATTTTGGTTATAGACAACACTGATTTAACAAGGTAGCAATGTCAGAAGAAGAAATATCTATAATATTAATTTTTTCCTTTATTTTGAGTAAATTCCATTTAAAGTTGCTACTAACACATACATTATACACATGCTCTGTGTTTTATTAAATTTGTTAATGAGTTTGTTATCTTCATTCACAATAATAATAAACCGTAAAAGTGTTGGTTTGTGAATTGGCTAAGTTGAAAAATAAAGCTACATAGAATTTGCACTCGAATTTCGAGCGCTGGAATCTGCTAGTTTAAATTATTATGTTTGACACTGTCTAGTATAATATATTATCAATTCTTTGGCTTATCGAAAAATGTTAACACTAGAATAGAAAAATTGTGAAATTTAAAATTATATATCATATATGATCAGCACCGAATGTTCCCTTAAAAATAATGTAATGTTATTTTAAGATTTAAGATTATAAAAACTCAAGAACTGCTACAACTATTTGTCAGACCATTTGTTTAGGTTTTTATACCAGGTATGTTCGAAGTGAGACAAAGCGAAAGTGTATATATAAACATTTTCTGTAGTTAGAGCTTACAGGTTATGCTTACGAGGAAGCAGAATTGTAAGGCAGATTGTTCAAAATCGACAAAACTAGTGCTTCTAAATCGCCATATAAAAATCATGCCTTATATAAGCAGATTTGTACTTAACTATTTCTATTTATACCCAACACCACTATGTGGCTTTGTGCTGATGTAACTACCATAAATATTTGGCCTAGATACATCTTTTTTATACCGATTTACTCAGATCGATGTCCATCCGTCCGTCTGTCTGTGCGTCCATGTAAACCTTGTAATCAAACTACAGGTCGGAAATATGAATATATTTCGATGAAATTTAGTATATACCGTTCTATCCATAGGATAAACACTATTAAAATTGGTGAATATCGGTTCATTTTCCCCATACAAATGACCCCTACGAGATCGACTTAAATTGCTATAATATCTAGATCATATAGATCTAGGTCAAATTTAGTTTGTGTATTACATCCATTTATCAGTAGTTTATAAATGAACCCTATATGAAAATTCTTAGCCATAGCCCCCATATGAAGTAGATTCCTGATCTTCACTTAAATCTATCAAAAAACAAAAATATTGCCCAGATTTTTCTCAAATTTGATGTGTATATGTTTTTGCAAAAAATAAGTGACCTTACCAAATTTGGTAATAATGATATGAACTTTTTCATATCCGAAGGCAAAAAAATTAATAACAATGGCACCCAAATTCGGTTTATGCTTATTTTCTATATCTACTTAATTGGACCTAAGAGATAGGGTCTCCAAACGCATGGTATAATGCTATAATTTCGTTACTTGTTTCAATTAAAAAAGTTGGGTAATTATAAATATCATATTAAAAGACAAAATTAGAGAATATGTATATCTAAAAAAAGTGGTTCGTTTCAGAAAATATATTGTACACAAAAGTCTAAAGACAGAGATTATTAAAAGCAAAACTCGGATAAATATTGCATGCGAAATAAATAAAGTACACTCTGCTACAAATTAAAATTTGTTGATTGTATTTGTCAAGTGACTTTAGAACGCTTTAGGTCTGCTTATGTACATCATAAAATGGTATCTAAAAATTTTGTAATACCCTGTAATTTCGAAGTTAGTATAAAAACGTTTTTGAGTTACTTCCTATACTATATAATTCCTAACTCCGCCAATTTTGAAGCGATTTATAATTTTCCAAGGAGTTTGGAAAGAAGATTAATTACGGTTTATAACCTTATATGTGTAACAAACCTATAAAGATATTTTATTAAAAATTCTTATTTTTTACTTTCTTTTTCTAAATTTTTCAATTTTCAACTTTGTTTTTAATCTATTTTATTAGCAATGACATGACCCTTCCCTAATTTAGGATACTTTTTCTAAACAAAGAAATTTAGAAATTCGAAGTTGAAGAAATTCTTCATCAATTTAACGTAGTGAGAAACTTCTTGCGTTTATCAAAAAAGTTTACCACAAAGAATTATATCTAAACCATGTTCGTCATTTGTCTAAATCATTATATTTTTCCGAGAAGCGCTTATTGCAAAATCAACAAAACCTTTGCTTTATTTGGCGAGGAGAATGTCAAAACATTTTAGTGAAATTTCTGATTTTGAGGTCAATTAGTTTTTAAAACACTAATATTAAGTATTTATGGGTATGAAAATTAATTTTCTGCATCTTAAGAAACTTTTGGTCAAATCAGCCTCGAAAAGGGTAAAATATTCTGCCTAATATATCAGAAATCAAAAAGCATATTGAAGAAACAACCAAATCAGAATGACAGCAAAACTGAGGGTTGCTAAAGAGGAATGTGACAACTTGACTCACAGTAAACTTTTTTTGTGAACTATTACACATCTAAAATAATGTTTAAAATTAATTTCCTTGGAATAATTTTCTATTACCAGAGGCCGATATCAGAAACTACAAACTCAACATCTTTTTCTAAACATTGGAAGTCAGAAAGAGAACTATAAATTGGGCAACATCTTTTTCTAAACATTGGAAGCCAGAAAGCGAACTATAAATTTGGCAATTTTTAAAAAATTTATATTAACAAAGCATTAATCATGTCAATCAAAATATTATTGTGTTTGAAGAAATGACGCAAAAATGTTGTGAATGTTGAAAAATTTAGAAAATAAAGTAAAAGTTTATGATGTTCACTATAAAATATCTTAATATTATTACAAATACTAAACTATTTAGATGTTTGGAAACTTAATTAATCCTCTTTGCAAACTCATGGAAAAATAAAAAATTGGATTGAAAATTGTCGGAGTTAGAAATTGTTTGATAGGGGGAGTAAACCAATAACCTTTTCTGGCACTAAGTTCGAAATTTTAGCGTTCTACAATATTTTTAAGCACGGTTTTGCTCAAGTAGAAAGTCTCTGTGGCCTGGTTTTGTTTATACAAAAAACTTTTAAAAATCCTGTATAAGAATTCTTCAAAACGGAGTATTTATTAAAACTTAAAACCTTGTAAGATTTTCTTTGTATTGTTTTTCATATAGTTTCAAAGGTATTTTTTCTTTTTACAACAAGAAGTTTATTACAAAAAATGTCTTAGAACTATAATAAAAAAAAGTTAAAGGGGATCTGAAGATTTTGTTGTATCAAAAAACTGTCATTATCGAAAATATTTTCAGCAATATTCTTTAAATATAGTTTTTATCTTTTTTTTTAACGAAAAAAATTCTTTCAATTAATGTGATCTCATAAGTTATAGAAGTTAATATGTATAATATACAACAAATTATTAAATCAAATCATTGAATCAAAGATTTTTTATAAGAAAAAAAATTATTCGAAATCTAAAAATAAGTAATGAAAAAAATTTAGAAAAAATAGGAAAAATAAAAACTTTTTTAAAAGAAATTTTTTCAAAATCTAAAAATCTTATATATTAAAAGAATTTATGAATAAACTTTGCATTCAAGATTTTTTTCAATATTTTTCTTCTCTCAAACCTCTATAACTAGAGTTCTAATTAACGTAGGCTGTTGACATAGGTCTAAGAACACTCAGTGGATCAAGCTCTTTCTTTTGAGCCATTAACTGCTTAAATTCGTTGGGTTTGAGGAAAGTTATGCGTGGAGAATCAACTTTACTTTTACTGTACGTTAACTTCACTTGGCATATTTTGGAATTACTGTACGTTAACTTCTCTTGCCAAATTTTGGTATTATATTATAAAAATTAATATAATATAATATAATGCAGCGGAGCAGCAGGGGTCCTCTAGTAACTAATAAAAAAAATTAGAAAAAATCGGAAAAATAAAAACTTTCTTCTATGAAAACTTTGGATGAATCCTTTAATTTATCACAAGTGAAAAATTAAGTAAGATCAGATAATTAAACTAAGAACTTTCTCCTAAATAACCATTCATAAACATAAGTGTAAAATAGACAATATTAAATCTTTTGGATTGATGAAAATTCTTAGATGTTCCTCAATGTAAAAATTTCTAAACTAATCTTAAATAAGGACTTAAGTATGACATATTTAAGTATGTATACAGAATTTAGGATCACTTGTACTGAAAAGAAACTGCAGCCATAATTCAACTAAAAAAAATTTTAAAAACCAAACAATTTTCTCATTGCAAAAAAAAAAAAACGTTCATTTATCCAAAGAAAAGCCAAATAAGTATTTTTTTAACAAACTTTACAACTTTTACTTTTCCTATATGATTTTACAATATGATTTATCTAAAAATAATTTTAATCTTATATTAAACACAACAAAACATTTGTCTAACAAATGTTTGCGATTTAATTTATAAAAAATAATACAAAAGACTTAAGCAACATACTTTAACATTATAATCTTTACTGGTTAAATGATTAATAATTGCTTGAAATTGTTGAATTTTCTTTTTAAAGCAAAGTCTTGTTTTTGTGAGTGAAAACATCATATATTTTATAACTTTATACTTACAAATTTCATATTGATGATGGTTTTTTTTGTTACTTTTGGTGTTGGTAAAGTTGTAATCAAAAGTAATTCAAAATTAATTTGCAAAAAAAGAAATTTTTTTTTTCCACAAATAATACACTATTATAAACAATTAAAAAACACTTATTTTCTAATTATTAAAATATTATACTCTTTCTTAATTTTTTAGTAATGTAAATTTTTATATTTTAAATTTTTTTGAGAAAAATTTTGTTAACAATTTTTTTTTTTTTTAATGATTTTGTACTGTTTTAGAATTTTTCCAATAATTATTTATTATAACTATGCTTTAATAGCAAATGTTGTAATTGATTGCAAAATATTTTTATTCGTTACTTTAGGTATTTATTTCTACTTATACATACAAATCGTTTGGATTATTTTTTTTTTATATTTATTATTTTATAATTAATACACTTCGCGTATTTCTTTAGAAAAAAAGAAGTGGTTTGTTGTAATTCGTATGAATTTTACAAAAAAAAAGAAATGTGAAAAATTGTTAACGTTAAGTGTTAACAGTGGAAGTAAAACGGTTAATGAATTTCAACGGATATGTTTTGTTGGTTATATATTAAAGCACTAAACACTCACTATGCAATGAACTAACAAACAAACAAACAAAAAAACACACTCAAAAATGCTCAAAGTGTATTAAGCAGCTAACGAAACTAAACAAAAAGAAATACAGAGCAACACCACCACATCAACCACCACCAGAATGAAGGTTTATGCTTGAACACTCACTCTTTTGTATGTTGTTTGTGGTCGATATTGTTGTTATTATTGAGCAAGAGCTTTTTTTGCCTGTATGTACTCGCAATGCATAGGGGTGAATTTTAAAAAATAATGAGAACGTTGATTTTTTTTTTTTTTTTTCTTAAAGAGCATGAGTGACTTGTTGAGTTGTGAGTGTTTTATTTTTTTTTTTTTTGCATTGAGTTATGTTCTTTTGAAATTGTTAGTTGACAACTTTTACTTATTAATTTATAAATGTTTCAAGATTACTGCATGAATGATTCATTAGTTTTATTTTTTTAATTCAATAATTATTTAATGAAAGTTCATTATACCTTTTACTGTTATTAAGTTGTTGTTGTAGGTTCTGTGAATGACTGTACACGTGTTCAATGTGTTTGTAATTTCTGAATCAATTAATTTTTTATGTCCTCTAAAAAATTGTTTTTTATAGTGAAATGTTTTAACGGAAGTATTTTGAAAAAAAAAAAAATTCTAAGAAATTTCAAAGATCATTGTAGATATACAGCGAGTGACAAAACAATGGAAACATTTAACAAAATATATTTGAACGGTTAATACCAACTAAATGGATCATAATATTAAAAAGTCTTTTATTAATTTAAAAATTTGTATGTCTAATTTATTTAAATAATCTAACCCATAAAAACAAAGTTTCTATTTAAACTCTTTCTTTCCTTATGCATATGAGTCTTGAATCTCTCGGTGATTTTGCGTAACCATCTTAAAAGTAATCTTTGGCCACAACAAGTCTATGGACAAAGTTTCAGATCGATCGGATAAGGGGAAATGGGTTTTAAATCACTCCGTGACTGTGCGTAACTATAAGTGACTGTGCGTGACTATGTCAAAGTTAATCTTTTTTCAAAGCAACTGTATGGACCAAGTTTCAGATCGATCTAATGAGGGGAAATGACATTTAGATCACTCCGTGACTGTGCGTGACTCTGCGTGACTGTGCGTGACTACCCCAAAATTAATCTGTAGTCACAACAAGACTATGGGCCAAGTTTCAGATCAATTGGATAAGGGAGAATGGAGTTGACCCAAGACAGACAGACAGACAGACAGAGAGTATGAGTTAAAAGAAAGAGTTTAAAAAAGAAATCTTTGCTACAATAATTGAAAACTTTTGATTTCAAAATTTTTTTTGTTAACCGTTATATTTTAGTACTGCTTCACAATGTTGAGGCATGAAGTCAATTAAATTGTTGATGATATCGCTTGTAATTTTTGGAAACTCTGAATAAACTGCCTCTATAAGATCTGTCTTGCTTGTGTAATTTCGTGTCCGTATTTTTATACCCTCCACTCCAGTGTGCAGAGGGTATATATAAGTTTGTCATTCCGTTTGTAATAATTAGAAAAAAAATTTTGGACCCCATAAAATATAGATATTTGTGATCCTTATAACAACCAGAGTTGATATAGCGATGTCCGTCTGTCCGTCTGTGGAAATCACGATGGCGTCATCAATCGGGCAGCTAGGGTGCTCGCTGACATGAAAAGTTTGCTATTTAAAATCGTCCAAATCGGTCGATTAGAGCCCGAGATTTGAATGTAGAACTAAAAAAAGTCTTGAAAAAATATAATTTTCTATGTTGTTCTTGTCACGATCACGCCCTCAATAGGATAGCTAAGGTGACCATTTTTAGTGAGAATGATTCTCCAAATTCATGGGAAGATTTCTATTTCAAAAATCATTAAAATCGGTGGAACAGGTCCAGGGAAATATCTGAAAACGTAAAAAAAAATGAAATATATGATGTTTCTATAGTGTTCTTGTTGTTATTCTAAATGTTATATTGTTGTCATAGCTGTACTTGTTGTTTTTGTGGTCGTTGTGGTAATAATATAATAAAAACTAACCCTTTGTACTTTTTTTTTATCAAGTCTGGTAGAAAAATTTAAAAGTTTCCATTGTTTTGGTATCACTAAAAAAATTTACTAGATCATTTCTGTCATTGCCACGAGCCTGCCTGCAAAGCTTCAGATCGATTGGGTCACGGGAAAGGGGTTCAAATCGATCCAAAATTTTTTCGACAAGCAGACACTACGAGTTAATATAAAGGGAGTAAAAATTCACCAGCATCTAAAGCAAATAATGCTAAAATACCTAGTTGTTAATAAAATGAAAACAATGTAAATTTAGCAAAAAAAATTTTTATGTATTAATTTATTTAAAGAGAAACACAAAAATAACGTTTGATGTTGTATTAAATAATAAATAATATTAAATAATATAAATAATATAATATATTCTATGTATGTATATCCATAATAACTGCATGTTAGAAATAATTCGGTATATTATTTTATTTACATAAAATTCTGCAATATTTTTTGCTTTCAAAAAAGTTCTACATAGTTATATAGAATTATTATTCTGCTTTACCTATAAAATATCTGATTGCGATTACATCTAATTTTAAAAAGTGTTTATAATTACTAAAGCATTATTATTCACATAAATACAATATTGCACTTTTTAAATTTTCCATTCAAATTTAAGAAAATATCTATTCTAAAAACTGGAATTAAAATTTCCAATCATAAATTAGAAAATATTAACTCAATTTCAGAAAATCATATCAAAACGTCGGAAATAATAATTTTAAACTTAGAAGACATCAATTGTATCTTTAATATACATATAAATTTTATTCGTTAAACACAAATTGAAATTCCAAAACAAACACCAAATATGTTTACATTAAAAAAATGTTTACATTAAAAAAAAATATTGGCATTCAGGAGAAATTAATAGCTTTTCAGTAACTTCTTTTAACGATTGTCGAATCGTTAAAAAAGAAAAGCAAAATTATCAGTAAAATTTTTAAACGATATTCGCTATTCTTAAAGTCAGCTGTTGTTGTTATCTAAACGACAACCATTTTTGTGTTGTTTATTCAATCGATAAAAACTTTTTAGGTTGAAATGTCGTCATACATAAATAAAAATCATAAAATAGTGAAAGTATTTTGCTTCTATTAAAAAATTTTTTATATAAATAAAAAAATTAAATAGCATATTCAATTCATTATTTATAAATATTAGTATAAAAATAGGGATATTAAACATAAACATAAAATCATCCTGTCAAACACGAAGTCATTTGTTTTTTTCTATTCTTCTTTGTGTTTTTCGCTTATTTTAACAGAGATGCCACTCGTTTACAATTTAAATAAATAGAAAATTAGATTTGTCGACTGTCGTTAATATGTGTGTACTTAGTGAATCACTTAATCCTCAGTGCAAACAACAATAGCTGTCGATATATTTTCCGATTGTCGGATCGTTGAAATTCTGTCGGATCGTTGAATTCGCACTACAGAAAACATTAATTTAAATTCAATGAATTTTAGAAAACCTCAAATGATAAATAAACGCAACTTGATGAGAATGTTATTTATACATATATTATTTTTCACAATTTTTTTTTTGGATGAATATTTGAAGTTTTTCAGAAAATAAAGATAAATTATTTTATTTAAAATGTTTGGGACATTTGGTTTTTTGCGTTCGGCATCCCTAATTTAATTATTTATTATTTTAAATTTATTCTCTATGTTTTCCAAATATGGCAATATTTTAATAAAAAAATTGAGAGAGCTTTTTTTTTTGGTTATTATTCGGTCTAGACCGACTATAATTTTCTTACTTGTTTATTTTGTTTTTAGAAAAATTGGGGAATTTTCTCATTTCTTTTAGGGACATTTTTTAAATTTGAGGAATTCGTTCATCGTGAAGTTGTTCCCCAATTTTTTGGGCGGATTTGTTCATTGGGGCTAAGCACTCAGCGCCTGCTTACCATTACACCTAACTATGTTTATGCATGGATTATTGTGAGTGTATGTTGTCTAGAACTTACGAATTTTAGTTATTCTAGAGCTTTGGGATATACAACATTTCTTTGCTTTTCCGTCTAGTGCATATAGGAAAAGATTTGGCTGGCTCCCAACTCTGGAGCAGGCGACATATAATTTTCCATGAGAAAAACAGGGAGACTCTAAGTTGATACCTGCTACCTTAAGAGATTGTCCTTTCGCTTTATTAAATGTCATAGCAAATGCTAGCCATACTGGGAATTGTAGTATTTTAAAATCAAAGGGCATATCGCTCGATATCAGGCGTATTCTTGGTATAAAAACATTGTCAGCAGCTCCAGGTTTTGTGAGTATTGAAAAATAAAAATTCGTATAGCGAACAACTATACCAAAAAAGAGAATATGAATTTTATATAAAACATGGGCGTAAAGATAGGCGTGGCCGGAAAGAGGTATATGGCGACCTTCGCTATAGTACAGAGATCACGAGTACCAAATTTCAGAGGAATCCGTCGAAAAATTCAAGTTTGTATAGCAGTCAAACAAACAAACAAACCAACGGACAAAAAATTAATTTTATATAAGTAGAAGTGGGCGTCAAAATAGGCGTGGCTGGTAAGAAGCATATGGTGACCTTCCCTGGAGTATAGAGATCGCGTGTACCAAATTTCAGAGATATCCGTTGAAAAATAAAAATTTCTATAGCGGACAAAAGGACCAAAAAACAGAGCATGAATTTTGTATAAAAAGTGGGCGTAAAAGTAGGCGTGGCTAGTAAGAAGCAAATCGGGATTCCCTGAGCACAGAGATCACGTGTACCAAATTTCAGAGAAACCCGTTGAAAAATAAAAGTTTGTATAGCAGTCAAACAAACAGACGGACAGCAAATGAATTTTATATATGTAGAAGTGGGCGTCAATGTAGGCGTGGGCAGTAAGAAGCACATGGTGACCTTCCCTGGAGTACAGAGATCGTGCATACCAAATTTAAGAGAAATCCGTTGAAAAATACAAATTTGTATAGCGAACAAATATACCAAAAAAAAACAGTAAAGGAATTTTATGTAAAAAGTGGGCGTAAAAGTAGGCGTGGCCGGTAAGAAGCATATAACGACCTTCCTTGGAATATAGAGATCGTGCGAACCAAATTTCAGGGATATCCGTTGAAAAATAAAAATTTGTATAGCGGTCAAACCAACAAACAAACAAACAAACAGAAAATTAATTTTATATATACTAGAGGACCCCTGCTGCTCCGCAGCATTATATTATATTATTTTAATTTTTATAATATAATGCCAAAATGTGCCAAGAGAAGTTAACGTACAGTAAAAGTAAAGTTGATTGTCCACGCATAACTTTCCTCAAACCCAACGAATTTGCCAAGAGAAGTTAACGTACAGTAATGCCAAAATATGCCAAGATAAGTTAACGTACAGTAAAAGTAAAGTTGATCCTCCACGCACAACTTTCCTCAAACCCAACGAATTTAAGCAGTTAATAGCTCAAAAGAAGGAGCTTGATCCACTGAGTGTTCTTAGACCTATGTCAATAGCCTACGTTAATTAGAACTCTAGTTATAGAAGAAAAATGTTGAAAAAATCTTGAATGCAAAGTTTATTCATAAATTCCTTTAATATATAAGATAAATTTTGGGCCCAGTCTTTTTCCCTTTGGTCGTCTTACAAACGTTCTTCCATCATGTCCTCTTAAATTAAACTTGGACGCATCTGAAAAGAGAACAGTACTCCAATTCCATCTTGACCAGTTTATGTGTTCTCTTACAAAATTTATGCGATCCAGATGAATTTTCTTTGATATTAGATCAGCCTCAATTGTTGGAAACAGTTCGAGCACATATTTTTAGTTTAAGATTGTTAATGATCTGTTTAGTTAGCATTTTTGGAAATTTTTTAAAGGCTTTGGCTATTAAATTATCCTGTCTTTGACTGGTTTTACGGGACCTGCGCCTAAATGTTGAGTCATCACCGCCCCTCTTTTACAATATTTCTTGATAATTTTTAAAATTATGGATTAATTCATAGAATATTTCTCACAATTTTTCTTTTGCTTATAACCAGCAGTAAAATCATCCATTATTCTGGTTTTTAAACTCTACACAAAACTTTATTCTTGCCATTATTTTATAGTAATTAATTATAAGATTAAAACATTGAGAAAAAAAACAATTGTATTTAAAAACCAATGGACAGAAAACATCAGGAACGATAAATATTTAAATAACAGTTAAAATTTTATATATTTTCTTTCATACCATCCTCTAGTGTTATTGTTTTAATCAACTCTAGCACAGAAGTTTAAAAGTTTCCATTCATTAAAAAATACTGTTTTCAAGGTTATCTATTTTCTTTTTATTTTTTTGTAACAAATTTAGATATCGTCCGATAGAGAACAAAACCTAATTTTAGGACTTAACGCGAAATTATTAAAAAACTAAATTGCCACATTCAAAATTTTGTAAAAGTTTCCAATGTATTGTCAGCTACTGTATATTAAAAATGTAAACTTTTAAAAAATTTTTATGGTTACACTCTTAATACTAAGGATTAACCTTACTAGAGGGAGTTAACTTTTGTTTAGTAATATTGTGCAACACCGGGTGGAATCAATAACTCTTTACAAATCATATAAGAAGTTATAAGAATTTAAAACAAAGTCGGTTTATCAAACATATCAAGCTCCAAGCGACGACTGGAAAATTTTTTGACATATCCGTAATTCAGTCTTTTCTTTAACAATCGATTGGTTTGGACAAGTTTTGCTATTTTTAAAAAATATGTAAAATTTATTTCGTGCTGTCATCAAGCACTTGAAAGGCAAAACACCTAAAGATATCAAAGATAGATTAGACGAAGTCCATGGCACATTTGCAGCAGTATTTAAGACATGGCCATACAGATGCAATTGGATAGAGGAGGGGTTCCCATACTTTTACCAGTCCCGACGCACTATTAAAACTGTATATTTTTCGCGACCCACCTGTAAAAAAAACCGATGAAAGACATAAAAACTTTGATTTATACTAGCAGATTCCAGCCCTCGAAAATCGAGTGCAAATTCTAGGATATTTTATTTTTTCATTAAATAAAGACCGTAAAGTTATGCTAATCAATTATAACCAAATCAACACAAAAAAACGAACTCATACGTATTACAAATACATTAACAAATTTAATAAACACACACATTGCATTGTATAATTTTATGTATTTGTTAGTAGTAACTTTAAATGCAATTTACTCAAAATAAAGGAAAAAATTTCAAAATCTGTAAATATGCAAAACGGCTAAAAAGAAACACCTTTCAAATAATATACGTTTGGGCAAAATCGGAATAAAACGGTAGAACAAAACATCGGTCACAAGAAATCGCCTAGCCTATTAATATTATAGATATTATTAAAAAAAATTAAAAGCTTTAATTTATATATCTGTGGTCACAAGCATTAACCGCCTAAGTCGAAAATCATGCTTTTGAGAAAATTAACTTTTTATATAAATGTAATGGGGCTTCATTACGACTTAGGTCAGAATGTTTTCATTAATAACTTTTTATTAAACAGTGTTACAGAAATGGGGATTTCACGTCAATATAAAGCGTTTTTAGTAGAATATGACAGCATACATAACACAAATCGTTCTTAAGTCGACTGACAACCAAAACTGTAACAATCTTGTATGGTCAAAATTCAATTTTACAGCACTATCTTCATGCAACTCAATCAAAGCCTCGTCCGCTTTTGTCGATATACCGGTACCTGAATCACTTTGAAATAGATTTATAACCCATGTATATTCCTAATAATTTTTAATTTCTTCATAGAAATAAAAATCAAAATTTTCCGTAAGTCTGTCCAAATGTACAATTACTAAAGAAATTAAATCATTATCTGGTGTTACTTCATTTTCAATGATAAAAGTTTGGAATGCCCTCAAATTTATAATCTTGAACATTATTTTTCCACAACATAAGTTTTTTTGTAAAAGCTCTAATTTTACTATGTACCTAAAATAAATCAGTTCCATTTGTTCCTTGTAATTGTAAATTTAATTCGTTCAATTTCGAAAATATATCTGCTAAGTCAGTAAGAGTACATTATGTTTATATTCATTTAAATATATTGCCACTTCTTCCCGAAGTTCAACAAGTCTTGTCAGGACTTTACCTCTCGATAGCCAGCGGATTTCTATATGCAGAAGTAGAGATTTATGTAAACTTCCCATTTCTTCGCAGAGTTTTTAAAATAAACGTGATTGTAATGGTTTGCTCTTGATAAAATTTACAATTTTTATTGCAGTCGTCGAAACAGAATTGAGACTTTTTGATATATTTTTGGATACTAATGCTTCTCTATGAATAGTGCAGTGAGTCCATGTTGCATTTGGACATTTTTGAAGACAGCGTGCCATAGCACCATTGTTTTTACCACACATTGCTCGTGCATCGTCGCTACGTATTCCGCCGCAGTTTTTCCAATCAATTTTTTTAATGTTATATAACTGTCAAGCGTATCGAAAATTATTTCACCAGTTCCGCGAGTGATTTGGTTCACAAAATAATATGTCTTCAAAAATATCTTTATTCGATATAAAACGAATGAAAACTATTAGCTGACCTGAATTCTATGGATAAGCTGATTTTGTACCCATTCGAACATTCATGAATTCTACGAGCAACTGTGTTATTCGAAAGTGGAATTGAATCAACTTCTTTCAAGCTTTTTTCTTCATACATAACTTCAACAAAATCTGGAAGTACTAAAGACTCTCCAATGGTGTGTGATTTACCAGATTGTGCAATTCGCAAACTAATGAGATATGAGGCGAACATGGCCTTTTCGCTAATGCTGGTTAAGTGCGAAAGTACTATTTTTGAATGATTTAACACCTGTAATTTAGTTTTTAAATAATCCATTGTCTTGTTTTTTAAATCTGGATGTTTCGTAATAATTTGAATGTCGTAATAATTTGTTAGGTCGCATACTTTCATTAGCAAGAATTTCTAATGTAAATTTCCATGTAAATCCAATTTTTAGATATTCAGAATCATATTTTGAAGGATTCTCGCCAAATTTTCTCTTATCTGTTTTGGTTTCTACAGTGTTTTGTTTTTCTTTTTCCTTTTCTTTTTTATTTCAAATTGTTTTTTTTTTTTTTTTTTTGTCCAGGAGTTCTTTTCAATCATTTATCCATCGCGGCTCTGATTCTTTAAAAATTAATAATGATTTGAAGACTTTTATTTATTACATGAAATACTAATTACCATATTTACAAAATACCTACGTTTGATTTTAGATTAAGTTTTTTATTAACGAAACACTATTATTAACAAGGCAAACATTATAAAAATGTAACATTATAAAGTGTAAAATTTTTTTTTAGAAAAGAAAACACCATTAATATTAAAATAAATATTAAAATTTTTGGCGACCCACCTTAAGTCGGTTCTCGACCCACAAGTGTGTCGCGACCCACACTTTGGGAAACATTGGGATAGAGCATTTAATGTGGATGAAATAAAACTACAGGTTAAAAAGGCGGAACCAAATAAGGGACCAGGAGAAGACAGGATACCATACGAATTCTACATTAATGCCAGTGATGAGTATTTGAAAGCTATGGCTGCTGTTTTTTCAAACTTACTCATTGCATATGGCTCTCTGCATTTCTTTAAAACGAGTATCATTTTCCCTATATATAAAAAAGGAGATATAAACCAAGAAAGTTATTACAGAGGGATGTCTTTCATGAACTGTATAGGCAAGATAATGATGGGTGCGCTGAAAGAAAGAATAACAGAATGGGTCTAAATGAATTTCAAACGGGTTTCGAAAAGGCTATTCCACCATTGATAATACATACAATCTCGCAACAATCGTCAATATAAAATTTTAAGAAAAGGAAAAAGTTTATGCCTTTTTGATTAATTTTAAAACTGCATTTGACTGCATTCCAAGAAACCTATTAATATATACGTTACAACAAATAGGATTGTCATCAAAACTGGTTAAGTTTATTGAAAATATTTATCTGAGCTATCCGATTATTTTGAAACTCACTCCGGGGTAAAGCAAGGATGCTTGCTATCATCATAGCTATTTGCCTTATATCTGAATGATAGACATGACAGTCTAGAAGGTGGGTTGTTCATAGGACATATATGAATATAAAAGTTCTTATATATGCTGATGACATTGTCATATTAGCGGAAAGTGTCACGATTCTGCAGAAAATGATTGAAAATTCAGCATGGAAGTAAATCTAGACAAATCCGATACAATGAGGCAGAGTTGTTGCAAATGAAAAGTGGGAGTTTAATGGTGCGGAAGTTAGAGTGGTATCAGAGTATAAGTACTTGGGAGTCACACTGACCCCGAAAATGTCTTTCTCTAAACATATCGTAGCGAAAAACAATGCAGCTAAAAAACTGTTTAAATGCCACTGGGAAACATTTTATCGGCAAAAATGAAATAGCTTTAAAGGCAAAATGGAAAACGTTTTTAGCGGTTTGCAGAGCTAAACAATCTTACGGAGCTCAGTATGGGGATATTCATGGTTCGATGAAGTGGATAAGGTACAGCGGTTTTCACAAAACGGGTATTGAAACTTGGTGATAACACACCCAATTATGTATTAATGTTGGAAACTGGCCAAGAAGAGTGCCATGTATCTGCATATATCATATATATCTACAACTATTTTTGTGTAAAGTAATTTCAGACTACCACATAAACTATCAATGAAAACTATCTATGAAGAGAGAGAAATGTTTACTGGTATAGGGATGTGAAAAATAGAATATTGGAATATAACATTGATATTGGAGATTAAGAACAAGATAGAATTGAATGGAACAATACATGTATGAATCTAATAGAAGCGATGAAAACAAAACAACGGCAAGACAGTCAACAACGGTTTTACAGATTCCTGGATCACAGCAAAGGGCTCACTTATTGCAATGAAAAGTATAACCAAAATCAAATAAGCTATATAATGAAAATTAGAGGTGATTTATTGTGTTCGAATGGTACCAGTTTTAGGAAAGGTGACAGCAGATTATGCTCCATGTGTAATATGAAAGAAATAGAAACCCTTCAGCATTTCTTGGACAGATGTCCTATATTAAAAACGATAAGAAAGAGATATTTACAGCGTGCAGTACTCACAGAAAACTAATTGATCAGTATACTGAACAGTGGTGAAGACTAAACTAAACTAAAGGCTAAACCTTTTTTATTACGTAAAATATGCTTTAAAATATATAGAAGTTATTAATAAATGAATTTAATTTTTAAATATTTTTGTCAAAACAAAAAATTAATACCCAACATTCCGGAAAACGGTTTTTTATAAACCATGCCGTAGTTTTCTTTGTACAGTGGACGTTCAGTAGTACGTTCTTTCATTTCCACGAATTTCCAATAGTACGAAAGGCAAATTTTTTGCATTGGCAGTTCTGTAGTACGAATAAAAAAAATTGTTATTCGATAATACGAATAATTGTATTTTTTGGAAGAATATGCTTGTTTTAAATTTTACTTTGAAGTTTTTTTTACTTATTTTTATTTCTCCGGTCAACTGCCAAATAGTTGGTACGAAATTTAATAGTGATAGCAAGTGCCTTCTGTCGCGTGTTCTATATTTGATACATAAAAATATGCAAAGTGAAAGAAGTTAAAAAGAAGCAAATTTCTTTAGAAGAAAAGTTAAAAATTATTAAAGACAGAGAAAGTGGAAAATCTATATATGAAATTTTGTAGCTAGTACGGATCATAGAAGTCAACCATCCGCACTGTAAGAAAACAAAAGGTGCAACTTTTACCTACAACAGCTGCACTAAAATCCCGCTACAGAATAGCAACTGGAGAATTTAAAAAGTGGAAGTGGTTAGTACGCAGTTAAAATGTAAGGATCTGGAATTTCATGAAAACTTTTATAGATGCGACTTTTTGCCAGTGATGGCGAAAAGCTATTGTCTTCTAAAGGACTTGTAGCTCTATCCATCAATAAATTAGCTACTGTTATAAGAGAAGCACGGTCTTACTCGTGAGGTAGAAACTGTTGCCGGACAAAACGTATCTACATCATGGTGAAAATTCCGCACCTTGCAGGAAACTCTCAAAGGAGAGAATAATGTTTTTAATTTGATCGAATGCTGAGGGCACAAAGAAGATTAAACCTGTTATGATTGGAAAATCCCAAAATCAAAGATGTTTTCTTAAAATTGTTTTTTTTTAATGACAATACTCTAAGGCATCCCCCTTTCAGCCTTACTGATGGCGAAGAACTGCGTCATCTTTTTTTTTTTTTTTTTTTGTTTTGAATAAAAAACTTATTTAAATGAAATTATCTGCATTCGTTTTTTTTTTATATAAAAGGAGGAAAAAACTTTTTGTAGTCCAATAATACAAATTTTCCAACATTACGAAAAGGCCTGACATTATATAATTCGTACTATTGGACGTCCACTGTAATTAGATTTTAGAATTTAGGAATACCTATTGTAATGAATTGAAGAAAAAATAAAGAAAATTTATCTATCTATCTATCTACAGACGCAAAAAATGAACAATAATTTAATTTTGATGATATTTTGCAATCATTACTTACGGACTTACACAAAGTTAACATAAAACTCCATGTGTATGGGAAGTGCCATTCCAACTGATCCGATCACGCCCACTACTGGTTTGAATACTTTAATTAATAACCAATAGATACTTTTAACGCTTAAAAGCTATTGCTATCATAATACTCCACCTTCTAATCTGACTTTTTCCATTTTTGGCACTACTACTCACATAAAGAAAAAATAATCTCACACAAAGTAGCAAGACTCTACTATTATACTATTCTAAATATAAATAAAAATATTTATTTTGAATGGTCTAGTCTAGCCTATTTTTGCACTGCTACTAACATTAATAACCCATGAACTCACACAATGTTTCGTTACTCTGGCCTTTATTCTACTCCAGATATATGTTACTAAAAATTTGCTTTGTATTGGAGGTGCCGCGCCCAATTGATATATCAAAATAGTATAGCACAAACAAACAATCGTACAAACTTTCACAAATAAATATAAAGGGTCCGCCAAATAACTTTTTTTTTGAAAATGCTATAAAAAAAACTTCTGAATATTATCTCAAATTTCTTTTTTTATTTGAAAGTACAATCCTTCCGGCCAGCCTCGGCTGGCCATGCAGTAGCCTACACGATCGGTCCAATTTTTTAGCACATTATCGATTGTGTGCAGCTGTATTTCACCAATGGCTTCACGAATATTGTCCTTTAAAGCGTCAGTTGTCTCTGGCTTGTTGGCGTAACACTTATCTGTGAGGGCACCCCACAAATAATAGTCCAACGGTGTCAAATCGCAGCTCCGAGGTGGCCAAACGACATCAGCTCTGCGGCTGATAATGTGATCTTCAAAAACAGGGCGCAAAACATCGAGTGTAGCTTCGGCTGTGTGGCACGTAGCGCCGTCCTGTTGAAACCAAATGTTGCCAATATCCTCGTCTTCAATTTTTGTGAACAAAAATTCGTTCAACATGGCCCGATAACGATCGCCAATGACTGCAACGGCCACTACTTGCTCATTTTCGAAGAAAAATGGCCCAATTATGCCTCTGGACCAAAATCCGCACCAAACAGTGACTCGTTTTGGGTGTATCGGCTTTTCAATGTATGCGTGCGGGTTTTCTGTGCCCGAAATGCGACAATTTTGCATCTTTACATACCCGCCAAGATCAAAATGAGCTTCATCTGAAAAGATGTTTTTTTTTTTTGGCAAAATCGGCATCTTCTGTAAGTCGATCGCAGGCCCACTTAGCGAAGCGAAAACGCATTGGATGGTCAGTTGGCTTCAACTCCTGAACCAATTGGACTTTGTATGGCGTCATACCAAGGTCTTTATGCAAAATTCGTCTCAATGATGCCTCCGAAATGTTAAATTCTTGAGAACGACGGTGAATTGATGTTGATGGCGCTTCACGCACACTTTCTGCCACAGCAGCAATATTCTCGGGTGTACGCACTGTTTTTGGCTTTTCACGCTTTGGTTTATCGATGAGGATGCCAGTTTCTTTCACTTTTTTTCACAAGATAACGAACATACGGAGCTGACGGTGCTTCTCTTCTTCCAAAATCCGTACGCAATTTTCGCACACATTCTGCAACATTACCATGATTTTCACAGTAATCTCGCAATATTTCCCAGCGTTGTTCAAGCGTTTACACAACCATATTCGTTCAGCGGAAGGAAAAAACTAATTATCTGTCAAATCAGACATGATCTAAGTGTTACCATTCACGAAATAAGCACTAGTTGAAAAAAAAACGTTAGATGGCGGACCCTTTACATGGATAGAATATATAAGAACTATTTTTTAAAAGTTGTGGGAAAATTCCTCTACCAATTTTATATTTTCATGAAGTGACATTTGGTGGCAACGTTAGTTGTTACAAAATTCATTAAAAAATTAAGAAATATTCTTTGTTTTTACACTTAAATTAAAATTTTTTTACATTGTAAATAATAGATAAAAAAAACAAGAATATATGCCAACTAAAACGAGAACAATGCTTAACCTTGACCATTTATCTTTACAGAAATTCATGGCCAATTTGGTATGGCTTGAGCCGATTTGATAATTTTATATATTCAAAAAATTTTCAAAAGTCATACCCCTAATGTACATGGAAACATATAGCAAATTATATAACATTCATTTATGTTGTTCACCAAGAATATTTTTAATATAATTGTTCTGCTAAAAAAATGTTAGATGTAGTAGAACATATTGTAAAGAACAATTTTAATTAATATAAAACTTACCCGCTGTGCGGAAAAAATTATCTGAAATCAAAAATATAAGCGTTATAAAACGATTTTAAGATTGTGTTTTAAAAAAAATTTACATTAAATATTGTTGTTATATGTTTATAAATATATAAGAATGTTTTATTAATAGATACATCATTAACCAGGAAGATTTTCCTTATAGTCATAAAACTTTTATGTTTTATTTAATTTAATTTAATTTTATTATAATTCTAACACAATAAGAATAAATTCTTACAAGTTACATTGTTGGACGATAGTTGGATTTATTTTACAATTGAACCATTTATTTCAGAAAGGGCACATATCACATTTTAGAATTGAAGTTTTAGTTATATGTGTATCTGTTTACGTAGATACATTTATTGTTGACAGGGCACATCTCCAAATTGATTCCATTCGATGCTATGGAGACCTGAAAACATTATTTATTTGAGGAAAGGCACACATCCTGTATATATGCCTTTTCTGCAATAAACTGCCTAAACAAAACTCAACTGGAGTAAGTATTGACCATCCAAGTCGTCAAAAATATATGTTGTTAAGAGTTCCCATCGTATTTTCACTCACACTATATTTGTTATTGTTTTTAAATATTATTATTTTCTTTCTAAAAACATATCTAGCTATATTATTGTATGCCGCATTGAGCTTTTTAGAATCGACCCTATTGCATTTTGCAACTACTTCGCATTCATAAAGACTAACAGGTATAAGTCTCTGCTTTCTTTTCTGAAATGGCGTCGACAGTGGACAGCTTAAAGATTCGCGTGTATTTTTGCAATCAAAGGTTAATGAGTAGTATGTTACCAAAAATTAAGGTTAAATGCCTTTACTATTTTTAATACAAAGAAACAAAAGAAAAAACTAATTTCCCATTCTTCATCCCACATGATTGCTATATTTTTATTAAAAATCTATTTATAAAGTATAAGCTTTAATAAAACAAAAAAAAAAAAATGTGCGATGCTGTAAATATTCTCTGTGTATCTATTAAAAAAATAACGTAAGAATTTGAAAAGGCAATGTGACATAGACCCGTTTTGTTCAAAAGCTTTCATAAGAGTTTATGAAATTGTTGTTTACTTTTAAGGCCTAGTTAGGCACCCGTAACCGTAACCAAATGTGTCAGCTGTTTTTTTTTTTTTTTTACATGAAAAGCATTTAGAGCAGTTACCGAATTCAACTGTCCTGTAACCGAAACGTCCCAATCTGTTGAAAATAGATTTTTGCTACGTTTGTACGTGACATTTGTGAACAGCTGATAAAGTTTGGTTAATTTTACACAGCAACATGCTGGTTCGTTTTTTACGTTCTATAATTGCACTAAATGCCAACGTTACATTTACGGTACGGATTTTAACAACGTGTAGCTAACTAGGCCTTTACTCTGTGTTGAGTATTTTTGCTTTCGTAGAAGCCGATTAGAGTTCGGCTGGTTTACAGGCAGATATAGAGAAATTAAAAAGTTTATCGAGCTTAAAAATGAGTATCGCATGGTCGACGGCATTCAACGTTTTGTTATGATCCAAAAGCACAAGAAAAGGGATCATGTTATAATCAAGTTTAATTCTCAGATATTTAACCACGTCATTTTGGAATGTTTGCACATATCTAGGAAGGTATATTTCATGAGAGCTGTGTTGAATATGTGTGTGAAAAAATTTAATAATTTAGGAAGAATTACTTTTATAAACTTGGGGTTGGCCTCCTCTACACCAACAGCTTTGACTTCATGGCCGAAAAACTTTTCATGACCTGCTATTGATCAACACATCGAAAAGAGAAGCTTTTATACTCCCATAGGGATTCTGGTTGGGTTTATCAACACAAATTTCAACAAAACTCCGGTTCAGGATATTTACATCAATATTCACTAGGGTGGCCCTTCATTATATGGAGGGGAAAAAAGTGTTCAAACTCTCGGTCTCACCCCCTAGAAATATGCGAATAGCAAAAAAACTGAGAAATACAAAGTTTTGGGCCAATCAAAAAACATTTAGTCGTGCCTCAACGCGATTGAAAATTTCAAGTGTGTTTATATGGGGAAAATATGACTTTTTTTTTCAGTATTACCAAAATTTCGTTCTATAGTTTAATTTTTCCGACAAGTTGTTATATAATTCGGGATCAGTATTAAATTATCCTTTCAAAAAGCTTTAAAACTTCAAAATCGAATAAAACTAGGTCATGAAATTTGATGGCATTTTTTCAACTTTGAGAAATTGATTAAAGTCATAATTATATTTTGGTCTCTATACTTGTAAAGACTCAGATATGAGGTATTGTTTTATTACCACGTTGTTAACCTATTGCGCATTGAGACCGAAAATGGGAAATTTTTTTGATAAAATTTTGAAAACCCCTATTTCAAGTTTTAAAAAGTTTTCTGAAACAAAATTTTAAAAAATGGATCTGGCACTTTAAGGTTTTGTTAAGTATATATCACAGATTAACTGTATGAGTCTTTAAGTAAATCTCTACGCCGGAATTTTTTTGACAAGGAGTTTATTTTTGCGGATTTCGAGAAAAATGGATTTTTTGTAAAATATTCTGTAAATGTACTCTTTCTAAATACTTTGTATCAAAAATTTATCACTTTTCTACTTTTAAATGTTATATTTTATCTTAACAGCCTAGGGTTTCAGAAAAAAAATACTATGACCCAATTAACCCTTTTGGAATTGGGGTCACATATGACCCCAAACTAATAAAAGACAATTTATTCAAAAAATTCAAATATTTTGTAAGTGCTGTTGAATTTTCAGATGTGACGCTTATAATATAATATCGAAATGTGTAGAACTTCCGTTCCTAAAATTTGGGATAAATCCGAGAACGTTAACCCATTATTTGAGAAGGCCAGCTTTGGATTTTAAGATATTTTTAAATAAAAATTACCGAAAACGAGTTTTTCTATTAAACTCGATGAAACCACTATACAGAATTTAAGAAAAATAATTCGGTTAATTTTTATTTATTTAACCCCTCAGTGCTCCTGCGATCAAAATAATATATTGTGATATACCAGTGCTGCAAATATCTGCTTATTGCTCGCGAATATAAATTAAAACAACTTTTAACGAATTTTTTTATAAAATTATTTTATGTATGAAAGCTTGGAGAAACTTGAAACTTTAAGAAAGTATTCTCTTTATATAAATAGTTCTAGGGGATGAAATTTCTGTATTCTATACCACTATGTGGTTCGGGTATAATGACTTTGTGCGGCTGTTTGTAACTAAAATATTTGACTTAGACCCATCTTTTATTATACCGATCGACTCAGAATCCCTTTCTGAGTCGATTTAGCGATGTCGGTCCGTCCGTCTGTCCGTCCGTCTGTGTGGCCATGTTTTTTTTTCTCATGCATTTATTTATTGGATCTTCACGTAGTGAACTAACAATAATTATGCAGTGCCAGAAACAATTTAATGTTTCTACATAAATTCGAAATAAATAAATATTCATTGGCTTAGATAACCTCAAGCATTTATTATAAGATCTGCAGTCTCTCTCCTTCTTAGGTGTTGGTATATTAAAAGCTGAAGCGGTTCCCCATAACTGTATACCGTAGCACCAAATGGGCTTCATGATTGAATTATATATCAATAACTTGCAATCAAGACTTAGCTTCGAATTTCTGCCAATTAGCCATGTAAGTTGAACTAATTTTAATTTTATTTGTGTTAATTTTGATTCTATGTGTTTGTTCCAAGTAAGGTGGCAGTCAAGATGAAGTCCCAAATATTTTACATCGTAATGTTGCGGCATTTGCTGATTGTTTATTCGGATTTGAGGGCACGTTTCTCTTCTGAGCGTAAAAGTAACTTGGATAAATTTTTGTTCATTTATTCTTATTTTCCACCTGTGTAACCAGTACTCCAATTGAAAAACAGGTCGTTGTAGAAGTGTAGATGCAGTTGAGGGGTCCTCATGAATACTCAAAATTGCCGTGTCATCTGCAAAGGTTGGAGTAATCGTGTTTTCATTAGTTGGCATGTCCGCTGTATAAAGGATGTATAGGAGCGGGCCCAGAATACTGCCCTGTGGAACACCAGTTTTTATATCCTGATGGGGACTTGTAAAGTTTCCTGTTAATTATAAAGATTTCCATTAGTTTATGAACGTTTGGGGGGCAGCAACGTTTTAATTTTATAGAGAAGACTTTCGTGCCAAACCTTCTCGAAAGCTTGCGAAACGTCAATAAAGAGAGCAGAGCAGTACTTTTTTTCTTCTTTTCTTATAGCGCTTACTAACCTATGGACTTGCTCAATGGTGATGTGGCTTCGCCTAGATTCGAATTGATGTGTTGGATGACGTTATTTTGATCTACAGCTACAATAAGCTTATTTACTAGTATTTTCTCGAACAATTTTGACAGATTTGACAATAAACCGATTGGCCTGTACGAATCGACCTTTGGGTACCATGGTAACGAGCAAAACTTTCCATTCTGAGGGATAAAAATCAAAGCGTAATATAGCGTTAAATATAAAAAGACTTATTCTCAATTCTGGGTAACTCCAAAAGCATTTTATTACTGATCCCATCGATCCCCGATGCTTTTTTAGGGTTAAGATCAAAAATGGCCTTTTCAATCTCTCTAATCTCAAATCGAAGTGACACTGCACTGTGCTGGTTTATTACTGGTGGTAACTCATTTATTGAACTAGTAGTTATATACGGAGTAAAAACTTTATTCAAATGTTCTACCGAATAAGTTCTATACTGCCCCCTGTGTCGGGGGGGGGGGGGGGTTTCGCAGCAAGTTGAGAAGATATTTTGAGGTTTTGTTCAAAGTTATCAAGAGCCAGGTCGATATCATGTTGTGTTCTTAGTGGTAACCTATCCGTACAATGGGTACTGAGAAACTTTCTATACTTTAACCAATCTATAATACTTGTTGACGCTAAATTACCATTCGGGGGCACAATTTCTAGGGGGCTAGAAATAGTAACAATAAGTGGTGTGTGATCTGATGAGAGTTCCAATGAGGATTCTGCATTTATAAGTTCTCTTGCAATGTTGTTCGTTATTCCAAAATCGATTCGATCGGGAATCTTTTGTCTATCTGTCGGCCAGTATGTTGGTTTTCCGCTTGATATAACATCTAGGCCCATATTAGAGGATGTGCCAAACAAAACACGGCCTTTCGGGGAGATTAAAAGTGACCCCCAGAATGTACAGTTCGGCCAAATCTAACTGAACAAATCCTATATTTTAAACCACTTCTCTTAGCAAGGAGAATAGTAACGATTATTACCAATATTGTACTCCGATAGAATGCTTGTTTCCCACCCTCAATAAAAACTTAATCTTAGTAACATTTAGTAACTCTTATAGTATAAAAAAATGTGAAGTAATATAGAAAGTCCTCAAATCGTGCGACAAAACAAACTGAACAAATCAGTTTTTAGTTAAAACAAATAGTAAAATAACCGTTATGTTTGGCTTGTAAACATATTCAATTAAAAATTTGATATTGCTTGTTTAAATTACATGTTAACGTAAATATTTTTTATCTAATATAGAGTTATATTAAAAAGGAAAGTTTTATTGATTTAAAGTAGTTTCAGCGACGAAAAACAACATGGCTAATACAAAACACAGTGACGAAGTTAAATATAAACTCATTAGAGATGACCTGTAATGACCCATAAAGACCTTTCTAAAAAGTATAAAATGGCAGTCTCCAGTAAATTACGTTATAAATAAGTTTAAAACATCAGGAACTGTAGAAGCAATTCCCTATAAAGGCCGACCAAGATACACTACTACCAAGGACGATACTCGAATAGTCAGAGAACTTAAAAAGGATCCTACTTAGTCTGCTCCAATTGTTCTTAAATCATTGAACGTTAAGGCAAGCATATGCATAATTCAAAGAAAAGCAATTGCAGCTGGATTAAAATCCTACAGTGCTGCTAAAAAACCATTTATATCAAAGAAAAACAAAAATGCTCGACTTAAATTTGCGCGTGAGCATCTCCACTGGACTCGAGATCAATGTAACAGAGTTTTACAGTCAGACGAATCCAAGTTCAATATAGTAAATTCGGATAGAATGAGAGGAGTTCATCGGCCACCTAACCAGTGTTTGCAACCTCGATACTTTTAAGGTACTGCTAAGCATAGTGGGGGCAGTAATGGTGTTGCTTTTCGGGACAAAGCTTAGGACCTTTGCATAAAATCGACGGAATAATGAATAAAATCATGTATCAAGATATTCTGCTGGAAGTTATGTTGCCACATGCCCGAGAAACATTGCACACTCCTTGGATATTCCAGCATGACTACGACCCGAAATACCGTCAAAAGTAGTAAAAAATTGGCGGCAGCAGCAAGAGGTCTTCGTCATGGAATGGCCGCACAGTCCCCCGACCTTAATCATATATAAAACTTATGGGAAATAGTAAATCAAAAATTCAATCGGGAAGAATTCGGGGGAAGCCCAGGGATACTCTTTGATGCAATCCAGGAAGAATGGTCAGCAGTATCAATGCAAATAATAGAGAATCTTATTTATTCGATGTCTAAAAGGTGCTCTGAAGTTATCAAAAACAAAGGATTTGCCACAAAATATTAGAGCAAAATATTTGTTCAGTTAGTTTAGTCGGGCGAATTATTATCCTTTATGTTAATTTAATTTTGTTATTATTTGCAAGTTAAGAATATGAGATATATATTTACGTTATTCATAAAATAAGTGTTGATTGAAATTAATTTTTTCTATAAAAGCAAGACAAATTTTATTTTATTTCTAAAAGAGTAAGTATTGACTTATGTTCAGTTAGTTTTGGCCGATACTATATGCTTGGCATTTCAATCGCCAACAGCAATAAAACGAGGGCCAAGTGATTCAAAAAATCTTTTGTATTGTCTTTCCGTTATAGAAAATCTTGATGGAGAACATATTGATGAGATAACTAAATTGTTATCAAATTCCTCAAAGCAGATTGTTGTAGTTTGCAGGTAATCTTCACAATGACCACACATTAGGTGATGCCTCAGTCGAGATTTAATAAGAATGGCTGAGCCACCACATATTCTGCCTCTTGGATCTATTGTATCATACAAAATATATCCACGCAATGAGAATTGACCCCTAGAAGTCAAATGAGTTTCAGAGACAAGCAATATATCAATGTGCTTGTCTTTTAGGAAATAGGCGAGTTCTTCTTTATTTTGGCTTAAGCCGTTTGCGTTCCAGTAACATATTTTTAAACAGTTCATGGTTTATTTAACAAAGTTTGCAATATCATAGATTGAATCTTCATAATCTCCTGCATCATACTATTCAAACACAGTAAAAAGTTTTTGATTAATTTTAATACCTAGCCGGTGTGTATATATAACAAATCCAAAAAAGGATTAAATTTACTCCAGTATAGTATTATTATAAAGAGAGACAGTGAGAAAGATTTGATATTTACTCTCTTTTTTAGGGCATTAAAATAATACTAATATTTATTACGTTGTATTCTTGTTTGGTATTAGAATTAAACTACAATATTATATAAATAATACCTATTGAATTATTTCTACACCAAACATGGTATTATTTTAAATACAAAAAAAAAATGGATAAATACCATCCGGAATGGATTGTATTCTTGAATAAGTGTAATTTTCAATACCCCACAAAAATTTGTCGTATGCTATACGGGTGTTACTTTTAACCTATTCAAGGCTAATATTAACACCCTTTTTGTAAAATTTCGGTTCTGAAAATAAATAAAACAAATTTCATTACATTTTCTAATTTTTCATTTATTTTTAAATTTATTTTTAAATTTATTTTTAAATTAAACATCGGGTGCTAATAAGTATTCTCTTGAGTTAGTCACAAAATACAAAAAATTTGCCAATGTTATGTCAAATTCAATATTGGATACATTAAAAGGCTGAAAATACAGAACGAATACCTGAATAAAAATGCCTCATTTGCTACTTCACCTGTAACATTTTGAATTTCTGTCAATCATTGATAATTGATAATTCATTTGGTTTTATTTCATCATAGCGAAGCTTAAAATCGAACAAAATCTGTAAGGATAAAGATAGTGAATTAAATACGAACTTACTAAACTTTTTTAAGAATTTATTACCAATGAAGAATCAAACACGAATATGGGGAAGGCCTGTAATAAGTTTACTTCTGCAGAGCAATATTTGACTCGTGCCTTCAATGTTTCCTGGCAGCTCATTAAATTCAATTTTGCATCGTCCCGATCTTTAAATTTCCACTCTTTTCCTTCTATATTGAAATTTACCTTGTTTATTACTAAAGCTTTATAGAAAAATATTTGATTTAGGCTTAAAGGAATTTAAAGAGAATAATATGGGCAATTCGTTCCATAGCGTTACCATAGAAAATAACCCTAATATATTGACAGACACAAGATAGATTTTTGTTGCCCTTAGCTTGTACTTACTTCAATTTATTATTCCACTTGGAGTGAACTCTTCACTTTCTGGTTCACAACTTTTGACAATAAAAAATTGTCCAAAACATTTCACTTTCACATACATTTTCATACTTTTCCTGTGTTCTTTCTTTGTATCAATAAGCTATTTGAATACCACATTGTTTTAAAATGTATTACCTTAATACCGTTATCGGTATTAATTGTAAGAAAAAGAGGGAGTTTTAATTCTTTTCAGGTGCGTTTCTTTTACAAACAGATGTTTTCAATACCTTCTTAAGTGTTGTTTTTAAACTTGAAGGAATAAGATTATCATGCGAGAGAATTTTAATGCTTTTTAGGCATTACAATAAAACTTAAAGTAATATAATAAAGAGAGACTAACTTCTTATGCCAATTTCGGTATTACATGTAAACGACCAGGAATTGTTTTTTTAAATGGAAAAATTAAGTAATCATTAATCAAATAATCATTAAAAAAATCGCAAAATTTTTTTTTTTGTGTTACGTATAAATTATTTCGGTATTAATTTTAAATTTAATTTCAAAATAGTCTACAATGAAAACCGTTGAGTTCTAAAATTAAACCAAAATTTTTTACTGTGTAGCGTTAGTAAAATTATTTATTGTTTATTGGTCGCAAATATGAATATATTTTGATGAAATTTGGTATATAAGCTTTCATCGGCCATAGAATGTACTCTATTGAAATTGGTGAAATTCAGTCTATGTTCAGACCTAGTCCCCATACAAATGACCCCTATGAAATCGACAAAAATTTCCATAAGATCCAAATTATCATATAGATCTCAGTCAAATTGGGTTTGTATGTGTTTATTATATTCATTAATCAGTAGTCCAAAAATAATCCTTATAGGACAATTCTTAGTCATAGGCCCCATATAAAATCTATCAAAAAAATCTATCAAAAAACAAAAATATTGCACAGATTTTTCTCAAATTTTTTGTGTATACATTTTTTCAAAATAGTAACTTTACCAAATATGGTCAGGATCGGTCCATTTTTCGATCTAGTCCCCATATAAATATAGCATCCGATATGAACTTTTTCATATCTGCAGCCACAAAAATTAATAACAATGACACTCAAATTTGGTTTATGCTTATTTTCTATATCGAATTCGTTGGACCGAAGAGATAGGGTCTCTAAACCATGGTATAGGGTATCGTATAGTTGGTCTAGACCGAATATAATTTTCTTACTTGTTTTGTTAAACATTTTCTGGAAAATGCCATTAAACTTCAAATAAGAGCATATTTTCCTACATTTTACCAGAATGCTTCAATATTTAAGGAGAGTAATCTAGAACTGACTCGAATATATATAAAATCATACCACGTATTTTAGGCAATTTTTTCATAAAATGATGTCAAACATATTTTCATGCAGTTGTATAGAAAGTCGTATAGCTTTTCCGAATAGTAGTTTTCCCACGCCAGTAATTCAGTCCGATTAATGTGAAAGTTCAAGATGATATTCCTGGTGCTTCTACGATTCAAAAAATAAACATTTTTAATACTAACTCCTTATATTTATCTTTTAACATGAAAATTGTCAGTTTTTACTACTCAAGATATTCAAGTAACTCGTGTACTCGAGCTTGACCGTAGGCTCTACTTTAAAGTGATCATTTATTTAATAATAATGTTATCTGTTAGCCCCTTATTGCATTCTGTGGACACTTCCTAAAAAATGGTCTTCTTCTTGTTCATTTTTTATTCCGAATTGAGCACTTAGAAGAAAAATTCTATTAAGAACGTAATATTTTTAAAATTGGAGCGAAGGGGTTAAAAAAATGGATTGATGTTTAACCTTCAATAGCACTTTTAATCTAATTCACGAATTTTTGTATTCTTAAAAACTTATCGTAATACAAACCCAGAGATATTTGCTAGCATTTAATTAATGTAAATAACAGAAAAATCATAAAAGCCATACTTTATGGCTATTTTAAAAATGAGACGAAAAACTTAAATAAATTTAACACCATAAATGCTGACTTAGATCAACAACATTCCATTTAAATTATGTTTCATTAATCGGAAGTGTTTATAAGTTATTGACTGGCATGTGAGTATATTCTCACAATACAAAATTCTTTAAACTCGTGTTCTATTATAAAAAATTCATTTAAACTAAACATTATTTGACAACTATGATGATCGACAAAAAAGCAACTATTGTTAAATATGAATATAAGATTCTTAGAAACATTTTGAACACTTCCCTGTTATTTTCTAAATACAATACATATCGTTAGCTAAAACGCAAAGAGCCCTAACTAATAGCTTATTAATTAAACGAAATTTTACGGAACGATTTATGATTTTGCGGTCTTTTTTTAATAAAATCATACCAATTTTATCCATTGTTTCAGTACGTTTACTTATTTTACAGAAATTGTAGTTGTGAGTTATATTCTATTGATCTACTAGACTTACACACTTTTTATGCAAAGTGCCATTTCCCCAATAAAAACTCATTTTCGATTCAAATGTGATAAGTTTTCTTAGTGTTAATTACAACAAGTAAGAGTGTTAAATTCGACTATGCGGAATCTTTGATGCCCTCCAACTGGGTTTTACATTTACATTAACATCTGGACTTTTTGTAATAATTATAGCAAATGTAAGAAAAATACTTGAGGACTATTTGATAACTTAATACTAAATTATTACAACAAACACAGTGAATTTTTTTTATAAGTTTTTAATGGTGTCACCATGATTTAGGTTATATCTTGGCACAATGACGCCCGATTAATAAAGACGGGTAAATGGTTTTTTTTGAATTAGCATAATTTCAACAACCTGGCGGACGGACGGACAGATGGAAGGATGGAAAGATAGGCTTTGCTATATCGACTCTATTTGTTATAAGGATCAAGTGTTATAAGTGTCGCAAATTCATTTTTCGATGCGTTACAAATGGAATGACAAACTTATATATATTCTCTCTGTACAGTGTATATACAGCACTTCGCGGGTAAATGCGTTCATTGAAAATACCAAAAGCTTTTAAGCGAGCAACGCACTTAAAAAATCTCGGTTAAATGCGTTACTGACTCGCTTAACAGAATTCTCTCTTAGCTGCGTCCACAATTCAGTTATGGAAAATGTAGTTTAAATGATAAACAATAGACAAGTCACTTGAGTATACATACAGTAAAAGGTCATCGTTTTATTCAATTCAAATTAGTACATATTAAAATAGTTTGACTATAAAATAACAAATATATTTTCGAAAATATTATTTTAAGACATAGACAATGTATGCATAAATTTATTATCTGGCATAAATGTCTTGCGAAGAACATGCATCGCCTACAAAACATTCAGTACAGAGTAAGCCTCTGTGAGATCATCATTTTCTTCTTCTTCACTAGACGACAGCCTTTCGTCCTGAATAACATCTGCGATAATTTCTTCATCGGTAAGCGGTGCAACGCGGGGTAAATCGTCATCAAAGCTTACAAAATTGTCATATTCTTGTGAAGATTCATAACTCTTCCATTCTTGTACTATTAATAAATTAATTCCTTTCGTGGCTCACTTCGATTTTCAGAGCCGTTATCAAACTAGCGTAAAGAACTTAACTATTTGAAACAATTTTGAATCCAAATTGGTTTTACCACCCACCAAGCACGCTTTTTTAAATGCATAGCTGTCAAAAGTATTATAGGTTTTTTAAAATCCTCAACAGTTCTTCCTTCTACTTATATTTTGACGATATTCCTTAATTGATCTGATTATTCCTTGGTCAAGAGTATGAGCTATCGGAGTGGTATCAGGAGATATATAATCTATTCGAACATGCGAAAAAACGGCATGCTTATCAATAAATAGGATAACGTTGCGATTTTTTCGAGAAATTTCTTCATTGAACGAAGATATGATTTTCTCCCAGATTTCCTTTTTGTCGGCGGCTTTTCGATAACAACAAATTCTTGTGCTCGCCAGTTCATTTATTCATTTAACCGTTTTGTTTGAAATTTTGTTTTTTTGAACAAATGTATGACCCATTTATGAGTGTAACGCAGTTAAGCGGGATGCATTTAAAAGAAAAATATGTGCACAAAGTAAATGGATCAAGAAAAATATTTCACTTTAGAATTACTTAAACGTCAAACCTTCTTAAGCGGGAAGCATTTATCCGTGAAGTACTGTTAATGATAAATAATTAATAATAAATTCAAATTCGGTTTTGAAGCGGAATAATCGGTAATTTCTAAAAATTATGTTCAGTTTACATTTGTACTGTTTTCAGATATTATTTTTCAGCAAATATAAATGAATTCAAACGAAGAAGATTTATTGCTTACAAATAGAAGGCAAAAACAAATTTAAAAAAAATTGTAAATGCAAAAAAAAACTTGTAAAGACCTGTAGATAATGTTCTGAACACTTTTTTAAAACCTTATCTATATCGAGGTAGCAAGGCACAATAACAAAAAATTAACCGCGAAGTACGAATCTAGAAAATAAAACAGGAATGTAAATCAGTATGGTTCAAATACGTTAGTGATTGGATAGATTAAGACCACATAAAAAATAAAAGGTGCCAAATATTAGAAAAAAACAAAAGAAAGTCAAAAAACGAGATTAAGAAGAGTTTTACATCCAACTAATTTGATATAGAAAATAATCATAAACCAAGTTTGATTGGTAATGTTATGAGATTGTTGCCTACCGCAGACTATTTTTATGTAGGGCGTAGATCGCAATTGGAGTAATCAGAACCTTATTTGGTAAAGACACTTATTTTTCACAAAAACCTTATATAAAACAAATTTTGGAAAAATATGTGCAATATCTTTGTTTTTTCAAAAGCTTTATGTGAAATTATAATTATATGTATTATATATTATAAATTATAAATACATTATAAATGATGCTACAGGGCTTATTTTTAGAGCACTACTTAATAAGTGTAATAGACATACAAACTAAATTTGACCGAGTTCTATATGATAATTTGCATCGCAGCTAGAGTTGCCAGATCCCGATTTCGAAAAAGTTGGACATTCGGCATAAAAAAGCTGGATTTTTTAAAAAAAAGCTTGACATTTTAAAAGTTTTGTCTTGTCGAAAAAAAGTTTTTAATTTTTAAACTGTTTCTTTAAACTCAATCTCTATGTCTGTCTTGGCCCATAGTCTTGTTGTGACCAAAAATTAATTTTGGGGTAGTCACGCAGAGTCACGCATAGTCACGAACAGTCACGGAGTGATTTAAAACCCATTTCCCCTTATTCGATCGACCTGAAACTTGGTCGATAGACTTGCTGTGAAAAAAGAACAACTGTGGCATATTCGCGCACAGTCACGGAGAGATTAACTCTCACTTCCCCTTATCCGATCGATCTGAAACTTCGTCCATACACTTGCGTGGATAAAAGATTAACTTTGACTTAGTCACGCACAGTCACGCATAGTCACGCACAGTCACGGATTGAGATCGATCTGAAGCTTAGTCGATATACTTGCTATAAAGAAAGATTAATTTCACGCATAGTCACGGAGAGATTAAAACCTCACTTCCCCTCATCCGATCGATCTGAAACTTTGTCCATAGACTTTTTGTGGCCAAAGATTAATTCTAAGATAGTCACACACAGCCACGCCGAGTCACGGAGTGATTTAAGCATCATTTCCCCTTATCCGATCGACCTGAAAGTTGGTCGATAGACTTGTTGTGACCACGCACAGTCACGGACAGATTCAAGGATAGAAAGAGTTTTAATAAAAACTTTGTTTTTATGGGTTAGATTATTATTTTAATAAAATAATTAATTGAATTTTTTTGTAGGAACATAAAGTATGATAAAAAAAACGTATAAACAATACATACAATTAACTAATCAGTTCATTCTTTAAAGTTTTAAAATTATAAAATGTAAGTATTTAAAAAAAGAGTAATAACAAAAACAAAATTAACAAAAAACATCAGTTCAGGTTATAGGTGCTATATAAATTATTATAATATTTTAAAAATAGTTACTCTAAAATAAATTTTATTGCCACATATATTTTGTGTTTCCACTAATTGACTTGGGAAGTTCTGAACCAGCGACAGTTTGCAAAAAATTTTGGAAATCTTTGCAAGATTTCGCCAAAATTTATTCTCATAAATACATAAATACTTCTGTCTTTTTTCTTTCGTATACAAATTATTCAAAATACTGAAAACTGTTTCGCAAAAGGCATTGCTTATAGGAATCGAAAAATAAAAGATATTAGCTTTCGTAAATTTTCGCAATCATCATTATTTATTTTTGTAAAAAAGAAAGAACGTATCTTATCATTTGGTAAATCGTGTGTGTGGTAACAGGTCGTAAACTACTCGAAGACAACAAAAATCATTATATAATTTATCATTGTCTATAGCTTCAGATATTTATAGAATATGTGGTAGTTTTTGTAACTCAGTCCACGAAAACAAAGATTTTTTTAAATTTCAAAATTAAATTATTTAACGTTTTTCTAAATATGAAACAGCTGCTTTTAAAAATTTGTCGGCTTCTGATTTAAACATTTTTTGTTCATCAGAAGAAAGCATATTCTTGAACAACATTTGAAACAAAACAGTGTACAAAACATGTATGTATATCAGTGTTGTTCACAAGAGTTATCAATCAACAAAGGTAAAATATCAGAGAAGAGACTTTAGAAAAAAATACTTATGAAAAAAGGACTAACACATATTCTACATATTATTTATATATAGATACAGCTTTTAAAGGATTTTTTTTTTAATTTCTGTTTGGCTGGACAAATGTAATTTTAGCTGGACGCTGGACAAGCATCGAAAAAGCTGGACAATCCAGCCAGAACCAGCCTGTCGTTTTTTATTGGCCAAAATTCTATAACTTTTTAATGGATAGATATTTAGTGGAACTTGAGTCAGTTTTAGTTTCATTAAAATTGATTGAGTACTTTTTAAGGAATTCTATGTCAAAGTTGAACTTTTGATTTTTTTTAACTTTTAGCGTGAAATATGGGTTTCTTATTTTTTTTATATATTAAAAAATGTCATATTTGGATTTTATAAACATTTTTTGTAATAATGAGATTTTTTAATGTTTACACTAAAAAAGTAAAATCAATTGGAAATTTTGCTATTACTACTGCAAATTTAAAAAAATGTTTGCTGCAAATTTGTTTACACTCAAAGAATATTTACACTTAATAAACGTTAGTAATATTATTTAAAAGAGTGATATTACTACAGAAAAATTTATATATCTTTTTTGTCAAATTTGTTAATTTTAGCAAAATAAATCTGCTGAATATTAGCGCAATGAATCTGATTTTGGTAAGAAAATCTTTGTAATTTATTAAAACATTTCATACATATGTGGGTAAAAAAACATTTTAGAAATAAAAACTGCAGTAGATTTTAATAGCTTTTGTAACAGTGGGAGGTCCTGTTTATTATTATTTTTTAGTAACACTATGTTTTTCGTACTAAAATAACAATGAAAGGCAATTATAATTATTATTCATTTGATTCAAATATTGATTGCAAATATTCCATATTTTGCTCTGTTATTTCTGTTCTTTAGTAAATTTTTGACTTCTTCATCTAAGTCCCGATGTTCCACTTTCCATTGATTTCGAATACTGGAGATGAACGGATCTGACTTTGCCCATAATATTATTAAATAGATCTTCATTTGTGGAATTTCCTGAAATTTTTCCAGTATTGTGCTCTCTATAAAATCTGACAGATCTCCAAGTGGCACCAAATGATATTTAATAACATCTTCTACATGATGAAGGATTTTGTGAACTGTTGCAGACATATTTCTTCATGTGTACTTGGTTGTATATTCCCTAGCTAATCTCCAAATTTTCTAGAGTCAATTTCTTCATTGCACGCAAGTACTTCTAGGATTATTTTTAATCTGAAAATAAGGTTTAAATCCACTATTGTTATTTCAGATGCTGTTTCTGGATCTGAAAACAATCTTCTGAACCTTGTTTTGGCTGATCTATAATCAATCAAAATTTGCTATATTCATCTTGAACATGTTTCTCTTTTGAACTTCTTAATTCTTTGTTGGTTTCGTTGTTTCATATTGATCCTGAGGACCCGAAATCCAAATCATAACTGCTTTATAAGTCGTATTCTTCCATTTAGTGGTGATAATCCCAATTCATATGCATCAGTATCATCTAATTATTTTGTCGGGACTTGGTTTAATTGGCTTGATGTTGCTTGGCATATAATGAATTACAAATGAATTACATCCTCAGTTATTGACATTCTTACTTACAAATATATCAAAAGAGTGGTGTATTTTGTAAGCAGATATCATTACTGGTAATAGAACGAATAATGACTATTATAAGCTATAAAATACCTAAAGCACAAATTTAAATAAATAAAATATAAGTAGGAAAATTAACTTTCCTGAGGCAATCACTGGATGTAGAAAATAAGCAGGAACCAATTTTACTAATATTATTATTAATGTAGTACTACTGTTATTAACTTCATATATCATGTCAATTATATATGAGGACTAGGGCAAAAATGGAGCGATTATGACCATATTTAGTGAAATACTTTACTTTTCTTAAAAACAAATATAAACCAGATTTGAAAAAAATCTATGCAAAATTTTTGTGTTTCTATAGATTTAAGTTAGGATCGGGAATCAGCTTTATATTTTTTTTTCTTATTTATTAACCAACACTCAAGGGATGCCCCTACAGATGCAGTGCATTGTGTTGATCTCAGGAAAATAGGTTATGGGAAGGAGGAAAGAGGGAGTAGTGTTTGTGGATATTTGACTTAAATTTTATTAGATTATATCTGTCAGGAAAGACCTCTGCGGGGAGTTTATTCCACATACGACTAGTTCGACTGATAAACGAATTCTCTCTGTAATGCGTTGTGCGGTCAACTGGACAATAAACTATAAACGGATGCGATCTACTAGAGAAGCGGGTAGAGCGAACCGAAACTCGGGCACTTGGAATAAGTTCGCTAATCTCAGAAGAACATTTCCCATGGTAGTATCTATAGAACAGTGATACACAACCCACATTCCGACGATGTTCCAATGAGTCAATAGAATTGGATACCCTACTGTCATTGATGAGCATCAACGCCCTCCTTTGTACACGGTCCAGTAGCTCCAAAATAGACTTTGAAGCTCCTGCCCATATATGGGAGTTGTATTCCATTTTCGGTCGGATGTAAGTGGTATAGATTTTAAGGAGATCAGAAGGAGTGAAGTAATTTCTGCACCGTTTTAGAAAACCAAGACACTTGAAAAACATGCTCGTTCCAACGAACATCACATTGAATTCTCAAGCCTAGAACATCAAGAGTATCCGACTCCTCAATACCTATACCACCCATATATACAGATAACATTGTTGAATCCATGGCCCTATGGGTCAACATACAACATTGAGTCTTCAGCGCATTAAAATCAACCCTATTCGCTTTACCCCACTCGGAGATTGTTAACAGGTCTTTATTGAGTGTGTCATTCATTGTCCGCCTTTTGCCCCCCAACCTCCAAGAGGCTTGGCCTACAATTAAGGGAAAATGAATGACAAATGCTGGTGTCATCTGCGAAAGAGTATATAGAGTTAAAAGTTTGACCAAGAAGGTCGTTCAGAAAGATAAGGAAAAGAGAAGGAGAAAGAACGGAACCTTGGGGTACCCCCAAGCTGAAACTCATTAGATGAGACTCCATCAATAACAACACGTATTGTTTGGTCTTTGAGAAAACTCGATATAAATCGAGAGAAGTCATTACCGACCCCAAATGCAATAAGCTTTGATATCAATGCATCGTGCCACAGACGATCGAATGCCTTGGAAATATCTAGAGCAACCACTTTACTTTCGCAAAAATTGCGAATGGATCGACTCCAGCGCTCAGAAAGTAGAGCTAACAGGTCTCCCATGCAACGATTTCTACGGAAGCCATACTGACGATCATTAATAAGTGAGTTGGCCTCTAGGTAGTTCACAAGATGGAAATTGATCATGCTCTCCATCAGAGCAGATTGCAATTGGACGGTAATTTTCAGGGTTATTATTATTATATGAAAACTATGAACAAACATGGTAATACAGAGTTTATTTTTGGACTACTGATTAGAGGGTATAATAGACACACATACACCAAATTGTATCGATACTCGTATACATGAATATATGGACCTGGTGACCATTTTAGACGGTCTTATAGGGCTTATTTGAAAATATTCCGAGTTTCACCAATTTCAATAGCATTCGTGCTATGATCTATAAAAGCGTATATACCAAATTTCATCAAAATAGATTAATATTGGCGACCTGATTACAAGGTTTACATGGACATAAAGACGGATGGATGGACATTGCTAAATCGACTCAGAAAGCGATTCTGAGTCGATCGGTATAATGAAAGCAGCACAAAGTAAGTAAATTGTAATAGGCCTAGTCGGACTATACTATAGTGATTCGAGAGAGAGTTTTTGATCCAACTTTGCTGAGATATGAAAAGTTTATATCGACCATATTTAGTTGTCTCTTACTATTCTCAAAACCATGTGTAAACAAAATTTAAAAAAAAATCTATGCAATATCTTTTTTATACACACAGAAAAAAAAGTTGGAATTCGGTTACCACTAGAAGAAGTTACTTAGGTGAAATTTATAAATATTAAAAATTCGAACGATTGAGTTTGAAATTATTCAGGCTCAAGATCAAAAATTTTTACTTTAAATAAAGCAAAAACATTGGCACATTTGTTTAACAAAAATGATCTATATTCTGCATGACAGGTTATACAGCTGTTTCAGGAAGAGTCACCAACCCTCACCAGTAACCAAAAGTAGTAGATAGTTTGTTTGGTAAATAGTTAAATTCATATACTACATATTTGCTGAAAATAATTAAATGGGAATTCAAGCAAAAGTTATACTATTTAAGCCTCTTCCAATATAACACACTAAAATATAGAACAACTTTGAAACAAATATGTTTGTATACGAGTACACATTGCATACTGTAATATACATGTTTGTTTTTGTCTTGAAAAAACAAGAAAAACAATTTATTTTGCTAAACTTACATTTAGCGTTAACGGCGTGCCCTCCGTATTTTTAATTTTATTATTTTTTATTTGCCAATTCCGTGCCAATAAAACGCAGCCCAAACCAATACATTACCACCACCGTGTTTAATTGTTTTTATGTACTTTGGGTGATGCTGCTGATTAATGGGACACCCCACATACCTTTTTCCATCAGACCCTCATTACTCCATAGCACGTTTTTCCACATATGTATCGGTTTTTCAAATTTTCTTTTGCAAACTCTAGCCTGGATTTTATATTCTTTTTTGAAACAAAGATTTTTCGTTGTGCGATGCACCCATAAAGAGAAACTTCATTAAGCCTTCTTCTTATTATTTTAGATGAAACTTCAATCCCATGCGATGATTGCACTTCAACATGTATCTGGCTGGAACTTTTAAATGGATCAGCTTGGGAGATTCTTTTTATAATGTTGTCTTCGCTTTTATTTGTTTTTCGCGGTTTGGAAATTCTTGGAACATTTTTTGTTGTCCCAAATTTATTGAAATGTTTGATGGAGTTGTATACTTTTCCTCTGGAGCAACCAGGCAAATCAGAAATTTGTATTAAAGTGTTACCGGAGTTAAGTTATTAATAAGAGTTCTTTCTTCTTCGGAACAACTTGGTGCTTCACACATACATATTATATACAATAAAAAAAAACTTTACAATTTTACATTAAAACTCTTCTTTAATACTTACCGGCAATCAATATTTTTGGGAAATTTGTTTTTATTTAATTATTACTAAAGCAAAGTCGAATATGTTCTAATTATGTGTCCACTTTGGAAAGCGTATTATCGGAAAATAACGCATTATGTTATAATGTAAATTTATGATAAAGAGAAATAATTAAGGAATTAGGTGCGTAAGACATAAAACCGAAAATTTTTGTAGAAATGTATCGTTAAAATTAGAAAAGAAACATTAAAAATTTTAAATTGCATCATGTTTTAATTACATGACCACCACTGTATATAATATCATATATAACAGCCATGGCCAAACTACGGCACGCGGGCCACATAAGGCCCGCCAACAGTATTTCGTGTGGCCCAATGTGTATAATAAAAAAGCAGTTAATATGGGCCGCTTAGTAAATAAAAATTCAAAGTATGATGTTCATCTTTATTTTATAAAAAAAAATTTTTTTTTCAACTTCTAGTACAATTTATAAAAAAAATATTAAAACTCCCTAATATTAGCATCATTGAGACGTGTTTTATGAATTGCATCAATATTGAACTTGAAACTTGGGGAACAAAAAGAAAACAGACTATCGTGTTGATTTTATTGTTGTTTGTGACATTTAAAAATAAAATCTATCAAAAAATTTAAACAATGGGTGGGCGAAAAAGAAAAGTCGATAGTGAGTGTCGTGTATTCAATGCATATTGGAAATGAAAATATTTTTTCACGGTGTTTAGGAATTAAACATTATGCCTAGTTTGTCAAGCAACGGTTGCAGTAATAAAAAATTACAATTAAAAAAGACATTTCTCTAAATCTGAGAGATGCAGGGCATAAAGCCCATGCCAAGAATCTCGGAAATGTACAAAAGCTAGCCTTTCTGTTTATACAATACTACGAAACACGATAAACCCTTTTCAGATGGTGATTTTATAAGAAATTGTATGGTAGGTGTTTCAAAATTTCTGCTTCCACAACTAGGTTCAAAATTTGAAAGTATGTCCCTGTCAAGGTAAACTGTTATGCGAAGAATTGAGCAAATCAGTGATAATTTAATGAGCAGCTGTCAGAAAAATTATAAAATACAAATAGACCATACTGTGCTATAGCTTTAGACGAGAGCTGCGATATAAAAGATATTGCACAACTACTGATTTTTGTTCGGTCAATTAATGAGGAACTTGAAATTTCACAGGAGCTGTGAAAAATAGAACTACCGGTGCAGAACTTTTTATCAAAGGTGAAAAATGTCTTTTGAAATATAATATTAAATGGGAAAATCTTGTTAATGTGACTACCGATGGATTCCCAAACTTAACGGGTTCAAATATAAGCCAGCTGAAAAGAATTCAAGACAAAGTTCACACGATTGATCCAAATAAACTGATTATTATGATTCACTGTATTATATATCAACACGCATTGTGTAAAAATCTATTAAAAATAGAACATGTAACTGGTAAATTTTCTTCGATCAAAAGGTATAAGACACAGACAATTTATATCTTTACTTGAAGAGCTCGACGCTGACTACTCAGCCATGTTCGATGGTTAGGCTTTAGTAAAGTTCTGCGACGGGTATGGAGTCTTAAAGAAGAAATAATAACTTTTTTATATTACCCGAAAAGGAAGACTTTCCTGAGTTTAGCCTTTTCAGTCGATCTTACATTTTTTACGTCCTTTAACATATGAAATTAATCGAAGATTTAATTGTTTTCGTATAATTGAATATGATTTGTCAATTATTCGTATTCACTGGAACTATTTGATTCACAATGTGGTGCGGCTATGCAAGATTTATTTAATCATCGAACGGGCAACTTACCAAAATTTTATCGTCTTCTATCTAAATAAAGAAATATACTAAAATATTCGAAATTTGGCAAACAAAAAATGTTGGTTATAATGAACCAAAATATAAGTCCATCGCGATCTAGGACAAGCGATGAACATTTGTATGCAATACTAAGAATTTTGAACAAGTAATTTTGATTCAGATATTGAAAAATTAAGCACTAATTGTAAACGACTACATTTATCACATTAAATAAAGACTTTCTAATTAAATTTAACTTTTTTATTGCTAAAAATTTAAATTAACTTTATTTCAGCTTTTTAAAAAAAAATTTTTGGCCCCCGAGTAATTTTCTAATTAGATAATGGCCCGTCAGTTGAAAACTTTGGCCATGACTGATATATAATATCATATAAATATTATACGTTGACCCAACAACTACCTCCAAAATGTTGCGTCAATCATAGCAGTTTAAAAATACAGATCTTAATAGCATTCCGTTATAAAAATGCAACTAATTGAAAAGGTGCCCCTAGATGCCCCTGGAATTGATTTGAACTGTAAAAGCAATGTAGCTAAAATTAAAGGTCCAAAAGTTTAGAGAAATATGGTTTTTTATTATATTTTCGCAAAAATATTTTTAAACAGAAAATAAAGATCTGCCTTATTCTAAAAATGTTCCCATTATAAATGGCTGTGCAACAGAAGCCTATTTTGGGGACCTTACAAAATCTTACTTTGCGGGGACTTTAAAAAGGATCAACCAAGTCTTATTGGCTTCCCTCTTACCATTTGTTAATGGACTACTCTAAAATTTCAATCAAGCTCCGTTTGAGTTTTTTTACAAAAACATTATTTTTTAAAACAAACGAAAAGCTTGGTAAGTACTATGGGGACTCTGTACCTTCAATTTCAATGCTAAAAAATAGTTTACTATTGACGGCTAACTCATAATTGACCATAAACGCAAAGAAATATATAATCAGAAATATTTGTTTCTCTCTCTATTTAATTTAAAAATTCATGGATTTAGTGCTACACCCTCGTACAAAACCCTCTGTCTAAATTAATACATTTAGACAATCAAAGTTATATTAGCAACGAATTATGAATTTAAAATTGTGAGTTACATTTCTATATTAAACGTTTCGCAAGCAACACATTGTGAATTCTATTACTATACCCAAAATATCGTAAGCAACATATTGTGAATTACATTGTTATATATTATCGTAAGCTTAAACATTACCCATGCTATAGGCATAATTTTATTAAAATACTTTTTGCTCAGGAGAATCCTGTTCATGATCCTTCGAACCGCTGACATACGAATCTCCACTGGTATCATAACTCGCCCTATCGTAAAGCTATGCTTTTTACCACTTCTGAGTGACTATGACCAACATTAACACCAACTTTCCTCTATTAAATAATATTTCTCAAACCCATGAGCGTATTCAGTATTCCATTAACTAGTACTAAAATAATCCTTCTTCTTTTCTCTATTTTGTTCTTTTTCTTACCCTGTAGAAGCTACAATCATCAGCCCAGCGATCCAGAGGTCCATCAATGTATGGTATGCAAAAGATACCACTATCTGAGGTTTTGCCAGCGGTTCTTGAGTGACTATGACCAACATTAACACCAACTTTCCTCTATTAAATAATATTTCTCAAACCCATGAGCGTATTCAGTATTCTATTAACTAGTACTAAAATAATCCTTCTTCTTTTGATGTGTAAACATCTATACGCGCAGGGGGGTAAATTTCTATTTCACAATACAATCGCAAAAACAGCGTAACACATCGGTGTGAGCTGAAGTGTAAATCGGTGTGACTTTATCTGATTGTATTTGTGAAAAAATTAAGATATGTTCTTTTCTCAACATTTTCCAATTGTCTTTCAAAAAACATCAATTGTATTTCAGAAAACATCAATTGTATTTCAGAAACCATCAATATAATTTCAGAAAACATCATTTGAATTTCAAAAAACATAAATAGAATTTCAGAAAACATCAATATAATTTCAGAAAACATCATTCGAGTTTCAGAAAACATCATTTGAATTTCAGAAAACATTAATAGAATTTCAGAAAACATCAATTGTCTTTCAGAAACCATCAATATAATTTCAGAAAACATCAATATAATTTCAGAAAACATCATTCGGGTTTCAGAAAACATCAATTGAATTTCAGAAAACATCATTTGAATTTCAGAAAACATAAATAGAATTTCAGAAAACATTAATATAATTTCAGAAAACATCATTCGAGTTTCAGAAAACATCATTTGAATTTCAGAAAACATAAATAGAATTTCAGAAAACATCAATATAATTTCAGAAAACATCATTCGAGTTTCAGAAAACATCATTTGAATTTCAGAAAACATTAATAGAATTTCAGAAAACATCAATATAATTTCAGAAAACATCATTCGAGTTTCAGAAAACATCAATTGAATTTCAGAAAACATCAATAGAATTTCAGAAAACATCAATTGTATTTCAGAAAACATCAATTGTATTTCAGAAAACATCATTTGAATTTCAGAAAACATAAATAGAATTTCAGAAAACATCAATAGAATTTCAGAAAACATCAATTGTATTTCAGAAAACATCAATTGTATTTCAGAAAACATCAATTGAATTTCAGAAAACATAAATAAAATTTCAGAAAACATCAATATAATTTCAGAAAACATCATTCGAGTTTCAGAAAACATTATTTGAATTTCAGAAAACATAAATAGAATTTCAGAAAACATCAATATAATTTCAGAAAACATCATTTGAATTTCAGAAAACATAAATAGAATTTCAGAAAACATCAATATAATTTCAGAAAACATCATTCGAGTTTCAGAAAACATCATTTGAATTTCAGAAAACATTAATAGAATTTCAGAAAACATCAATATAATTTCAGAAAACATCATTCGAGTTTCAGAAAACATCAATTGAATTTCAGAAAACATCAATAGAATTTCAGAAAACATCAATTGTATTTCAGAAAACATCAATTGTATTTCAGAAAACATCATTTGAATTTCAGAAAACATAAATAGAATTTCAGAAAACATCAATAGAATTTCAGAAAACATCAATTGTATTTCAGAAAACATCAATTGTATTTCAGAAAACATCAATTGAATTTCAGAAAACATAAATAAAATTTCAGAAAACATCAATATAATTTCAGAAAACATCATTCGAGTTTCAGAAAACATTATTTGAATTTCAGAAAACATAAATAGAATTTCAGAAAACATCAATATAATTTCAGAAAACATCATTTGAATTTCAGAAAACATAAATAGAATTTCAGAAAACATCAATATAATTTCAGAAAACATCATTCGAGTTTCAGAAAACATCATTTGAATTTCAGAAAACATTAATAGAATTTCAGAAAACATCAATATAATTTCAGAAAACATCATTCGAGTTTCAGAAAACATCAATTGAATTTCAGAAAACATCAATAGAATTTCAGAAAACATCAATTGTATTTCAGAAAACATCAATTGTATTTCAGAAAACATCATTTGAATTTCAGAAAACATAAATAGAATTTCAAAAAACATCAATAGAATTTCAGAAAACATCAATTGTATTTCAGAAAACATCAATTGTATTTCAGAAAACATCAATTGAATTTCAGAAAACATAAATAAAATTTCAGAAAACATCAATATAATTTTAGAAAACATCATTCGAGTTTCAGAAAACATTATTTGAATTTCAGAAAACATAAATAGAATTTCAGAAAACATCAATATAATTTCAGAAAACATCATTCGAGTTTCAGAAAACATCAATTGAATTTCAGAAAACATCAATAGAATTTCAGAAAACATCAATTGTATTTCAGAAAACATCAATTGCATTTCAGAAAACATCATTTGAATTTCAGAAAACATAAATAGAATTTCAGAAAACATCAATTGAATTTCAAAAAGCATTATTTGAATTGCTGAGAACATTAATTGTATTTCAGAAAACATCAATAGAATTTCAAAAAGTATCATTTGAATTGCTGAAAACATTAATTGTATTTCAGAAAACATCAATTGAATTGCAGAAAACATCAATTGCATTTCAGAAAACATCAATTGAATTTCAGAAAACAGCATAATCGACTTATTTTTTATGCACTGGAAAATATGATGTTGATGTTTACACATCTCCCTCGTGATCGGACTCACATGATTTTTTTTCTATTTTGTTCTTTTTCTTACCCTTTAAACTAAAAACTTTTAGTTAGGTCTTTTTGTCTCAGGGGGTTTTGAGTTTTCTTCATAAAATCACTAAATTGTAGCCACAGAGTCTAAATTATTGCAATACATCAGAATCAATAAAAAATATTTATATTTTGAATATTTTATCAATTAGAACTGTTTGCGTTGTAGCTAACGATAACTATATTGTCATAATATCCGGTTTTTAAATAGAATTAAAATATATATTTTTTTAAGTATCAGTTACATTTTAGCACCTTTAATTTATTAGTATTCTTAAAAGAATTTACAAAAAAAAAGTAAAATTTACAAGAAGAATAAAACATACAAAAAAAACTTAAATGTAAAGAAACCAGTTTCCTTTTAGTTAGCAACCAGTTTGGAATATAATTTCAAATACGTAAAGTTCTATAGTTATTTAATTTTTTATTAAAAATAAAGTGTTTGTGTTTATTAAAGCGTGTCTTAGCAGAACCATATCGAAAATATTTTAAAATTAATATATCTTAAAAAATTCCATTTAGCGGTTACGATTTTAACTACTCTTAACAATATACTTACTCAAATATTAGCACGTGTAAAATAAGGTAATCAAAACAAAAAGAACCAGACACCTTTCACAAAAAAAAAATTATTTTAATGAGTTCACTCTTAAATACAAATATACATACTTATGTATGTGTGTACAAGTATTTAAGAAAAATTCAGTTCAATTGCGATTTGAACTTAATACTTTAGTTTATTTTTAGCCTATACTTCCTAAGTAATTGATGTTTCATATCTTGATGTAACAACAATAACAACAAACATATCAAGTAAGAATATTAAACTCGATTCAGACCGATTATACGATACCCTATACCATGCATTTCGACAGAGGGACTGGATCCAACTTTAGTAAGGCAATAACTGGATATAGAAAATAAGCATAAACTAAATTTAAGTGATATTGTTATTATATTGTGGCCTGCAGATAAGAAAAAATTCATAACTAATGTTTTTTTTTATAGAGACTAGGTCAAAAAATTGGACCGATCATGATCACATTTAGTAAAGTCACTTACTTTTCTCAATAACATATGGAAAGCAAATTTTAAAAAATGTATGCAATATTTTTTTTTGTCATAGATTTAAGTCAAGATCGTGCCTAAGACTAAAAATGATCCTACAGGGTTTATTTTTGGACTAGCTGGAATAAAAGACACATATAGAATAAATTCTATCGACATATAAAAATATATTTATATTAGGGTTTCTGGTACTATGGGCCATAACAAGTATATTTGTCCAAGGAACCATACCTCTTAAATCAATTTCGAGCCTGCCAAATTTAAATGAAAAAAAAAAAACAAAGAAATATTTCCCAATGTTTAAATTTTTAAATTAAATTAAAAATAATAAATAAATAAATTATTGTTAATAAAATTTTTAAATTTTTTATAAGGTATGTATCAAAAACATTTCTATTTTCAAGAGATATGATTTAAATCGTGAAACTAAAATTAATAGTAAAAAGAGTAAAGTGTGTGAAGAGTGGGAAAAATATACACAATTCGTTCTATATCTGTATTTCACAACATTTCAGAAAGTGCAGCATTACCGGCTACAGGCCGCAACAACATTAACAAAAGCCGAAAGTGACAGTAATTTGAGACACATGAGACATATGCCTACACTATGTTGGCCCTTAATAAAAAAAGTGTTCAAGCTTTCGGTTGCACCCCCTAGAAATATGCGAATAGCAAAAAAAACTGAGAAATACAAACATTTAGAGGTGGCTCAACGCGATTGAAAATTGCATGTGTGTTTATATGGGAAAATATGACTTTTTTTCAAATTTAAATTTCGTTCTATAGTTTTACTTTTCTGACAAATTTTTATATAATTCGGGATCAGTATTAAATTATCTTTTTTAAAAGCTATGAAACATTAAAATCGAATAAAAACTCGCCAAGAAATAGCAAATGCCCCAGACCACTTTTGTGCCAAAAAAAAACTAGGTCATGAAAATTGATGGCATTTTTTCAACTTTGAGAAATTGATTAAAGCCATAATTTATTTTTGGCCTCTTTACTTATAAGTTCTCAGATATGAAGTATTGTTTTATTACCACGTTGTTAACCTATTGCGTATTGAGAACGTAAATGGGAAAATTTTTTGATAAAATTTTGAAAACTCCTTTTTCCAGTTTTAAAAAATTTTTTTAAACAAAATTTAAAAAAAGTGGATCTGGCACTTTAAGGTTTTGTTAAATACATGTTACAAATTATCAGTGTGAATTGTTACCTAAACCCCTATGCCAGATTTTTTTTTATAAGGATTTTATTTTTGCGAATTTCGAGAAAAATGGGATTGTTGTTAAATATTCTGTAAACGTACTCTTTCTAAATACTTTGTATAAAAAATTCATCACTTTTCTACTTTTAAAAATTATATTTTATCTCAATAGCATGGGGTGTTGGAAAAAAATAATATGACCCCATTAACCCTTTTGGAATTGGAGTCACATATGAACCCAAGCTAATAAAAGACAATTTATTCAAAAAATTCAAATGCTGTTGAATTTTTAGATGCGACGCTTAAAATATAATAACCAAATGTGTAGAACTTCCGTTCCTAAAATTTGGAGTAAGTTCGAGAACGTTAACCCATTACTTGCCAAGGCCAGCTTTGGATTTTAAGATATTTTTAAATAAAAATTACCGAAAACGAGTTGTTCTATTAAATCAATGAAACCACTATTTAGAATTTAAGAAAAATAAGTCGGTTAATTTTATTTATTTAACCTGGGATCAAAATAATCTACTGTGATATATATTAAAATATTTATTAATACTAGCAGATTCCAGCCCTCGAAATTCGAGTGCAAATTCTAGGAAATGTTATTTTTCAATAAATAAAGATCCTAAAAGTATGATAATCAATTATAGCCAACTAACAAATCAAAACAAAACAAAATCATTTTTATTACAAACACATTAACAAATTTAATAAAGACACACATAGCATATATATAATTTTATGTATGTGTTAGTAACAACTTCAAATGCAATTTACTCAAAATAAAGGAAAAAATTAAAAAATCTGTAAGTCTGCAAAACCGGTAAAAAAAAATACCTTTCAAATAATATACGTTTAGTCATAATCGGGATAATAAAATATCGTTAGAATAAAATATCGTTCACAAGAAATCGCCTAGCCTATTAATATTATAGATTTATCTTCTTTATTTGAGAAATCGCACTTCTTCTTGCTGCAATATAATCTAACTGACTAAATAGTTATGTTAGAAATGTGATTTATTGAAAAGTGAATCTCATTATAACGGTATCTTATGAGCACGTGTCGCTTGACAGTAATTTCTTCTGAAAATATCATCAAATTTACCGTTCACATTCACATTACATAGCACATTCATATTAGCTAATGTTTAACAATGTTGAGTTATAGTTCAACAGTCCTCTTATTTTATTTAGAAAAATATAGATAGTTTTTATACACAAAATAATTTTATAACAAAATTGGTTAAAAGTTGTTTTAATTTATATTGCGAGCAATAAGCAGATAATTGCACCAAAGATATATCACAAGAGATTACTTTGATCCCAGGAGCACTAAAGGGTTAAATAAAAAAAAATTACCGAATTATTTTTCTTAAATTCTAAATAGTGGTTTCATCGAGTTTAATAGAAAAACTCGTTTTCAGTTAATTTGTAACAGTTTATCTGTAACATATATTTAACAAAACCTTAAAGTGTCAGATCCATTTTTTTAAATTTTGTTTAAGCAAATTTTGTAAACCTTGAAAAAGGAGTTTTCAAAATTTTATAAAAAAAATTTCCCAATTTCGGTCAATAGATTAACAACGTGGTAATAAAACAATACTCATATCTGAGTACTTATAAGTATAGGGACCAAAAAAAATATGGCTTTAATCAATTTCTCAAAGTTGAAAATAATGCCATCAAATTTCATGGCCTAGTTTTTTTTTTTTTACACAAAAGTGGTCTGGGGCATTTGCTATTTCTTGGCGAGGTTTTATTCGATTTTGAAGTTTTATAGCTTTTTAAAAAGATAATTTAATAGTTATCCCGAATGATATAAGAATTTGTCGGAAAAGTTAAACTATAGAACGAAATTTTCGTAAAATCTGAAAAAAAAAGTCATATTTTCCCCACATAAACACACTTGAAATTTTCAATCGCGTTGAGCCACATCGAAATGTTGTTTGCTTGGCCCAAAACTTCGTATTTCTGAGTTTTTACTATTCGCATATTTCTAGGGGGTGCGACCGAGGGTTTGAACACTTTTTTCACCTCCATATAATGAAGGGCCCCCAAGCCTACGCACGATGTTTTTAATTTTGGTATGCCTTGTGAATTGAGTGGTGTCAATCGATCAACAAAACAGGTTATTTTAAGATATTATTTTTACTTGGCCGAGCGTGCTAAAAACAAAAGTAAAATGATTTCATATAAAACATTTACTCCCAATGTGGCAGACAAATTGGTTGAAATTTGGAAATTTTGAAATTTGGAGTTACAATAAAACGGAATATTGTGAGAAAATTTAATATTTTGCCTGAAAAATATCAAACACAAAATGCAACAGCCATCGTTCGTAGCATTTGTATAATCCACAAAAGAATTATTTTATATTGAAAAATGAAATGCGACTTGAAAGCAGCTCTATGCTCATGTGGATTGATTTCAGAACACTTGAAAGAGTTCATAAAGGATCAACATAATGAAAAAAATCTACGGAATACGTGGCAGGAATTTTTGAGCAAATACCAACGTCTACAATAATACAAACAGAGTTACCGACAGCTATGATGAAACATACGAACCAGAAGTGGTAATGGATTTGGAAAATGAACCATCAGTACATTGCCAAGATCTTTCTCCAACCGAACGAGGATCATATACTGCTAGATATGCGATGCTTTGAATTTTGAAAATGATGTGTGACAGATTTGGTGTGCCTGATGGAGTGGCATCAGCATTGGCAATGTCACTTATGAAAGACATGGGCGTAAAAGATGATCATGGCAATTTTGTCATTATGAATAAATCTAAAGTTCGTAGAGAAAAAGCCAAATGTAGACAAGAAGCGATATGATGCTTCCAGTTTAATTGCATTTTCATTCGACGGCAAAAAAAATTAATCCCTTACAATGGAAAAAATCGATGAAAAACTTCATCCACGGATGGTGTAAGAGCCTCATCTAGGTTTTGAAAGAACCAGATTCCCATTTGTTAGGCTATAAAAAATTGAAACAAGAAGATGCTGAAACTAAAGTAATCAGTTTGAACGAATTTGTCGTCAATAAAGGAATTTCTCTGGATCCTCTGATTGGCATATACTGTGATGGTGAGCCAGCAAATACTGGTGTAAGAAAAGGAATTTTGCGACAATTCCAAATTCAATTAAAGAGACCACTGCATTGGTCTGTGTGCCTTTTCTACTTTAACGAGCTTCCGTTTCAACATTTGTTTTACACTTTGGAAAAATCCTCCACCACTGGACCACGAACAACAACCGGAAAGTTAAGCAAACAAATTGAAACTTTTGAAAATCTTCCGGTATGTAATTGCTATAAAATAACTTATTTATTTCCATTTTTAATCATTTTTTACAGCTATTATGTTTCAATGCGAAATGCTAAAACTATATTTCATTCTTCTAATTATCTATTTTCAGGCGGTAAACGATTTTGAGGTGATCGCACTGAAAAATATAACTGATTTAGGTACTGCTGACTTAACTACCGAAGCAAGGTACTTGTACGAAATGGCACTTGCAATTTCTTCCGGTGTGGTGTGGTGTACATTCTCGCTGGCTTACCAAGGCCAGTAGGTTAGGTTAGGTTATGTTAGAAGTGGCTGCTAATCCAAAGGAAAAGCACACTTAGACTCTGGGATCCGTTATGATATCACGGGACGAATAGGTGTTCCCCTTAGTCAGCACCGTAGAACCAGTTTGAGCTTCTGATAAAGCCCCTGATATGTGAACTTTCCACATTTGAGAGATCCAAGAGATCGTGAAGAAACGACGATCCCAATGTTCGAAGTCTCGTTCTGGAGAGCGCCGGGCAATAGCAAAGGAAGTGTTATATACTCTCCACCTCCAAGGCCAGTAGATAATTACGGTTTTTTGTGACAACCAATAAGCCATCAAAAAATTTAAAAATTCTGGCAAATTATATAATCAAAGTGTATACGCCAATGTACTTTAATATGAAGTTTAACAACTCTGTGGTGTACGGTAGTTTATTATTCAATAAATTCATACGTTGAACTCAATATATGGATTTGAATATGAGACAAATTGTACTACGCTCACTCGGAAAATATTTTATTAGCAATATTGTTCGATAATGAAAAAAGAATACGCGATTTGGCTATAAAAAAAATTTAGACTACCGTAACCAAAAGGAAGATCCGTTGGAACTGAGAGTTTATTAAAAACCTATCATAAACTGCAATTGCACTGACAATACGAATATGATTAACATGAATGATAAATCAAACATATTCGAAACACCATTTACTATAAGCATTACTTATGAACATCCAGAACAATATCTAGAAAACGATGAGCCACCGCTGCCTGATCCGAAAATTCCATTACACATACAAGGAACGGAAAGACACGTTCAAATGCTGGCTAGCGTGTCCGAGTTTTAGAACAGAATCGAGAAGCAGTTATGTCTGCAACATTAGAAATCCGTCAAAAATAGCATAGACTTGACAGCAAGAGAGACTTTCAAAAATAATTAATTTCAATTGTTTTCTAAAATAACTCGTCTTTCCATTCCTTGTATTACTGAATTCAATTGAATTTTTTTTCATTTACATTTCATATGTTTTTATTTCTTTAGTTGTATTTTGGTTAAAATAATAATAAATAAAATTAAGAAAAAATATATTTATTCATTAAAAGAGTAAATAAAAAAAAATTAATTTTTTGACCTAAAGTGAATGAAATCGATATAGGTCGTATAAGGGTACCCCACATAATTTTCAGCGCTGAATATTCTGGGCTATTTTAACTATGAAGGAGTCAAAGATTCGTCGATTTGTGCAATAATTCCGTCAATTTTCCCCAAAAAGGTGAAAAAAAAATCACAAAAATGCACGAAAACGCCCCCTGGCGGCTGTTAAAAATAAAAATAAATGCAAAAATGGATTTCCCGACCCAAAAAACCCCCAGGCATACACATTTTCAATAATTTTTTACATTTGAAATGGACTAAATAGGTCGATTTTTGAGTATTATGGAAAATATCAGGAAATATATTCATCGAAATTTTGGCAGACTCGAATATGATTTTAGAGGTATGGTTCCCTAGGAAAAAATACTTGTTGTGGGTCATAGTACCAGAATCGGTATGAGCTCCTGGAAATTTTTTCGTCCCTAGAATTTGACCCACCCTAATATATATGTATATATATTACGACCATTATAGTCGGTCTGGTGGGGGTTATTTGTATGGGGCTTGGTGTGAACATTCTCCGATTTTCATCAATTTCAATAGCTTTCATCAGCTTTCATCCAATGGTCGATAAAAGTTCAGATATTAAATTTCATCACAATTTACATTCGTAATTGCGGCCTGTAGTTTGATTACAAGGAGACAAACGGACGGACGGACAGACGTACGAACAGACAGACAGACAGACATACCGACAGACATCGCTAAATCGACTCGATAAATGCACCACGACCACAAAGCCGTATAGGGTATAAAAATGGCCAACAACAACAACAATGTTTGCTAACACACATGAGCACTTGAAATGTTTTATTGAACTTTAAATAATAATATACATGTTTTCTGTTTATTGACCGTAAGTTAAAAGTCAATAACTTCAGTTCCATAATGACCTCACGTATAAACCTTTTATTAAAATATTTATATATAAAAAGTTTTTGTATAGAACTTATCTTCTATAATGTTGAAAGAAAGATTTATTGAAAAAAATCAATATTTCCTTAAATTAAACTTGATTATTTATTGTTAAAATTATTAATCATTTCGTAATTAACATTATAGAACATTTGAATATTCTCAAATACAAATTACCATTGCGTTATATTCAATATTCTTAATTATTAAATTTATCGATGGTTGCTTGTACTTTGTTACTACAAGGTTTTTTTTAACTTTTTTTTTTCAAACCACAAACCAAAATAATCAATTAAGTGATTTATATTTAAAAAAAAAATCAAATTAGTGATAAATTGAAATTTGTTTAAATAAATTTAATTAAAAACATTTTTGATGGCTTTAACGCTTATATAAATACCCTCCGGGGGTTTCGTCTTTCTGTTTGTCGTAAAAAACGATTGAAAAAATTTAAGACACAACTATTTTGAATAAAGCAAATAACAATCTATTACAGGTCAAAACCGATTATAGAATACCCTACGTCATATTCGAAATTTATGTTTTACTAAGGATTAAAATTTTTATTTATAAATAGCTAATGAACAACTTTAATTGCTAAGATTAAAATCATTAACACGTAAAAAAATTATAACCGGTTTACACTGACTATACGATACCCTACACCATGAGTTTTCTGAGTTCATAACTGGATATAGAAAATAAGAATGAACCACGTTTTAGTGGCATTGTTATTAATTTTTGCCCTGTAGATATGAAAATGTTCATATCGTATTCTATTTTTCTACGGGGACCAGGTCAAAATATGGACCAATCATTAACATATTTAGTAAAGTCACTTATTGCACTCAAAAACATATTCAAATCAAATTTTAAAAAATCTATGTAATATTTTTGTTTTTTGACAGATTTAAGTAAGATCGGGAACCAGCTTTTTATGCTAAAAAGGGTCCTAAAGGTTTTTTTTTGTTTTTGGACTACGGCTTAGCGAGTTTAATACACGCACATATAATTTTCTATTCATATATGATAATCTGGATCTTACGACAATTGAAGTCGATCTGATAGGGGTTATTTCTTATCGACCCATGGGCTGTATGGCAAACTTCAAAATATATTCACTTTTAAGACTTGCAGTTTGATTGCAAGGTTTAGATGGACAGAAGAACAGACAGACAGACAGACGGACAGACGGAGATCGCTAAATCGACTGAGAAAGGGCTCTAAATTGGTAGGTATAATGAAAGGTGAGTTTAGGTCAAATATTGGCGCTATGAAAAATGACCACAAAGTGAAAATGAAAAATGGTCACAAATTGAAAGCACCAACAGGAAAATTTGGGGATATTTCCTCTTCAATTACGGCCATTTTTCCTATTCTAATTTAAGACAATTTTTGATTTAAAAAATGACCCTAAATTCCTGAAAATTTTACGGCTTTTACACTACGTCTGCTTGTCAGTTTGCCGAAAAAACTTTGAATCGATTTTTAACCTTTTTCCAGCGATCCAATGGGGATAAGATCAGTGGGTTTGGCGTCATATAACTGGAGTACTGTAATAGAGAAAGCCTTGAGACTTCCTCTGAGTCCATGGGTTATTAATGTGTGTAATCGCCCAAAAAATGGGCGGGATCGGACCGATGTGCGTGGAACCGAATCAATTCTCGATCGATTTTTAACCCTTTTCCCGTGATCCAATCGAGCTGAAACTTTGCAGGCAGACACGTGGCGATAATAAAAATGATCTAACAAATTTTAGTTTAAAAAATTTAATTATAGTATAATATTGGATTTTTCGAAAATTTAACGGTTTTTTATTTTCAGTCATTAATTATTTAATTACATGATGGAAAACGTAATTTACAAATAAAGGGAGTATAATAAAAACTTGGTTTTTATGGGTTAGCTTTTTTTCCATTTTTGATTTGGGGCAATTTTTAATAATGAAAAAATACACCAAATTGGAGATTATTATGTAAATAATAATTTTTAATTATTTTGGGGCCAATTTCCATTTTTCATATAATCAGCAAAATAGTATTTAAAAGCTATCAAAGCTATTGAACATTCAGATGAGGTAAATATATTTTTAAAGTAAGAGTATTATCACCGTAGAAAAAAAAAATTGAATTTGGGTGATAGCAGCAAATTTATTTTTATCGTGCGATTTTTTATACCTTATACACCACTATGAAGAGGGTATATATAGGTTTGTCATTCCGCTTGTAACGCATCGAAATAAATTCCGAAGACCCCAAAATCATATATTTTCTTGATCCTTATAACAAGAGAAGTTGATTTAGAGATGACCGTCTGTAGGACTGTCAGTCTGTCCGTCTGTCCGTCTGTCTGTGGAAATCACGATCACACCTTCAATATCTAAAAATTAAAAATTAAAAATTAAAAATTAAAAATTAAAAATTAAAAATTAAAAATTAAAATTAAAAATTAAAAATTAAACATTAAAAATTAAAAATTAAATATTAAAAATTAAAAATTAAAAATTAAAAATTAAAAATTAAAAATTAAAAATTAAAAATTAAAAATTAAAAATTAAAAATTAAAAATTAAAAATTAAAAATTAAAAATTAAAAATTAAAAATTAAAAATTAAAAATTAAAAATTAAAAATTAAAAATTAAAAATTAAAAATTAAAAATTAAAAATTAAAAATTAAAAATTAAAAATTAAAAATTAAAAATTAAAAATTAAAAATTAAAAATTAAAAATTAAAAATTAAAAATTAAAAATTAAAAATTAAAAATTAAAAATTAAAAATTAAAAATTAAAAATTAAAAATTAAAAATTAAAAATTAAAAATTAAAAATTAAAAATTAAAAATTAAAAATTAAAAATTAAAAATTAAAAATTAAAAATTAAAAATTAAAAATTAAAAATTAAAAATTAAAAATTAAAAATTAAAAATTAAAAATTAAAAATTAAAAATTAAAAATTAAAAATTAAAAATTAAAAATTAAAAATTAAAAATTAAAAATTAAAAATTAAAAATTAAAAATTAAAAATTAAAAATTAAAAATTAAAAATTAAAAATTAAAAATTAAAAATTAAAAATTAAAAATTAAAAATTAAAAATTAAAAATTAAAAATTAAAAATTAAAAATTAAAAATTAAAAATTAAAAATTAAAAATTAAAAATTAAAAATTAAAAATTAAAAATTAAAAATTAAAAATTAAAAATTAAAAATTAAAAATTAAAAATTAAAAATTAAAAATTAAAAATTAAAAATTAAAAATTAAAAATTAAAAATTAAAAATTAAAAATTAAAAATTAAAAATTAAAAATTAAAAATTAAAAATTAAAAATTAAAAATTAAAAATTAAAAATTAAAAATTAAAAATTAAAAATTAAAAATTAAAAATTAAAAATTAAAAATTAAAAATTAAAAATTAAAAATTAAAAATTAAAAATTAAAAATTAAAAATTAAAAATTAAAAATTAAAAATTAAAAATTAAAAATTAAAAATTAAAAATTAAAAATTAAAAATTAAAAATTAAAAATTAAAAATTAAAAATTAAAAATTAAAAATTAAAAATTAAAAATTAAAAATTAAAAATTAAAAATTAAAAATTAAAAATTAAAAATTAAAAATTAAAAATTAAAAATTAAAAATTAAAAATTAAAAATTAAAAATTAAAAATTAAAAATTAAAAATTAAAAATTAAAAATTAAAAATTAAAAATTAAAAATTAAAAATTAAAAATTAAAAATTAAAAATTAAAAATTAAAAATTAAAAATTAAAAATTAAAAATTAAAAATTAAAAATTAAAAATTAAAAATTAAAAATTAAAAATTAAAAATTAAAAATTAAAAATTAAAAATTAAAAATTAAAAATTAAAAATTAAAAATTAAAAATTAAAAATTAAAAATTAAAAATTAAAAATTAAAAATTAAAAATTAAAAATTAAAAATTAAAAATTAAAAATTAAAAATTAAAAAATTAAAAATTAAAAATTAAAAATTAAAAATTAAAAATTAAAAATTAAAAATTAAAAATTAAAAATTAAAAATTAAAAATTAAAAATTAAAAATTAAAAATTAAAAATTAAAAATTAAAAATTAAAAATTAAAAATTAAAAATTAAAAATTAAAAATTAAAAATTAAAAATTAAAAATTAAAAATTAAAAATTAAAAATTAAAAATTAAAAATTAAAAATTAAAAATTAAAAATTAAAAATTAAAAATTAAAAATTAAAAATTAAAAATTAAAAATTAAAAATTAAAAATTAAAAATTAAAAATTAAAAATTAAAAATTAAAAATTAAAAATTAAAAATTAAAAATTAAAAATTAAAAATTAAAAATTAAAAATTAAAAATTAAAAATTAAAAATTAAAAATTAAAAATTAAAAATTAAAAATTAAAAATTAAAAATTAAAAATTAAAAATTAAAAATTAAAAATTAAAAATTAAAAATTAAAAATTAAAAATTAAAAATTAAAAATTAAAAATTAAAAATTAAAAATTAAAAATTAAAAATTAAAAATTAAAAATTAAAAATTAAAAATTAAAAATTAAAAATTAAAAATTAAAAATTAAAAATTAAAAATTAAAAATTAAAAATTAAAAATTAAAAATTATAAATTAAAAATTAAAAATTAAAAATTAAAAATTAAAAATTAAAAATTAAAAATTAAAAATTAAAAATTAAAAATTAAAAATTAAAAATTAAAAATTAAAAATTAAAAATTAAAAATTAAAAATTAAAAATTAAAAATTAAAAATTAAAAATTAAAAATTAAAAATTAAAAATAAAAATTAAAAATTAAAAATTAAAAATTAAAAATTAAAAATTAAAAATTAAAAATTAAAAATTAAAAATTAAAAATTAAAAATTAAAAATTAAAAATTAAAAATTAAAAATTAAAAATTAAAAATTAAAAATTAAAAATTAAAAATTAAAAATTAAAAATTAAAAATTAAAAATTAAAAATTAAAAATTAAAAATTAAAAATTAAAAATAAAAATTAAAAATTAAAAATTAAAAAATAAAAATTAAAAATTAAAAATTAAAAATTAAAAATTAAAAATTAAAAATTAAAAATTAAAAATTAAAAATTAAAAATTAAAAATTAAAAATTAAAAATTAAAAATTAAAAATTAAAAATTAAAAATTAAAAATTAAAAATTAAAAATTAAAAATTAAAAATTAAAAATTAAAAATTAAAAATTAAAAATTAAAAATTAAAAATTAAAAATTAAAAATTAAAAATTAAAAATTAAAAATTAAAAATTAAAAATTAAAAATTAAAAATTAAAAATTAAAAATTAAAAATTAAAAATTAAAAATTAAAAATTAAAAATTAAAAATTAAAAATTAAAAATTAAAAATTAAAAATTAAAAATTAAAAATTAAAAATTAAAAATTAAAAATTAAAAATTAAAAATTAAAAATTAAAAATTAAAAATTAAAAATTAAAAATTAAAAATTAAAAATTAAAAATTAAAAATTAAAAATTAAAAATTAAAAATTAAAAATTAAAAATTAAAAATTAAAAATTAAAAATTAAAAATTAAAAATTAAAAATTAAAAATTAAAAATTAAAAATTAAAAATTAAAAATTAAAAATTAAAAATTAAAAATTAAAAATTAAAAATTAAAAATTAAAAATTAAAAATTAAAAATTAAAAATTAAAAATTAAAAATTAAAAATTAAAAATTAAAAATTAAAAATTAAAAATTAAAAATTAAAAATTAAAAATTAAAAATTAAAAATTAAAAATTAAAAATTAAAAATTAAAAATTAAAAATTAAAAATTAAAAATTAAAAATTAAAAATTAAAAATTAAAAATTAAAAATTAAAAATTAAAAATTAAAAATTAAAAATTAAAAATTAAAAATTAAAAATTAAAAATTAAAAATTAAAAATTAAAAATTAAAAATTAAAAATTAAAAATTAAAAATTAAAAATTAAAAATTAAAAATTAAAAATTAAAAATTAAAAATTAAAAATTAAAAATTAAAAATTAAAAATTAAAAATTAAAAATTAAAAATTAAAAATTAAAAATTAAAAATTAAAAATTAAAAATTAAAAATTAAAAATTAAAAATTAAAAATTAAAAATTAAAAATTAAAAATTAAAAATTAAAAATTAAAAATTAAAAATTAAAAATTAAAAATTAAAAATTAAAAATTAAAAATTAAAAATTAAAAATTAAAAATTAAAAATTAAAAATTAAAAATTAAAAATTAAAAATTAAAAATTAAAAATTAAAAATTAAAAATTAAAAATTAAAAATTAAAAATTAAAAATTAAAAATTAAAAATTAAAAATTAAAAATTAAAAATTAAAAATTAAAAATTAAAAATTAAAAATTAAAAATTAAAAATTAAAAATTAAAAATTAAAAATTAAAAATTAAAAATTAAAAATTAAAAATTAAAAATTAAAAATTAAAAATTAAAAATTAAAAATTAAAAATTAAAAATTAAAAATTAAAAATTAAAAATTAAAAATTAAAAATTAAAAATTAAAAATTAAAAATTAAAAATTAAAAATTAAAAATTAAAAATTAAAAATTAAAAATTAAAAATTAAAAATTAAAAATTAAAAATTAAAAATTAAAAATTAAAAATTAAAAATAAAAAATTAAGAGTTAAAAGTTAAATATTAAAAATTAAAAATAAAAAATTAAAATTTAAAAATTAAAAAAATTAAAATAGAAATTTATTCTTTCTATAGAAGACATAATCATTTTTTTTATAAAAAGAAATTATAATAGAAATTCGACAACAGGAAAAACAATTAACAAAGATTCGGCACAGCCGAATTTAACACTCTTACTCGTTTTATTTAAAGTAAGCTATTTGTTAAGTTTTTTAATGAATTTCACATTTTTTCCTTGTATGCTATAGAGTAAGGTGGTTCGGTCCCCATATAAAAAAAAGTCGAGCCAGTCACACCCTAGGATTAAATATTAGTTGAAGACGATTCGGAAAAAGAATTTTTTTTTTGCCACGACCCTGGATACCACCTTTTTTTTACACTACGTCGCCATTTATAGTCCGATCATAACATATTGTATATTTTTGTTCATGCCCCCGTAATAGCTACATTTCTCCCTTTAAAAATTTTTGACTCCGACGTCAAATTCTGGTAGTGACTTTGACAATCTCGGTTCCTAACCACCCTAATGCCGACCATTTTAAAAACACAAGGAAAGCGGCTTTAATATGATGAAATTTTTTTTTCAAAAGTATTAACTTCTATTCATAAACAAAAATGTAACAGAGGTTTAAAGAATGCATTAATCAAATGATTTTGTGAAAACAAAGCCACATTAATTTGATGAAACTTTTAAAAATAAAATATGGACGTACAACTTTTTTAAGACAAATTTTGGCGGGAATTGAGATTGCTATACTGTTCGCGACTTCTTATTTTAGCAAATATAAAGCCCATGCGTCTTTCGTCTGTAACCTTATTTGCGGATTCACTAACAACCCGCACAAAACGTTCAGTGTTTTGAGAATGGCACGGAAATTCTAAAACATAAATTATACGTTATTAGTTATTACTGATACGTAAAATTTTGGATATAATTACCTGGTATTTCAATTATTTCATGAGATGAATTTTGGTATTGCACCAATTGCTCATCCGTATAGAAATGGAGACATGGTGGCTCAGTTATTTGTAGGTTATCCCACTTTATAACATTCGTGTATGCATTGCAATCAAAATTTATTTTATTTTTTGGAACGTGGAACTCTCGAATCTTTGCAGGTGGGTCTTCCCGAATGAAAAGGTATAAGAAGACTCACCTAAATAAATGATTGAGCTTTGCTCGACTTCATCATTGTCTATATTATTAAATTGGATATTATCTAACGTTAAAAGCGTTGGGCCACACATAATAAAAAAGTGTATTTTGTTTGCAGAGATTTTGTTAACTTCGGGACATCTACATTCGGAATTCGTGTCAATACTGCACTTGCATTTTGAAATATGATATAACATATTCCAATCGATCTTAACATATTTACAAGGTTTTTTTTAACAATTTTATAATAAGAGTCCAGAAGACCAAAAACAATTTTCTAACCGTGGTTGTACTTAGTATCGGAATGTTCGTATTTTTCCACACTTCACAAAGAACTTTTATAACCACTTCTGTGTAACGCATTAAACTTTGATTTTTATAAATATTTGTTGCACCATTTGTCCTCAAATATAAAAAATATTGGATGACTTGGCATTTTCTTGGTAATTTTGTTTTGCCGATATCACATGCTTCAAAATGCATTTTGTTAAACTCTTTCTTTTAACTCATACTCTCTGTCTGTCTGTATGTCTGCCAAGGGTGGACCCCATTCCCCCTTATCCAATTCATCTGAAACTTGGCCCATAGTCTTGTCGTGACTACAGATTCATTTTGGGGTAGTCACGGACACTCACGGAGTGATCTAAATCTCATTTCTCCTCTTCCGAGCGATCTGAAACTTGGTCCATACACTTGCTGTGAAAAAATATTTACTTTGACTTAGTCACGCATAGTCACGCATGGTCATGCACAGTCACGGAGTGATCTAAATGTCATTTACCCTCATCCGACCGATCTGAAACTTGGTCGATATACTTGCTGTAAAGAAAGATCAACTTCGACATAGTCACCCGCAGTCAACCATAGTCACGGAGTGATTTAAAACCCATTTTCCCTTATCCGATCGATCTAAAACTTGGTCGATAGACTTGCTGTGAAAAAAGATTAACTTTGACATAGTCACGCACAGTCACGGAGAGATTAAAACCCCACTTCCCCTATCCGATGGATCTGAAATTTTGTCTATAGACTTGTTGTGGCCAAAAATTAGTTTTAAGATAGTCACACACAGTCACGCACAGTCACGGAGATATTCAAAACTCATATTCATAAGGAAAGAAAGAGTTTTAATAAAAAGTTTGTTTTTATGGGTTAGATTATTTCAATGTTAAATTTTATTAATTAGTGTGGCTTTACTTTCGTTTAAAAATAATTGCCATTAGTGTGGGTAGAAACGAGATTCTGAAAGTCGGAAAAATTTTTGACGTCGGATTAAAAAATTATTAAACAAAGCAATGTAGCCACAATGAAACCATGCACAACGACATGCAACATGTTATGATAGGACCAAAAATGGCGCTGCATTGAACAAAAAACTAAAAGGGCGGTATCCAGGGGCGTAGCAAAAAAATAAAAAAATATTTTTCCGAATCGTCTTTAACTAATCTTTAATCCTAGGATAGGACAAGCTTTTTTTGACGAACTACCTTACTATACAGTCATTACCTTTTTATGTTTCTTTATTTTTTTTTTTTTTTTTTTAATAAAAATATATATAATTAACATAGTTTGAAAACTGAATTTATTAATTATTGGGGCCAATTTTCATATTTCATATTGGGAAGATTTTTAATTTTTAAAATGACTCCAAAATTGGGGCCATTTTTGATTTTCTATTTGGGGCCATATTTCATGGCACCCAAATATTTGTAGTAGCTACAAACATCAGCACAAACTCATTATACACTCACCACATAGTGGGATAGCGTATACAAAGTGGAGCCTATTATGATTATGGTTTGAACATAAATGGTGTACTTTTCATGACAAAAGTCAGGCAATCGCGTTGAAAAATTATTTTACAAATAAGTATTTTAAAAAAATTGTTGATATAATAAAATAAAAAACGTCAAAACAACACCTAAAGTGAATGTTTTACAAATTTTTGTACAAATTTTATATATAAACAATCTAGTCAATTAAATATAACATTACAATTATTAGAACTGCAATATAATAATTTATGAAGGCTTAATGCAGAAACCGGTTTGACAAAAAATAATCTCTCGTTTATGTGTGCGGCAATTTCTGGAGATTTTATTGAGCTCCTTTGCAACTGCTTCATTGCTTTTCCCAATTTTGTGTAGGGAAATAATATGGTGACGAGTTTCAATTGAAATCTCTGCAGTTTTCACCATACTTTCTTTTAATTCCATCAAATATTTGAAATTTTCACTTTCACGTGTTAGGTTTTAGTTACGACGTAATAACTCGGCCGTTTCTTGTTTGATGTGCTTCAATTTGCATTTTTTCAATTGTTTATACATCCTTTCGTGAAAGTTTACATTAAAAAAAATCTTTTCATCAAAGTCGCTATTTTCTGTTATCTGGTAAAAAAAAACCCAATGTTTTTATTGCATATAACAAAATATTTACTCAATAATGAATAAAAATTGCATATGTAATAATTTTACGACTTTTGAACGGAAACTATTATCCAAAAACCATAAATCTTAGGGATGGGAAATACCCTCTGCCCATTGGTGTGGAGGGTATAAAAACTAAACTTAACATGTGTTCCAAATATGTTAAGGGGGGTAAGGTTTTAAAAGTTAAAAGAGTCCTATTTTCATAATTTTTTTTTGAAGATATGAATAATGTTGGATTATTTATTTCATATAAACATTATAACATTGTATTTGAAGAATCTTTCGAAAAATTTTCAATTAAAAATTTTAATAAATAATTCCGTGACAGCGAATCTCCAGAGGCATTGTTGTTTTGCGGTAAATATCATAACTCGTTACGGGATCATGTGAAATAAAATAATCGAAATGCGTTTAAAAGGTGACATTTTTCCTGAGTTAGTGACGAAGAGTTTTTTCAATTTTTTTTTTCAGCATTTTGAAGTGAAAAATACGATTTTTGCTATAAAATTTCGGAAATTTGTTGTTAAAAAATGGGGATAAGAATGGAATATAAAAAAAAACTCTTCGTGGTTACCTAATGATTTATGTGTAAATATATTGTGTAAAATTTCAAAAGAATCGGTCAAGTAGATTTTGAGTTATGATGTTCACAGACTTCGAACATTTATTTGCGAGAAAATCGATTTAAAGTTTTTTTAAAAACTGATTTATATACGATAAACCGTATGAGGCCGGCCGCTTGAAACGCTGTATCTTCTTAAGTTTTGCACCGATTTACTTGAAATTTTGACACAACTCTCTCGACTTGTTCTTCATTCAGTAATAGAAATGAAAAAAAGGGTTTAAAACCTTACCCCCCTAAAGTACAGTATTTTTTTTTTTTGAATAACTGTTGAAGATAACTTAAAATAAATAAATATTATTTCGGCAAACAACTGAATTTTCATTTAAAATCAACTGTACTGAACACTATTTGATTGAACTACAAACTTTTAACTGTTAATTGTTAAATTGTTGGTGTGTATTTAAAAATATTGCTTGAATTTTTGATAATAATCAACATCAAGAAAAACGGAGAATTAGATTGTGTGTAGACATACTTACACCAGAGCTTTTTTATATAATAAAGCCAAAATCATTAAAGGGGTGAAGCATCTGACACGTGCTACAAACTTTACCTCAAAAATTTCACACTATGGGTCAAGCTATGGGTAATGTTTGAAACTATTTATTTTTTTTTTTCTTTTTTTTTTTTTTGGATGAGTTAACACATTTTAAAATTGTCCTCAATGTTAATGGGGAGCAACCCATTTTACATCTTATATATTAAAAGAATTTATGAATAAACTTTGCATTCAAGATATTTTTCAATATTTTTCTTCTCTCAAACCTCTATAACTAGAGTTCTAATTAACGTAGGCTGTTGACATAGGTCTAAGAACACTCAGTGGATCAAGCTCCTTCTTTTGAGCTATTAACTGCTTAAATTCGTTGGGTTTGAGGAAAGTTATGGGTGGACAATCAACTTTACTTTTACTGTACGTTAACTTCTCTTGGCATATTTTGGCATTACTGTACGTTAACTTCTCTTGGCAAATTTTGGTATTATATTATAAAAATTAATATAATATAATATAATATAATATAATATAATATAATATAATATAATATAATATAATATAATATAATATAATATAATATAATATAATATAATATAATATAATATAATATAATATAATATAATATAATATAATATAATATAATATAATATAATATAATATAATATAATATAATATAATATAATATAATATAATATAATATAATATAATATAATATAATATAATATAATATAATATAATATAATATAATATAATATAATATAATATAATATAATATAATATAATATAATATAATATAATATAATATAATATAATATAATATAATATAATATAATATAATATAATATAATATAATATAATATAATATAATATAATATAATATAATATAATATAATATAATATAATATAATATAATATAATATAATATAATATAATATAATATAATATAATATAATATAATATAATATAATATAATATAATATAATATAATATAATATAATATAATATAATATAATATAATATAATATAATATAATATAATATAATATAATATAATATAATATAATATAATATAATATAATATAATATAATATAATATAATATAATATAATATAATATAATATAATATAATATAATATAATATAATATAATATAATATAATATAATATAATATAATATAATATAATATAATATAATATAATATAATATAATATAATATAATATAATATAATATAATATAATATAATATAATATAATATAATATAATATAATATAATATAATATAATATAATATAATATAATATAATATAATATAATATAATATAATATAATATAATATAATATAATATAATATAATATAATATAATATAATATAATATAATATAATATAATATAATATAATATAATATAATATAATATAATATAATATAATATAATATAATATAATATAATATAATATAATATAATATAATATAATATAATATAATATAATATAATATAATATAATATAATATAATATAATATAATATAATATAATATAATATAATATAATATAATATAATATAATATAATATAATATAATATAATATAATATAATATAATATAATATAATATAATATAATATAATATAATATAATATAATATAATATAATATAATATAATATAATATAATATAATATAATATAATATAATATAATATAATATAATATAATATAATATAATATAATATAATATAATATAATATAATATAATATAATATAATATAATATAATATAATATAATATAATATAATATAATATAATATAATATAATATAATATAATATAATATAATATAATATAATATAATATAATATAATATAATATAATATAATATAATATAATATAATATAATATAATATAATATAATATAATATAATATAATATAATATAATATAATATAATATAATATAATATAATATAATATAATATAATATAATATAATATAATATAATATAATATAATATAATATAATATAATATAATATAATATAATATAATATAATATAATATAATATAATATAATATAATATAATATAATATAATATAATATAATATAATATAATATAATATAATATAATATAATATAATATAATATAATATAATATAATATAATATAATATAATATAATATAATATAATATAATATAATATAATATAATATAATATAATATAATATAATATAATATAATATAATATAATATAATATAATATAATATAATATAATATAATATAATATAATATAATATAATATAATATAATATAATATAATATAATATAATATAATATAATATAATATAATATAATATAATATAATATAATATAATATAATATAATATAATATAATATAATATAATATAATATAATATAATATAATATAATATAATATAATATAATATAATATAATATAATATAATATAATATAATATAATATAATATAATATAATATAATATAATATAATATAATATAATATAATATAATATAATATAATATAATATAATATAATATAATATAATATAATATAATATAATATAATATAATATAATATAATATAATATAATATAATATAATATAATATAATATAATATAATATAATATAATATAATATAATATAATATAATATAATATAATATAATATAATATAATATAATATAATATAATATAATATAATATAATATAATATAATATAATATAATATAATATAATATAATATAATATAATATAATATAATATAATATAATATAATATAATATAATATAATATAATATAATATAATATAATATAATATAATATAATATAATATAATATAATATAATATAATATAATATAATATAATATAATATAATATAATATAATATAATATAATATAATATAATATAATATAATATAATATAATATAATATAATATAATATAATATAATATAATATAATATAATATAATATAATATAATATAATATAATATAATATAATATAATATAATATAATATAATATAATATAATATAATATAATATAATATAATATAATATAATATAATATAATATAATATAATATAATATAATATAATATAATATAATATAATATAATATAATATAATATAATATAATATAATATAATATAATATAATATAATATAATATAATATAATATAATATAATATAATATAATATAATATAATATAATATAATATAATATAATATAATATAATATAATATAATATAATATAATATAATATAATATAATATAATATAATATAATATAATATAATATAATATAATATAATATAATATAATATAATATAATATAATATAATATAATATAATATAATATAATATAATATAATATAATATAATATAATATAATATAATATAATATAATATAATATAATATAATATAATATAATATAATATAATATAATATAATATAATATAATATAATATAATATAATATAATATAATATAATATAATATAATATAATATAATATAATATAATATAATATAATATAATATAATATAATATAATATAATATAATATAATATAATATAATATAATATAATATAATATAATATAATATAATATAATATAATATAATATAATATAATATAATATAATATAATATAATATAATATAATATAATATAATATAATATAATATAATATAATATAATATAATATAATATAATATAATATAATATAATATAATATAATATAATATAATATAATATAATATAATATAATATAATATAATATAATATAATATAATATAATATAATATAATATAATATAATATAATATAATATAATATAATATAATATAATATAATATAATATAATATAATATAATATAATATAATATAATATAATATAATATAATATAATATAATATAATATAATATAATATAATATAATATAATATAATATAATATAATATAATATAATATAATATAATATAATATAATATAATATAATATAATATAATATAATATAATATAATATAATATAATATAATATAATATAATATAATATAATATAATATAATATAATATAATATAATATAATATAATATAATATAATATAATATAATATAATATAATATAATATAATATAATATAATATAATATAATATAATATAATATAATATAATATAATATAATATAATATAATATAATATAATATAATATAATATAATATAATATAATATAATATAATATAATATAATATAATATAATATAATATAATATAATATAATATAATATAATATAATATAATATAATATAATATAATATAATATAATATAATATAATATAATATAATATAATATAATATAATATAATATAATATAATATAATATAATATAATATAATATAATATAATATAATATAATATAATATAATATAATATAATATAATATAATATAATATAATATAATATAATATAATATAATATAATATAATATAATATAATATAATATAATATAATATAATATAATATAATATAATATAATATAATATAATATAATATAATATAATATAATATAATATAATATAATATAATATAATATAATATAATATAATATAATATAATATAATATAATATAATATAATATAATATAATATAATATAATATAATATAATATAATATAATATAATATAATATAATATAATATAATATAATATAATATAATATAATATAATATAATATAATATAATATAATATAATATAATATAATATAATATAATATAATATAATATAATATAATATAATATAATATAATATAATATAATATAATATAATATAATATAATATAATATAATATAATATAATATAATATAATATAATATAATATAATATAATATAATATAATATAATATAATATAATATAATATAATATAATATAATATAATATAATATAATATAATATAATATAATATAATATAATATAATATAATATAATATAATATAATATAATATAATATAATATAATATAATATAATATAATATAATATAATATAATATAATATAATATAATATAATATAATATAATATAATATAATATAATATAATATAATATAATATAATATAATATAATATAATATAATATAATATAATATAATATAATATAATATAATATAATATAATATAATATAATATAATATAATATAATATAATATAATATAATATAATATAATATAATATAATATAATATAATATAATATAATATAATATAATATAATATAATATAATATAATATAATATAATATAATATAATATAATATAATATAATATAATATAATATAATATAATATAATATAATATAATATAATATAATATAATATAATATAATATAATATAATATAATATAATATAATATAATATAATATAATATAATATAATATAATATAATATAATATAATATAATATAATATAATATAATATAATATAATATAATATAATATAATATAATATAATATAATATAATATAATATAATATAATATAATATAATATAATATAATATAATATAATATAATATAATATAATATAATATAATATAATATAATATAATATAATATAATATAATATAATATAATATAATATAATATAATATAATATAATATAATATAATATAATATAATATAATATAATATAATATAATATAATATAATATAATATAATATAATATAATATAATATAATATAATATAATATAATATAATATAATATAATATAATATAATATAATATAATATAATATAATATAATATAATATAATATAATATAATATAATATAATATAATATAATATAATATAATATAATATAATATAATATAATATAATATAATATAATATAATATAATATAATATAATATAATATAATATAATATAATATAATATAATATAATATAATATAATGCTGCGGAGCATCAGAGGTCCCCTAGTATATATGAAAATTATTTATCTGTTTTGAATTCTTTGTTATTTTCTCCACGAAATTTGGTTATAGTTTTATAATTTTTTAATAATCTAAAAAATTACAATACACAAGAATGATGTGTTACAAACGGCTTCACCAACAAATGCAATTAGACTTTTTATTTCAGTAATAATTGATTTGTTAAGCAACTTAAATGTTCAATACTCTTTTAAAATACATAGTAAATATTTAATGTTTTTAATTTTTTTTTGTATTTGTATTAAACATTTTAGCAAAAACCTTAGCAATTCAATTCGCAATGTTAAACATTTTAAATTGTTTTAAACCACAAGAACACACCTGTCACCATTAGACTAACTGACGGTCAATGCTTTGGATATATTGTTTAATAGTCAATACTTAATGCATGAATAAACGGTCTATTATTGATATTTTTTATTTGAACTATCCATGTATTATAAACCCTGAACTTGAAACCAGATTAAAAAATATTTCTATAAAACATAAATTGTTATAGTTCTGATTGTTTTCTTTTTGTATAGAAATCAATAATTTAAATAAAAATCTTTAAAAAATAAAAAATTGTATACTGGTTTTATTATACATATATATTTGTAATAACAAAAGACTTAAGACACATACATACTTTTATAATAAAACTATCTAACTGGCTTCAGAAAATATTATTTGGTTTCATTCCAACGAGACTAAATTTGTTTACAAAAAGCTTTAAATTCTAAAAAGCTTTAGATTCTACTCAGCGATGCCATTTAGCGGCCTTTACAAAAAGAAATTCATTTTTAAATGCTTTTACTGTTTTATAATTACATTAGTTGACTTAAATTTTATCAGATGTAAAAAAATTTCAAAGATTAAAAAGCAGAAAATTCCGTATCAAGGAATTGAAAAGGTCTGTTTTGACAACAATATTGAAGAATCAAGCAAACAAATTATCAAACAAGAGTTAATTGAGTTCACAAAATCTCTTTTTTCACTACAAAAATTCCATTAGTCATATATTCCAAAAAATTAAGATGATGGTTTGAAATTTATAAAAGAAATTTTAAAAGATAAAAAATAAATCAAAAAGTACAAAAATTGCATTAACGATTTAAAGCTAGTAAACGGTAAAATAAAGATAACTGATTTATTTTTGACTTAAATAAATCCATTAAAGTAAGGTAATTGTAAGTTATCGAGTTTCGTTATAGAGATATTCACTTTTCCATACTCAAATGCTGAAATCCAAGCAGTGTTTAGTAAAATTATTTTTTAATTATAATAATTCCACACATAATTCCATTATTTGTTTAATACGTATAAAATTTGGAATAAAAATTAAAAAATAATTTTGTGTTAAAAATAAGTTAAAAAATTTAAATTTCAAATGAGTAATTATACTTTTTTATTTAAAAATAAACATTTGAATAATGAATAATATGAATACAATTAAAAAGTAACATAAAATTCTGGGCTTTTTTCTTCCTAACTTTTGAGCTTTTTGCTTGGAAAAAGTTGACAGCTCAAATTCTACTTAAATAGAAATATTTTATATATTTTATTTTCTTCACCAAAATCAAAAAAAGATTTGATTTATAGTTACGTTCATCACTGACTGACTGTGCAACACCATATGACTAATTATAATAGATATAATAATTAGCATCCCATAAAAAAGTGAAATTCTTTAAAATGTTCCTTTTCTTTAAAAAGTACTTAAGCCGTATTTTTTTTAAACAAGTATTTTTTTAACAAGTAAATTTTTTAAGTAATGTTTCTTAAAATAATTAATAAAATATCTTTTCTTAAATAAGAAACTGTTCCTAAAAAATATATTTACTTATACAAGTACATTTTCTTTAAATAGTATATTCTCTTTAAAAGTATAATTTCTTTAAAAAGTTAATTTTCTTTCAAAAATACATTTTCTCTTAAAAGTACCTTTTCTTTAAAAAAAAGACCCGTTTTCTTTAAAAAACACCTTTTCTTTAAAGTTTGAACACTGAACTTTTTTTAAAAGTAAATTTTCTTTAAAAACTCCCTTTTCTTCAAAAATTACCTTCTCCATAAAAAGTATATAATCCTTGAAAAGTACCTTTTCTTTAAAAAGTTTGTTTTTTGTAAAAAGTACCTTTTCTTAAAACAAGTACACTTTCTTTAAAAAGTACATTTTCTTTATAAAGTTATTTTTCCTCAAAAAGTGGCTGTTTTTTAAAAAGTAACATTTCTTTAAAAAGTAGTTTTTATGTAAAAAAAAAATAAATAAATTTTCTGTAAAAAGTAATATTTCTTAAGAAGAAACTTTTCTTAAAAAAACTATTTTTCTTTAAAAATTGCATTTGCTTACAAAAGTGGATTTTCTTGAAAAAGTACCTTTTCTTAATAAAGTTAATTTTCTCAGAAAAGTACATTTTCTTAAAGAAGCAAATTTTCTTAAAAAATTAACTTTTCTTAATAAAAACACCTTTTATACAGTACATTTTTATTATAAAGTACTTTCTCTTTAAAAAGTAATTTTTTAGAGTACTTTTATTAAATTAAAAAAGTACATTTTCTCAAAAAGTACCCTTTATTAAAAAATACGTTTTCTTAAAAAAAATCGTTTTCTTAAAAAGGGCATTTTCTTAAAAAGTTAGCTTTTGTTAATAAAGTGCTTTTTATTAAAAAGTAACATTTCTTAAAAAACTACATTTCTAATATAAAGTACATTTTCTTAAAATATATATCTTGTATATAAAATTCTTCTGTCGCGGTGTTTGTGGTAAAATTCCGCCGAAACGGCTCGACCGATTCTCATGAAATTTTGTGCGCATATTGGGTAGGTCTGAGAATCGGACAACGTCTATTTTTTTTGATAGGGCCACTGGGAGGGGTACGCCCCATACAAAGTGAACTTTTAAAATCAGATATCTAGAGTACTATGATAGCCATAAGTGCCATGCCCACTTGAGATATCAAAAAAAAAAAATATCTGCTGTCTGTTTCTGAGACCTACCCAACATCCACACAAAATTTCATGAGAATCGGTCAAGCCGTTTCGGAGGATTTCAATTACAGAGACCGCGACACGAGAATTTTATATGTAAGAAGTTAAACTCCTCCTTTTTTTGTTTTTCATTTTATTTTTGTTTAGAGCGATTTGACTGCAATTCAGAATGTATGTATGTTTTATCATAGGAAATTTTTGTATGTCTAAGTGGACCCGATAGGTGGCGCTGGGGTAAAGTCATTTCGAATATTTTTATTTACGGCACGATTTTACTGAAACTAAGAATGTACATGTATGTATGTTAGATGATGCCAAAAAATTTTTTGTTGGTCCCGGTAGATGGCGCTGGCGTTCGAAAAATAATGGGTTGTCAAATTTATTTAAATTTTATAAGTTCCAAAATTCACAAACGTTTTTATATACAAATATTCTAACCAAAACGGAAGGAAAAATTGCATTGGCTATTGCTTTATCCGGAATAGCCGCAACATTATTGCATGGTGGTCGCACAGCTCATTCAGCACTCAAATCACCGTTAAATGTACAAACGAATGAGAATGTCATATTAATATAAAAAAAACATTCCGGTATGGCAAAAGTTCTGCAAAAATGCAATATTATTATTTGGGATGAATATAACATGGCTTACAAACATTCCTTAGAAGCACTACATAGAACTTTAAAAGATTTGAAAGGCAATGAAAGACTTTTTGGTGGAGCTCTCATTTTATTATCCATGATCCAACGGCTAACCAGTTTTCAAAACAACTACTTGGTTAAGTGAAAGAACTATTTAAACCGCAAAAACTTTCGATGGCGATAATATTAATGTTATTATTCAGGACATGATTGATTCCGAAAGTGTTATTTCAAATCTATGGATAGTGTTTTGAAGAAAATGAAGCAGTCAATTATCCAACAGAATTTTTGAATTCACTTGATGTACCCGATCTACCTCCACATTTATTAAAATTAAAAGTTGGTTCTCCAATAATTTTGCTACGTAACCTCAACGCTCCGAGCCTATGTAATGGCACCAGGTTAATTGTTGAGAGGATAATACTCAACGTTATTGAGGCCACAATTTTCAAAGGCAAATTTAAAGGAGAACATGTCTTGCTGCCAAGAATTCCTATGATTCCTACCCACACACTGATAACATTCAAAAGATTGCAATTTCCGAACACATTGGGCTTTACCATGACCATCAATAAATCTCAAGGACAATCATTGCAAATATGTGGTTTGGACCTCGAAAACAGTTGTTTTTCACGTGTCGGAAAGCCAGCAAATTTATTAATTTACTGCCAGAATAAGGAAACTAAAAATATTGTTCACTCTTTTTGGAATTACAATGATAGAAATATATTGGTCATTCTTATACATACGTATGTTACAATAAATATTTATTTTAATTTTCATTAATAAAACATGGTTTTTCTTTAACAGTTTTAATATTAACAAATGCACAAACGTTTTTTATTTAGATATATACAGATTCTAACTAAAATTAAAAATTCATTGAGGGCAAAACAACGTTTGCCGGGTCAAGCCAGTTTTCTTATAAAAGTACATTTTATTAATAAATACATTTTGCCTTTTCTTAAGAAAGTGTCTTTTTTCAAAAAGTACCCTTAAAAAAATATTTTTGTTGACTAAAGAAAGATTTAAAATAATTGGGGGTAAATCGTTAATTATAATGTAAAAACAGATTTTTTGTTTTAAAGCTAAAAGCATACATCAGATTATGCTCTTTCATGAAATGAACGATTTCATGATCACAAGCCATAACGGCCACAGTCTGGTTTCCAAGTTCTCAGTAGAGAATTTTCAAAGGCCCTATGCTATTGTAGGAGTAAAAGGAAGAAATATATACATATGTATAAGTCCTTAAAATTTAATAACAATCTAATCCATAAAACAAAGTTTTTATTAAAACTCTTCCTTTCCTTATGTATATGAGTTTTGAATCTCTCCGTAACTGTGCGTGACTTTGCATGACTATTTTAAAATTAATCTTTGGTCACAATAAGTCTATGGACAAAGTTTCAGATTGATCGGATGAAGGGAAATGGGGTTTAAGTCACTCCGTGACTGTGCGGGACTATGCGTGACTATGCTTGACTATGTAAAAGTTAATCTTTTTTCACAGCAAGTCTATCTACCAAGTTTCAGATCGATCGGATAAGGGGAAATGGGTTTTAAATCACTCCGTGACTGTGCGTAACTATGCGTGACTGTGCGTGACTATGTCGAAGTTAATCTTTCTTTACAGCAAGTATATCGACCAAGTTTCAGAGTGGAAATCCGTTTTAAATCTCAGTGACTGTGCGTGACCATGCGTGACAGTTCGTGATTAAGTCAAAGTTAATCTTTTTTCACAGCAAGTCTATCGACCAAGTTTTAGATCGATCGGATAAGAGAAAATGGGTTATAAATCACTCCGTGACTGTGCGTGACTATGCGTGACTATGTCGAAGTTAATCCTTTTTCACAGCAAGTGTATGGACCAAGTTTCAGATCGACCGGATGAGGGGAAATGACATTTAGATCACTCCGTGACTCTGCGTGACTAGGAGTAACTGTGCGTGACTACCTCAAAATTAATCTGTAGTCACAACAAGACTATTGGACAAGTTTCAGAGCAATTTGATAAGGGGTAATGGGGTTGACCCACGACAGACAGAGAGTATGAGTTAAAAGAAAGAGTTTAAAAATGTATATTAAATCAAACTAACAGATTCCAGCGCTCGAAATTCGAGTGCAATTTCTAGGCAGCTTTATTTTTCAACTTAGCCAATTCACAAACCAACACTTTTATGGTTTATTATTATTGTGAATGAAGATAACAAACTCATTAACAAACGCATTAACTAATTTAATAAAACACACATAGCATATGTATAATTTTATGTACATATGTGTTAGTAGTAACTTTAAATGTAATTTACTTAAAATAAAGGAAAAAAATTAAAAATCTGTAAATCTGCAAAACGGCTAAAAAGAAGTACCTTTCAAATAATAAACGTTTAGTCAAATCGGGATAAAACGGTAGAACAAAACATCGATCACAATAAATCGCCTAGCATATTAATATTATAGATGAATAAACTTGTAATGTCAAAAGTATTTTTTTTATTTTGCTAACAAAAATGGTAAAAAATTAACGGTACGTTACTTTTCAATTACAAAAGCACAACTACAACAATGTTTATAATAGTGCGTTTATAGCTGTGGAAAATCTGGTAGATTTTAGTTGAAATCTTTTTCAAAATCTATACCGTTTACATATAACTTTTTTGACATTTTGTTTCCACAAAAATAAACAGCTGATTAAAATAACACATATAACTAGAAATACCAAACATATTCAAAACAATAGGAAAATGGAAATATGTAAAATTCTAAAAACGAACAGATTTTATTATTATATTTTACATCAAAAATGAAAAAGCACAAGCTGAAATAGAAATTTTGCGAAAAAAATCAGCATTTGCTAAATGTATTGTTTGAACAGCAAAAACTAATTAATTTTACGCAATTATTATTTAGCAGATTAGAATGGGCACATGTCAGTATAAAAAGTTATAACTTTCCAATTACTAAATATTTTTTTTATTATAGATTCGTAATTTTTTTTATTAATTAATATTTTATTTCCTTTTTATTCAACTCGTTTGCTTTTGTTTTTATTTTTAAAGTCAATTTTTCAGACACTATTGTAATTTTCTACTACAAAATTAAAAAAAAAAAAACACAGTAGTATCATTTGGTAGTGCCCAAGTTTGACAAGATTTTGTGAGATTTTGCTGAAATCTAGTAACGATCTAGATTTTATTTTTTATGGGAAATCTAGTAAAAATGAGCTAGATTGTGCTCGAAATCTCATATATACTAGATTTTGCTTAGATGTAAACACACTATAAGCATTTGTTGTCGGCAACATTATCATTCATCTTTCAAATTCCTATACATACAAAATTTGAAATACAATTGTATTAAGAAAAATAGAATAACGGCCAAGCTAGACATAAGAATATTTCAGCATGAAACTATTAATAAAACTATATGCCAAGTTTTAGAATCTCAATGCGTTTGGTTATTAATGCAAAATCATAAAATAAAAAAACTGATTTTGGCTAACTTCCAAAAGAAGCATGAAACGGGATGTTAAGGTCATGACTTAAAATTAAAAACATGTTTTTCTTTCCTCACTACACAAATGTGGAAAAAACTTTTGAAGAGTTATAGATAAAGTGCCTCTATTATTTCCGCTTCTATCTGATACTGTATGGGCATTTTGAATCCCGCCCATTATTATATATACTCCACACTTCTCATTTATCAACAGCTATTAACGCTCACACCTCAAAATAATCTCATGATAAGAACCCACAAATAGCATATAGAATATTAGAAACCCACATTTCTCAATAAGAAAATTACTTGGAGATGTGAAAAAATAAAGTAAATGAACAAATATGTATACATATCACATTCACCCTAAGAAGAGAAACGTTTCCTCTCGGTACAGATTAATAATCATATTTAACATATCGCAAAATACAAACGTAAACTACCTCGAAATCCATTTTAAACGTCGCCTTACTTGGAAAATTCATAGAGATGAGAACTAACCCAAATTAGGTTAAAAATTATGTAAATTAAAAACAAGACAATCAGATACCTACGAATATACCCTGCGGCAGGGATGGAATTGTTAATACAATTGTACTTTTTTTGATACTATTTGATGTTGAAAAATACGTTGATACGCCCGCGACTCATTTGATACATTTTCAAAATTGAACGAATTTTAACTAATTTTTTTATTGAAATTTTTTTCTTGCATTAATTTTTCCCCCATTTTCTACTTATTGAAATATGGTAACTCGTTGAGAAACTCTTTTAAATTTAACCACACTGGCAACACTTCATTCATTTATGTGATGATGGTCTAAAAAATATCAGCTGACTTTTGTTTATAAAATTTGGTTTTTCCCAAAACAAATGCCAAACGCAATCAGACTACAAGCAGCAAAGTAACATTTTTCTCCTAACATTTTACATGAAAAGAAAATAACGCCGAACAGCACGGTGATGCTTTAATTCTGATTAATCATTGTTTTTTCTTCTTTACGCAAAAAAAAAATCGGAAGATTTGTTTGTTCTCGATAAATACTAAAAAAGTCAGCAATTAACTGTGATTCAATAAATAAAATAGTTTTTAACAATTAATTCTATTTACCTTAATTATGGAATATGATGAACCTGGGTAAGTTTTGCAATGAGTTTTAAAATAAGTGAAACTTAATTCTAATTTTATTTTTCTTAGAACCAGCAAGTCAAACAAGCCATATTTAGTTCCATTTAGAGATGATTGGGCAAAAAAGTTTACATGGTTGAAAAAGGATGAAACCGGAAAAAAAATGTACTGTTTGCAATTCTTATATTACTGGACGCTTAACACATTTAAATCGTCATGACCTGAGCGAAAATCATAAAAAGAAAGTTAATGCCGCCAAAACAACACCCAAAATTGACAATTTCTTAACAAGTTCCACAAAATGTACAATAACGGAATCTGCAAAAAAAATTAGAAATAATGCTGAGTGAATTTGTTGCAGAACATAACCTTGCATTCACGGTACTCGATCATCTAAATTTTATTATAAAGGAAGGAGTTCATGATTCCCAGATTGCTAAGAAATTTAACATTCACAGAAGAAAAGGTAAAGAAATTGTGACAAACTTGCTTGGCCCTGAAAATTCTAAAGACATACAAAGCTTTTGTAACAACCATTACTTTTCGTTAGTAATCGACGAAAGTACTGGTTGCAGTATTTCCAAAAACCTTGCAATTGTAATACGAATTTTCGATGGAATATCTCGTGACCGTTTTTTGAGTTTGGTACAAATTGAAGACAGCACATCTAATGGAATCTTCAATAGCACACTGCATGTATTAAAGGAAAATAAGATACCCTTAAAAAATATGGTCGGTATGACCACAGATACTTGTGCTGTAATGATGGGTTCTTCAAATGGTGTGCAATCCAAATTTAAAAATAGTATTCCTCATTTATTTTCCAATGGATGCATATGTCACATTTTAAATTTGGTTTCATCAGCTGCCTCTAAATTTGGAATTCCTGAGGAATTTGATAAGTTTATAAAAGAAATAAATTTTCATTTTTGTAACACTGCGAGCAGAAGAGAAGAATTCATTAAATTCCAGGAATACTTTGGAGCCTAAATACATATAATACGCTACAACAAGATGGCTTTCAAGACAAGAAGTAGTTAATCGAATTCTAGAACAGAGGGAACCCTTACAATATTATTTTGATAATTTTGATGCTGATTCAAAAAATGAGAGAATAAAGTTTATAATGTTAGGATTTGCAAATCCAATATACAAAATGACATTTTTATTCCTTCAATAATTTTATTATTTTATTCCTTCTTAAAATTGTTAATGCAGTGAATGTTGAAATGCAGCCAGAAGATGCTCATATGCATATTTTTTGCCAAGATTAATATTTTTATTTCGCCAAATTGCAAATTGCAGTTTTTAGACAACTCTAAAATTTCAAAACTAAACCTAAATGAGAATCATATTCCATTGAACGATATATTTTGTGGCACTGAAGTTGATTTATACATAATCGAAAATCAAATCGACAGTAGTGTTGTAAATCAATTTAAACAAAATGCAAAAAGTTTCTATATAAAATTTTGTGAAGTTTTGAAGACAAAAGTAAATTTTGATGACGAGATCCTAAATTGGTTTAGTAAATTTTCACCCGAAAATGTTTTGTCAGGAAAAATCAACAGCATTGTGCCTTTTTTGATCAAAATGTTTCCCAATGAAAGCAAAAATTTTGAGAACATTAACTCACAATATAGAGCATTGGCCGATTTGGATGAATTAAAACCATTAATAAAAGAAAATATGTGTGGTTTCTGGTCAAAGGTGTCTGAAGTTAAAAATGAATTAGATGAAAAGATGTTTCCTGATATTTTCAGAATTGTTCGTGGAATTTTGTCGATACCTCATTCCTCTGCAAACGTGGAGAGGATTTTTTCTTATCAAAATCTTATAAAAACAAAAGAAAGAAACCGGCTTCATGTTCCAACAGTATCAAATCTTATTCAAACCAAAGACTTGTTAAAATCAGCAAATGCTTGTTGTTATAATTTTAAAATTTCTAACAACATGGTATTAAAAAATGTATAAAAAATAGTTTAAATTGAATTAAACTTTAAATTTTAAAGTCGTACCATATCTTTACTTTAAAGATGTTAGTAATATTTTTTTTACATCTTTATCTTAAAAACATAATTTTTTGATCTCGAAAAAAATATTTGTGTTCCTTTTTATATATAATTTTATGTATATTTTTTTTACTTTATTTAATTTTTTTTATTTTGTGTTTTTAAAATACATTAATGAATTTTTATGTACCTGTTTTGTTTATAATTATTATTATTATTTTTTTTTTAATTAAATAAAAAAAAAGTATCTTGATGGTCAAAAAAGTACAATTTAAAATCATTTTTGATACCAAATCGAAATTGCTATATTCCATCCCTGCCCTGCGGTATGTCAGATATTCCAATATTCATAAGGACTTAAATATTCACCTCCACACTGAGAAATATTTGAATAAATTAGTCGACTTTACCCACTGAGATGAGTGTTGCATGATTTCAAAACATTTATTAATTTGTTTTATTGTACACCATGTCTACATGAATGTATAACATATCGAGAATATTGTGTAAAATAGGAGCAAAACTAACGAAGACACAGCATTTCAAGCGACCGGCCCTCATGCTCAATTTTTATACCTGCCTGGCAGCTGCTCGACGCGCCTATCTAGAAGCTGCTTCAAGTCCCTTTGGAATCTCCAAATTACTTTCTACTTTTATGACAGTGTTTCACTGTATAGAGCTGGCATTGATGATTCTGTGTAAGTATAAAAAATTATACCCTTTTATTGATGGTTAATTTTGGATTTTCGAGTATAAAAAACTTTAAATCGATTTTCTCATAAACAACATTTTTGAAGTAACACAAAGTCAACTTGGCCGATCCTTTTGAAATTTTATACACTATTTCTACACATAAATTAACAGGTAATCGATGGAGTTTTTATTTTACCATTTCTTAATAACAAATTCACCGAAACTTTTTTTTTGCGAAAATCGTGTTTTTCACTTCAAAATGCTGCCAAATATAAAAAATAAATAAAAAAAACTCCCTCTGACCACATAGGGAAACATATCAACTTTTAAACGCATTTCGATATCTTCGTATCATGAAAATACGCCTTTGAAACCTTATCCCCCCCTAACACTAACCGATACAAGTTTTGTCTGGCAATGGCTGCACTTAATGCTCGTATTAAGTTTAAGATTTCTATAATTAACCTTAGTTCACAGTAAGTTAAGTGAAGATTCAATAAAAAAAAACAGTCAGCTACAAATTTCAAATTATGAATGCAACTTCTTTCAAGCAACTGAGCAAAATCACAATTAATAAATTATTTTTTTAGAAAATTTAGACATAAAATCAATTTGACATCAATTAACGCTTTATGTGATATTTAAACACTTATGAATACTCTAAAAAAAAAACATAAAATATACAACAATTATTAATGACATGTCGTACGTAATGTTGTAAAACGACATTTACTGCTATAATCACGACAATTAAATGCATTAAAAGAAATATTTTTAAATAGGCAACACACTACAAATGTACAATTATAAAAATAACAACATGTGTTATTGTACATTTTACAATGCAACACATAGAAATTATTAAACAATTAAATATATTCACGGCCAAATGTGACGGAAGATAATAAACAATAACATTAAAAGTACTACAAAAACAACAACAATTATTTATGTTCGAGTTATTCACAATGATTACAATGTAAGCATTTTAAAATTTCTATTCAATTTACAAATAAACAACAGCAACAAAACATAATACCACTACTTGCTACAAATGAATTGAGCATTTTTATCATCTGGAGTAGTTGTGAGTTTGAGTGATTTTAGTCAAGCGCTTGCGCTCGCTTTCTCACTTCAAGTTTAAATTTTAAAATTTCTTTAAGATATTAATGTTGTTTAGTAAAATTGTTGGGTGATTTTAACCCAGTGTGTTTTTCTTTTATGAAGTAAATAAAGATAATATTTATGTGGACTACTTGATTTCAGTAATAAAAAAAAAACAAGTAAGAAAATTATAGTTGGTCTGGAGCGACCATACGATACCATATTTTGAGAAGGCGGCCAAAAATCATTTTTTTTTGTTACCGATTTTAAAGTTATGTTATTCATTTGAAAGTAAATACTAGTAAACCTCGGGAGCCAAAAAATTGCGACTCTATCTCAACTATATCACAGCGAACAGGGTCTTCGAAAATGGGCTTTCTCAGTATTTTGCTAAAATTAAAAATTTCTTTGTAAATTTTTATTTTTGAATGACTGTAACTTTTTTGATTTAAAAGATTTTGAAGTGAAATAAATTTTGTACAATTTTGTGGCTTCCATACTATTAATGTTAAAAATGTAAAATCACTGACTCATTCCGAAATTAAAAAAAAAAAATTTTTTAAAAAAGGTCCAAATTTTCCGAAAATCTCCTACTTAATAGACCATAACTCCTGCCAGTCTAAAGCAGTCAGAAAAAATCTTGCACTCTTCTATAGTCCGAACCCTCCCCTATACTCCTATACACCATTAAACACCCGCCAGTTTCCGCCCGTGTGCACCAGAACAATTTTTCTGACCCAAGGTTAGATATTTTCTGCAAAATTTATGAATACAAAAGTTGTCCACTATGTGGTTAGGATATATTAAGTTCGAGGTGATGTTTGTAACTGCCAAAAATATTGGACCTTTATCCATCTTTTATTATACGGATCGACTCAAAAACACTTTCTGAGTCGATTAAACGATGTCCGTCCGTCCGTCTGAGTGTTATGAATACAAAAGTTGGTCGTACCGGTGCACCGCGGTGTATTTTTTTGCGTGTCGGTAGAGTTGTCAGGAGTTGTTATATACTTATAAAAAAGGGTTGAGATATAATGCGCTTAATTTTTACAGGTACATTTACATAGGTATCTTTCAAAAACATTAATAGTCTGAATTAGAGTTATATAGTTTAAATACCTGACAAAATGGGAAACAATTTAAATAACAGGTAAATGGTAAAACAAACTATTGCGACATAGCCCTTTAAGATATGAGCAGGTATGCTTCACCTTTTAAAAGGGGTTAGGGTGTGGGTTTTTTATGCTTCTAAAAGTGGTAATAAAAAATAAAAATTTTTATTTTACAAAATTGCAAGAAAGAGTATTTATAATAATGTTTCCACAATTATTATTCATTACAATTTGTGCAATGGCTAAGTACTGTTACAGAGATCTGGCAGATATTTATTTTCAACGAAATGATGTAGACGATGTAATTTTGCACATAGTGAGCAACGACTTCTTTAAGAATTGTAACCTAGAAGACATTGAAATGCACAAAGGAAAAATTACTAATTTTGCATCGAATTTGAAAAGACGGTACATTGAATGCTCTCATAGCAAGGCAAAGATGTACAAACGTTACGAAGACTGGTTAATAAAGGAACTTATTTTTGAGAGTGCATCTACAACTGCCAACGAAAGTGGAAAAAGTGTCGACCAGCAAAACCAATTGACGGATGTAGTGAAAGATCTCGAAGGCGCAAGCTGGAGAATATCAATGAAGAAATTTCTCAAAGAATTGATAAGGATTCATTTTTGCACCAAATTCAACCAACCAAAAATAAAAAAAATAAAATTGAAATAATTGAAAAAATAGTAGAAGCGAGCCCAAGGCGCACAAAGAGGATTTTGAAAAGCATTCCTACACCAATTTAAGATAAGAAATTTACGCCGGAAGAAGCGTTCGCCCTATTTTTGGATTTGAAATTGACCAAAAATCAATATAAGGAATTGCGGAAGCGAACCAATGAAAATAATTGTGGGATTTTTCCAGAGTATCGAGATTTAGTTTCTGCCAAAAAACAATGCTTACCTTCACAATCTGCTATTAGTGTCACTTCAACATCAGCAGAAATAAAATTGCAAGATCTCCTTGAACATACTGCAGAACGATTGCTAAATACGCTTGATACTGATCATTTAAAAAAAATTGGTAATGGCAGCATTACTTTAATTTCTAAATGGGGATGTGATGGATCCTCTGGTCAGAAACAATACAAGCAATTTAATGCCGAAAATTCATCAGATGCTAATTTATTTATGGTATCTATCGTTCCATTGCGCTTAACAAAAAGGTATAGCGTCTTAGAGCCGTCAACTAGTAGAGCAACAGAAATTGATATATGGAAAAATGAAATTCCTTCTTCAACAAAGTATTGCAGACCAATAAAATTTGCATTCAAAAAGGAAACCAAAGATGTCATAACTGAAGAAGTTCAAAAAAGAAAAGATCAAATTAAGGAACTTCAACCAGTAATATTTAAATTTGATGACCAAGACATTGAAGTACATTTTAAAAAGTGTCTTACAATGATTGATGGAAAAGTTGCACAAGCTTTAACTGGAACAAAGTCAACGTCAAGCTGCATTATATGCCAAAAGACATCAAATCAATTAAGCCAACCCCCACCAGAAGACGATAGTTTTAAGGCAGCCTACGAATTTGGAATGTCCCCTCTTCATGCTAGAATACGTTTCATGGAGCATATTCTTAAATTGGGTTATGATTTGGAATTTGGTCCGTTTGGCGAAACAGTGAGAAAAAAACAAAGAAAATGAAGAAAAAAGGAAGCAAAAAAAAACAAGTAAGAAAATTATAGTCGGTCTAGACCGACTATACGATACCCTATACCATGCGTTTAGAAACCCTATCTCTTAGGCCCAACTAACTGGACATAGAAAATAAGCAAAAACCAAATTTGAGTGGGATTTTTATTAGTTTTTTTGGCTGCAGATATTAAAAAGTTCATATCGGATGCTATATCTATATAGGGACTAGGTCCAAAAATGGACCGATCCTGATCATGTTTGGTAAAGTCTCTTGTATTTTGCAAAAATATATACAAACAAAATTTGAGAAGAATCAGTGCAATATTTTTGTTTTTTTAATAGATTTAAGTGAAGATCGGGAAGCAGCTCTGATGCGGTCAAAGGGATCATTTTTGGACTACTCATTAATGGATGTAATGATCGCATACAAACCCAATTTGAGTAAGATCTATATGACAATTTGGATCTTATGTCAATTTATGTCGATTTGATATGGGTAATTTGTATGGGGGCTAGGTCTGAACATGGACCGATTCTCACCAATTTCAATAGCGTTCATCCCATGGCCGATAAAAGCTTATATATCAAATTTCATCAAAATATATTCATATTTGCGACCTGCAGTTTGATTACAAGCTTTACATGGACACACAGACGATCGGACGGACGGACGGACGGACGGACATTGTTAAATCAACTCAGAAAGTGATTCTGATTCGATCGGTATAATTAAAGATGGGTCTAGGTCAAATATTTTTGGTTGTTACAAACAGCAGCACAAAGTCATTATACCCAAACCACATAGTGGTATAGGGTATAAAAAACAAATTCAACAAAAATATCTACAGCTAGGCCTCGTAATCGACCAACCAAAACAATGGGAAGGAAACACAAATGCTGGAAATACTGCAAGGAGATTTTTTTCCGATCCGGAAACTGCAGCATCTATCACAGGTGTAGATCATGAATTAATAAGACGATTCAAAATCATATTACAAGTTCTAGCATGCAGCAGAAAGATAAATGCAAAAAAAATTTGGAGAGTACGCCAATAAAACAGCTATACTTTATAATGAAAAATACTCTTGGAGATATATGCCATCCACAGTTCATAAAATTTTGTACCATGGGGAACAAATAATTCAAAACAATATGCTACTAATAGGAGATCTATCTGAAGAAGCGCAAGAAAAAAGGAACAAAGACCACAGATTTTTTTGCGAGCACAACACAAGGAAAATGTCCAGATGTTGTACTAATGAAGACCTTATCACTATTTTGTTGTGCACTTCAGATCCATATATGTCCAACATTCGTCAAAAATGGAAAACTACCTCTATTGAATTAGACGAAGAAGCTAAACAACTTTTAGAAGATGAAAATCAAGGCTATTTAGAAGAAATTTTCACTAAAATTGGTTGATTTAAAGTACTTTTTCATTACACTAACAATAAGTTACACTTTTTTTATATAGTTAAAAAATTTCCTTGATTTAAAAATTTATATATTTTGTAAATTTACAATAAAAATTGTTATATTTCATAAATTTACCATAAAAATTGATATAGAAATATTTAAAAAGACAATAAAAAAAATTTAACTAAAGCAAAAACATACGAGTTTTTCATTGAAACTTCTCTATCTTGAACCAATATAAGGTAACTTTTACGTTCGCTGCTTAATAAATTATATTTTAACTCAGGATCTTTCAAAAAAAAAAAAAAAAAAAACAACCTTTGGCCCTTGTGCACATTAGGACTAAAAAGTTTACGGGGGCCAAAGTTTGGCATTTTCTGAAAAAATTAACTTAAAAAATTTTTAAAAAGTATTAGTTGTAAAATTAACTGAAAAAATAGGACTATATTAAAAAAAAACCTTTTTTTACCTTTTAACACTTCACTTTTGTACTAAAATTCAACTACAAATGAAAATGTATTTTAAACCCTCCGTAACTTTTTTATTTTTGGTCGAGAATTACGTTTTATAGCAAAACTTAAAGGCTAGAGTCTCACCTACCAAACAAAAAAAACCGCATATCAAAATTCAAATCCAATCAAAAGTTATAGATTTTTGACCGCCTTCTCGTCAAATGGTCCACTGTGCAGCGTTTCAAGAGAGCGTCTTTGATCTCACATTGCAGAGACAATAACTGGATACAGAAAATAAACCATAAAGCAAATTTTAGTACTATTGTTATTAAAAAAAACGTCATATCTGCTGTTATTTTTATATGGGGAGTAGATCAAGAAATGGGCTGATCATGACCATATTTAGTCACTTACTTTTCTCAAAGACATACATATATGAACCAAATTTTAAAGATATCTTTGCAATATTTTTGTTTTTTCAGTGTTTATTTTGAATAATAACACCAGCCAAAAGGTTTTGGACTGGAACAATCAAATATATTTCCTAGGGTAATTTGGTAGGGTGAATTCGAATCTGTAATTGGTTTTTCTCTATCACGTCAGGTTTTCGAGATACAAAAAAAATGTTTTTATTAGTTTTTTACATAAAAAATCATTAGTTTATTTAAAAATCAATGAAATTTCAAAAATGAATGGCGTTATTTGAACGTCTCACAGTGGACCATTTGACGAGAAGGCGGTCAAAAATCTATAACTTTTGATTGGATTGGAATTTTGATATGCGTTTTTTTTTTTGTTTGGTAGGTGAGACTTTAGCCTTTAAGTTTTGCTATAAAACGTAATTCTCGGCCGAAAATAAAAAAAGTTACGGAGGGTTTAAAATACATTTTCATTTGTAGTTGAATTTTAGTACAAAAGTGAAGTGTTAAAAGGTAAAAAATGGTTTTTTTTTTAATATAATGTCTTATTTTTTCAGTTAATTTTACAACTAATACTTTTTAACAATTTTTTAAGTTAATTTTTTCAGAAAATGCCAAACTTTGGCCCCCGTAAGCTTTTTAGTCCTAATGTGCACAAGGGCCAAAGGTTGTTTTTTTTTAAGATCCCGAGTTAAAATATAATTTATTAAGCAGCGAACGTAAAAGTTACCTTATATTGGTTCAAGATAGAGAAGTTTCAATGAAAAACTCGTATGTTATTGCTTTAGTTAATTTTTTATTTTTATTGTCTTTTTAAATATTTCTATATCAATTTTTATGGTAAATTTATGAAATATAACAATTTTTATTGTAAATTTACAAAATATATAAATTTTTAAATCAAGAAAATTTTTTAACTATATAAAAAAAGTGTAACTTATTGTTAGTATAATGAAAAAGTACTTTAAATCAACCAATTTTAGTAAAAATTTCTTCTAAATAGCCTTGATTTTCATCTTCTAGAAGTTGTTTAGCTTCTTCGTCTAATTCAATAGAGTTAGTTTTCCATTTTTGACGAATGTTGGACATATATGGATCTGAAGTGCACAACAAAATAGTGATAAGGTCTTCATTAGTACAACATCTGGACATTTTCCTTGTGTTGTGCTCGCGAAAGAATCTGTAGTTTTTGTTCCTTTTTTTTGCACTTCTTCAGATAGATCTCCTATTGGTAGCATATTGTTTTGAATTATTTGTTCCCCCATGGTACAAAATTTTATGAACTGTGGATGGCATATATCTCCAAGAGTATTTTTCATTATAAAGTATAGCTGTTTTATTGGCGTACTCTCCAAAATTTTTTGCATTAATCTTTCTGCTGCATGCTAGAACTTGTTATATGATTTTGAATCGTCTTATTAATTCATGATCTACACCTGTGATAGATGCTGCAGTTTCCGGATCGGAAAAACATCTCCTTGCAGTATTTCCATCATTTGTGTTTCCTTCCCCTTGTTTTGGTTGGTCGATTACGAGGCCTAGCTGTAGATATTTTTGTTGAATTTGTTTTTTTTTGCTTCCTTTTTTCTTCATTTTCTTTGTTTTTTCTCACTGTTTCGCCAAACGGACCAAATTCCAAATCATAACCCAATTTAAGAATATGCTCGATGAAACGTATTCTAGCATGAAGAGGGGACATTCCAAATTCGTAGGCTTCCTTAAAACTATCGTCTTCTGGTGGGGGTTGGCTTAATTGACTTGATGTCTTTTGGCATATAATGCAGCTTGACGTTGACTTTGTTCCAGTTAAAGCTTGTGCAACTTTTCCATAAATCATTGTAAGACACTTTTTAAAATGTACTTCAATGTCTTGGTCATCAAATTTAAGTATTACTGGTTGAAGTTCCTTAATTTGATCTTTTCTTTTTTGAACTTCTTCAGTTATGACATCTTTGGTTTCCTTTTTGAATGCAAATTTTATTGGTCTGCAATACTTTGTTGAAGAAGGTATTTCATTTTTCCATATATCAATTTCTGTTGCTCTACTAGTTGACGGCTCTAAGACGCTATACCTTTTTGTTAAGCGCAATGGAACGAAAGATACCATACATAAATTAGCATCTGATGAATTTTCGGCATTAAATTGCTTGTATTGTTTCTGACCAGAGGATCCATCACATCCCCATTTAGAAATTAAAGTAATGCTGCCATTACCAATTTTTTTAAATGATCAGTATCAAGCGTATTTAGCAATCGTTCTGCATTATGTTCAAGGAGATCTTGCAATTTTATTTCTGCTGATGTTGAAGTGACACTAATAGCAGATTGTGAAGGTAAGCATTCTTTTTTGGCAGAAACTAAATCTCGATACTCTGGAAAAATCCCACAATTCTTTTCATTGGTTCGCTTCCGCAATTTCTTATATTGATTTTTGGTCAATTTCAAATCCAAAAATAGAGCGAACGCTTCTTCCGGCGTAAATTTCTTATCTTCAATTGGTGTAGGAATGCTTTTCAAAATCCTCTTTGTGCGCCTTGGGCTCGCTTCTACTATTTTTTCAATTATTTCAATTTTATTTTTTTTATTTTGGGTTGGTTGAGAAATTTGTTCATTGATATTCTCCAGCTTGCGCCTTCGAGATCTTTCACTACATCCGTCAATTGGTTTTGCTGGTCGAGCCTCTTTTCCGCTTTCGTTGGCAGTTGTAGATGCACTCTCAAAAATAAGTTCCTTTATTAACCAGTCTTGGTAACGTTTGTACATATTTGCCTTGCTATGAGAGCATTCAATGTACCGTCTTTTCAAATTCGATGCAAAATTAGTAATTTTTCCTTTGTGCATTTCAATGTCTTCTAGGTTACAATTCTTAAAGAAGTCGTTGCTCACTATGTGCAAAATTACATCGTCTACATCATTTCGTTGAAAATAAATATCTGCCAGATCTCTGTAACATACTTAGCCATTGCACAAATTGTAATGAATAATAATTGTGGAAACATTATTATAAATACTCTTTCTTGCAATTATGTTAAATAAAAATTTGTATCTTTTATTACCACTTTTAGAAGCATAAAAAACCCACACCCTAACCCCTTTTAAAAGGTGAAGCATACTTGCTCATATCTTAAAGGGCTATGTCGCAATAGTTTTTTTTACCATTTACAAATTTTTATCTTTTATTACCACTTTTAGAAGCATAAAAAACCCACACCCTAACCCCTTTTAAAAGGTGAAGCATACCTGCTCATATCTTAAAGGGCTATGTCGCAATAGTCTTTTTTTACCATTTACCTGTTATTTAAATTGTTTCCCATTTTGTCAGGTATTTAAACTATATAACTCTAATTCAGACTATTAATGTTTTTGAAAGATACCTATGTAAATGTACCTGTAACAATTAAGCGCATTATATCTCAATCCTTTTTTATAAGTATATAACAACTCCTGACAACTCTACCGACACGCAAAAAAATACACCGCGATGCACCGGTACGACCAACTTTTGTATTCATAACACTCAGACGGACGGACGGACATCGTTTAATCGACTCAGAAAGTGTTTTTCAGTCGATCCGTATAATTAAAGATGGATAAAGGTCCAATATTTTTGGCAGTTACAAACATCACCTCAAACTTAATATATCCTAACCACATAGTGGACAACTTTTTTATTCATAAATTTTGCAGAAAATATCTAACCTTGGGTCTGAAAAATTGTTCTGGTGCACACCGGCGGAAACTGGCGGGTGTATAATGGGGTATAGGAGTATAGGGGAGGGTTCGGACTATAGAAGAGTGCAAGATCTTTTCTGACTGCTTTTGACTGGCAGGAGTTATGCTCTATTAAGTAGGAGATTTTCGGAAAATTTGGACCTTTTTAAAAAAATTTTTTTTTTAAATTTCGGAATGACTCGGTCATTTTACATTTTTAACATTAATAGTATGGAAGCCATAAAATTATACAAAATTTATTTCACTTCAAAATCTTTTAAATCAAAAAAGTTACAGTCATTTAAAAATAAAAATTTACAAAGAAATTTTTAATTTTAGCAAAATACTGAGAAAGCACATTTTCGAAGACCCTGTTCGCTGTGATATAGTTGAGATAGAGTCGCAATTTTTTGGCTCCCGAGGTTTACTAGTATTTACTTTCAAATGAATAACATAACTTTGAAATCGGTAACAAAAAAAATGATTTTTGGCCGCCTTCTCAAAATATGGGCCACTGTGCGTCATTTGTATTTTGTTGGTTCGGTTTCACGTATTCGAGTCCCGCAATAATCTCCCAGCCTGCTTTTGTCCCAAAATCTTTGATGATTTCTTTCAATTTTCACTAAATCTTGGCGAGCATGCTCTCCTTGTTCGTCGCTCACCGCACCTAGATTTTGTTGAAAAAATCTAAAAATCTAAATACGAATAAGGAAAATGCATTTTGAGTGACATTCGTGCACCAAATTCGTGATAATTTTTCAATAATTCAGCAACAAGTTGTCTGTAGTTTTCACTCTAATTGTTTCCAAGAAAACTGTATACGATGCTCTTGAAAGATTTCCAGGCTGCATTTTCTTTCTCCAATAAACATTGTGAAAAATTTTCATCATTCGATAGCTTCCTGATCTGAGCGCCAACAACTATGCCTTCTTTAATTTTAGCATATGGAATTTTGGGAAAAACCGCTAACAAATATTTAAATGCTGCACCATCTTTGTCCAGAGCCTTGACAAAGTTCTTAAAAAGGCCCAATTATATGTGCAGCAGCGGAAGAAAAACGTCATTTGGATCAATTAATGGTTTATTTGAAATGTTTTGTTTTCCTGGTGAATACTCAATTGATCTGATAGAATGATCTATAGATTTATTTTGGGGTAGTCACGCACAGTCACGCATAGTCACGGAGTAATTTAAAACCAATTTCCCTTCATCCAATCAATCTGAAACTTGGTCCACAGACTTGTCACTATATAAATATTAACTTAATGATAGTCACGCATAGTCTTGAACAAACACGGATTGACTTAAACCCAATTTCCCCTCATCCGATCAATCTGGGTCCATAGACTTGTTGTGACCAAAGATTAATTTTAAAATAGTCACGCAAAAGCACGCACAGTCACGGAGAGATTCAAAACTCATAAGCATAAGGAAAGAAAGAGTTTTAATAAAACGACTGACATCAGTGGGAAAAAGCAGCTAATTTTGTGCGTTAGATTTTTTGAAAAAAGTTCGATTAAAATTAAAGAATTTTTTATAAATTTTATCGATGAAACAATAGGAAAAGAAATTTCACAAACTTTACTTAAGACAGTCAAAAACGTAGATCTTGATTTGAATATGTTGACCGGACCGCATAATGGCGTTGAAGTTATAATAACATATCCAAGCACTATTTATGTCCACTGCGCCTCACATACCCTTAAAATTGTAGAAATAAGAAATACTTTTGCGACCATTTCCGAAATATGTAATAATTTTCAAGGGTCTTCAAAAAGGACACACATTTTGTCAAATCTATTTCAAGAAAGTGGACAATCTGGCAAAAGACTGCAGTTGTACTGCGAAACTCGATGCGTTGAAAGGCAACTACCAACGAGTTATAACTCTTTAACGAATAATCACCATCGTAATATTTCTTCACATTTGTCCATCTCTTCGCATCATTTATTAAATGGTCAGTGTTGGAAAAGTTCATCAAGCTATATAACCTGCTTTGACTAGGGATTTTTAACTCGGTAAGTTTCATTAACTACCCGTGATAAATCTTAAAACAGGAGCGAACCAGTTCTTATTTATCATCTACTGGTACAAACAGTCCAGCAAGAGTTATTCGGATCAAGATTCAAGATATTTTTATTTTATTTTAAAGTGTAGTTATAATTACTGCAGATATTCATTGTACAACCCCAATAAATAAAAATTTAAATTTCACTGTATGGACCAATTTCTACAATTTATACAATCGAATTTACTTACAGCATCAGTTGCCTTTAACTACGTACGGCTATTCCGAAAATATTATTTAGTAGTCACAACAGAATAATGTGATAATACATGGCACTATCAAAATTCGGTTGGCAACAAATTCGGTTGCTACAACGAATTCGTTTACTGTGTGTATATATTGTTTTTATACCCTATACCACTATGTGGTTTGGGTATAATGACTTTGTGCTGCTGTTTGTAACAACCAAAAATATTTGACCTATTCCCATCTTTAATTATACCGATCGAATCAGAATCACTATCTGATTCGATTTAACGATGTCCGTCTGTGTGTCCATGTAAATTTTGTAATCAAACTGCAGGTCGGAAATATAAATATATTTTGACGAAATTTGGTATTTGATCTTCTATCGGCCTTGGGATGAACGCTATTGAAATTGGTGAGGATCGGTCCATGTTCAGACCTAGCCCCCATACAAATGACCCCTATGAAATCAACATAAATTGCCATAAGATCCAAATTATCATACAAATCTTAATCAAATTGGGTTTGTATGTATATATTACATCCATAAATCAGTAGTCCAAAAATGATCCTTATTGGACAACTCTTAGTCATAGGCCCCATATAGAGCTGCTTCCCGATTTTCACTTAAGTCTATCAAAAAACAAAAATATTGCACTGATTCTTCTCAAATTTTGTTTGTATATATTTTTGCAAAACACAAGAGACTTTACCAAACATGGTCAGGATCGGTCCATTTTTGGGCCTAGTCCCTATATTGATATAGCATCCGATATGAACTTTTTCATATCTGCAGCCGAAAAAATTAATAAAAATCCCACTCAAATTTGGTTTATGCTTATTTTCTATATCCAGTTAGTTGGGCCTGAGAGATAGGGTCTCTAAACGCATGGTATAGGGTATCGTATAGTCGGTCTAGACCGACTATAATTTTCTTACTTGTTTAGGTTGTAATATTGGACGGTGTTTACATAACCGTATACCTAAATTTGACTTCATCTTAAATGTGGCAATTTGCAACTTTGGTTTTTGAATTTTACTTTAAAGTTCTTAAAGTACTACTTACGATCAGTAAACTTAGATGAACTTCCCAGAAATTCAAAGGAATACTACAGAGCAAAATTATTTATTCCATATTTAGATGAAATAATTTCTATTCTAAAATATAGATTTACCTGTCAGGAAAATACTATAAAATCTCTATACAACGAAGTTCCCATCAACGCACTGTGGGTAATTTGATACATTTTCTTGGCCAAAATTCAAATTTCGCACTTTTGAAAACCAAGCTTTTGTTGTTGCAGTTTAATTAAGAATACTTCAAAGCATTTAGAAGTAAATTTTGTTTTTGTAAAGAACCAAAAACTGCTAATCAGCTGACTCTCAAAGTCATTGTTTACAAATGTCAATTTAAGTGGAACGTGGTTCATGTGATTTTTTGGTGACAATACAAGGCAATATTTCCTAATAAAAAAACGCTTGAAAAATAAAGTTGGACATGGAAAACAATATTAATGGTAAGTGGTAAATAAATAAATAATCATTTTAGAAATAAAATAATTTATTGGTGAAAAAAATTCATTCTTTCGGCCTAACCTCAATTTTCAAAAAATAATAATTCTTATCCAACTTTGGATAAGCTTTTAAAGAAAGCTTAATAATTTTTAATTCTAGAATTAATAAAGGTTTGTTAAGTATTTAATTTTGAGTTTATTTCATCAATTTCATGCTGCGATTTTGTGCGTTTTTTGATATATGCCATTTTTTGTAGGCAACCTCTACTTCGCTTATAGCGAACTTGCTGAGGTTTGGTTCGAAGAAAGAAACAAAGGAGAGAAAGAAACTGCTGTTTTGAAGTATATGCTTAGGAAAATAGGTGATGGCGAAACGTTGAGTGAAGAAATGATTGTTCTTAAACGAAAGATCACAAATTTTTGTCGTTATTTGTCTCAGAAATGGCAAAATTCACATAGAAAACGTGTTGTGTTTGAGTCGAAAAATTCAGAATGGTTAAATTCTCAGTTCAAAATTGAAGTTAAAAAGTTTTTCGTTGAGCCGAGTACATCCGCAGTTGGACGCCCAAAAAAAAATTTTGGAGAGAAAAGCGAACGTTCAAAAAGAAGGGATGCTGATGAACTATCAAAATCAGTACAACATGAAACGGAGCTGTGTGTTCGCGAAGCAACAAAATCTGCTCGAAAGCAAAAGCAGCTAGACTTAGCAGTGGTTCTCAAAGAAACTCTAGCTAGCCCAACAAGGCCCTCTAAATTGAGGAAAATATCAGAGAGTGCGACGAAGAAGCCAGTCAGACTTACGACAGAAGAGGCACTATCCTTTATATTAGAAAACAACTTTACAAAGGCGCAATATCTAAATATTAGAAGCGAAAATAAATCGAGAAATTGTGATATTTATCCGCTTTACAACGACGTTGCACTTTCAAAGTTAAAATGCAGACCAGATGGTATAGAGATAACTGAAAAATATGCCAAAGTTTCACTACAAATGTTGCTAACGCACACTGCCAACAGGATTGTTGAGATGCAAAGGGAGGTTGTAGCGGCGGCAATGGCCAAAAATGTAGTTGTTCTTAAAGCAGATCTCATTGTAAGTTATGGCTTTGATGGCAGTACAGGCCAATCATTATATAAACAGCGGTTTGACGAGCCAGGTTCTTCTGGCGACTTCGATTTGTGTTTATTTGCAACCACCCTCATTCCTTTAAGGCTAATCGACTCTTTCGGAAAACCTCTTTGGAATAACCGTACCCCTCAGTCGATAAGGTTTTGTCGCCCCATAAAGCTTCAGTACATAAAAGAGACAAGAGAGGTTATTTTAGAAGAAGATTTGGATTTGAAAAGACAAATTGCAGAGTTGAAGAATATAAGAATACAAGTTGATGAAACAAGGATCATTGAAATATGTTTTAAGTTATCACTCACCTTAATTGACGGAAAAGTTTTGAACGTGTTAACCAACACTAAATCAAGTCAAACTTGCCCTATATGAGGAGCAAATCCAAAGGACTTTATGAAAATCACAAACTTTGAGAGCGACACATTTCATGCGAAAGAAGGTAACCTAAAATACGGATTAAGTCCTTTGCATTGTTGGATTCGTGTTTTTGAGTTCATATTGCACGCAGGCTATAAGTCCGAAATAAAGAAGTGGCAAGTTAGAAAAGAAGAGGACCGAAAGGTCGTATTGGAAAAAAAAAGAAAAATTCAGAACTTGTTTTGGGAAAACATGTCTCTTCACGTAGACAAACCAAAAACGGGAGGATTTGGCAGCACCAATGATGGAAACACTGCTCGTCGGGCTTTTGCAGATCATGCCCTCTTTTCCCATATAACTGGTATTGATGCAGAGTTAATATATTCATTAAAAATTATTTTGATTTGTATATGTTGCCAGTTCCCCTTGGATTTAGAAAAATTCAATACTTTTTGCTTTAATACTGCAAAACTCATACAAACAAAATATTCTTGGCTTCCAATGACACCGACTGTTCATAAACTTTTAATTCATTCAAAAGAAATAATAGAAAATACAATTCTTTTTTACTAACTAATTTTTTTGAGTGTAGTTTCATATTTTTTTAAATCTTCCCAAATCATTAAATAAGGGTCCTCTTACTCCAAAAACGTCTTTTGCAGTTCGAAAAACTTTCCGGACTAACAGTTAATAGTTTTGGCCAAAAAATGGGATAAATTACCCATAGTGCAACGTTATAAACTTCTCAATCAATGATTTCGAAGATCTCATAATTTTTTATAAAAATGATTTGAACGAGTCACATCAAATTATTTTAGCTGAACTATCTCTTTGTTATCTCTTAGTTTTGGAAAGATAATGAAGAAAAACCTTTTAACACATTAGATACAATTTTTTTTTTTTTAATTAATCAACACTCAGGGGATGCCCCCTACAGATGCAGTGCATTGTGTTGATCCGAGGAAAATAGGTTAAGGAGGAAAGAGGGAGTAGTGTGTTAATTTTTTTTTTTTTTTTTTTTTTTGCAGCGACAGACCAAAGCCTCTGGTGGGAATCGAATCCACGACCCCTCGCATGACAGGCGAGCACGCTACCTACTCACCTACCGGGGAAACTGAAATGAAAATCCTTTTCCAAATATATCTATTTTGTTAAAAATTTTAACTTTCATACCTGTCGCAACAGCTTACGCAGAAAGAAACTTTTTCTATGTTAAGAAGAACTAAAACATACTTCGTAATACCATGTGGAAAGGCTTTCTTCCTTAGCATTAATAACAATATATCGGAAGAAGTAATAATTCATCAAATTATTTTTAGCTTCAAATTGGAAATAAGATTTTTAAATTGATCTCATAAATAAACACTTTTAACAATAAAAGGAGGAGATGTCAGGAGCAAGTATTCGGCATTATACCGAAAAACAAATATTCGGTATTTGGTTTAAGCCGATAGTCGAATAATTTAATTACTCATATGAACATACATAAATCAGTGCTGCTTATTATCTTATTTCAATTATTCGAATTGGAGATAGTAGCTCTGTTTTGATGGTTGAAAACAAAGTTAAAAAAATATTTTAAATATTTTTTTTTTACTTTTCTATTTTATTCATAAGGAAGACTTCAGCAATAAATACCTATAATGGCTTCGATGCCCTTTCTAAATCCATAACTAGAATCCTAGAGAGTTGCCCGAATAGCGAAATTTTAGTTGCCGGCGATTTTAATATTCACAACTCTTCTTGGCTTCACCAATCGAGGCATAACCACTTAGCACAACTAGTGAATGAATCAACGCACATTCCGTGCATTGAAGGGCAAAGACAAAATACTATCGACCTTTTTCTAACTTCACACCCTGACAAGTATGAAGTGAAAATATTTGCACCTCTCGGTCATTCGGATTACTGCACCATTTCCGCATCTTTTTCGTACTCTGTACTTCACAGTGTTTCAACACCAGCTACGATGAAAAGCTCAGTTTTTATTTACGAAAAGGCTCGTTGGGCCGCGCTCAACGATTTCTTCAAGCATTTCAACTGGAAACTTTGTTTCCTAGATAATAATGTTGACGCTGCAGTGGTAATGGTGGAAAAAATAATAGTGCTTGGTATTAGATTATTCATTCCATCAAAGCACATTTCGGCTAAACCTAATCAAAAATCTTGGTTTAACCAGAACTGCAGAGATGCAGTCAGATCCAGAGAGGAAGCATTCAGACATTGGCGTGAAAATAAAAATTCCGTCACTGAACTGCTACACAAATAGGCGAGAAACGAATGTGCCAAAGTACTAAGGCACGAAAAATTCCTTCACGATCATGATTAAATAGCTTTTAGTCATTTATTAAAAGTGTAAAAAATAATGCTAGTTCTGCTATCCCAACTCTTATATAGTGAATGGCCAAATAGTCACTGATCCGGTTGATAAGATTAACCTTTAAGCTGAACTTTTTGTAAAAAAATCATTTTTGCCGGATAGCGATCAACCACTGCCCGAACTCGAAAGAGTATCTTGTACTATGCCTAAAATATTCTTCCGAGCACGTGCAGTTAAAAAGATTCTTTCGGATCTTAATATTAATAAGTCTCCGGGAGAGGATGGTGTACCAGCACTGGTGGTGAAACAGTGCTATTCGACGCTAGCCAGTCCATTGGCCAACCTTTTCAGCCTTTCGTACTGTGCGGGAGTCTTTCCCTCTTGCTGGAAGGTTGCTAATGTCCAACCAATACCTAAAAAGGGTGCGGCTAATAACCCTGAAAATTACCGTCCAATTGCAATCTGCTCTGCGCTCTCAAAGGTGATGGTGATGATCAATTTCCATCTTGTGTACTACCTAGAGACCATCTCACTTCTTAATGATCGGCAGTATGGCTTCCGTAGAAATCGTTCCACGGGAGACCTGTAAGCTCTACTTTCTGAGCGCTCTAGATATTTCCAAGGCATTCGATCGTGTGTGACACGGTGGATTTATATCAAAGCTTATTGCATTTGGGGGTTGGTAATGACTTCTCTCGATTTATATAGAGTTTTCTCAGAGACCAAACAATACGTGTTGTTATTGATGGGGTCTCATCTAATGAGTTTCAGCTTAATTCAGGGTCCGTTCTTTCTTCTTCTCTTTTCCTTATCTTTCTGAACGACCTTCTTGGTCAAACTTTTAACTCTATATACTCTTTCGCAGATGACAGCAGCATTTATCATTAATTTTCTTTTAATTGTAGGCCAAGCCTCTTGGAGGTTGGGGGGCAAAAGGCGGACACTTAATCAGGACCTGTTAACAATCTTCGAATTGGGTAAAGCGAATAGGGTTGATTGTAATGCGCTGAAGACTCAATGTTGTATGTTGACCCATAGGGCCATGGATTCAACAATGTTATCTGTATATATGGTTGGTATAGGTATTGAGGAATCGGATACTCTTGAGAATTCAATGTGATGTTCGTTGGAACGAGCATGTTTTTCAAGTCTCGAAAGAAGCATTCAAGTGTCTTGGTTTTCTAAAACGGTGCAAAAATAACTTCACTTCTTCTGATCTCCTTAAAATCTATACCACTTACATCCGACCGAAAATGGAATACAACTCCCATATATGGGCAGGAGCTTCAAAGTTTATTTTGGAGCTACTGGACCATGTGCAAAGGAGGGCGCTGGCGCTTATCAATGACAGTAGGGTATCCAACTCTATTGACTCATTGGAACATCGTCGGAATGTGGGTTGTGCAGCATTGTTCTATAGATATTACCATGGGAAATATTCTTCTGAGATTACCGAATTATTCCAAGTGCCCGAGTTTCGGTTCGCTCTACCCGCGTCTCTAACAGATCACATCCGTTTGTAGTCTATTGTCCAGTTGACCGCACAACGCATTACAGAGAGAATTCGTTTCGAACTAGCCGTAAGTGGAATAAACTCCCCACACAGGTCTTTCCTGACACTTATAATCTAATAAAATTTAAGTTAAATATCCACAAACACTAATCCCTCTCTCCTACTTCTTATAACCTACTTTCCTGAAAACAACACAATGCACTGCATTTGTAGGGGCATCCCCTGAGTGTTGGTTAACAAAAAATAATTGAACTATGAAATAATATACAAATCCCTTTTTTAATGTTAATATACGACGAAAAACAAAACTAAAAAAATTGGTGGGCCAAATCAAATTCGTGTGTATGTCACTGAGTGAGTACAATACACACGCACACACACATACCAAATTTTATAGGAGATATTTGTATTGAAGCTAGCCCAACTATACTATACCCTATACCACAATTTTTGTGAAAGAGTTGGGCTCAATTAATTGGATATATGAAGTAAGCATAAACTAAATTAGAGTGGCATTTCATATAGGATGCTATTTTTATATAGGAACTAAGTCCAAAATGAGACAAAATGACAATATTTAGCAAACTTACTCATTTTTCGCAAAAACATATACAAACCAAATTTTAACGAAATCTATGCAGTATTTTTTATAGATTTTTTGTGTAGAATTAAGTAAGAATGGTCCTACAGGCTTTAATTTTGGGCAACTGATTAATGGGTGTAATAAACGCTTATATATAAAAAAAAATACCAAAATCTTTATGATAATCTGGATCCTAGGGTGATCGGACCTCGCTAATTCGTCTCAGAAGTGATTCTGAGTCGATCAGTATAATAAACAGCGGGTCTAGTTCAAATATTTTTGGAAGTTACAAACATCAGCACAAACTCATTATACCCTTGGCCACATAGTGGTATAGAGTATAAAAATGTAGTAGTCACTAATATAAACGAAAGTCTTTAAAACTAGTTTTTAACTGAGATTTTATTTGTATTGTATCTTTTTAATACAAACTTTGTTTATTTAACAATTCCCGGAACACGTTAAAATACTCGCATAAGTAACGCAAAAGTTTCAATTTGTATACGGTTCTCAAAAATACATTCACAAAACATTGTTCTGAATTAACTATAAAGAATTGTTTATTTATAAACAATAAAATATTAACTGTTCATTCACAGCTGTGTGGAGGTGGTATTAAAAATAACTTTTTAAGTAATAAACTGGCGCCAGAATAAACGATATATCAAAAAGTTCCTAAACGATTGTTGTGCTAACAATTATTCCGTGGCGTTTGGAAAAAATTAGATTTAACAATTCGAAATATTACATCAAAGCTGTTTATTTCAAGATTATAAAACAGTTTTCATTCAATTTTTTTAAAACAAAATATCGAAATAATATATATTTATGGAAGGATTTCGATAAAACTTGTTGATAGCATTTCAATAATACTAGAAAATAATATTCTAAACTTATTTTCTGAAATTAACCCGTGGGGTACTCAAAATGTGTCCTAGTTTTAATTTTTTTTTTTCAGAATTGTTATATTCATATAAAGATATATCGGGGGGCTTATATTCAAAAAGTGCTATCTACATTTGACAGCAATATCAATTTTTGATTTCAAACTGTTCTCTGATATAACTCTCAAATATAATATTAATTTTGATATCATACGAGATTAGTACGACTATTTCTTAATAGATATTGTAGAAAATCGATTTACAATTACTTTCAGATCTTATTAGTAAATTATTTTTACACGCTCTCCTTAAAATAATTATTAATGCAGATACCACTTTTTGAATATGTATAAGCCCTCGACATACAAATTTGTTTATACTGTATTAAATATAAAAATCAATTAATCTACATATTTTCATACAATAACGAATAAATTTGAGGAATTTTCGGAATACATTAAATTTGTTTTATTTAAAAAAAATCCTGAAGAAGAAAATATTTATAGATTTCCATAAAGAGTCAATTTGACAGCAAGAGTATCCCACGAGTTAATTTCAGAAAATAAGTCCAGGATATTATTTTCTAGTATTATTGAAATGCTATCAACAAGTTTTATCGAAATCCTTCCACAAATATGTATTATTTCGATATTTTGTTTTAAAAAAATGTAAATATCCTTAAATTTGACATTTATAGTATTTCGATTTAACCTTAATTTACAAGATTGAGAACTTATATCAAAGTAGTATAATATTTTGATAAAAGATATTTGAAATATGAAAACACAAAAAAGATGTAGCCTAAAAGTTGAAAAAGTATGAAAAATCAAATTTTTCTTCAAATCCGTTGAAATAAAAACGTCGCCCTCGCCAAATTAAGAACAGGATACCTACAATATTTGGCATTTTTAATACCATATATTTTGTTAATAAGATCTTAAAGTCCAATCGTTGATTTCGGAAAATTTCTTGAACAAAATTTTTGAAAAAGTAAAATTGGAGATTTTGAAATAGTGCTAAAAACTATTTAGCACAATTTACGTACCGTTTTGACATTAATTTAGAACGGCATAACAATAGACGAGATGCAAAATAGTTTACATAAGATCATTTTGGGATCAGGAGAATGCAAAAATTTTGTTGTTGTAAACTATTTCAATGCCTTTAAAATGTGAGCTCGATTTTCTTAATCAAGTGGTCTGCGGCGGATTTATTGCTTGGGGAACTTGATATTGCTTTGCTGTTTTTCAACCGATAATAGATTTTGTTATTTTATTAAAAAGATTATTTACTCTAGATTATGGTTTATTAATTAATTTAATTGAAAAGCAATTATTAATATAAAAATTTTAATTAGTCATTTATTGTTCGGTTTAAGATCATGTATATATTTTTCTAATGAAAGAAAGATAATAATTTTTGTAATGTAAGAGAAATATTGTAATTGATCTGGCTATGTTAATGTAGAGAAAGCTAAAAATTAGAAAAGCTCAGCTTGTTCATACACACTCTCGTATATAAAAAGAAAAACATTTCTCATGTTCTTTTCTTTCAAATGTTGAGTTAAATAGTTGATTAAGCATGAGTTGAAGTAATAGGCAGAAGGATGCTGACGATGAACAAGTCGCTTTGTTCGAAAGTAGCTACTCCATCTAGCGCTGTCTTCAATTTTTTTCTAATATTTCTCTTACATTACAAAAATTATTATCTTTCTTTCATTAGAAAAATATATACATGATCTTAAACCGAACAATAAATGACTAATTATTCCAATACAGATCAACAATACATAACAATAACATACAACACATGAGGTACAATGCATTTGTGTAATCTGTTAAGATTTCACATGCCATAACAGTTCCATCTAATGGACAATGGCAAAAACAAAGAGCTGTTCATATTACAAGACTTGTAGTTGATCTGGCTATGTTAATGTAGAGAAAGCTAAAAATTAGAAAAGCTCAGCTTGTTCATACACACTCTCGTATATAAAAAGAAAAACATTTCTCATGTTCTTTTCTTTCAAATGTTGAGTTAAATAGTTGATTAAGCATGAGTTGAAGTAATAGGCAGAAGGATGCTGACGATGAACAAGTCGCTTTGTTCGAAAGTAGCTACTCCATCTAGCGCTGTCTTCAATTTTTTTCTAATATTTCTCTTACATTACAAAAATTATTATCTTTCTTTCATTAGAAAAATATATACATGATCTTAAACCGAACAATAAATGACTAATTATTCCAATACAGATCAACAATACATAACAATAACATACAACACATGAGGTACAATGCATTTGTGTAATCTGTTAAGATTTCACATGCCATAACAGTTCCATCTAATGGACAATGGCAAAAACAAAGAGCTGTTCATATTACAAGACTTGTAATTGATCTGGCTATGTTAATGTAGAGAAAGCTAAAAATTAGAAAAGCTCAGCTTGTTCATACACACTCTCGTATATAAAAAGAAAAACATTTCTCATGTTCTTTTCTTTCAAATGTTGAGTTAAATAGTTGATTAAGCATGAGTTGAAGTAATAGGCAGAAGGATGCTGACGATGAACAAGTCGCTTTGTTCGAAAGTAGCTACTCCATCTAGCGCTGTCTTCAATTTTTTTCTAATATTTCTCTTACATTACAAAAATTATTATCTTTCTTTCATTAGAAAAATATATACATGATCTTAAACCGAACAATAAATGACTAATTATTCCAATACAGATCAACAATACATAACAATAACATACAACACATGAGGTACAATGCATTTGTGTAATCTGTTAAGATTTCACATGCCATAACAGTTCCATCTAATGGACAATGGCAAAAACAAAGAGCTGTTCATATTACAAGACTTGTAATTGATCTGGCTATGTTAATGTAGAGAAAGCTAAAAATTAGAAAAGCTCAGCTTGTTCATACACACTCTCGTATATAAAAAGAAAAACATTTCTCATGTTCTTTTCTTTCAAATGTTGAGTTAAATAGTTGATTAAGCATGAGTTGAAGTAATAGGCAGAAGGATGCTGACGATGAACAAGTCGCTTTGTTCGAAAGTAGCTACTCCATCTAGCGCTGTCTTCAATTTTTTTCTAATATTTCTCTTACATTACAAAAATTATTATCTTTCTTTCATTAGAAAAATATATACATGATCTTAAACCGAACAATAAATGACTAATTATTCCAATACAGATCAACAATACATAACAATAACATACAACACATGAGGTACAATGCATTTGTGTAATCTGTTAAGATTTCACATGCCATAACAGTTCCATCTAATGGACAATGGCAAAAACAAAGAGCTGTTCATATTACAAGACTTGTAATTGATCTGGCTATGTTAATGTAGAGAAAGCTAAAAATTAGAAAAGCTCAGCTTGTTCATACACACTCTCGTATATAAAAAGAAAAACATTTCTCATGTTCTTTTCTTTCAAATGTTGAGTTAAATAGTTGATTAAGCATGAGTTGAAGTAATAGGCAGAAGGATGCTGACGATGAACAAGTCGCTTTGTTCGAAAGTAGCTACTCCATCTAGCGCTGTCTTAAATTTTTTTCTAATATTTCTCTTACATTACAAAAATTATTATCTTTCTTTCATTAGAAAAATATATACATGATCTTAAACCGAACAATAAATGACTAATTATTCCAATACAGATCAACAATACATAACAATAATATAAAAATTTTTGTGAAAAATTATTTTTTTTGATAAATTTTACATATAAATGCATATTTGAACTTTGAACTCAATGCGCGTCCAGAAAGCATTGTCCGATTTGGCTCAAATTTTGCGCACTAAAGTTTTAGATCCAGTGTCACAATAATCCGCCCTTAAAATACGACCAAAAATTATTTTCATACAAACAACTGTCACCCTAATATATATGGGGCTTTTCATGTCAAGTGACCCAACTTTTGAAACCGATTTCTCCCGATCTGGATGAAATTCGCACCAAGGTTACTCCTGGATAGTAGTTTAGACACAATCGGTCCAGAACTCTCTGAGTTAGAGGGGCTCAAAATTTTACTTTTTGGCCAAACGTGTGTTTATTCTCATCCATGTACTTTTTACCTATTTTACTTAGCAAAATTTGTCCCAAATAGTTTAGATAGCTATTTCTTCAATCTTTCGGAAGAAAATTTTTAATAAAATTCAAAAATTTTTTATCAAAAAAAAGCGTATATTATTTGAAAGATATTACTTTTTAATTGTTCGCCAGATTTACAGATTTTTTAATTTTTTCCTTTATTTTGAGTAAATTGCATTTAAAGTTGCTACTAACACATACATAAAATTATACGCGTATGCTATGTGTGTGTTTATTAAAGTTGTTAATGTGTTTGTTAATGAGTTTGTTATCTTCATTCATAATAATAATAAACCAAAAAAGTGTTGGTTTGTGAATTGGCTAAGTTGAGAAATAAAATTGCATAGAAATTGCGCTCGAATAATAATAATAATAACAATAATAATAATAATAATAATAATAATAATAATAATAGTAATAATAATAATAATAATAATAATAATAATAATAATAATAATAATAATAATAATAATAATAATAATAATAATAATAATAATAATAATAATAACAATAATAATAATAATAATAATAATAATAATAATAATAAAAATAAGTAATTTAATAAAACTTAATCTTAATCACATTTGATCCATTTATAACAACTATTCTTTAATTAATTTATTGTAGCTGATTAAGTATTTAAGTTTTGTAAATTTTTAAATACCCAGTCTTTCATCTAGCTTATTAATCGCTTTTATTTGCTGCTTTTTTGTCAATATTTTCTTGGTTCAGCTGTTGATTAACTGATTCGCCCTAAAAAAGACATCGGTTTCAAAAGCTGGGTCACTTGACGTGAAACGCCCCATATATATACATTAGGGTGGCTCAATAATTTTTACCCCATGGGCTCATCGCGATTCTGCTATTATGGACCATAACAAGTATATTTGCCCAAGGAACCATACCTCTAAAATCAATATCGAACCCTCCAAAATTTCGATGAAAACATCGATTTATGTCGTATACCCCACATAAACTTGTTTTTGACCCACTCTAATATACATATATATATGGGAGATTTCATGTCAAGTGCACCAACTTTTGAAACCGATGTCTTCCGATCGGGATGAAATTTGCACCAAGGTTAGTCCTATTGGATAGTAGTTTAGACACAATTTTTCAATAAGATCGGTCCAGATCTCTCTGAGTTAGAGGTGATCAAAATTTGACATTTTGGCCAAACAGGTGTTTCTTCTCATCCATGTAACTTATTACCTATTGTTCTTAGAAAATTTTCTCCTATAGAGTTTAGATAGCTATTTATTCAATATTTCGGAAAAAAATACTTTAAAAAAAAAAAAAATTTGTAGACTTTTTTTTTGCTAAATTAAAGCATTTTTTGCCTTTTTTTTCAAAAAGGACATTTTTTTTTTTTTTTTTACATAAGAAAGCTTAGGATTTTTCCTTTAAGAGCTTTTTGGTCGCTTAGTGGGATGGGAGTGGGATATCTATCAAAATAAATGTTTTGTAACTCAAGACAACGGTTTTTAAATTTTTCACAAATGCACTATTTTGAATTTTTTCCTATTTGTGTGTAAAACCTTACAAATAAATCTTATACTGAGAAACTAGACAAATTAACCTTTCCGAAGGTATGTAACATACCTTGATAACATAACAGAAGAGAATGGTTATCTGTAACCTTATAGAGTTATTTGCACACTTCAATCTGAACACGAGGATGTTAGAATTGGCTTCACGAAATTAACCCAAATGATGCCAAAACATTGCGTTTTGGCAGAAAGCAGCGGAACTCACACAGTATGCGTTTGCATTTACCATGAAAATGTTAAACCGATGTTGAAGGAAATCAACTTAAAGTATTTAACAGATGATTCGGCAGAAGATTTACACGATTACCGCGATTGCCTTAAATTGACTATGTGTCCTAATGCAACAACTTCTTGCCACTTAGGTGAATGTACCAATTGCCCGAAAACCACATTCATCAAAGAAAATTTAATCAACTCTTTAGATCAAGAATATATAGAGGAGGTCAAATTTGATTCTTGGATTCAGACTGACATATGCACATTGAAAACAATCATTTTAAATGTGGATGATTTTGTGGAAGAAATGTGTACAGGATTGCTAAACTTGAGAAACCATGACATTCAAGGATTTGAACATAAATTTGAAGTCTGGTGAATTCGTTATTTCATATGATTTCGCAGAAAACTATAAATATGTTCTTCAGGATGCCATACAAGCATTCCACTTCAATAACGACCAAGCAACTATATTCACAGTAGTAATTTACTACATGAAAGATGAAAAACTGGAACACAAAAGTATGGCAATCATATCCGACGATTTAAAACATGATAGCGTTGCAGTTTATGAGTACCAGAAGATAATACCAAAATATCTAAAATCTAAATTTACAGTAAAGAAGGTATACTACGTTTCGGACGGAGCTCGTCAACATTTTAAAAACAAAAGTAGCTTGGCAAATCTTATGGCCCATGAAAAAGATTTTGGAATGCCAGCTGAGTGGCATTTTCATCCTACTGCTCATGGTAAAGGAGCATGTGATGGTATTGGAGCAAACCTTAAAAGAAATGCAGCGAAGTATAGCCTGCAGTGCTCTCATCAAGATCGCATCTTAGATGCGACTGCTTTATTCCATTGGGCAAAGAGTTATTGTAAAGAAACTAAAATAGTTTTTAGTAGCAAAGAGGATCATCAGGAAACATTGAAAACATTGAAGAGCAGATTCGATGCTGCGGTAACAATCGATGGCACCGCTCAATACCATGCTTTTATACCGCTTGTCGATGGAAGACTCAAGTTGAAAAAGTTTTCTGCCTCTATCTAATGCGATTTCTTTCCAAAGACAACAAATAAACCAGCAGCGAAATCAACAGCTGAACCTAGTAACGCCAAGAAAGGATTGACAAAAAAAAAACGCAGTAAATAAAGGCGACAAAAAAGCTGGATGAAAGACTGGGTATTTAAAAATTTACAAGCCTTAAATACTTCATCAGCTACAATAAATTAAGTATAAAAACCAGTGTTGCCACTTCTTGGATAATTATCCAAAAAATGGATAATTTAAAATTTTTTGGATAATCATTGGATAATTTCATTTTTGGATAATTTATGGATAATTTTATCATTTCCAATTTAAAGTTTTACATGGACAAAATATAATTTTTTTTTTAAATTTTATTTGGCGATTTTTTTAGTTACTTCTTATTTGACATCACTTTTTTTTTGTTTTTAGTTCTGGCAATGCCTTTTAAATTTTGAGCTTTTCAAATTATATGATTCTATAAGTATTTATATCTGTCCTGTTTTTTTCTAATGGTAAACGAAGCTATTTTTCAAATTTAAACGCTGTCAGTAGGCTACTGTTAAGTTTTTTCGTGTGAACATTTTTGTTTGATTTTGTGGACAATTTTAAAACAATTAGTGGTTTTTCTGTTTACATTGTTATAATAAAAATATTAAAAACATCTTAAATATATCAGGTGATTGTTAAGTAAGTATATTAATGATAATATTGAAGATTGTTTTTTATTGAAATTGTGATATAATTTTACTTTTACAGGCCATGGAGTATAAATTTGGAAGTCAATGGCTGGAGGATTCCCATTTTAAGATTTGGTTACAGCGAAGAACAGAAAATGGAAAAGAATATGGATATTGTAAAATTTGCAAAAAACAAATGGTTGCCCACAAAAGAGTTTTAAAAACACATCAAACATCATCCCAGCACATAAAAGCTGCATCGGCCATTAAAAATAATGCTACAATTGATGAATCCTTCCAAAAAAAGAAAAATGTTGCAGAAAATATAAAGCGAGCAGAGTACAAAGTAGTTGGAATGTTGGCAGTTAACAATCTATCTTTTCTTTGTATTGATAACATGTTGCCCACCCTTAAGGAATCGTTTAAAGACTCAGATACTTTAAAAAATATAAATATGCATAGAACTAAAGCTACTGGCATAATGAATAACGTGCTGGGTCCGTGTTTTTCTATGGATTTATTTGATAAATTGAAAAAAACATTTTTTTCAATCATAATCGATGAGACGACTGATGTAAGCACAAATAAACAAATTGCTTTTGTCGTAGTTTTTTATGATGACTCCCGTTTAAAAATGGAACATTCGTTTTTCGATTTTAAGGAATGTGAAGCTTCTAGTGCCAAGGAAATCTATCAACTTTTAAAGCAAACTATTATTGAAAAAGATATTCCTTTTGACAACCTTATTGGATTTGCTGCTGATACACCCAATGTCATGTTTGGTAAATACAATTCTGTTTGTACTCATTTAAAAACGGACAAACCCAATGTCGTACTAGTAAAGTGCTCTTGTCATATTGCTCATTTAATTGCCTCAAAATCAACTTTAAAAATTCCAACCAGCTTAGAAGATTTATTGCGAAATCTAGGGTCTTATTTCAACCGTAGCTATTTACGTCAGTGTAAGCTCCAAGAATTTCAACAATACTTTCAAATTGAAGTGCACAAAATTTTATCGCCCATTATAACCAGATGGCTTTCTTTAAAAGCATGCGTGGATAGAGTACTAGAGCAATATGATGCCTTGCGATCGTATTTAAGATTGGAAGTTTTCGAAGACCCTTCAAAAATAACAGAATCAATGCTTACAACTTTGGACAAAAAGTCAACTAAAGGGTATTTGGAATTTTTATCGTATGCACTTGGTATTCTGACAGATTTTAATTTGATTTTTCAATCAGAACAACCCATGCTTTATAAACTAAGAAGCGAGGTGACAAAAATGCTACAAACTTTTTTGTCAAATTTTATAGAAGTTGAAGTTATAAAACAAAATGACTTATGGTTATTTGATCATACAAATCAACAGTTCTTTGTTGAACAAACTGAAATGTATATTGGTCTTGCAGCTCAAAATACTATCACATTTTGCTCGCAAGAAGACAAAGATAAAATGTATAGCGATTTTCGAAATTTTTATATGGAAGTTGTATCGCAAATAAAAAAAAGATTTTGTTTCGAAGACGAATTTTATAACATTATTGATATTGTGGATCCAAAATTTGCACAAACATTTAAAATAAAATCTTTATTTAATTTTAAAACTAGATTTCCATTTGTTAAAATAAATTACCAAGAATTAGACAATGAATGGCGTCAACATGCCTTGTTGGACCACAAAAAATATGGTTTGTTTGATTATTTAGATGTACAAACTTATTGGGCAAAAGTTTTTAAAATTACAAATTGTGCTGGTAAAAATCTTTTTCCAAATTTAGAAGTTGTTATAAAATTTCTTATGATTCTTCCATTTTCTAATTCATCAGTAGAAAGAGTTTTTAGTAAACTAAAGATAACAAAAACTGATTTACGAAATAAATTATCTTCAAATACTGTTGCTTCAATTCTTTTTACAAAAGAAGGCATTGAAAGAAATGGTGGTACAAATTTTGAGCCCACAAAAGAAATGTTAAAAAAAAACTGGAAAAAGAACTAGTAATAAATACTATTATTATAAAATATTTTTTATTCTGAACAGTACAAAATGTATGACTTTTTTTCTAAAAAAATTTCTTGTATTCTTTAAATTGAATTAAAATAAACCACTTTTGTTTTTGTTAATAAAAAAAAATTTATTTTTTTTTTAAATTGTTTTTTAATTTTTTCAAACATTGTTTTTTACTTTTTTTTTTTTTTGGATAATTTTTGGGATTTTGGATAATTTTGGACAAACTCCTGGATAATTTTTTGGTTCACTGGTGGCAACACTGATAAAAACAGTTATGATATAAATGGATCTAATGCAATTAAGATTAAATTTTAATAAATTATTTATCTTTTTATTTTAAATATTATTATTATTATATATTAATTTAATTATTATTAAAATTAAATAAAAAAAATAATAATTTTTCAACATTTCTATAGAAAAAAAGCGATTTTTTTCCTGCGATTAACATATTCTGGGTATTACAGTATCGAGGGTATAAAATTTTAGTTAGGTATGTTATATACCTTCGGAAAGTTTAGTTTGTCTAGTTTCTCAGTATAAGTTTTATTTGTAAGGTTTTAGACATAAATAGGAAAAAATTCAAAATAGTGCATTTGTGAAAAATTGAAAAACCGTTGTCTTGAGTTACAAACCATTTATTTTGATAGATATCCCACTCCCATCCCACTAAGCGCCAAAAAGCTCTTAAAGGAAAATTCCTAAGCTTTCTTATGAAAAAAAAAATGCCCTTTTTGAAAATAAAGGCAAAAAATGCTTTAATTTAGCAAAAAAAAAAAAAAGTCTACAAATTTTTTTTTTTTTTTTTAAGTATTTTTTTCCGAAATATTGAAGAAATAGCTATCTAAACTATTTGGGAGAAAATTTTCTAAGAACAATAGGTAATAAGTTACATGGATGAGAAAAAACACCTGTTTGGCCAAAATGTCAAATTTTGATCCCCTCTAACTCAGAGAGATCTGGACCGATCTTGTTGAAAAATTGTGTCTAAACTACTATCCAATAGGACTAACCTTGGTGCAAATTTCATCCCGATCGGAAGACATCGGTTTCAAAAGTTGGTGCACTTGACATGAAATCCCCCATATATTTCAATATATTTCTATTTCCGTTTGTTATACCCTATACCAGGGTATAATGGCTTTGTGCAGATGTAACTACCAAACATATTTGACCTAGACCCATCTTTTATTATACCGATCGACTCAGAATCACATTCAACATTTTCAAATGTTATTGAGAAATCCAACTGCACCGAGGAGGAGCACAATTTTATTATTAAAGAACTGAAGAGTTTTAGCAAAACGCTGTCTGCAAAGTGGAGAGAATACCGTATGGGTTGGAAACGGTTCCTGCATAATTACAAGACCACGAGATGTTTGCTCAAATAACCGGCGAAAATGGAAATCTAATTAAAAGAAGAAACCTAGGAAACTAGTGGCAAAGATTTCAGAAATTTTCGGCATCAGCATACACGCTAAACTTTGCGTAAAAGTACAATGTAAGATCTTATGAACTCGTTATTAATTTTTTCGGATCCTTCAATAACGATTTTATGTAACAGTTAAAAAAAATAATTTTTATTAAAACAAATTATTTCAGTTGGTTCCTTATACAGAAAAACTATTACTTTGAAGAAAACTTTATTATTTTTTTAAGTAATTAATTTCATTACGTTAGATCAGGCAAATCGGCAACTGTGCGCCAGTATGTAATAACAATTCAAGTGAAATTTAAAGATGATATTCCTGGTACTTGTATGATTCAAAATATACTAAATACTTTTCTTATCTTTTTGCATGCTTTCAAACATGAAACATTTTAGTTTTTACTACTCGAGCTAATCGAGCAGTTCAAGTACTCAGACGAGCTTGTCCTGTATACTAATTGCTCAAAAAATAATGTGATTTTATTTTGAAATAGACAGCAAGATACTGCAGTCCAGTGATGCCAGGAGATTTTTCATAAATCACTACGCTTATGAAAAAAATCCCTTTTTTCCCTACACCCACTTTTTTCTCCCTACACTACTTTTTTCAATTTTTCAAAAAATAAAATTTTATTTTTAATTTGTACATTTTCATTTTCAATAATGCAAAAATAACATAAAAACGAAGAAAATAACATAAAAAGTAAGATAAGAATATCATAAGAATTACATAAGAATAACATAAAAACAACATAAAAAACTAACTAAAAAAATTATTTTTATAATTCTGTATAATTCATCTTTTTGATATGGCTATATGTGCATTTAAAATTTACGCAATTAATTAAAATGGCTTGGAAAAATCCTTACATTTGGCATACCTACTGCAGTCATATTTTTGAATGATGTCAAAGATTTACCTTTCTCCTTGTAGAATATTTTCAAGCTTTGAAAATTACTTTTACTTTTTGTAAATCTACTCATATTACAAAATATATTTACTATATTTAATTAACTTAAGGTTACAATAGAAACGACTTATAATTTTTTATAGTATTTATAAATGTAAAAATTAATTTGGTGTTATATTCCAATTAGTTTGCAATTTTGTTCTCATAGCAAATTAAGGAAGTTAATATGTTTGCCCCAACTGCTCCTAAAAAGGCATTAATGTATGTAATTGTCACACACATACTGAGTTGCACGATATCAATTAACTGTTAATCGAAAATGACTAATATTACAAAAAAAAATGCATGTAATTACTAGCAAAAAAAAAAAAAACAAAAACACTACATAAACGTGACATTTGCAAATGTGACTAACATAACCGAGTTCCGCATCCGTTCTTTTTTTTATTTTCCCCCAAGGTTATTCTACGCAAATTGTAACAAACAAACTCAATTTAACACACACAAAAAATTCTAAGGTGTGTTTTGAAACAACTCAACTAAACGACCTTGACAATGGCTTTTAACTGCAGTTTACAAAAAAAAAAAAAACAAAAAAACAGCAATCTAGCAGTTGTGTGTGGTTGAGTGTGTGTAAGTGGTTTTACGCACATGGCTTTGAAAGAAAAAAAATATATCGCATTCTACTAGTTTCTTTTAAGGCAAGTATAAATTACAGTGGCAAAATCTGCGAGCAATAGTAAAAACGAGTTTTCTTCACACATGAAAAGGAGTCAAAGACGGATAAAATGTAGTTCGCGTCAGACTCTTGTATTGCGTGTAACCGTTTATTCAATTTTATTGACTGATACAGTCTAGCCTACCCCAGACAGTCAATCTGTTTATACATTATGAATATGCACCTCTAGGCCTGAAAAGTTGTTTTTTTTTTTTTTTTTGTTACACAAGCCATCCATTAAAGGCTTTATTTTTTCAATTGCTATTTTTATTTTAAATTGGGTATGTTAAGTTTATCCCTCCATTTGTAATTATTAAGTATTAACAGCCAAAGTCGAGTAAAGACAAAATTGAGTATTCATATTGCCATGTTCTCCAAACTCCACTTCATTACCTCACAAAATTTCTAAATTAAAACATCTATAATATTAATAGGCAAGCCAATTTCTTGTGACCGATATAAAAATTGTAGTTAATAACTGATTTTGACCAAACATACGTCATTTGAAAGGTATTTCTTTTTAGCTGTTCACCAGATTTACAGATTTGCACTGTCTGAAATATTTTTTGGAGTAATGCTCATTTAAAGTTGCTATTAACACATACATAATACACACACTGTGTGTATATTTATTATAAATATCAAAAGCCCTGTGTTGAATTCTGCATTGGCTAAAATTAATTAGCATATAATAAGGATCCTTTAAAATTATTTATTAACAAACCCATTTATATATATTCTGTGTGTGTTCAACAAATAAAATTTAATCAATTTTATTCAAAAAGTTTTGAATTGTGAATTGGCTAAAATTTATTAGCATAGCTTTAGGCTCTTATAAAATTATTTATTAAACGAAAAAATAAAATTTCCTAGAAAGGATTTAAACCAATTGAGTTTAAGATCCAATGTCTTTATATTTCAGTTATTACTTATTAGTCATTTTAAGTCATGTAGTGATTTGAATTTACAAGAGCGGTAAATTCGACAGTATTAAATCTCTGATACCCTCCACCTGTGTCTTAAACTCAATAGTATAACGACTGTTGGGTACAGTTGCTGATAAGTAACCTTTAAATTCTAAGTAAGACCACTTAAATTTAAAGTTTATGATTTTTTTTTTTTTTTTGATCAGTTTTTATTATAACTAGGAGATTCCAGCCTTCGAAATTCGAGTACAAATTCTAGGAACTTTTATTTTTTCATTTAATAACAACCCTAAAGGTATACCTATCAATTTTAGAAAATTCAAAATTCAACAGTTGTTAAATATTATTATTTATTGGTTTATGTCCAAGATTATTTTTCAATTCAACACAATTATTATTGTAAATGAAGAAAACAAACTGATTTTTGTCACAAACACATTAACAAATTTAATACACACAAACATAGAATTGCATAATTTTATGTATGTGTTAGTAGTAACTTTAAATGCATTTTACTCTAAAAAAAATAAAAATTTAAAAATCTGTTAATCTGTTAATATACATTTGGTCAAAATCGCGATAAAACTGTTTAACAAAACATCGGTCACAAGAAATATCCTTACCTATTAATATTATAAATTTCTTATTTATTGTTTTTTCAACAATCATGTTTTTTTATAGAAATATTTAACTTCTATCTGAAAATTTGAATTCTTCTTTTAAAGGGCGTTTTTTAAGCCCGATAGAACTTCAAATTGTAAAAAAATAACACAAAAAATTAAATTTTTATCACAAAATTTTTTTATTCGAGAGATCATTTCACGATATTAACATTTCAAAATGATTTCGGCAATATGGCCACCGAGGCTGTCCTTGACGAAGAGCATTCTGAACGTTAATTTTTGGGACACTTTTTCGCGCATTGCTGGTCGTATGTCAAGAATAACACGAACAACATAAACCAGTGACATCACGTAGCCCCACAGGAAATAATCGAGAGACGTCAAATCGCAATTGCCAAGTCCATTTCTGGAAATCAACTTATCGCCAAATTTTTATTTCAATAAGTCGATGGTTGCGGTCGCCGTATAGCACGTATCATCACCATGTTGAAACACATCTTGTCCGGATCAATGTCACTCATATTTTCAAACATTAATGACATTGATCATTGATCGTGGTGCGGTAACGATCTCCATTGATCGTAACGCAAGCTTCATTTTTTAAGAAATAAGGTCCGATGATGCCACCAGCGTGTAAACCGCACCAAACGCAGCATTTTTCTAAATGTATGCGACAATTTTGTTTATTACAAAACCATTAAACCAAAGCGGAGCCTCATCACTGACACAATTTCGCGATAAAACTTTGGGTCAGTTTCCAACCGCTCGAGAGCCCAACCGGCGAAACAACGACGCTTATGATGGACTCGTGGCTTTAATTCCTGCAGCAGCTGGGTGTCATTTAGAGAGTATGTGGACTGAAACCTATCCAGAGTTCGACGGATGGCACAAAATCATGAACTTGTCTATAAATTTGGATGATTTGCCAGAGTACACTAACCATAAATGTCAAAAGTGAGCGCAGTATGACAGTTCATTTGACAGCTAATCCTTTCGTAAGTTATATTTAAGCAAAAAAATATTTAAGGGGAAAAACTATTCAGATCCTTTTATAAGAGACCAAAGAGAAATACTTTTTTAACGCAGCCGGCGCACAGTGACTCAGAATTATTTTACGTTGGCCAAAACTTTGTAAGTTTTGATCCAACTGAGAAATTTTAAAAATTTTTTATTGGACAGATAATTCTTTGAACTTTTCTCAATTTGAATTTAATTAAAATCAATTTGAATTTAATCATTGAGGAATTCAAGGTCAAAGTTGAACTTTATTTTTTTAGCGTTTGGCATGTTTTAAAAATACTTAGGATAATTTTACAAAATTAATCATAAATATTTTTGTGAGAGAAGTTATTATAAACAACAGTTGTGTATATTCTTGCAGTTACCTTGGCATAATCACCAAATTTTGTATCGTCTACTTGTTGATTGCACGTAAGTACTTAGATGATTGTTTTAAATCTTGAAATAAAATATATATAAAACACCACTTATTTCAGATGCTGTTTCGGGGTGTGACAAAATCTGCTTGCTGTATTCCCATCATTCACATTGCCTGATCCTTGTTTTAGTTGATCTTTATCAACACACATTTCAGATATTCATTTTGAACATGTTTCTTTTTTAAACTTCTTAACTCCAAGTTGGTGTCGTTGTTTCTTATTGATCCTGTATCTCCGAAATCAAAATCATAACTAATTTTCAGTATGTGTTCCATAAATCGTATACTTGTATGTTGTGATGATAATCCAAATTCATATGCATCAGTATTATCTTATGATTTTTCAGGGACTTCGTTTAATTGGCTTGGTGTTTTTTTTGCATATATTGTGGCTGGATGAAGGCTTTGTGGCAATCAAAGCCTGGTCTATTTTGCCATCTATCATTGTTAGCACTAATTGGTAGCTTACTTCAATCGTCTGCCTCTCAATCTATAATTCAGCAATGCTGCAGTTTGGGCTCTGAAATCACTGATTTTTTTTAATGGTATCATGAGTTTCCTTTTTAAATTTAAATTTGATTGATCTGCAGTATTTCGTGGAAGATGGTGTTTATTATTAATTAAATTATTTACTATAAAATTATGTGATTTATTTAAGTTATCACTCCATTTTATACTAATTGGGATGAATCCAGACGGGTCACAGTGGTCCAAATGCTCAACGTAGCCGGAAGAAAGTCATAACTCGCTTTTGAAAAGCCGCATTGACATGAAACTTTGCACGTTCATAGATTTTATCAATAAAAACACTCACCAAAAAATGGGCGCAATCTGTAAAATGGGCGTGGCAGATTTTTTGTAATACCATGTAATACCACGAATCCATGCCATACGTACGAAATGCATTCACATTAATAGCAAATTCCATTGTGTTTAAAACAATACCATATCTTTTTAATTAATCCTCATCAACATTAGTTATTGATGAAGCAAGAGTTGGTTGCTGGAAGAATCTTCTAGCCGTATTCCCGTCATTTTTTGTTCCACATCCTGGTTTGGGAATATCAACTAACAAACCCATCTCTTTTCTTAGGCGATCAGTAATTTTTTTCTTGGTTTCCTTCTGCACAGCTTTATCAAAATCCCCTCGAGTTTGCCACTTTTTCATATCAAGTTTGTAAGCTATATGAAGGATGCATTCAAAGAACCGTATCCATGCATGCAACGTCGATAGGCCATACTCAAAAAGGCTTTCATTAGGTTGTAATGTTTCAACTGCCTTTAAGTCATTCATTATAGTAGGCGAAGCTCCAAAAATACCACAACGTTGAGGAGAGGAACCCGCGAGCATTGAGAAGATTTTTCCATCTATCATTGTCAAATAAAAATTATGGACGATATTAATTTATTTGCCATCTTCACAGATTTACGTTGGGACTATCTTAGCTATTTGAGTTTTTATCGCATCAATTTCTTTTTTAGCTAGAGAATTGCTTTCTTTTTCAAATATAATTTTGATTGGCCTGCAAAATCAACGGCCGATCCAGTAATCCGTCATCCTGAAATGCTGAAGAAGGCTTAATTGGAATTACAAAATTCCCATCTAGCCAGTATTTATTTGTAGCCTCGAAAACTAGCTTTGTTTGATTGGCTTGAACCCACTTCTTAGCCAGAAACCATACAAACATTCGAGCAGATTACTTCACTTGTTTGTAATAGCTATCCGTTTCATTATTCTGAAGCCCGATCTTAGCAAAAACATATGATACAATAGCATTAAGTTTGTTGTTTTTCACTATACCAAGCATCAAATAGTTCCCTCTTAGTAATGGACATTTTAAACTGTAAACCAAATAAAAAGCATTTAGGCAAAAACTGGCAGCTAATTTTGAAAACATTGACAAGCTACAATCATACAGATTACAAAAACACAAATAAGAGAATTAAAGTTTTATAAATTCCCATCTAAAACTCTAATTGAATTTGGACATTGAACAAAATGTTTATATATAAGACACACATGTACAAAACTGCATTTTCTTCTCTAAATAAAACATTTTATTTGAAATATAAAAATAGTAAAATTTGTTCCTACCTCTGTTAAATTAATTTCAGTAAAAAAATATTTTAGAAACTTTGTTCTTATTTTTTCACGACAACTTTAATTGCGGTACTAAATATCAACTGAGCTATTAATAGAAAAACAAAACAGCAATTACTTGTGTTAAAAAGAAGAAAGCAAACCTGAAACAGAAGTTAAATAAATAAAAAATGTACCGTTATGCGCTGTGAGCACTTATTATCGAACAAAATATTTAGTTTCGAAATAATAAAAAAGATAACTTTCTTCCGGCTAGGTGGTGAATTTGGACCACTGTGCGGGTACAAAAGTATATATAGGATTAGATAAGACAGTTTCATCTTGCCCTGGGTGATTTTGATTCCGAAAAATTCTATTCGCCTTAAATTTAAATTTTAAGAAAATAGTATATTGCTTTAAAAAATTTTTAATAACACACCACATATAAACATTACAGTGGTGAATTATACAATTTTTCAAAGAATACAATCCTGCCAACTTAACAAAAAAGGGCGCAGTCAATTGCCGGTTATAGTTTTTTCTTAGTTTTTATAAAAATTTTGTATTCAGTAGTATGACACGCCCACAATTTTTGATTTTGATCCAATTTTTTTTTGCTGTCGTAGTTCTGATATGTTTGCTATTAAATGGCAATAAAAATTTTGTAATCAGTGGCAGCAAGAAATTTAAGTTTTGGCCAACGAATTCAATTATTGAGCCACTGTGCAACGTTAGAATATTCGAAGTCAAAGTAAGGGATCAACTTTGTAATGTTTTCAGAGCTTAAAAATTATGCGATATTTAAAAAAAATCAAATTATTCTTGGCTAAATATATTGCAAATTTTTATTATCCATATATCAATAAAATATTCAGATATTGACCTTTAAAAAATTTAATTGTTAAATATTTTTAGCTTTAAAGATGATATAACACAAAAAATACAATAAATACATGTAAGAAGTTAAAGTCGGTCTATGCTGATTCAAAAATATACCCCATGCTTACTAAATAAATTTACTTTCTGAGACTAATATAATATGTATAATATATATTTAGCAGAAATAAATATCATAACAATTAAAAGAAAATAGTAATGGACATAAAATCAAATATAACATTTAAAAAATTTGTATATCAATTTTATTGTTATTTAAAGGCTTTAAAGGTTAATATATCTTTTATATTTATAGACATTTTCTAAAATAAGAAAGAAACATCAATTGATAAAATCCCATTCGCAAGTTACCCGTCAAATAATTTAATATGTAACTTACAATAAGATGAGAGTTAGAAGTATTCTCTAACCTGTATTCTCGGTATTCTCGCACCTGTACCTCTAAAGTGAGTCAACTCAAAAATTTTCAATTTTCACTTTTTGCAAGAAAACGACACACAGTGGTCATCCATCCATCTATCCACTGTAAAAATCTTACATCGATTTTTCTAGTCTTTCGCAAAAAAAAAATACAGTTGTAACCCTCTTTGTGTTAAAAGAGTAGCTTCTTTAGAATCCACTAAAAAAAGACATATTGATGATCACTGAAAAAATTGCAAAAACAACTACTGTTGTATACTTATTATTCGCAATTCTTTACAACGAAAATATTACAGAGAAAATATTTAAAAAAAAAAAACGTTTTTTGCCTCTACTGGAAATTTGTAAATTTTCAGTTGACTCACTTTAGAGGTACAGGTGCGATATGTTAAAGCAAGGGTTACTATCACTGGTGAATAGTTTTGTCAAGTATATTTATTATTTTTAATTTTATTTTTATTTTTTACTTTTTATATTATTTTTTAAATAAGATTCTTTTTTAATATTATTTTTAACACTTCCATTTTATGATTACCCCTAATAGGTATATTACTTTGACAAACCAACAAAAAAAAAACAACAGCAACCACAATACACAATTGTGCTAATTGGTATTCCTTTACTAACGACGAATGACTTAAAAAACGCACAACGACCGAGCAAATGCGAACGACATGGCAAACAGTGTCGTAACGAGGGGGGCAAGGGGCATCATGCCCCGGGCGCTACTCACAAAGGGATGCCTAATAGTCCGCAAAACAAAAAGTTGCTGGATAATTTTTATTCAATTCAATTCAATGTAATTTATTCAGATGATATGTGTCTTTACAATTTCTCTTTGAGTTATATATAAATAGTACAAGTATTCCACTTTTTCCTCTTAAAAATTATTCGTGAATTTTAATATTTAATATATACCATATACATTTATAATAATATTGAAGGCAAAATTTAAAAAAAAAAAAAAAAACTATTTAAATAAATTTTTAATATAAACAGCTTACTATCTACCTAATCTACTTACTACCTACCTAAGATGAAGACAAATCATTAAGTTCAAGTTCTATATTGGAAATAGAGTGAAGCCTAGATGTCGAAAAGAACCAAGGAAGGTTAAATATCAGTTTCAATAATTTATTTTGTCCAACCTGAAGTTTTTTAATGTGACAAACTGCACTGTTTGCCCACATAGGAGCTGCATAAAATATTACAGTCTGAAAAATCAATTTAAAAATAGGCATTTTGTTGCATATGCTAAGACTTGAGTTTTTGTTAATAAAAGGATAGAGTATGCGTGTGAGAGTATTTACTTTGTTTATAACATAATGTATATGGTCATTGAATTTCAATTTTGGATCGAGTAATACTCCCAAATATTTTGCTTTTTCTTCCCATTGAACTTTCGTGTTCAGGAACAATATATTGCTCTGAGGAATGTAAGAAGCTTTTCGTTTTCTTGTGAAATAAATTGCCTTTGTTTTTTCAGCATTCAGGCCAATCCTCCATTTATTATAATATTGCGTCAACGTGTCCAGTGCCCTTTGTAAATTAGATATAATATTTGAGGATAGTCTGTCGGAGCATAGAATAGATGTATCATCATCGAAAACCGATATGGTACAACTTTCTAGTTCGGGTAAATCTGAGGTGTAAAGGCCGTATAATGAGGGAGATAAACAGGAGCTTTGGGGACATCCTGCCGCTATATCAAAGCTTTCAGAACACAATGAACCGATATGAACTTTAAATGAGCGTTTACTAAGAAAACTTTCGATTATTTTTATCAAAAAACTAGGGATATTAAAACGAATCATTTTATAAATTAAGCCGTCGTGCCACACTCAATCGAAAGCTGCCTTGACGTCCAGTAATACCATTCCAGTCGATTTTTGAAGATCAAAATTTTTGGTTACCAAGTTTTTAATTCGTACTAAAGATTGTGATGTGTTATGTTCCCTTCGGAATCCATATTGATGTTGAGGATAGATATTGTTTGATTCAATAAAAAGCATTAGCATTAATTTTAATTTTTTTTATTATAATTGATTTCTGGAAAATATATTTTAAATTTAGTGCCAGTGTAATAAAGTGAATGTTAATTCGTAAATGAAAAGGGAAAAAACGAACACTAATAGTCTAAACCAAACTGTAATAACTTATTCATAATAGAACTCGCACGTCTTTTCTACTGGCGGGGCTGACTCGACCTATGACTGTCAGCACTTCCTTATGATTTCCTTGATTAGTCGGATAAAATAATATGTTGTAATAAATAATTGCAGTGTACAAAGTAAAGGGTCCGCCATCTTACGTTTTCTTTTCCAACTAATGCTTATTTCGTGAATGGTAACACTTAGATCATGTCTGCTTTGACAGATAATTAGTTTTATCCTTCCGCTGAACGAATATGGTTGTGTATACGCTTGAACAACGCTGGGAAATATTGCGACATTACTTTGAAAATCATGGTAATGTTGCAGCATGTGTGCGAAAATTGCGTACGGATTTTGGAAGAAAAGAAGCACCGTCAGCTCCGTATGTTCGTTATCTTGTGAAAAAAGTGAAAGAAACTGGCATCCTCATCGATAAACCAAAGCGTGAAAAGCCAAAAAGAGTGCGTACACCCGAGAATATTGCTGCTGTGGCAGAAAGTGTGCGTGAAGCGCCATCAACATCAATTCACCGTCGTTCTCAAGAATTGAACATTTCGGAGGCATCATTGAGACGAAGTTTGCATAAAGGCCTTGGTATGACGCCATACAAAGTCCAATTGGTTCAGGAGTTGAAGTCAACTGACCATCCAATGCGTTTTCGCTTCGCTAAGTGGGCCTGCGATCGACTTACAGAAGATGCCGATTTTGCCAAAAAAAAATCATCTTTTCAGATGAAGCTCATTTTGATCTTGGCGGGTATGTAAACAAGCAAAATTGTCGCATTTGGGGTACAGAAAACCCGCACGCATACTTTGAAAAGCCGATACACCCAAAATGAGTCATTGTTTGGTGCGGATTTTGGTCCAGAGGCATAATTGTGCCATTTTTCTTCGAAAATGAGCAACGAGTGGCCGTTACAGTCAATGGCGATCGTTATCGGGCCATGTTGAACGAATTTTTGTTCACAAAAATTGAAGAGGAGGATATTGGCACCATTTGGTTTCAACAGGACGGCGCTACGTGCCACACAGCCGAAGCTACACTCGATGTTTTGCGCCCTGTTTTTGAAGATCGCATTATCAGCCGCAGAGCTGATGTCGTTTGGCCACCTCGGAGCTGCGATTTGACACCGTTGGACTATTATTTGTGGGGTGCCCTCAAAGATAAGTGTTGTTACGCCAACAAGCCAGAGACAATTGACGCTTTAAAGGACAATATTCGTGAAGCCATTGGTGAAATACAGCTGCACACAATCGATAATGTGCTTAAAAATTGGACCGATCGTGTAGGCTACTGCATGGCCAGCCGAGGCAGCCATTTGAATGAAACTATTTTCCATTATTAACCGGAAGGATTGTACTTTCAAATAAAAAAATAAATTTGAGATAATATTCAGTAGTTTTTTTTTTATAGGATTTTCAAAAAAAAAAGTTATTTGGCTCTTTCAGAGCACTATTTTTCTTTCTTTAAACGCAATGTAGCTTACGCTTGTTATTTTAAAACTATAACAACTAGCAGCTTCCAGCACTCGAAATTCGAGTGCAATTTCTAGGCATCGTTATTTCTCAACTTAGCCAATTCACAAACCAACATATTTTGGTTTATTATTATTGTGAATGAAGATAAGCTCTTTAACAAACACATTAACAAATTTAATAAATACACACATAGTATATGTATAATTTTATGTATGTGTTAGTAGCAAAAATTAAAAAATCTGTAAATCTGGAGAACAGCAAAAAGAAATACCTTTCAAATAATATACGTTTGGTCAAAATCGGGATAAAACGGTAGACCAAAATATCGGTAATAAGAAATCGCCTAGCCAATTAATATTATAGATAGATAACAGGTTGTGAAAGTCCGCAATAAATTGAGGAAATATCCGATATATTAACGTTGAAGTTATTTTGTACATGTATTTTTCAGTTTTGCGTCCTTGTCATCTCGCTCTGCTTAGAATAAAAACGAAATATTATTAAATATTAAATGTTATATATTATAAGTTATAAGTGCTACCTTTCAAGTTCAAGGCATTATTGGTAAGTAAAAACAAATAAGATTACTTACTACATCTACTCGACGATTCTATAATTCAGTGAATGGGTGTTGCGCTTGTAGTAGTCTCGCCGCGTTATTTAACAGTAATATCTTAATAAATTTAATAACAGATTATTTTTTATTTAGACCATGTCAACAGGACCATGTCAAGGAGCAAAACTAAGCGGTTCCCAGAATCGGAAAAGAAGTTTACAGCAAGAAAAATAAGCTCTGAAATCTAGAGTAATAATGGATTCATACTTAGGAAAAACATCGCAAAAAGAAAATCCTGAAGATAAAAAGGATGAAGATGTAAAATCAGATTCAGAGTCAAAACCAGATTTACAACCTAAATGTACTAATAATACAATTCAACAAATACAAGACTCTGAAGAAGGTGGCCCAAGTACATCAGACATGATAAATCCATGTTCATATCTAATGAAAAGCACAGAAAATACAACAGAAACACTTGTTGTAATTCCGGACGTTCTGGAGTTCAAGGATGTTGCTTATTTAAAATTTAGCAACAATCTTCCAATAATATGGAACCAACTTCGAAAAGAAATGGTTATTCGTGAATCTTGCACATTTCAAAACGAAGCCAGTTTAAAGCGTACTGCTTTTGTTGTTTACTGTTTATTACATCAAATTCCGCTATACAATCATATTTCGTAACATCTGCTCGTTCTAATAAATGGGAGAAAGAAGTCCAAATCAACGAAAATCTTTTACTTTTTGGAAAGAGACACAACGAAGATTAATAAGTAGAACGGGAATTGATGTATCATTAGAAGCGAACATTCAGTCCGAAAAAGAACGGTGGCGCAGTGTTGCCATTGTAGCATTTTAGTTGCTAGATTTAGCAACTTTTTTTCATCGTTTAGCATCCAAAATTTATGAAAAGATGCTAGATGCTAACTTAGCATCTTTTATTAATAAAAAGTTGCTTTCAGCATCTTTTTTTTAGACTTTTTCACTATTTTTGAATATACAATTTTAATTTTAATGGTATTGATATGTTTTAATTTCTCAAAGTGTAATACGATAATGTTGTGTACTACTCTTTTTACCACTCTGCTCGTTCCTTTCAATATAAAAAACATTTTGAAATAGAAGAATGTAAACACAAACAACAGTTTTCAATGAATTAAAAAGTCGATTGCAAAAAATATTATTGTATTACAAAAAAAACAACATTTTCAATACAAACCACATTAAACCAGGTAAAAGAACCGATAACCAATATATTAGAAGAGTTTAAATTTATATCGTCTGAAACAGAAAAAATGCAAATCCAATGGAGTTATACCACAGAACAATATTGGGATACAACACTGAATACAACCCCTTTATGAATTGAAGTTAACAAAAATTATATGTATTGGCGAAAATCCATTTAAAGAGTTATCAAAATTTTTATTGTCTTTATTAGTTTTGTCCTTCTCAAAAGCCGAAGTTGAACGTTTGTTTAGTTTAATGGCTTTAGTTAAAAGCAAGCTTTGAACAGAATAAAATCCGAGTTGTTATGTTCTGTAATACGTATAAAAGGAACGCTGTCGTTGATAAAAGTCGATCGTCAGAAAAATATCAGAGCCAAGAAGAACTTGAAGATAAAGACATCACAGAAATATTAGATTCCATAAACCAATTACTGTAATATAATCGTATCTTTTGAAAATGTAAATTCTGTTATATTTTAAATAAAAAAAAAATTGCTCTAAAATTAAAAATATTTAATTTAAAATTAAAAAAACTCAATTTGATGTTAAAAAAAATTACAGATGAAATCCAAAATAATTCTAATTAAATTTTTGTTAGATTTATAGTCATTTTTCATATATATAGAAACAACCTATTCAATTAAAACATAACAATTATCACAATGTTCAATAAATCGCTGATGAAGGCTGAAATGCCAGAAACCGGTCCGATTAAGAATACAGTGCAGTTATGAATTTTTGAAATATATGCTTTCTTCTTCTCTACCACGCACCATTTAAAATTCTAATTAAAATTTTAAAATTATAAATCGAAACTTATGTTTTATATTAATTTTTCGATTTAAAAACCAAAGAATTGATTTATAAGTATTTAATTTTTCAATATAAAGGTAATGAAATTTGAAAAAAAAAATTTTGCATCTTTTTTTTGGACTCCAGTACGTTTTAGCATCTTTTTTTTGCAATTTAGCATCTTTACAATTTCAAATTATGGCAACACTGCGGTGGCGAAATAAATTGCAAATAATATTAGCTTGCATGAGGTGTTTAATTACATAAAATCTTCCTCTACGTGGCCATATTGAAAAACTAGCACTTCAAGATGGTACAAATGTAGGAAATCTATTATCTTTAAACATGCCACAGAAACTCCAAAAACTGTCTCAAATTTGTCACCACAGGTTCAAAATTAATTCAGTCATCTTCTGGAATCTACAGTTCGAAATCAACTAGTAAACGATATTAAAAAATAATAAATATTATGGACTTTTGTTTGATTCAACTCCTGATATCTCTCATCGAGAACAAATGTCCCTAGTCGTTAGGTATGTTATTTTATCAATAAAAAAGTTTCCATCAAAACATCTTTTTTGGGGTGTGTTGAAATACATGCTAAAGATCGAGGCTGCATCGAAGATTAAATTTTAGAAAAATTAATTTCCGATGAAATTTCATTAATAAACTGCAGATCACAATATTATTATAATGCTGCCGTGATGGCAGGTCTCACATCTGGCGTTCAACAAAGAATAATGGAAGACATCATAAAGCATTGTTTTTTGTAAATTGTGATAACCATTCATTAAATTTAGTAATAGTTACTTCAGCTTAACAAGATACAATCGCTGTGACATGTTTTGGAATAATTGAAAACATATACATACATATCTCCTTTTCTCACGTTCAACGTTGCGATGGGAACTATTAAAAAATACAAAAACTGTCAAACGTAAATTTGAAACACGATGGAGTACCAGAATAGAAGTGGTTAACGTTATCGTCGATGGACTCGAGAATATAGTAGAACTATTAGAAAAATTAGCAGAGGACACTACCACTACAAGTGACACCAGAAGTGAAACGATAATTCTGTTGCAAAATATACTAACTTTTAGTTTCATAACTTTAGTTCATTTCAAAACTTAAGGAGGATTGATCGTGTGCAGCTCAGATTACAAGATCTTAGAATGAATTTTAGAGAAGCGTTCCATGATCTTGAATCATTGGCGACTGAACTAGACGAAATTCGAGACAAGTTCTGTGAAGAGGCAATAGAAAAAGCGAAGACTCTTTGTGAAAAATGGGATATTGACACAACAATACTACACCGCAAAATGCGCGGAGAATTGGCTAGAGATGTTGGCCCTTCCGCAGAAAGTGAAATTTCTCGCGGTATTAAAAGCGCTGTTGATCGTCTCCAACAAGAAATATGTACACGATTTACACAATTAAGTGACCTTAATTTAAAATTTGGATTTCTACTAGTCGTTGAAAATTTATTAAACAAGGATAATGTTGGAGAAGATGTTTTTCGAAACCTGAGAGTGGCACTTCAAATATTCCTGACTAACTCAGTATCAATTGCTAGCAGTGAACGTTCATTCAGCAAATTAAAATCATTTTTGAAATATCTACGATCAACGATGGGACAACATCGCCTAAGTGACCCAGCATTTTTAAGTGTGGCAAGGGAAAAATTTGATATGGTCAACTTTGATGATATTATGGATAAATTTGCTTCATCAAAAGCAAAGAAAATTTACACATAGTAATTAGTTTTATTAATGTATTATAATCATATCATTATTAAATATATGATGTATCTCCTTAAAGATAATAAATATTTACTTTTTTATTGTTTTAAAACTGCGGGTTATTAAAATATTTCTTTACAAATATGTAAAATAAATAATCGGTATATTTTGAACTAATTCTAATTCTGTTTTCTCAACAACATTTTTTGTCTCAAATTTAAAGCCTAAAGTAGTTTACTTTATTTATTTATTAATTTGCGAGTATATTTTACATATAATATTATATGGTTTTCGAATGGGGGGGGAGGGGCGCTAAAAAGGTATTGTCCCCCGAGTGCGAGTTAAGTTCACTACGCCACTGATGGCAAAATCCATTTGTTATTCTTTGTTATTTTTAAACCTGTTGGTAAGATTTTTCTTCATTTATAAATCTCATATTACAAAACCACACTTTCAATAATTATCTTAATATTTTTTATAATTTTCACTAATTTGTAATACTTTATGTGTCGCTAGTTTTCATCAAGAATATCATATTTTTAACCGCGATAGTGCAACTTAATTCTAACTAGAATAAAGAGGAGAAAAAGATGTGGTGTATATATGTCAAATTTGACAAAATGAGATGTAAACGGATGCAAGAGTTGCCAACTTTAAGTCTTTGTATTTTGGGATTTTTTAAAGAAGATTTCCGATTTATTTTCTTTAACTAACAACCTAAATAACAACAACAAATATATTAACAAACGCCTACTAACTCAATAAACATGCAAAAATTAAAAATTCAAATACATACTTGAAAATTATATTGAATTCAACTTAAAGTGTTTTTAAAGTTTTTCTGGAAAAATGTTTAAAATTAATTTATATGAATTCATGTTATTTATTATGAATTGTTTTAATACTAATTGCAATATTACTGGAAATTAACGTATGTCGCACTTTATTTGCACTTTTCTCGAAAAGTGCATTTTTTATATATTCTGAAATAAGAGCAACCTTACCTTATACATCAATCGAAAGGTCTCAAAGTCATGCCCTCGTAAATTGCAGCCTTTGACTTCTTTCAGGTCACAGTATGAGAATATTTCCCCATTGATCCCCTTTCTTTAATATTTTCACTCTATGACTGGAAAGAGTGTAATAATCAAAATTTTTTCCATTTTATGAACACAGCTCTTTAAGACCTTTCGATTGATGTATAAGATAAGGTTGCTCTTTATTTAGAATATATAAAAAAATATACTTTTCGAAAAATGTGCAAATAAAGGGCGACATTTTTTGTCAGAAAAGAAAACGGCATAAGTTTGGTGAATTATTTACAAATTATCCTAATTTAGATAAATTTGCCAATACGCAACATATTACGTCTCCCAACTTATGCTAACCTGAACCAGAAAAACTAGTAACAATCTCAACTCTTAACATTGTTTTCCAAAATGTAAATGGGATAAACACTAAGCTCCCTAATATATTCCTGAACAGTTTCGATTTTGAATTTCATATACAATTGCTTTTACGGTAACCTGGCTAAAAAATAATATTAATATCTCCGAAATAATGTGTGATAAATATCAAATCTTTAGGCGAGCTAGAAATGGAGAGCTTGGTGGCGGTGTTTTAATGGCTGTGTCGAGTATGTATCTTGCTGAGGAAATCATCATTGAAAACTCTTCAAATTTGGAGCTAGTGGTTGTGGCCATAAAATTTGGAAATAATACACTATTTATTACTTGCTCTTATATACCTCCCAACTCCGATTTCCGTCTATATGAAAAACACGCTTTAGCAATTAGATCTGTAGCAGATAAACTTAGACCAGCTGACTACCTGGCCTTACTTGGCATTTTAATATCCCGACAGTATCTTGGATAATTTTAGCTGATATTTATTTCTTAGTTCCAATTACCCTAACTGATCTGAGTCATGATTTTCTTAAGTCTTTTTGCTGGATCTCATGTTCGTAAATAACCCTACACTATTCAGCGTTATTAGAACAAGTCCGATACACTTTAAATATCCACACCACTTCCACAGAGACCTAAAATTTCTAGTGTATCTCAATCAATGTGCTCTAAACGAACTAACTTAACTAGCTTGAAATCATTTCATTTTCAAGCGATGGAAGTAATTTTGAGCAGGTAATCCAAACTTTTTATAAGATACTTTCAACAAATATAACGAAAACTGTTCCTTTAATAAAAATAGCTAACGCAAATGCTCCTCCATGAAAAACAGGCTCTATAAAAAATTTAAGAAAAGTAATAACCAAATTGGTCAAAGTCTAAATTTTTTAGCCAGAAGTCATTATAACATACAAAATAAAAAATGCTACGACAGTTAACTTAGTAAAATGAATTTAAATTTTAGAAAAAATCCAAAAATGTTTACAACTTCTAAACTTCTAAACGTAAAACGTAAAATTACATCATATCCAACCACTATGAAAATGAATGGTACTGTGTTTTCAAACGATGTTGGTATCGCAAATATGTTTGCTGAATTCTTTGCGTCCACATTTTCCACAATGACGTTAAATAACACACGATATTCTTATGATATTCCAAGCCTGACATCAATTAATATTTCATCCTTAGACGTGTTGACTGTTCTTAAGAATTTAAAAAGTATGAAAAGTTCATTTAATCAGGGTCCAGATGGTATTCCCAGCTGCATCTTAAAAAATTGTGTTGATGCATTGGCTACCCCGTTAACTCTCATACATATATAATAACTCTCTTAAATTTGGCTTCTTTCAAAAGTGTTGGAAAAACTCGTTAATTATTCCGCACTGTAAATCTGGTATAATTATAGAGCAATTGCAAAACTAAATGATATACCAAAACTTTAAAAAAAAATTATAACTGATATATTATCACATGAAATGTCATCAATTCTATCACCAGCTCAACGTGGTTTTTGCAAAGGACGGTCTACGACTACTAATCTAATGGAATTTGCTTCCTATATAAATTCTGGATTCTGTAAAAATAAACAAAATGATGTTATATACACTGATCCATGATCTACTGATAGCGAAACTTATTATTATTGGATTCTCCAGCAACTTCCTAAAATGGATTCGGTCGTACTTAAAACAACGTAAGCAATGTGTAATTTTCAATAACTCTAAATCGAAATAAATAGATGTTACTTTCGGTGTCCCTCAAGGGAGTCACCTTGGTCCTCTCCTATTCTTACTATTTATTAATGATCTTCCAAAGTCTATGCAATATAGTAATATCCTTATGTATGCCGATGATGTAAAAATCTACTCAACTCTCATAAACAATGAAGACAGTATACGTCTCCAGTCTGACCTAAATAGCTTCTACAAATGGTGTAATGTGAACTTAATGGAACTAAATCTAAAAACTATCAGTCTATGACCTTCTCTAGATATTCGCCATCTTCGAACGACCACGTCATCCATGACACAAAACTAAACTCAGTTGGCTCATTCATAGATTTGGGAGTTTACTTCGATAAAAGACTAAGTTTTAATTCTCATGCAACAATGACTGTTATTAAAGCAAATGGTGTTTTTTATGTTTTATAAAACGTTGGGCAAAGGAATTTTAGTGATCATTAAGTAACAAAAAATCTATTCACGTCTTTGGTCAGCACGATACTTGAATACACATCAGTAATCTGGGATCCGTAAAAAAACTTGAATCAGTTCAGAAATAATTCTTACTATTTTGTCTTCGATATCTTCGGTGAAATGTGAAATTGAGTCTCCCACCATATCGCAATCGTTTGGCTCTAATAAAGCTTCCAACTTTGAAATCATTCTTAATAATTTTTAATATAACATTCTTCCTCAACTTTTTTTTTTATTAGTCAACGTTTTAATTTACAATATATAATAATATAAAAAAGATAAAATAAATTAAAAAGCTACTCCATAGTGGAGCTTCTAGCAACACAAAGTTTATTTACAAATTCACGCCAACTCTGTCTATTTTGTGTCAATAGCTTAACTTGTGGCCACCTCACCCTCATCCTATTACACTCCTCATCAATGCACCTACGCCAGGTCAACTTTGGGCGGCCCCTTTTTCGGGTTCCTTGTGGGTTCCATTCAAAGCTTTTACGGGCTATGTCCGTTACGTCCTTACGAAGGGTGTGGCCCAACCACGACCATTTTCTTCGGCATACTTCAGTTGATATACATAGGGAAAGAAGTGCTAACATTTGATATCCTTTGGGGCCAAAATATGCGCAATATACGACGTAAGCATTTATTGACAAAAGTTTGAAGTCTTCTTACGATGTCGTTTGTCATCTTGCAAGTTTCGCAGCTGTATAGCAATACAGATTTCACGCTTGCGTTAAAAATACGAATCTTGTGCTTGCTTGATATACACGAATTCCGCCAGACTTTTCCTAAGGAAGCAAAAGCATGTCTCGCCTTGTATATTCGATTCGATACATCGGCATCCGCTCCACCATTCGTAGCTATTATGCTGCCAAGGTAACAGAATTTTTGTACTTCTGCAATTTGTTCACCGTTGAGAGTAACTGAGTTAGTGTTGTTCTTTTTTAACCTCATCAATTTTGTTTTTGTCACGTTGATTTCTAAGCCCACTCTATGTGCATTTTCCTTAAGTCTGTTTAACTTGTATTGTATGCTAAACAGTGTGTGCGACATCATGCATATGTCGTCTGTATAATCCAGATCATGTAGCCTTTGGTTCAGATGCCATTGGTTTCCATCAGGCGCTTCTTCATTGGTTTGTTTCATTACTAATCCAGCACTATAAGAAAAAGAATGGGCGAGAGAACACATCCCTGTCTTACACCCTTATTGATATTAAAGCTGGAACTATCATGACCTTTTATAACGGACTCTGCATGAAGCACCACGATAAAGTTATTTTATTAAGGAAATTATAGTAAAAAATAGTGGTGAGTTAAATTCAACCAATTGTTCGACGATTATTCTTAGTGAATTTGTTTGATCAATACAGCTTCTGTTGGGTCTAAACCCGGCTTGTTCACGTCACAGAGATGCTTCCACAACTGTAGAGATACGTTCCAAGATAATGAAGGATAATATTTTCTGAATAGTGTTGAGAAAACTTATGCCTCTCCAGTTACTGCATTCGCTAAGGTCGCCTCTTTTGGGTATGGTTACAATGACTCCATCATTCCATTCGGACCGTAGTTCACATGATGACCAGGCATTCTGTATTAGCGGCAAAATTGAAAGTTCCATAATGTTTGTTGCCTTAAAGAGTTCGGGTGGAATGTTGTCCAGGCCAGCAGATTTGTTGTTCTTTAGTTTGCCAATAGCCATCTTTACCTCTTCGAGTGTGTGGAGTAGTTGGTATTGATCTACATGGAGTTTGCCTTTCGAAAACATTAAAAGACGGGAAAGGCTCCTCACTTTCACTACTTTCGAAAAACTGCTTCCACCTGCTAAGTTGTTCATCGATCGTAGTTAGTGGTTGACCGTTGCTGTTTTTGATATTAGGTGTTGTGAGAACCTTTTTCGCACTAATCTTCTTAACAGCATCACATAGACCCCTCATATTTCCACGGGTTGCAGCATATTCAGCTTCTTCAGCAATGGTGTCAAAGAATTGACGGCAGTCTTTGCGAACCATTTTCTTCACACTTTTTCTAAGGTCGTGTGTGGAACCCAGATCAAACAGTCTTTCTCCATTGTCATTTCGTGTTGCTCCAAGACCTTGATTACCCTTGATTACTCTGATAACTCTGCGCCGAAGTGAACAGACACTATGCTTTAATTGATTCATCCAAAAGAAGATTAACGACATATTTGACTAAAAAATAAATAAATACTTCAACTAACATCCTCACACTGTCAAAAATACATTACAAAAATAAGCTTTTTACATTCTCGTAAAAAATATAAAATACTCGTATAACAGTGATTTCAATAATAGAGAAATTGTTGGCGGTTACAATCAGTAATTAATTAATGATTTCCATTAATATACGAGTTTAATAAAAGATAAAGGCTTGAAATCAATTGTATTCACAATGTTATATTTGACTTGAATTCAAGTATGCTGGAGTATACTATTGAATTAGAGTGTAATTCAAGTGCATTTCAAGGTTTGGACAATTAAAATATATCAGGAAATCACTTTAAATCCACATAAATTGTTTATTGGAAATGGTGCGTCCAACATACATACACCTACGTGCAACTAATTAGGAACAATTGTATGCAAATTCTGTAAGTCGTTGTCGTCGTCGTCGTCACTTTGAAGTCATCACATTGAATCGACGCACAGTGGCGCCCGTAGAGCAAACGAGGTTGCAAAAATCAAAATTTTCATGTGCGCCGACGAAGTTTTGAATAAACCCATGTTATAGGAAACTTTTCAACGATTTCAAATATGCTACTCTTAATAATATCACATTTTTAGTTTAGAAGATATAACCGTTCAAAGTTGACCGACTTTCGGTTTTCAAAAAAACACACAATTTTTAGTCAATTTGTTGCGATTTCAGGTGTAATATCACGAAAAATAGGTAACGAATCGCCTTATTTTTTGTTTGTATTGATTGATGTATTTATTAAATGTATAATGATAAAAAAAATTAACTGTTTGCTTTGTGTTTCGCCTAGTAAATCACTATTTAAAAACTATCCGTTTTTTCACTATTTTTCAAATTTGACGGAAAATAAAAAAAAAACTATATTTTTCTATATTTGCCATATTTGCAAAACATGTTCTTTGATTATTTCTTTACATAATTCAAAAGGTTTTATCTGCCCGTACGTGCCCGTTTGGCTTCTAGAGGTAAAAAAGGTTAAAAAGACATGGTTGCAGAAATTGTATGGCGTGCATCCCTTACATGTTTTGACTGACAGTAGTTTGATCTAATAGTTTGAAAATTGCATTTTGAGTCGGTTGTCTACCTGTGAGCCTCTGCCAAAGTCTACTCCCAATATTCTGTTACAGACACAGGATGCACAAAAAACTACTCATTGAAATTCGCAGGTACGCACCTCACTTAAAAATTACTTTGGAGTACAAATGGTCAAGAACAATATTGACTTATTGTCCCTCCAGGTAGGCACAAATCTTATTTAGACACGAGCATAATATCAAATTTGCATAATTCAGCCTAAATCCATATGTATGCAGGGAACAGGTAAATTTTTAGGCATGGTAGCATAAGCCTATATATTGCAAAATAAGCATAATGCCTGGATTAGTCTACGACTGAAAGTTGGCGCAACAAGTACTGAAACCATGGCGTTAATCAATTTAAGTACTGAAAACATGGCGTTGAACAATTTAAAATTATTTGAACTGTTTAGAAGGTCAACCACACCAAAGTTTTTCACGGAAGCTGCTTTAGAAGAACTTGATAGCTTATACGGAAATATTGAGAGAAGTGAAATTATAAAAAATAATTTTTATCTGATATATGCAAATATTAAGGCAAAATGGGTGAAATCTAATCGAACCATTCAGAACTTCAACTCCAAATACGAGGACTGGCTTAATGAAGACACCATCCTGGATATATTGGCAGTAGATAAACCCACCACATCAACAAGAGGAGCAAAAGGAAGGCCAAAAAAAAGTATTGAGGAGTGTTCAATTTTCACAAGAAAGACCGATGCCACCAATGACTTGACCACGAAGCATTTATCGGACGCGCTGTCTATTAAATATACAAAGGATAGTGAAAGAGTTAGGTCGCAGATTACAAAATCTGTTGCTGATGCAAGCCCACTGCGACTAAAATGGATTAAGGAAAGCATTCCCACGCCCACAAACGCACACATTAAAAAGTATGGTTCCGAAGAAGCCTTGGCCTTGTTTATGGACTTATAACTTTCCAAAGAAAAATATGAGATACTACGGGCATCCTTGATGCGACACGGGGCTGGCGTTTTACCAGGATACAAGCATATTACGCAAGCCAAAATAAATTCACGACCACTGCATACGGAGTTTACGGAAGTCTCTGTGAAAGCCAATCTGCAGGATCTCAAGGGCCATACAGCAAAACGGTTGTTGGAGAGTCTTCCTGAAAATGAGGTGAAAATTCTTCCTGAGAAACTGACATTGATCAGCAAATGGGGCTGCGATGGATCATCCGGACAAAGCATTTATAAGCAAAGGATATCTTCCGATGACGCTACAATATCGGACGGAAATATGTTTATGGCATCTGTTGTTCTTTTGCGGCTAAAATCTGATGTTTCCCTACACTGGAAAAATCCACGTCCGTCATCAGTATATTATTGCCGACCAATAATGTTTCAGTTTGCAAGGGAATCGGCAGAACTCATAAGGACCACGGTGAAGGACATTGAAGAACAAATAAGCAAGATTAAGCCTACAAAGCTGCAAATTGGAGAAGGAAAATATATTGAATGCAATTACGAGTTCCACCTGACCATGGTTGACGGAAAAGTCGTAAACGAACTGACAGGAACAACTTCAACATTGTCATGCCCGATTTGCAAAAAGAGTCAGAAGAACTTTGGTAATTTAAACGATTCTGCAAACGAGGAGAATTACGAATATGGAATGTCACCATTGCACGAAAGGATAAGGTGTATGGAGTTCTTGCTAAAACTGGCGTATACCCTAGCACAAGTGGAGGAAAACTTCGATGAAAATACATCAATAAAGGATAAGGAAAAGATCAGAAAGAAGCAAATACAGGATGCTTTTTTTAAACAAGTTTGACTAAAATTAGACTGTCCCAAGCACGGATACGGTAACTCAAACGATGGAAACACTTCTAGGAGATTTTTTGAAAATGATGAGGCAGTAACTAGAATCACTGGAATTGACAATCAATTCGTGAAAAGATTGGGAACGATCTTGAATGTTTTAAACTGCAAAGAAAATGTCAATTCTACAAAATATGGAGAATATGCATCTAAAACTGCATCCCTTTTAGCAGAAATGTATCCACAGAAAAAGTTGACCCCGACTGTCCATAAAATATTGGCGCTTGGCAAAGATATAATTGAGTACCAGTCTTTGCCAATTGGAGAGCTTTCTGAAGAAGCACAGGAGTCTCTTAACAAATTTTATAAAAAATATAGATTGCAGAACACATTCAAAGCATCAAGGGTAAGGCAAAATGAGGACTTCTTCAACATGATGGCATCATCTTCCGATCCACTTATTTCTTCCCTGCGGCATGTGAAGTCACGAATAGAGTTAGAAAATAATTATAGTTTAGAAATGATTAGTCTTTTAGATATACCTTCTCTTACGAATTGTGATGAATATTTTACAGAAAATTGAAAAAATAAATTTAAAAAAGAAGTAATTTTTTTTTAATTTGTTGGGTAATAATTTAAAACATAAAACCCTAAAGAAAAAAAACAAAAACAATCTAAAAATGTAAAAATAATTTTTTTTAGTTACCATAAAATTGATTTTTCTACAAATTTTAACTTTGATAACCCATAAGTAGGCCCCTACAAAGCGTAGCACCCTTTCCAAACGCTCATTTCATAGGCTGAACAGTTATCTATCAAATGCTGTTTAACTTTTCAATTATGTTATTCGGTTCAAAAGATATGATTTTTGCAACGAAAAAACTCAAATGGCGCCACTGTGCGACGTTGACATCACCTCGACGCTTAATTGATATTTTCTAAAAGTATCAAGACAACACTTCTATATAATATGAATTTAGCGACGCAATAATTAAATCGTCATATTAATGTTAATATTTTTTAAATAAAACGCTAAAACTTGACTCTGTTTAGCTAATTTAACTCTGTTCATAAAAAATTTACAAATCGTAACACTTATTTTACCGTTATTTTTCTTTGTTGTTTTTTTTTTTTTTTTTTAATTTGTGAAATAAATTAATCGTGCACTAAATTAGGAACAGTGATAATTTCTTCTATATTTGCAAATTCAGGAATTTTAAATGTTATATTTAACTGATTGTGATTACATGGAGTGTTGTTAATTTTTGGAAATCATTATCTACTTGCTGGACATGGGTAAAATCAAATCTTGTAATGTCAGTACTCGGAATATTATTGTACAAATGTATCAGAATGGAAGCACTTACTTAGACATCGAAGCAGCCTTAAAAGTTTCTAAAACCATGGTTAGCAACGCGGTCAAATATTTCAAGAAGCATTCGAGAAGGTGGCCGTGTACAAAGAAGCCAAATTACAACAGCTCGAAAAAATGCAATAATTGTCCGCGAGTTAAAAAAATCGCATAAATCCGCAAATGAGTTTCAGGTAACAGTCTTTGGTGAAAATGAAATAAAACCATCTGTAAATACAGTAGAACGTCAATTGCGGGAAGCTGGATTCTGTGGAAGAATTTCCCGAAACAAGCCACCATTATCTGATCGTAATCTAAAATAGTGACTAGAATTTGCAGGAAAGTACCAGGAATGAAACAAGGATTATATTCGGACTAAACAAAAACTTGTAAGATCTTCCTCGATGGGAACAAATATATTCGCCGTCCAAAGTCGAAAGAATTTTATCTAAAGTACACCCGGGGCACATTGAAGCATCGGCAGAGATTCCATCTTGCTTTGGGGTGCTATGTCATCACGTGGAGTTGGATCGCTGCACAAATTTGTTGACGAAAATATGGCAGTAAATGGATATTTCATCCCGATTGAGTACTTATGGCAAGTTGTAGCTCATTGAAGAAAGTCAATTTTGATTATCTCTACACCGAAACGAAAGGGATTGGGAAGCAATTCCAAACAGAATATGTGAAAATTTGGTGGCTCAATAATATATAATCAATCGATAACGGCTGCTTCGTAATAAAATATTAATTTTTTATTAAATAAACATTTGTTTTTTTATAAAAATTATTTTGTGTTCTAAATTATGTCCACGACTGATATCAATTATATTTAAAAATATGGTTCACAACTTTCCCAATACTAATTTATTTGATATAATTAGTTCGCATATAAACATTAGTTGTACGGAGCTGTATGTGGTGAAGTTATAAATTTAAGCTCCTTGGAATTTTAAATAATGTTACTTTTCATTTAAAAAAAAAATGCAATATACGGTGCACTGAGTTCGGTTTTACCTAATATATCAAGCACTATTATATTTAAAAAAAAAAACACAAAAACCTATCAAACAACAGGTTTTTTTATAAATTACTTTAAGCTTTTTAAAGATTTTCTTTACATACACTCTAAATATTTCGACATGTGTATTTTTGTTAAATCATAATGGCAGGTGCTATAAACAAACTATTGACTTACTAACAATTAAATAACAACAACACACATTTCTACAAACAACTTGTGTATTACTATCAAGTTAATAAAGATTTGCATATTAAATAATGTGTGCATATTTCTTTTTTTTTTTTTTTCTTTGAAAATTTATTTAATTTAAGCTAATAGTCTAAATTCTTACAAGCTTAGGCTAATGCATAAAAAATATTAAATACTATAAACCAAAACATAAGCAGATTTAAATATATTTATAAAATTATTAACGGTATCCAATTAGATTAAATAAATTCTTTAAAGCATTAAATTGTATAGCACGCGTGTAACAATTAATTATGTTTTTATTTTATAATCCCACACAGATTAAAATATTATTTCCTCATTTCATTTTTTAAATTCTAACGTAAATTTTTCAAGGTTCTAAACTTTGAGTTGGCAATACTATAAATTTTTATAGACGTGTTGTAAATGGTGAATATAAAAGATAAAAAAGGTGAACAAAAATGTAGCAAGTAATGAACACAACCTTTATTGTATGAAGGAAAAATATAGGCTTTATCAAGAATCATATTTATATATGCATCTGTGGTCATAAGCATTAACCACCAAAGTCGAAAATCATGCTTTCGAGAAAAATAAATTTTTATATAAATGTGATGGGGCTTCATTACGGCTTAGGTCAGTATGTTTTCATTAATAACTTTTTAAAAAACAATTTTGTTTTTTACTTATTTAGCGTTGTACTAAAATTATGTATTTTTGGCAAATCACTGTTTGTTGTGTTGTCTACCAAAAGATAACAAATTTGTTACAAAAAATACAACTAAAAATATACCAAAACAATAGGAACTTTTAAGCTTCTGTACCAGAGTTGATTAAAACAATAGATATAGAAGACGGTATGAAAATGTATAAAATCTTAAACGTTATTTAAATCTATATAGTTTCTGGCGTTTTCTTTCAACTGTTTTTTAAACACAATTATATTCCTAAATGTTTTAATCTTATAAATAATTATTATAAAATACCGGCAAGAATAGATGATTTTACTGCTGGTCTTCTTCATATTTTCAAAAATTTTCAAGAAATATCACGAGTCAAAGACAGGATAATCTAATAGAAAGAAAATTTAAAAAATGGCCAAAAATGCTGCCTAAAAAGGCAATCTTAAGGTACAAATATCTACACGAAATGTTTTTCGACGAGCAATTAAAGCTGATCTTGGTTGTAATCGTCCTGTGAAGACACAACTGTTCTAACTAAAAGAAAACATGAACTGTTCAAGATGGAATTGGAATACTGTTCTCTTTTCAGATGAGTCCAAGTTTAATTTAAGAGGCCATGGTGGAAGAACGTTGTACGATGACCAAAGGGAAAGACTAGACCCAAAATATACAAATAAAGTTGTTAAGTTTGACGGTGGCAATATTATTGTATGGAGCAAGGAATCCTTCCAATTTATGTAGTATAAGATCCGCTAACTAAAATTGGATACAGGCAAATTCTGAATGACGTAATATATCCTTACGGGAAAGAAAATATGCCCCTGGTCTGAAAGTTCCTACATTACATTGACTCAAAACACACATCCAAAGTTGTAACCAAGGGCGACAACCTAATGCAGTTAGAGTTTTGGAATAGCCAGTCCAATCACTAGATCTCATGGGGTATTGTATATCGAAATACACGGACACGAAATTATACAAACAATACAAATCTCATACAGACAGTTAATTCAGGGGGGGGGGGGAATTCAATGGATATCATTAACATTTTAATTGACCCCATGCCTCGGCGCTATGAAGCACTACTAAAAAAAATGGATACCCAACAAAATATTGAAAACAAAAATTAGGAGAAAGTTCAATTTTTGCATAGTAAAGGTTCCCAACGTATTGTCAACAGCATAAAAGTGAATACTTTAAAGTTTTGTTTTTAAAATTTCAATTATACATTCTTCCTTTATTTACATATTTTAACAAATTTGATATTTACATATGAGATCTTATCTTTATATAGATATTGCAACAAATAATATATAGGATCTAAAGACATTAAATAGTTTTTATTTTATTTTTTAATGACTTTTAAAAGGAAAATGGGAGGAAAAAACCTTTATATGATTTAATAAATTCAAATACTATCTGAAAATATTTATATGCTTATAGAAGGTTTATTAGAAATAATAGACCTCTATAAGCATATAATTTTCAATTTGGTGATTTCTTTTTAATTTTACGTTATTTCTCTACATTCTCTTATCAGTGGGTAAGAGGAATTTTCAATTTTGGCAAAGTAATTATTGTTAATCCTTGTTATGAAATCGATAATTTTTTCATAACCTGTTTCTTCATGGAGAAGATTTGTAGGATACTTCCAGGGCTTTTTATTTATCATTTTAAGACATATGTTTTGTATAATTTGTAAGCGTTTTAGGTGGCAGTTGGCAGCGTCACTCCAAATAGGACACGCGTATGTTAATATCGGCCTTATAACACTTTTGAAGAGTAGATTTTTGTTTTTGGGGTTTAGAAATGACCTTCTATTTAGTAGTGGCCATAATGCTTTAAATGATTTTATAGCTTTTTGACACGTAGCCATAATATGTTGTTTAAAAGTAAGCTTTTTGTCCAAGACAACTCCGAGATATTTGACATGATTAAGTACATTTATGGTATTATTTCCCATATGAAGATGACGTCTTGGCAGTCTTTTGGGAGATTTGTTGAACGGAAAAATAATTGCTTGGGTCTTGTTTGGATTAATTTTGATTTTCCATTTGTGAAAATATTTACTGCAATTAACAAGTCCCTTTTCCATTTTCTTCAGGAGTGCACTTGTAAGTTTGTTTGAAGAAATTAACGCAGTATCATCTGCGTAGTAAGCAACTTTCATATATTTCGGAACTTTGAAATCGGATGTATATATTGAGTAAAGCAATGGCGACAAGACTGATCCTTGAGGTAACCCTGTGGTAATGGTTTTTGGAGATGATGTTTCATTATTAATCGCAACTTTAAAGCTTCTGCCGTGAATGAAATCTGAAATAAGTTTGCATAAATATTTTGGTATATTTGCATCAAGAAGTTTAAATACTAGGCCATTATGCCAAACGGTGTCAAACGCTTTTTCAATATCTAACAATATTAGACCCGTTGAACGTTTATTGTTTTTATTTGTGATTATTTGATTTTTAATTCTGTTTATTTGGTGAGTAGTGCTATGCCCTTTTTTAAATCCAAATTGTTCTTTAGCAACAATAGAATTGGTCGTTACAAATTCACTAAGACGAGAATGTAGTATTTTTTCAAATATTTTACCTAAGTTACTTAATAAACTAATAGGTCTACAGCTATTTGGGTTATTTTTTGGCTTACTAGGTTTGTTGATAGCTATAACCTTAGCGTTTTTGAAATGGTTTGGGAAATAGTTGAGTTTGATGCAGCTGTTAAATATTATAACCAGTAATTTTAGAGCTTTGAGTGGTAGTTTCTTTAAGAGCAGGTTGGGAACATTGTCAAAACCAGGAGATTTTGAGGGTTTTACTGATGAGACAATATTCATTACTTCTTCTAGAGATGTATAAATTGCTAACTCAGAACTGGGATTTTCCTTCTTAAAATTATTTACTGTTGTATTTATTACTATATTCGCTGAGTGGTTGTAATTCGAAGTGAGGTTATTTGCTTTGACAAATGTATTTGCCAGGACTTCAGCCTTGTCCTTATCAGATGTTATCCTTGCATTTCCAACCTCAAGGTGAGAGATTTGATTTTTTCCTTTTCCTCGCAAGTTCCTGCTTATTCTCCAAAATGATTTATCACCTGGTTTTAAATTGGATAATAATTGACACCATTTCTTATTGCGTTCCGAATTAATACTTTTATCAATCATGTTACTTAGAAACTTAGTACATGGATTATAAAAAGTTTGCTCGGCTATATTTGAAGATCGTTGGCTTTTTCTTTTATAGTTTAAAATTTTGTTATTTTTTGAACTTAAACTAATATTTAAATTAATATTTAAAAAATTTTTAAATTAATAAGTTTTTAATTCTATGATCCAAATTTTTAGTGTTGTCCGTTCAAAAATATTTTTATTAAAAGTTTCCATTATATTGCCACTCACTGTAAGTCCTTTTAAAGGAGAAAAAGGGTGGATTACAATATATTTGTTTAGAAAATATAGTTTATCTTAATTCCATTTTCCATTAAAATTGTCGAGCAATGATTTAAAAATATTTAAATTAAAATAATTATTATTCATTAAAATCCCCAATGATTTAACCCGATAAATTTTTATAGTACTATTTAAATACAACACTATTTTGGTACTCTTTTAGTACAACTACGTTTTTTTTTTTTTTTTTGATAGCTGTCAAGTGGTGAGAAATTTTGATTCAGCTCGATGTTTCATTTGCTTGCCTCTTGTCTGTTAGTGAAAAAATAGTAAAAATAAATTAATGGCAATAAAATTATGATTATATTTATTTAATATAACATAAAGTGAAACGAAATTCACCTGGCTTTTTTAACACATATTCCAAATAAAAATACAAAGAAATATATTTAAAAAACCTAAATAATCCTATGAAAAAATTGTTGAAAAGTATAGAGAAAAATAAACAAGCCAAGTTTGGAAAAAGCAAAGAATTGCATAAAACAAGTGAAATTAAGAAACGAAAAAATCAATTAAATACAGTATTTATTAAACATTTTTTGGTTTGTTTAAAATTGTGAGAGAATTCCAAAAATACTATATTGGTTGTCACCTTGAATTCATTTGGTTTGTGTGTTGTGTTTTAAGTCGAGTTTTTTTTGTTGTACCCCCCACCTTTTTTCATGGACAGGTGCATTACAATAGCTATCGAAGTGATTAATAAAAAATAAAATTTGATTAAATAAGATTTTCCTTATCATTTCACAAACAGCACATTATTTGTTGTTATCTATTTACGGTGGTGTTGGTGTATTGTGGAATCAGAAAAACATTACTTGTATCGCTTGCAATTCAACATTTTGGGATGGTTGTTTCTTGGCTGTTTTTTGCTGTTTGGGTGACTCAACAGCTGCTTGTTTAGTCTATCGGTTGGTCATTTACAAACATTATGTTGTTTTTATACCACCGCCCCTATTGCTACAATATCATTATTTGTTGTCATTACTTGTTGTTGCCATAATAATACTCATCCAAATCATTTTGTTTTTCTTGGTGCTGTTTTTTCGGTTAAATTAAAACAATTGATTTTTCTCTAATCCCCATTTCTTTCACTAAAATTAAAGCTTAGCACAAAATGTATTATCTTTTTCTCCCTTTCAAAATTTAAATAAAAGTTTTGTTTGTAAATTGTTCATATAAATTCAATTCTGTAGTTGGAAGTGTGAAATAATTCAACATTAACATACTGCGCACAGTGGGTTGAAGAGCAAAAATGTTTTTTATTTATGGAAAATATTAACCAAATTAGCATTTATATCGCTCTGGATATTTATCAGGTTTTAAATAAAACCTTGTTCAGTTTTATGGCAAATCTGTATTATATATAATTTTTGTTTTTATCTGTCAATCATAAATCACAATATTGATATTTTAACTATTTAACGCAATAACTCTGCCAAAATCTAAATAAATTTTTATATTTCTCCGGTTTTGTTTTTTTAGCTCTCCAAGTTTATTAGCTTTCAAAGTGAGAATTAATAAATAATAAACAGATCGAATTTAAACAAAAGCTATTAAAAATATTTAAATGGAGTACTATAAAGGTGTCTTAAAATGTAGGTAACAGTTTTCACTTCCATATTCTTTGTTGCAGCTCCTACTGTATCATTTACTACATACATACTACATACTTATATTCCACATCTTTTTTTATGTTTATCATATAGTACATCACATTTATATTATTAGTATAATGCAAATGCAAACGTTAACCACAGCTCTGAGACAATTGTTTTAATTTAATTATATTTTCTTTGCTCAAAAATAGTTTAAAAATACGTGTATAAAAGTTATATTATATATTTAAATATAAAATCAACTGATAACGTTTAAAAAAAGTAACAAGCTCAAATGAGCAGAAATATGCGACCACCACAAGAAGGAGGTCAGACTGGACTTCCTTCTATGCGGCCTAAACTTAACGCATCAAGTTCTTTGTTAACACCCGATGAAAATGAAGCTGTTTATCGAATGTTGGGCCGGAAATGTCAGGTAAGAGAAACATTTAAATATAAGTGAAACGAGTCGTATAAGCGCTCGATTCGTTGGTTAAACGATTTAAATTAGAATAAGAAAACTGTAAGTCACTAAATAATGTACAATTTTCCAAACACTATAAGAAAAAAATTTTAAATCTAATCTATCTATATAAAAATCAAACGCTGTGTGTTAGGCTATCCAAAACTCCATAACTGATTTAGCCGATTTAGAAACAAATATATACGTTGGAAAGGCCTAATTTCACTGATGGTTTAAAAGAAAAGAACATCGAAAAATGTCTACGCGTGTTTATGCATACTTCTGTGATAGTATGTTTTTCTTATATAAAATATGTGAATTCATAATGGAATTTATTTTTAATTCTTTTTATGGCAGGTGTGGTAACTGATAATAAGTTTAGCGCTATGAATTATTACGTGTATCGATAAATACAATCACATTTTGTTTTGCCAAAGTTTTTGCATCAATATATTGTTAATATGTATGCAAAAATTTAAACTGAAATTATATCATATATTACCAAACAAAACTACGTTCGGAAGAATACATTCATTTCCGTGATGCTATAAACAATGATGTGGATCCTAATGATACTGGCAATATGGTGACCATGACAAGCATGAATACGCGCAAGATGTAATGTGTTATGTGCGTCATTATGGAAGATCTGATTTTTTATAACTTTTACGTTCAATCCGCAATGGAAAGAAGTTAAAGAACATTTCTTTGAAGATCAGGGGCCACAGACCGACATGATATAACTGCACGTGTATTTAAGTAAAGGATGAAATCATTAATGGTCATGTTGATAAAATTAAAAATATTTGGTGAACTACGTTGCTGGATGTATTCGATTGAATAGCAAAACAGAGGACTACCGCACGCTCACATTTTAATTTGATGGTTGACCAAATAACACCAGAACAAATTGATAGCTTTATATCAGCAGAAATTTCTGATCCGGAAATTGTTACCAAAAACAATCGTGTACCATGCGGTACTTTGAATATGAATTCAGTACGTATGCAAGATGGAAAGTGTGCAAAAAATTATTCACAAGCAATAGTTTTTGAAACTATTACTGGTAATGATGGGTTTCCAAAATATCGTCGACGATCAACACAAGATAATGGTAGATCATCAACTGTCAAAGTGGAAACATAACAAATCGAGGTCTACAAGCAATTCAAAACTGTTCAAGGTTACCCAAATGTGTTTGAAACTGATGATTTAGGTAGAATCCACACAGTTCACCCAAATAATAAGTGCTTTCATTTGCGTTTGCTTTTGATTAAGGTTTATGGTCCAACATCATTTTATTATTTAAGAACTGCTGATGGACAATTATGCGCCACTTATCGTGAAGCATGTCAAAAATTACGCTTGCTTCAACACGATACACATTGGTAAAATACATTAATTGATGCGTTGGTATCAGCATATCCACAAGAAATTGCAATTTTATTTTCTATCATTATCTCAACTTGCAATCCGGCTAATCCATCTGATTTATGGATGAAATTCCGGGATTATATGACAAAATATTTTATATATTTTTTACAAAGGAAACGAATAATGAGACATTGATATTGATTGAGGATATGTGTTTAGGAATGACGAGTGAAGCTTTGGCTCAGTTGGGTATACCATCACCAAATCATTTAAGAAATCATATTTTTAATCAAAATTTTCTTCGAGAACAGAATTACGATCCAAATGTGTTGAAAAATTATGTTCACGAAAATAATCCTAAACTATATCATGCAAGAATTTGATAATTGTAATGGTGGCATGTACCTTTTGGATGCACCTGGTGGTACTGGGAAACATTTTTGATAACTTTAATTTAACTGTACGAGCACTTGGTAGAATTTCTTTTACAACTACATCTTTTGGAATTGCAGCCACTTTATTGGATGGTGATAGGAGGGCGATAGGATGGCGCATTTCGCGCTAAAATTACCTTTGAATATGATGATAAATGAAGCACCATAATGCAATCTATCAAAAACGTCTGGCATGGCAGGAGTTTTAAAACAAATTTAAGATTTGTATCGAACAATGAAAAATTTCCGTGGAAATTAAAATTTGTTTTGTGGTGCTGATGAAATAAATGCGTATTTGAAGCTATCAAATCTATATCACTATCAATGTATGCGTGCGATTGCAAAATTATCCATCAGCTGCAACATTTTCAAAGCGATTGCTTTTAATGGGTGATATTAAAATACCAATTTATAATGATGGTTTCATTAAAATTGCGAGAGATGTTTGCATATTCACACAATCAAAAGAACAACTAATTGAAAAATTCTTCTCAAATATACAACAGCAAAACAAAAATCATGCTTGGTTTAGTGAAAGAGGTACATATAATAGCAGGAAAAAATAAGGATGTCAATGAATTGAATTTCATCATTCAAACTCAAATAGTTGGAGAATCGATTACGTATAAATCTGTTGATACTGTGATGAATAAAGAAGACATATTACATTATCCAACTTAATTTTTTAATTTAATGATTTACCAAGAGTGACACCGCATAATTTACAATTGAAAATCGGCTCACCATTATGCTTAATATAAACAAATTATGCAACGGAATAATGCTTGCGGTCAAAACAGTTATGAATTATGTCATTGAAGCAATAATTTTAAATGGGAAATTGAAAGGCGAAGATGTTTTAATACTACGCATCGCAATGACTCCCACTGATATGTCATTTGAATTTCAGTGATTACAGTTTCCCGTTCGTCTGGTTTTTGCAATGAATATTAATAAAGCTCAAGGTCAGTCGTTGCAAGTTTGTAGCATATCTTTAGAAGTTCAAGCATTTTCACACGGTCAACTGTATGTTGCATATTAACGTGTTGGGAACCCGTCGTCTTTATTAATTTTTTGTGAAAATGGCAATACTAAAAATGTCGTTTACCACCAAGCACTACAATATTTTTTTTTTCTTTTTTATATTCTCACTATAAAACATTTACCTATTTTGTTCTTCTTTTTCAAGATAATGTCAATTCTTTCTAAAATATTTCATTTTTAATACAAAGGCGTAAATGTATATTATTGTATTGTCCAGCAACGCGGGCAGGGTTACTCTAGTAAAATAATGAGCAAGTAATAAAATTATATCGGTTTAGACCGATTAATCGATACCCTTGCGTTCGAAAGAGGGTCTTGTATTCCACTTTGCAGATGCAATAACTGGATATAGAAAATAAGCATAAACCCAATTTTAGTGGCATGGTGATTAATTTGTGCCGTGCAGATATGAAAAAGTTCATATATAATGTGATTTTAATATAGGTAGTAAGCCAAAAAAAAAAAGGACGGATCGGAACCATAATTAGTAAAGTCACAGTTTTCAAAAATATATATAAACCAAATTTAAAAAAAAATCTATGCAATATTTCTATTGTTTTGATAAATCTATCAAGGTCAGGATTCAGCTTTATATGGGGACTATGACTAAAAATGTTCTACAGGGTTTATTTTTCATTAGTGTGTATAATACACACATATACACCAAATTTTATATATGATAATTTGAATCTTATGACAATTTAAGTCGATCTCATAGGGGTCATTGGTATGGGGGTAGGTCTGTACATGCACCGATTTTCATCAATCTTCAATAGCGTTCGTCTTCTGGCCGAGAAAAGTTAATATATAAAAATTTCTTCAAAATACAATGGGTAAAAATACATTGGAAACTTTTAAAAAATTCTGAATTTGCGAATATTGTTTTTTAAAAATTTCGCTATGTCTTAAAATTATTTTTTTTTTTTTGCGAAATCACTCTGGTGTGTTCTCTATCGAAAGATAACAGATAAACGAAAAAAGTTATTTTTTTAGTAATGCCAAAACAAGGAAACTTTTAAACTTAAGGTTGATTAAAGCAATACAAATCGAAAATAGTATGAAAGAAAATGTATTAAATATTAACCGTTACTTTCAACTGTTATTTAAATACAATTGTATTTTGAAATGTTAAAATCTTATAATTAATTATTGTAAATAAATTAATTATTATGAATAATAGACGATTTTACTGCGAAAGAAAATTTGTGAGAAATATTCTATAAATACATCCATAACATCAAAAATTATCAAGAAATATCGTGAAAGGACGGTGAGGACTCAACACTTAGACGCAGACCCAATAAAACAAGTTATAAACAGAATAATTTAATAGGCAGCGAGTTTAAATGTTCACAGATGTTACCTATGTTAAACTAAAATTATGTATTCGAACTGTTTCCCGACGAGCAATTGAGGCTGGTTGTTATCGTCATGTGAAAAAACCCTGATATTGAGAGAAAAATGGTCGTATTTTAACAGATCGGCCAAGGTTTCAAACAGCCACTTGAGAACTTAAAGACCTTAATCTTATTTAAAATATAGTTAACGGGCCTTAATAAATGCTCCTGGTTTAAATTTAGTTGTCCATAATTAAACTTTTTTTGCGCAAAATTTATACAGGAAAAACGGGCTTTTTAACATTCTTGTCTAAAATTAGCGAACTCATAAAAGCTCAAAAACAACAAAAGAATATCGTTATAGATGCAGGGTTGCTCCTATAATACAAAAGAGGTTGCTTGGAAAATTTTTGGCTTAAATCTAAACTAACTGGCTTAAAACTAAATAGATCTTCTAAACATTATTTATTTGATACGAAAATGTATCAATGTTTACATTGGAGCAAATATGAAAAAATTATACCTATATCGATTTTGTAATATATCTTTATATCTAAATATGTGAAGGTCTTATTAGTTTTGTCTCTATAACATGTTCAAGTTTGGATAATTTCCATTTGGGTATGTTCATAGTAAGTGCTGTTACGGGTATTATTATGTTTTTTTTTTTTTATTAAATTAGAATTTGGTGAAATTTACTGTGTATGACTCATGTATATTGACGTTTACATGCTTCATTTATTTAAAACAAAAATGCACAAAATTTTGTGGATTTTTTTTTCTTATATTTACATTAATTATTGCATGTCATAAGTCATGCTACATCAAAGTTAAAATACGAACCCTAACCACTATTTATTCGTAACCAATAATTTTTTTGAAGGTGTAACATTAACTACACCAAGAAAGTTGTACTTATCTGGACGGTAATTTTGTTTTCTTGAAATTAAATTAATTAAAAAATATTTACACATAAGTATGATAAAATGTTTTAAAAACTTAAATTATATAAACACTCAATTAAATATAAACAGATCTTTTAAAAAAAATAGACCTTTTCGTCCGTAGTTATAACTCAATTATTTTTTAAGCTAAAGAAAAGATGTCTGTGAAGTTGGCATCTCAATTTTTAGCATCTCACTAAAAACATGCAAATTTACTTGCATCCAGCATAGTTCTATAGTTCCTGCAATTGTTCTTCAATAGTTCTATTGATTTGACCTTAAAATCGCGATTTAAAGATTTAAGGGTATGAGATGCCAACTTCGCAAAAAAAAATCTCAGCATCTCATCAGGTTTTGAATATATGACCTTAGAGAAGTTGCATCCAGCATAGTTCTATAGTCTCCGATGGTTTTAACAATAGGTCTGCTGATTCTGCCTTAAAATCGCGATTTGAAGCTATGTGATGCTAACTTCGCAAAAAAAATCTTAGCATCTCATCAGATTTTGAATATATGACCTTGGAGATGTTGCATACAAACAGGTACCCAGGGCCGTTTTTACCCCCCTTAATATCTGACTTCGAAAAGCTTTCCCCTTTAGTTAAATTCATGCAGAGTCAGACAATGGACTACTGCCTAGGACAGCGCAATATTAAAATAGTCAGTTTGCTTCATTGAAAATAATCCAAGTATCAACCACCACTATTTGCGTAATAGTTAGATATAAGTGCATTAAAAGTTAGTTGAGTTGCCGGCAGGGTAGCAAGTGCCATAGTTCTATAGAAGATCAAAAAGAATATGGATCACACATATTGATCGATACTTCCGTTTTGACGGACCTCCGTTACACCGTACGGAATGAAAGCCTTCGCCACACCCTCGATTCGATTGCGCAAACCGTAGAAATCGGGGATAAAGTCTATCGACTGGCTGGTCTCGCAAAATTTATTACAAATCACTATGTGGCTTACGTAAAATCGGGTACGTTTTGGCACGAGTTTGACGATCTAGCTAGATCTAGAGGAACGGTTAGGTCGAGTAAAGAAGTTTCGCCTCATTGGGTGGTGTACACGTACGCAGGTAATAAGGATTAATCCGATTTTGCCATAACACAATATCATACATAATACAAAAAATCAAAAATGTACATATAACAAAAATTAAAAAAAAATACATAAAACAAAAAATCCAAAAAAATGTACATTAACAAAAAATCAAAAAAAAAAAAACATAAAACAAAAAATAAAAAAAAAACAAAACAAAAATTAAAAAAAAATCCATAAAACTAAAAATCAAAAAAAAAAAAAATAAAACAAAACCAAAATTAATATACATATATTATATATATATAATATATATTCAAAATCTGATGAGATGCTGAGATTTTTTTTGCGAAGTTAGGATCACATACCTTCAAATCGCGATTTTAAGGCAGAATCGGCAGAACTATTGTTAAAACCATCGGAGACTATAGAACTATGCTGGGTGCAACTTTTCTAAGGGTATATATTCAAAACCTGATGAGATGCTGAGATTTTTTTTGCGAAGTTGGCATCTCATACCTTTAAATCGCGATTTTAGGGTCAAATCAATAGAACTATTGAAGAACTATTGCAGGAACTATAGAACTATGCTGGATGCAAGTAAATTTGCATGTTTTTAGTGAGATGCTAAAATTTGAGATGCCAACTTCACAGACACAAAGAAAAGCCCTTTTTTCAAGATTTTTATTCATCCTTCATTTACAGGTTTTTTTTTTCATGATATTACATTGTGAGATATTATCTATTAGATATTACAAGAATTAATAAAAAGTATCATATGATATTAATTACATATTTTATTTTGTTTTTAAATGTAAAATAGGGCGAAAAACCTTTTATGAGGAAAAGAGAGAAAGTTCAAATATTTGAGGGAAATTTACATATCTTATGTATGTACATTAGCTATATAACTTTTTTTGACTAAAAATTTGCCAGGCACTACGCTATGGGGAATATTGTACTGATAATAAAAAACGTTATCTTAGGTCAGTTAGAAACAAAAACCTTCCGCACCGAATGCGATTTCTAAACCTTCGAAATTTTTTTTTTATTTTTTTATTTAACAATTTTAAAACAACATAACAATATTAATAAAAGAAAAGTACAAACTAGCTGTTACAAGAAATAAATTTTAAGTAGCGGAGATAAGTCTTGCACTATTTTCACATCTCGTTCGGCACATATGTTGCTACACTGCTGTCTATTAATTGCAGACGGTTCTTGCACCCAGTGCCGTAAAAAACATTCTTGAGCCTTCTTAAATGGTGTAAAAGAGTTTTTTAATGATGAAAAGTTATTTGATGTTTTCCCACCTAAAATCTCATCCATGACGTATCTTAGTACCAAATCCAGGATATGGTGCTGACAACCAACATATTGCGGTAGTGGTAAAAAATTGACTCGAAGTAGCTTTTGAGTAACCTTACAACGCCATTTTTGTTTCCGGTATTTACACTGGTCGTGTCACAAACTATCATTTTGATGGAATTTCACAAATCAAACCTATCTAACGTATTTTTGATACCGTTAAATATATCAAGCGATTTTCCACTATCAAGCACAAGAACACCTAGCTTTACTTCCTTATATTCGTTTTTGATAACTATAACCTGCACTTCTTTCTTTCCAATCTTCTTTCCATTGAAGTGAAGACACCAATCTTCGTTTTTCAATGTTTTAGCCAGTTCTTCTTTTTGTTTAGCGGATCTTATCACAGCTTTGTATATGCCTGGTTGTGTTGGGGTGGCAATGGTTATTCCAGACCCAGCCAATTGTTTGCAAATCTTAGCTGCTTTTTTGGTGCTCACGTTCACATTGTTGACCAACGTTACAGCTGGATTTAACGACAATTTAAGTTGATTTTGTTTGCCTCTGGGGGTTTGTTGTTATCGTCATCTAGATTTTCATCAGTATAATCTTCAGATATTGATGATAAATCAGAATCATCAGAATTTATATTTTGGACAGGTTCTTGTTCAGAAAAAGATTCTATTTCACTGGATACATACATCAAATATTTCATTAAAATTGCTATCATTTGGACGTTTTAAATGGTTTTGGTAAGATAATATCATATTTTTAACTTTTTTTTTAATACCTCCCACACTAATTTGTTTTGTTTTAAGTTTTATCCACAAATTAAAAATTTCTTCAGATATTTTAGCATACCTTTTATCTTTACTCTTTCCTTCTTTGCTAACATCCAATAACATCTTTCTGCTTTGGCATTTGTTTAAATTATGATAATGATATTTCAACGTTTTGTATTTCTGGACATTTTACCAAGCTCTTGGTCCAGACTTTGGAATTTTTTTCAACAGCGATTTTACTTTTTTTAATTTAATTTTAGTTTTAAAAATACATATGGGAAATAATCAATAACAATAAAAATTAAATATTCCCGTTAGATGACGTAGAATGGGCATTTTAAGGGTTACCAAATATGTTTCATTTATGAAAATTGTAATATCTTGCGAAAAATATATGTATTATGTGACAGTTGGCAACCCTGCAATTCAACAGTTTGCACGATCGCGAAGAAGTAAAAACGCAATTATTCATATTTTTCCATGGACTATTCAGCCTTGCCTGGGAAAATTTAAAAAAAAATGCCAAAAGTTATATGCCTAATGTACATATGTTTACAAAAGAATTATTTGTTATAATTATCCATTATAAACATATTTGATGAGTTACTGGTTGGTTGGTCGGAATTCTCTGCATTCTTCTATCAGTGGATAAGTAGAGTTTTCGTTTTTGTTGAAATACTTAAAATAGAGTCTCTTGATAAAGCTAATAATATTTTCGTATCCTGTGTCTATGTAGGCTTGATGTTGGAGTTCTCCAGTGTTTATTGTGCATCATTTTAAGGCATTTTTTCTAAATGATTTGCAGTTTCTTTATGTGAGAAAAGCCCTTACATTAAAAAACGTTTGTTATGGCCAAAGGAAAGACGTTCTTGGATCAACAATTTTATACACATGCTGCACGGTATCACATATAGAAAGACTACAGAAACTACAAAATAAAGCAATGTGGTCAATTCGAAAATGTGGCATATATACACCAGTCTATATATATATAAAAGAGTTGCGTGATTGATCATCATCGCCCAGCCCAAAACCTCCGGCCCAGAAACTTGAAATTTGGACTGTAGGTTCTCCTCTCTGCGTAAAGATCCATTAAGAAGGGATTTTAAAAAATTCTTACATTACGGGGGTAAAAGCGGACAAAAAGGGGGAAATGGTTACAAATAAGTCTAGGAATATGAAATTTAGTGTGTCGACTCCCTCCGAGAAACAAACATGGGCTCAGGATTATTTTTACGAAATCCGCCCACTTAAGGGGAAAAACGGCCAAAAAGGGTAAAAATTGTACCTTTCTGCGTCTTCTTAACATATTAATCTATACTAGACGAGCCTAGCACTCGAAATTGGAGTGCAAATTCTAGGCAGTTGTATTTTTTCATTAATTTTTTTCTTTCAATGTTTTTATAATCTTTATATATAAAAAATTATGAATATTTAAATAAAATTTATTAAATTTCATTACAAATATTTGATGAATACCCCGAAGAAATATAAATGGGATTGCTAATAAATAATTTAATAAGAACCTAAAAGTATGCTTATTAATATTAGGCTATTCACAATTCAAGACAGGGCGATTTAAATGTACTCTTTTTTGAAACCCTAAATAATAATATTAAATATTATATTGTTTTTAAATGTAACATGTATATTATTTTAACATGTTTTTAACAAATACATAGGTGGCAACAAATTGCTTTCAGAAAACTCTAAATTTGCCAAATTTGTATTTTAACAATTTCGCGTTTAGTCCTAAATTTTTTTTTTTTTTTTTTTGTGAAATCACTCTTTGGCGTGTTCTCTATTGAAAGATACCAAATTTGTTACCAAAATGCAAATAAAAAATAGTAGATATATGAAAAAAGAAATATTTTTTTAGTGACGCGAAAACAGAGGAAACTTTTAAACTTATTTAGCAGAGTTCAGTCAAACAATAAAAATAGAAAAAGGTATGAAAGAAAATGTAAAAAAATCTTAGCCGTTATTTAAATATGTATAGATTCGGACGTTTTCTTTCAATTATTATAAAATAATGGCAAAAATAAAGTTTTATGAAGAGTTAAAATCCAGAATAAAAGATAAGTTTAGTGCTGATCGTAAGGGAAAGAATATTTGTGGGAAATATTATATGAATAAATTCGTAATTTCACTTTATCGCGCAGGTTCCATAAAACGAGTCAAAGACAGGACAATTTAATAGCAAGAGAGTTTAAAAATGTCAAAAAATGCTACAGAGGTCAGTTACAATCTGAAAGTTAAACTATGTACTCCTGTTTCCCGACGAGCAATTGAGGCCGATCTTGGTTATTATCGGCCTGCGAGAAAACCACTGATATCATATAAAAATCGCCTGGCTAGCATTAATCTTGCTAAAGAATACTTGAACTGAAATTAGAATACTGTTGGCGAATAGTGTTGCTGAAAAAATATAATATTTTAACGGCCATAAAATTTACTTATACCCACACAGGACCAAACGCTTTGGGGTTTTTACTCTAATAACCTAATACAATAGTTTTGTGTAAGAACCATCCACCCCCAAGACCAAGATCATCATTTATAGAACAGTGCTATTGTACAGTAAAGGTTTACATTGTTTTGTCCACAGCATAAAAATGAAAGTTTTAAGTTTCATTATTTTTTCTGCAGTTCTTCGTTAATTTTTCTGTTTTAAATTAAAAAAAAGAGTTTTTAATTTTATGATCAAATTTTTTGGCCGTCCAAAGTATATAAATATAAAGTTTTCATCCTATAGTCACTCATACTATATTTGTTACTGTTTTTAAATATTATTATGGTTCAAATAATTAATTTAATAATTACGCTAAAAACGTAGCGGGTATACTGATAGTTGTATAAAATAAGAATAATCCAAGTTTGAAAGACATCTATAATATTAATAGTCAAGGCGATTTCTTGTGACCGATGTAGGTTTGTCAGTTTCAATCCTATTTTGACCAATCTTCCCTCATTTGAAAAGTATTTCTTTTTAGCTGTCCACCAGATTTACAGATTTTAATTTTTTTTTTTTTTTTTTGAGTAAAATGCATTTAAAGTTGCTACTAACACATATATAAAATTAAACAATGCTGTGTGTGTGTTTATTAAATTTGTTCATGTCTTTACATAAAGTCCTGTGTTGAATTGAAAAATAATTTTGGACATAAACCAATAAAGACAAAAATTATTTTTGATATACATAAGCCAATAACGACAATAAAAAGTGTTGGATTCCGAATTGGCTAAAATTGATTAGCATACCTTTAGGGTCTTTAATCTATCTGAAATTTATTAAATGAAAAAATAAAATTTCCTAGAATTTGCACTCGAATTTCGAGGGCTGGGATCTGCTAGCAGAATATATGCCTAACACATTAAAATGGCTTAAATTAAGCAGAGACTTGAAATTAATATACTTCACTTTATACAAAAAATGAGAATGGGTAACGCAGGGGAATATCTAATGGAACAAATAAATTATGTCGGAAAAAAACAACCTTACCAACTAAGGACCGCTAACAACTTTAGACTACCAAAAGTAACAGCAATGCAACGTTCACTATTTTTTTAAAGGATAACATCTCTACATCATGCTTCGTAATGACATAAAATCTGTAAGAAATACTAATGCATCTAAAAGAAAAAATTTTGTATTTCATTAAAAAGTATATATCTCAACAGAGCTTTTAACTAAATTTAATTTAATAGTTATATTTGAATAATCGTAATATGTGTAGTCTAGCATGTTGTATTGTCAAAAAAATTAAAAAAAAAAACTTGGTGTACGAATTAATAGTGATTAGGGCTCGTATATATATTGAGATTACATTACATATCAATTCAATTTAATAAAATGTTTGGTTCAATTTAAAGTCAACAATACAAGCCCAACACTGGATGAGTCGTCTTTTAAACCTATTTTAAACATTCATCGCAATTTTAAAAAGTTTTTAACACTAAGGCCCGATGAAGGTCTCAAATACAGAAAATTGAGACTTTAACCCACCTTAATGTCAGTTAAAGTAGATTTATAATATTCAAATGAATTGAATCTTAATATGTTAATGTGGTGACATATTAATCATTCACATTTGATTTCAAACCAATTCATTTTACAAGAATTATGTAACAAAAGTTGACCTTTTTCGATTTCTAATTTGACATTTATTATTTCCTGTAAAATTCTTATCATACTTTTTAAAGTATATGTTTCATTTGTAAATACTGCATCGGTTTTTATATTTCAATTAAGTGAATTTTTTCTCTCGATTTATTTATTTTTTTTTTTTTTAATTTAATACATAGAAAAACATACTTGTTTGTTTAATCATGTGTATGATATGTATTCAATGATTTTTCAAATATGTACAAATAATCTTTTAAAAAAAATTGTAAAATAACCCACATTTTGATAGACATTTTGACGCTACTTTTGTGCTGCTGTGTCACAGGAAAAAAGTGAAACTATTAGATGTGCCAAAAAAAAAAAAAAAAAATAGTAGATAATTCTTTCTTCTTTCTGCCAAAACTGATAAAAAAAAAAAATTAAGAAAGAAAGTTATGGTCGGTCTAGACTGACTATACGATACCTATACCATGAGCTTCGAGAAAGGGTCTTGGATCCAACTTCTATGAAGTCGTAATTGTATGAAGAAATTTAGCATAAACCAAATTTGACTGATGCTATTTTTACTCCCTTTATTTTAACTCGTAGTGTCTGTTTATCGGCTTGTCTGCCGGAAAAATTTATGGATCGAATTTTAACCCTTTTCGCGTGATTCAATCGAGTTAAAACTCTGCAGACACACTCGTTTAAAAAAATTCAATTATAGTATAATTTTGGTTTTTTTTCGAAATTTTAACGGTTTTTTTTTTCAGTCAATCAATTATTTAATTACATGACGATACACTTAATTTACAAAGAAATGGAGTATAATAAAAACATGGCTTTTATGGCTTAGTTTTTCATATGGGCCTAGGTCAAATAATGGACCAATTATTACCATATTTAGTAAAGTCACTATCAATTCAAATCAAATTTGATAAAAATTTATGCAATATATATATTTTTGTATATATACTATAGATTTAAGTGAAGATCGGGAAGCAGAGCGGTGAGCGGCAGAGCGGCGAGTTTGAGCGGCAAGTGGCTTATTACTGAGCGTCATTTCTGAGCGGTTAGTTGTCAAAATGACATTGTCAATGTTATGATTTATTATTTATTATAAAAAGTTTTTATAATAAAAGCAAAATATTTTCACTATTTCATGATTTTTATTTATGTATGACTACATTTCAACCTTTTTAACTTTTTATCGATTGAAAAACAACACAAAAATGGTTGTCGCTAAGATAACAACAACAGCTGACTTTAACAATAGCGAATATCGTTTACAAATGAATACCAAAATCGATAATTTTGTTGTTTTCTTTTCCTAACGATTCGATTATCGTTAAAAAGAAGTTACTGAATCGCGCTACAGATTGACAAAACAAAGAAAAGCCATTTCTGTTTTGCCATTTTTATTCTTTGCCGCTCAGAAAACAACTAAAAATTAGAACAAGTTCTATTCCTGAACGGCGCCTCTTAGACGCTCAGAAATGCCGCTCATATGTCGCTCATTTTGTGGCCACTTCAGTACAATTTCATATGTCATAATTTTTTTCCGCTCGCCGCTTTGCCGCTCATTGCGTGGCCTCGGCCTTTTATAGGGATTATGACTAAAAATTATTCTACAGGGTCAATTTTTGGATTACTGGTTAATGGTGTAATAATCACACATAAGTGTCTTTCAGGCGGCACTTCTCTCCCTCAACTCTCACATTACATCTTCCGTTGTGGTAGGACGTGCAAGGAGGAACTGTCAAATGTAAGCCAACTTTCCGTGATTACTCTTGTATAGGTCCCCGGCCACAGGGACTTTTAAGGTAATGAACGGTCAGACGAACTCACAAGAAAAGGTTCTGCTCTTGATATTTCATCCGCGCTATTAGTCGAAACTTCTCTGGGAATCATTTTTGAAGGAATCTTCGTACAATTCCTACGAGAAGCAGAAAATTAGGGAAGAATATTATCACATGCACGATTGCAAAGCAGATGTGGCCTGTAGTTTAAGACGGACTTAATCTCTCCTTGTGTGACTATAAGGGACATATCGAGTCTTAGTGCTATGTTTACGGGTTATTGGCTGATCGGTAAACGCGCATGAAGACTCGAACTTCACCACAACGATCACAGCCGCAGTTGCGGAACATCTGGAGAACGGAAAACATTATATAATCTCTTCTGCGAGTGTGAAGCTTTGGGGAGTATCAGGGTCAGACCACTAGGCAGACATATACTGAACGAGCTATCTGGGATAACGGACTTAGAGCTGATTGATCTTAATCGTTATCTTAAAATTTCAGGTTGGAATCTAGTACTTTTGCAATATTCCTTTGAGTGGTGTAATTTTCCAAAACGGAGTCACTTGATTACTTGATGATTTCAGAGGCGGCGAACTGCCCCTAAAACCAATTAAGTAGCTTTACATGGAAACTGTGACTAAACATTTGACCGATATCTATATGATAATCTGGATTTTATGACATTTAAAGTCGATGTCATAAAGTGTATTTGTAAAAAAGATTATATACTAAAAGATTATATACTAAATTTCAACAAAATATATTTATATTTTCGACCTGTAGTCTAAATACAAAGTTAACGCACAGACAGACGGACGGACGTTGTTAAATCGGCATAGAAAGTGTTTAAACCCAATAATTTGTTTATTATTTAAGTGACCATAATTATAAAATTTTCACTACAAACCCACAATTTTAAGAGCTTGTTTAGAATGTTGCAGCTCAACATCGGATGAGGCTCTAACAAAAACATTTTGGTAATCTTCCTAAAATTTACCAAGGAAATAACACTATCACATTTTTTCATGAGGCGCCCTAATGAACTAATGTGAAACGACACTTGCAGATATTTATTTTTTTTTAGTTTGTAATGCCAAGCCAAAAAAATTTATTATTTTGTTACTTTTTTTTTTGGCATCAAAGCTGCAGTTAAATCACAAAATGTGTGTTTTGTAGAAAAGGATTTACAATGTGAGCCTTGAGCAATAGGAGGTAAAATTATTTTTATTTTTTTCAAATACTTCAATATAAATCAAGAAAAACCTTTCATGTTACAACTTATGAACTTTAGAGAGATGTATAATGCAGCTTTCTATATACAGTATTATTGGTCTTTACTGAGTTATTACTGTATTTAATTCTACCTACACTAACCTGTGGTCAGGGGATTATCAAACAAAGAATCTCTTGCTGAGAAGATTTAAAAATGTTCGAAAATATTCTGTGTCCAAGTGCAGGGTGCGCCATCTTTTATATCGGTAAAATGATTACAGCAAGAAGATTTTTTTCAGACCCCCAGCAGCATCTGAAGAGGATGCCATTAAATATCATTCAGTACCACTTGGAAATCTATAAGAGGAAGCACAGGAAGAAAGGAATGAGGATTACAGATGTTATAGAGAGCACAATGCCAGAAAAGTGTCACGAAATGTTACAAATGAAGATCTGTTTAATATATTAATTGCAATGACAGATCCATTCATCTCTATCATTCGAAATCGATGGAAAGTTGAAAATCATTTCTTAGATGAAGAAGTGAAAAGTCTGCTACTGGACAGAAATAATGCAGCACTGAATATCGAATATTTGGTAGCAATATTCCGACTAAATTACTAATAATTATAACTAATTTAGCCCAGCACCCGAAATTCGAGTGAAAATTCTAGAAAATATTATTTTTTCATTCAATTTAAAAATTAATGAATATTTAAATGAGCCTAAAGGTATGCTAATCAATTTAAGCAATTCACAATTCAACACAGGGCGTGTCATATACAATTTAAATCATTCTCATTGACAGGGCATAACGAATTATTAGAAATATTTTATTTTATTTAATATATTTTTAAGACAGATTAAACACAAATTTTATCATTCTCAGCTTCTCCTCCATATGAACAATAACTATGCCAATTTTCACACTCCTCCGTGCCCGCATATTGCTTAAAAAAGGAACTAAAAATTTACCTTCAAGTATTAATATATAGATTTTCTTTTAATAAAAATTAAAAAACTTCTGTACAAAAAAGGTTTATGATTAATTTTGTAAAGTGGGAAACCTGTTCAAAAAATTATCCTAAGTATTTTTTAGGATATTTTTAAGGTAGAATGCAATTGTAAGTAATCTGTTAAGAATATTTCACATGCCATTACAGTTCCATCTAGAGGAATTTGGCAACTATAAAAAAAAAGTTTATCACATTACAAGACTTTTAATTGATATAGCTATGTTAATGTAGAGAAAGTTAAATTTGGAAAAAAAAACTCAGCTTGTGTTCCTTATGTTCTTTTCTTTCCAATGTTTGAGTAAAATATGTAGTTTATTAAGAACGAGTTGAAGAAATAGGCAGAAGGATTCTGAAGATGAACAAATCTTGTTGTTCGCTGATTGAGAACTTATATCAAGTAGTATAATATTTTGATAAAGGATATTTGAAATATGAAAGCACCAAAAAGATGTAGCCTAAAAGTTGAAAAAGTATGAAAAAAAACACATTTTTCTTCAAGTCCGCTGAAATAAAAACGCTTCCCTCGTCTAATTAAGAATAGGATACCTACAATATTTGGCATTTTTAATCACATGTATTTTGTTAATAAGACCTCTTAGTCCAATCGTTGATTTCGGTAAATTTCTTGGACAAAATTTTTGAAAAACTAAAATTGGAGATTTTGAAATAGTGGTAAAAAAACCCCGTACCGTTTTAATATTAATTTAGAACGGCATAACAATAGACGAGATGCAAAATACTTTACATAAGATCATTTTGGGATCAGGAGAATGCAAAAATAATGTTGTTGTAAATTATTTCAATGTCATTAAAAATGTGAGCTCGATTTTCTTAATCAAGTGGATCATTTATTGCCTGGGGAACTTGATATAACTTGGCTGTTTTTCAACCGATAATAGATTTTGTTGTTTTATTAGAAAGATAATTTACTCTAGATTATGGTTTATAAATTAATTTAATTGAACCGCAATTACTAATATCAAAAATTTTGCGAAAAATGATTTTTTTTGATAATTTTTACATATTTGAACTTTGAGCTCAATGCGCGTCCAGAAAGCATTGTCCGATTTGGCTCAAATTTTGCGCACTAAAGTTTTAGGTCCAGGGTCACAATAATACGACCCGCACACCTCAAAATACGACCAACAAACTTTTTCATACAAGCCGCTCTCACCCAAATGTACATACCTATAGTCCCCTCTGAATTGTACCTAGATAACCTTTATACCTCGTCAAAACTGTATTTATTACATCCCCTTCAGTTATTGTCTCGCTTTTAGACCTTAAAATATTAAATTTTTGGTATGTGAAAAAAAATTATAATTCATGTTAAGCATGACTATTTCCTTGCAAATAAATATAAAATGATGCCATTAGTTGACACAATTCTCAAGTTACTATTAAACTGTTTATGTATACAACTCATTTAATAGTAAACTAAAAAAAATATGTAAATAAATACTTATAAGTACAAGTACAACATTAACTCATTCACTCATTCATTCATTTGGCTTACATATGTTGACATAAAAGGTTTTATTGACACTTGTAACTATAACTAGAAACACAATACAATACAATTTTAATAACATCTGTAAATTAAAATATAACAAATAATAACGAAATTTATTATTTCTCTGTAATTGTGTAAAATTACAATAAATAAATCACCACGGAATATATTCAACATATTTCTCATTTAGATGATTATTACTTTCATTTGTACCTATACACATGGCAATGCCAACTTAGCGCTTTTTGCGACTTAAAAAGCGCATTTTTCCATTTAGCGCCTTTTGTAAAAAGCGGTAAAGTGGCGCTTTCCGTTTTCCTTTTTATTCATTTTATAAACAATTTAAAATTAATTTAATGGAAAATTCGAGACGAACTGATTTATTTTGGATTTAAATACTTAACTTAAAAAAAATCAGTCAATGAGTATCCGTTTTTGTTATCAAGTTTCCTAATGGATACAGAGCCACAGAACATCCTAAAAAAGGCGTTTTAGTTAAAACGTTACCCTTTTTTTTATCATTCCTTATAAAAAAATAAAACTTTTTCAAAAAAAAAAAAAAATAAAATAATTTATGAAAGAAAAAAAATATAATTAAAAAATTAAAGTAATCCAATTTTTAATATACAGAAAAGTTTAAAATTATAAATACAGCTGCGAAAAAACAGCACCACCCCACCCCCACAAGCTGTTTTAAAAAATTTAAGAAACTAGTATGATTACGTTTTTAGCCCAGATAAATCAACTGTCCTTTTAAAAGGACACCTGACATTTCTGTGCACGTGCGTTTCTGTGGATATTTTTATTATAATTATTTTTAATATAATTATTTATGCTTTGGACTAGGTCTGACCATGCATCGATTTTCACCAATTTCAATAGCGTTCGTCCTATAGCCGATAGAAGCTTATGTACCAAATGTCATCACACTATATTCATATTTGCGACCGTGGACACACGGACGGACAGACATCGCTAAATCGACTCAGAAAGTGATTCTGAGTCGTTCGGTATAATAAAAGATGGGTCTAAGTGAAATATTTTTGGCAGTTACAAACATCAGCACAAAGTTATTATACCCTATCCTAGCTACTGCCCTTTTAAAAGCACACCCGAATTCAGGGAAACTGTGGGTTTAAGATAAAAAAGTTATATAACAAAAAATGTTTAGAAACCCATGAAGATTCAAGTTTCGAAATAAACATTTAAGTTTTCAAAAAAAAAATTCCGGCGTTATCTGGGTTAAAATAGACTCAAAAAAATCGAGAAAGGAACAAAATCATAATTTTATTTACCGTTTTTAACGAATTTAATTAACTATTAAAAACATGTGAGAAATTATAGCCGGTCTAGACCGACTATACGATACCCTATACCATGGTTTAGAAACCCTATCTCTTCGGTCCAACTAATTGGATATAGAAAATAAGCATAAACCAAATTTGAGTGGCATCTGTAATATTAATAGGCTAGGCGATTTCTTGTGACTGATGTTTTGTTCTACCGTTTTATCCCGATTTTGACCAAACGTATATTATTTGAAAAATATTTCTTTTTAGCCGATTTGCAGATTTACAGATTTTTAAATTTTTTTCTTTATTTTGAGTAAATTGCATTTAAAGTTGCTACTAACACATACATAAAATTATACAATGCTATGTGTGTGTTTATTAAATTAGTTAATGTGTTTGTAATAAAAATGAGTGTTTTTTGTGTTGATTTGTGAATTGGCTATAATTGATTAGCATACTTTTAGGGTTTTTATTTAATGAAAAAATAAAATTTCCTAGAATTTGCGCTCGAATTTCGAGGGCTGGAATCTGCTAGTTGTTATTAATTTTTTTGGCTGCAGATATGAAAAAGTTCATATTGGGTCCTATATTTATATGGGGACTAGGTCGACAAATGGACCGATTTTGAAAAAATATGTATATACAAACCAAATTTGAGAAAAATCTGTGCAATATTTTTGTTTTTTGATAGATTTAAGTGAAGATCGTCCTATGACTAAAAAATGTCCTATTGGGATTATTTTTGGACTACTGATTAATGGAACATGGACCGATTTTCACCAGTTTGAATAGTGTTCATCCTATGGCCGATATATACCAAATTTCATCAAAATACATTCATATTTGTTACCTGTAATTTGATTACAAGGTTAACATGGAAACACAGACGGACGGACGGACGGACGGACGGACATCGCTAAAACGACTCAGAAAGTGATTCTGAATCGATCGGTATAATAAAAGATGGGTCTAGGTCAAATATTTTTGGTAGTTACAAACAGCAGCACAAAGTCATTATACCCAAACCACATAGTGGTATAGGGTATAATTAGGGAAATTAGGACTCCCAATATGTTTTATGATTTTCTGTCTCGCTTAGTATGGTGAGGATCTGACCATTTTTAAAAGCAAGTCTCATTTTCATGGCAAAGGGCATTTGCCTAAACCGACCTTGAACGACTATAACAGTTTTAATTGATTATTTTTGCAATTGTTTATGTATTGCTAGACCAACCAACGGAAATATGTTTTTTTAAATAAGCTTGCCATTTAGCAAAAAAAAAAAATAGAAATAATGCGCTGTTAAGACATTCTTATCGGAATCGTAAAGATATGAAATAAAAAGGTATTTACTTATTTGGTCATTCGAAAAAATAACTTCTTTACTATGATTAATGAAAAATATTTAAACTTAAAAATGCTTCAAAACTTTTTAATAAAAGTAAATTTTTAGTTTTAACGGAAAGCCCACCGTGTTTTTAATTTATTATTTTCTATTTTTACATATATAAAAATTAAATAATTTTGCAGAATATAGTTCAATTTTTGAAACAAATGTGCTAATGTTTTTTGCTTTATTTGATCTTGAACTTGATTAATTTCTAACTCAATCAAAAATAGAAAATAATAAATTAATATGAAATATAATTTAAAAAAATATAATATCAATTTGAAATCATTTGGTATGAGTTGTTCACTTTCACGAAAAAGTGAAATATAGAACATGGCCGTATTTATTAATAATATTAACGCTAAATTTAGTTTACATATTTTTTTATTTAAACAAAATTTATTATCTTTTTCATTATATATACTCTTTCCATTGTGTTCGTTTTAAAGATTAGATATATATTGTTATTGAAAGTACATATATTTATTAAAATATTTGTTGTTTATTTTAAATATTCCAATCTGGTTCATTCACACCTTGATAGATTTAAAATAATTTTTCTTTTTGCAATATTAAAACAAATTTTTTATTTGTTAAAAGGCAATAGAATCACGAATCATAAAAGTTCCTTAATTAAAAGACTTAATATATTTTTTTGTGATTATAAGGTTTTGGATCACGTGATTTGTTATGAAAAATAATAAAGATATCGTTAAATTAACTTTAGCTTGAGTTAACATAAAATAGAAAATACTAAAATATTTGAACCATTTATGTCGTATTTTTGCGATATCAGTTAAACTTAGTTTAGCCAAACTGACGGTTTTTATGATATACATATAACTTTCCAACTAAACCCAATTAAGGCCTTAGTTAAAATCAAGATATCGTAAGTTAACGGGCCTTAAGCGTTAAAATCGTGAGCTTTCCTAGACTGAGATTAATTGTGTGAGTTGACTAATGTTACAATTAATTATTCTGAAAACCAATTTAATCATGCTGCTTTTGATGTTAGTTTAAGAAATGCCTAATGGTGCTATACGCTATACAGAAAATTTAGGGACAAAATTGAAAATGTCTAATAACACTAGCCAACAATGTTTTGGACTGGCGCAACCAGATATCTTTCCTAGGGCAATTTGGTGGGTTGAATTCGAATCTGTAATTGGTTTTTCTCTATCACGTCAGGTTTTCGAAATACAAAAAAAAATGTTTTTAGTCGTTTTTTACATAAAAAATCATTATTTTATTTAAAAACCAATGAATTTTCAAAAGTGAATGGCTTTATTTCAACGTCGTTTGTATTTTGTTGGTTCGGTTTCACGTATTAGATTCCAGCAATAGTATCCCATCATGCTTTTGTCCCAAAATCCTTGATAATTTCTTTCAATTTTCATTAAATCTTGGTGAGCACGCTCCCCATGTTCGTCGCTCACCGCACCTAGGTTTTGTGGAAAAAAATCTAAATGCGAATGAAGAAAATGCATTTTGAGTGACATTCGTGCACCTAATTCGTGATAAGTTTTCAATAATTCAGCAGCAATTTGTCTGTAGTTTTCACTCTTATTGTTTCCAAGAAAACTGTTAACGATGCTCTTGAAAGATTTCCAGGCTGCATATTCTTTCTCCAATGAACATTGCATAGCTTCCTCATCTGAGGGCCAACAAAAATGCCTTCTCTGATTTTAGCATATAAAATTTTAGGAAAAACCGCTAACAAATATTTAAATGCTACACCATCTTTGTCCAGAGCCTTGACAAAGTTCTTAAAAAGGCCCAATTTTATGTGCAGCTGCGGAAGAAGAATGTCATGTGGATCAATTAATGGTTTATTTGAAGTTTTGTTTTCCTGGTGAATACTCAGTTCTTTTTGGCCACTCTGTTCTGACGTAATGATGACATGTAGCGCGACTATCCCATAGACAAAGGAAACAACAATACTTTGTGAAACCTCCTTGCATACCAGTCAACAAACCAATGACCTGAAACAGATAAATTTACAGTTATTTTCGATGGTCTATACTATATAAATAAAGAAATTTAAATCACACACCTTAAGGTCACCACAGATATTCCATTTGTGATCGTTGTATTTGAGTAATGTCAGTCATTGATTCGTAATTTTCCTTTGTACGAATGGCATGAGTAATTGGTATGGATGGTTTTTCATTCCCATTATGCAAAAGAAGAGCCTTTAAACTGTACTTAGAGCCATCAATAAATAATCTCCATTCAGTTTTGTCATATGGCTGGTTCATTTTTTGAAATAAACCATCAACATCAGTACAGTATAGAATAGAGTGTTTCTTTTCAAAATATGCAACCAATTCCAAGCTTCTATCTCTATTGATTGTTACTTTTGTCCCAACTGCAAGATGTTTTCACTGCTGCATGCGTGAAGCTAGTAATTCTGCGTCTTGCTCCGTTAAATGTAAATCCCGAATTAGATCATTCAGCTCAGATTGAGTCACTAAACATACAAACTACCACTGTTGGTGAAAGATGTTTCGGACTCACTGCTCGTAGCAATGGGAATGACTAATAATCATTTGAACTGGTTCGGAAACCGATGGGATATTCGCGTAAGTAATATTTTTTCGATTTTTCATATTGAATCCAGCAACTTTCGTTAAACAGAAATATCAAATCGGTTTGGTGGTTACTTGACTCTCTCCAAAGTACTGGAATTAAAAAATCGAAATAGATCTTCTTGCCATTTCCCACTTGTATAAATCAGTTCTGCAACTATTGAAAAACATTGTCGGTGTCCACGGTTTGTCCAAGTTTCTGACAGCAAAACCAAAATAATGTAAATATGCATATTTTAATGATTCTGATACTGCATGTCCAAATATTCACCCACATAAAGCAAAAATAGCTTGAATCAATAACACACGATCTCGCTGACATGCTTAAACGCTACTATTATGAAGATTTAGAATGAATGTAAGCTTCTCTCAAATTAATAATTCTGAAATTGTAGTGTCAGTATTGACTGTTTTACAGTATTGCCAGCATGCGATAAAAAATGAACAAGACGTGATAGCCCAGATTCGAATTCAGCGTACCCAGATTAGTTAAAAAACACGTGTCGTTTCTGCAGTCAATTTTTTTTTTAATTTATAGACCAGTGTAATAAATGTTGCAAATATTAGAAAGAAAAAAATTCTAATCAAAGCAACAAACATTTAAACAAAACCGCGCTTTCATAGTTTGTTGTTTTTTTACCAGCTGTTTATATTTTAATATTCTTACTCGAGTAAACTACATCCCAGAAACAGAATTACGTAGTTAAAACAAGGTTAACTAATACCCTAGTTTAACTCATATCCCAAAAACTCGAGCAAAAATTTTCTTTTTCCTTTTAATCGTTTATTTACATCATCAGTTACGAGTCCTGATAAAAATAGCACGTTATACTTAATTTTATGAACTTAATTTACAAGTTTTTATTAGAACTTGGCTTTTTTGTGCTTTTTTTAAGTATAATATTTGAAACATTTGCACAAATATGTTATTTTAAACGTGATTCTTGCTTTGAAAAATTATCAAAATTAAAAAAAAAAGTATTAATCAAAGAATGAACATGAAATATTTAAAAAAAAATTACCCATATATTTTTTTAAATGTCGTGTTATACTTTTTTTTAAACGTTTATTTTAACAAAATTTTTTATTATAGTTAAACTAGAAACAAACACTGTTCCATAATCGAGCTCTCTAGTATATTTCATAAAAGATATATACATTATATACAATTTTTAAAACTAATTATGATTTTTATACAAATTATATACATACATACATAGTATTATCTGTCTGTATTAATGATCGATCTAAAGAAAATTTTTCAAAAACCACACTTTTTTAAGCAAATAAGATAAAAGAAATAGTAAAGAATTAAAAAAAAAGAAAAAGAAATTCCGGTACCTAATTTAGCCACCAGTATTAACTAATATTTAAGTTTGGAAGGACATTCTTATCGCCGCGAAAAATGCTGGTATCAAATATTTTATTTTCAACTGTAAGTTGATTGTTAGTGATAGCTTTTATATTGGACCTTCTATATATACATATATGTATATGTATGAAAAAGTATAGGGACGCCAGTTTCGTTTTGTATAAAACCTTTTCTATCCAGATATACGAAGGCCTCAGGTGGTATGTAGCCATTTCGTAACGTTGCAGTTATATAATCATCATTGACATAATAGGGTTCCATTACTAAATTCTTTCCATAGCACTCGCAGCTTTTTCTAAAGTGATTTCTAATTACATATGTGCTTATATATTTCGTAAAATTATTAATTGGTGATCTGCATAGCGCAGTGCAGGCTCTAAGGCATTTTCTTTCAAATTTCCATAGTTTCTCCATATATGGCAACCATACGTTAAAATAGGACGAATTAAGGATTGATATAAAACAAGCTTGATCTCAGGTTTAATGCGCTTGGGAAAGAATAGATTTTTGTACATAAAGAAAGCTTTTCTTGCTTTTGTTATTTGTAAATTAATATCGCACCTGTACCTCTAAAGTGAGTCAACTCAAAATTTTTAAATTTTAACTTTTTGCAAGAAAACGTTACACAGTGGTCATATCTATCAACTGTAAAACTCTTACATCGATTTTTCTTGTCTTTCGCAAAAAAAAAATACAGTTGTAACCCTCTTTGTGTTATAAGAGTAGCTTCTTTATAATCCACTAAAAAGATAGTTTCTAACTCCAACTGTGATACTTAGTTTATAGATTTTACTGTGATATTTAATTTTTATCTTTGCATTTATTATTTTTAATTTATTTTTTGTGTTTTTATGTCGTGGTGTATAAAAAGAAATTATATGTTTTTGAAAATTAAATGTAAAGATTGACCAAAGATTATTTATTTAATAAATATTATCCCTGATGAAGCTGGAAAATACCAGAGAAACGTTGGATAAAAAATGAAATAAATTAATCTTTTATTTACATTTAAGGAAATACATGACCTTGAAAGCCCAAATTAGAATATTCTAATACAAATCCCAAATAAAATAAGAAAAAGGTCGATTACACTAAAAAATTTAGATATATTTTGAGTTGCACACAAAAAACTTGCTATTTTTGATGATCACCGAAAAAAATCGCTACTACTGCTATTGTTGTATACTTATTAATCGCAATTCTTTACAATGAAACAACTGTTTTTAAATTTTATAGTAAATATTTAAAAAAAAACCGTTTTTTGCCTCTACTGAAAATTTGTTGACTCACTTTAGAGGTACAGGTGCGATATGTTCATTAAAGTGTTCATTAAAGAATGAATACGAAATGTTTACAAAAATTTACTCATATATTTTTTTTAAATATCGTGTTATACATTCAGCCTAAAAAATTGAAGATATTTTTTTTATATCTGAAAGTACTGATGGTAAATACAACGTAATGGACGTTTTAAAAAACTTAGGCTCTTCAATCGGATATTAGATGATCGTTGGGTAAATCCTTTAATACAGGGGGTGACAATGCATTGGAAACTTTTTCAAAATTCTGAATATGCTAATTTTGTTGTTTAATAATTTTGTGTTGTCCTAAAATTATTTATTTATTTTTTGATGATGCCAAAACAATGGAAACTTTTGAACTTCTATGTCAGAGTTGATTAAAACAATAAAAATGGAAGATGGTATGAAAGAAAATGTATACAGATGTCAATCCCATAGAAAATCCATGGGAAATTGTATTTCGAAAAATAGGGACACGAAATAAAACAAACAAGGTATATCTCATAGAGGCAGTTAAATCAGAGAGTCAAAAAATTCCAACGTATATCATCAACAATTTAATTGACTCCATGCCTTGGCGATGTGAAACAGTACTAAAAATAATAGATAGCCAACAAAGTACTGAAATCAAAGATAGAGGGAAAATTCTCAATTATTGTAAGGTTTCAATAAAAATTAATACTTTTAAGTTTTGTAATTTATTCTGAAGTTAACCACTTTTATGTTAATATTTTTTTCTTTTTTAAATAAACATAAAAATTTTTTAAATTAATAAGAGTTTTTAATTTTATGATCCAATTTTTTTTTTCTTTTTTTTTTGATATTGACCGTTCAAGTCGTCAAAAATATATTTTGTTAAAGCAGTGTTGCCATTTTAGCATTTTAGTTGCTAGATTTAGCAACTTTTTTGTCGCTTAGCTTTCAAAATTTATGAAAAGATGCTAGATGCTAACTTAGCATCTTTTATTAATAAAAAGTTGCTTTTAGCATCTTTTTTTTTATTTTTTTTTTTATTATTTTTTTTATTATTTTGGAATATATAATCTTAATTTTAATGGTATTGATATGTTTTAATTCCTCAAAGTGTAATACGAGAAATTTGTGTACTACTCTTTTCACCACTCTGCTCGTTTCTTTCAACATATATGATAAAACAGTTTGAAATCGAAGAATGTAAAGCAACAACAGTTTTTAATGAATTAAAAAGTCGATTGCCAAAAAATATAAATGCATTAAAAAAAATGCCAAAATTTTCAATACAAAACACATTAGACCGGGTAAAAACCGATACCAATACAGTCATAGTCATATATATTTACACAAACTAAAAGTGTAAGTATGCTTCGAAATAAAACAAAATTTTGCCACTTTATGAATAAATTTGCAATAAAAAAACTTCTCTATCGCTATTCTTAAAGTGTATAGATTATGTTAGTTAAAAAAATGCATTGACGCAATTGATGGTTGTTAATTTAAATCAAAAAAGAAGTCCATACCTTAGCTTTCAAAATTATTTACACAATTTTATTTTCTTTCAAAAATATTTACACATCATTAAAACTAATATAGAACAACAAAAATAAGAAGTTTTTGATCAGTAGCCGGATACATTTCCCTCAGCGTCTATCACAGATTGTAGTCTAGCGGGAATAGATGCAATTAAATTGGGTAAAAACTCGATTTCTAGGTCATTCCACATCTTTTTTATTTCTTCAATTGTTTCCTCTCTCTTTCTATCTTTTTGTAAAGTTCTCTGCCTTTTTATGAATGCCCATACATTCTCTATTATGTTAAGATCTGGACTCTGGGGTGGCCATGGAAAAACCGCTTGTCCAACTTTATTTAAAAACGTTGTTGGTAACCATGCTTTGTGACATGGAGCATTATCATGCTGTAGAATCCAATTTTCATTAGAAAATAGTCTCTGAGCTGAAGTAAAAGCATGGTCATTTAAAATATTAAGGTAACCTGACTGGTTAAGTGTCTTTTATTGGTATAAGATCTCCAAACCCATTGTATGAGACACATCCCCAAAACATTACTGAGCCTCCACCAAAACGGTTTAGAGATTGTACTGCTTTATGCTTCGATTCTTTACAAAGATGCATATAAGTTTTTCCAAATGACCCTTCAAATTGAAAAGAGGACTCATCCGTCCATAATACATTGTGCCAAAACTCCACTGGCTTATGGATATACTCCATAGCAAACTGTAGACGTTTGATTTTATTTTTTTGGGATATATCTATTATTTTTCTCACGACGTAGGTCTTAATGTCATACTTGTTTAACCTTCTCCGAACTGTAGATTCACTTACATGTTTCCCAATAATGCTTTCTGTCTCTGCTGCAACTTTAAGCGGACTTGCTACTGGATTTTCTGCGAATATTTTAACAAGTGAACGATCTTCCATTTTGTTTGTCACATATTTTCGACCAGTTCTGACCCTATTTTTAAGGCTTCCGTACTTTTCTTTCTTTTTTACTAAATTGTACACTGTTTTTCGGCATACTCCATACTCTTTTTACAATTCTAATGCCGATACACCCATTTGAAATTTCGTAACAATCTCAACCTCGAGCTTCGACAGGAATTTCCTTTATTTTCACCATTTCATCAGTTTTTTTTTTAGCTTTTTGTATTGATATTTACAACTAAGAAATAGAAGTTTCATAACTAGCAACACAACTGACGTTATTTGCAAAGATTGGAATGTTTTCAACCATTTTTAGGAATGTGTAAATATTTTTGAAAGAAAATAAAATTGTGTAAATAATTTTGAAAGCTAAGGTATGGACTTCTTTTTTGATTTAAATTAACAACCATCAATTGCGTCAATGCGTTTTTTTAACTAACATAATCTATACACTTTAAGAATAGCGATAGAGAAGTTTTTTATTGCAAATTTATTCATAAAGTGGCAAAATTTTGTTTTATTTCGAAGCATACTTACACTTTTAGTTTGTGTAAATATATATGACTATGACTGTATATTAGAAGAGTTTAAATTTAGATCTTCTGAAACAGAAAAAATTCAAATCCAATTGAGTTATATCACAGAACAATATTGGGATACAGCACTGGATACAACCTCTTTATGGATTGAAGTTAACAAAAATTCTAAATGCAAAAGTCCACTTAAAGAATTATCCACATTTGTATTGTCTTTATTAGTTTTGTCTTTCTCAAAAGCCGGAGTTGAAAGTTCGTTTAGTTTAATGGCTTTAGTTAAAAGCAAACTTTGCAACAGAATAAAATCCGAGTTGTTATGTTCTGTAATACGTATAAAAGGAACGCTGTCGTTGATAAAAGTCGATCGTCAGAAAAATATCAGAGCCAAGAAAAACTGGAAGATGAAGACATCACAGAAATATTAGTTTCCATAAACCAATTATGGTAATATACTCGTATTTTTTGATTATGTAAATTCTGTTATATTTGAAATTAAAAAAAAAATCTCTCTAAAATTAAAAATATTTAATTTAAAATTAAAAAAGCTCAATTTGATATTTAAAAAAATTACAGATGAAATTCAAAATTATTTTATTTAAAATTTAAAAAATATAAATCGAAACTTATGTTTTATATTCATTTTTCCATTTAAAAACCAAAGAATTTATTAATAAGTACTTAATTTTTCAATCAAAAGGTAATGAAATTAAAAAAAAAATTTAGCATCTTTTATTTCGACTCCAGTACCATCTCCATCTTTTTTTTTTTTGCAATTTTACATCTTTTCAATTTCAAATTATGGCAACACTGTGTTAAAGGTTGCCATTGCATTGTCATACATTATATATAGTACTAACTGTATCCGGCAAACATTGTTTTGCCTTCAAAGAATTTTTATTTTTACATTTTCGTACACACACTTTTACAATGAAAAAAATAAGTTTCACAATACATTATTATTCGAACTCCAAAGTTATCTATCGCACTCAAACATATAGTACTGCTCAAAATTATAGCGCACTTTTAAAATAAATGTTCTAATGAGTTTATGCAGAAAATTAACTGATAGAAAAGCTTTTATTATTATTTTTTGTTTACTTCATACTTCTACGAATACATGCAGCTTTACAACACATGGTAACGGCTTATTACTCATTTATGAAGGACGTTTTAATGCTAGTAGCAATATTGATTTAATTTCCGAAAAACTTCCATCGTATTTTGATCAAATTTTTGGCTCTGAATTAACCCAAGCCTAATTTCAATAAGATAATGCCCCCTCTTACAAGGCGAAATTCTCGATGGCATAATTTAGAAACAATAGTATTCCCCTATTAGATTGGCCACCAACATCGCCAGATATCAATGAATTGAAAACATGTGGTCTATTATTGATCGTGTCCTCCAAAACTACCAAATAAGAACTAAAAATGAACTGATCAGCACTATAAAAGACATCCGTAGTGCGATTCTGTAAATTTTAACGATCCGACAATCGCAAAATATATCGACAGCTATTGTTGTTTGCACTAACGATTAAGTGATTCACTAACTACACCTTAACGATAGTCGACAAATCTATTTTTCTATTTATTTAAATTGTAAACGAGTGCCATCTCTGTCAAAATAAGCGAAAAACACAAGAAGAATAGAAAAAAAAACAACAAATCACTTCGTGTTTGGCAGGATGATTTTTGTTTATGTTTAATTTCTTTATTTTTCATTAATATTTTTGTTTATTTATTTGAATATAAAACAGTGAATTGAATATATTTAATTTTTTTTATTTATATAAAAAGTTTTTATAATAAAAGCATAACATTTTCATTATTTTTTGTTGTTATTTATGTATGACGACATGTCAAACAACACAACACAAAAATTGTTGTCGTTTAGATAACGACAACAGCTGACTTTAACAATAGCGAATGTCTTTTAAAAATTTTACTGAATACCAAAATCGATAATTTTGTTGTTTTGTTTTTTTAACGATTCGATTATCGTTAAAATAAGTTACTGAATCGCGCTACTGGTCTAAAGTAACCATAGATGACTATTCCAAATTTGTCAAATCAATTCCAAAGAGGATCAAATACATTGTGACAACCAAAGGAGGTAGTATTTCATCATATAGACTTCCAATTTTGATCAACGTTTCATTAAATGAATTAAATTTTTTAATTGTGCTATAATTATGAACCATTCATTTTATTTTTAACTGAATTGTGTTATTAATATATAATAAATTTGAATATATATGTTAATTTAAAACAAAAAAAAATATTCCATAAAAACCAAGTTTTTATTATACTCCCATTCTTGGTATATTAAGTTTACCATCATGTAATTAAACAATTGATTGATTGAAAATTAAACATGGTTGCCAATTTAAAAAAACCGTTAAAATTTTGATAAATTCAAAATTATACTATAATAAAATTTTTTAAACGAAAATTTGTTAGATCATTTCCATCGTTGCCACAAGTCCGCCTGCAAAGCGGGAAAAGGGTTAAAAATGTATCCCAAGTTTTTTCGACAGATAGACAGACACACAAACAAACCACTTTTTTTATTATTTGGAAAAATATAATGAATATTAAAAAATAAATTAAAATGCGCTATAATTTTGAGCACTACTTTACATGAGCAAACATACATGCATTCTGATTTTGATTAAAATTTCACTGAATATTCAAAATAACTCCACCCCAGCTTAACCAGTCGGGTTCATTCATACATAAAAAATTTTCTAAAATAATCTTTAATGATTTTTTTTTTTTTTTTAATTTACGCAATTTTATAAAATGAACGTAGATTATGAATCCGCAATATGTAACATCTTATATCATAACAACGAATTTATGATCTACTACGACATGTTCAAAATAAATAGTTAAAAGTAAGGACCGAAAATAACAGTTATTTTGAATTTTTTTAAACAATAAAGTTTTTAGAAGTAAATGTTGGAGAATTGATTCACGTATACAATTTTGATACTTGTGAAATAGTCTTTCAGAAAATGGTTTGCTTATTTAAATTATTATTTTTATTTTTTCGGACAGAAATTAAAGTTTATTTTTTCGAGCAAACATAACGGTATTTTTTTATTTTTATTTTTTGGAGCAGGAATAACAGTTATTTTTCGATTCTCATTTTTGCTCGAACCACTGCCAAAAAAAAATGTGAGAAAAATCAAAAACCAATTAAAAATTGTTACGGTCCCTGGTTAAAAAGGTCACAAATTAATTTTTCAACGCATTACAAATGGAATGACAAATATTCGTGCTAACACGAGTTTTAAGAAATTTACTACGATAAAGACTATATAATTTTGTTTGACTATGCGATTTATGCTTTTATTGAAATACAAAAAGAGATATTAAAATTTTACTCTAGTATGTCCTACGATGTAATCCAGGGTCGAAAAATAATTGTTATTTTTTCTATCCGAATTTCTTAAGCAATTTTTAACAATTATCGTAAGATAAATAGTATTTTGGTCACCGTAACCAAAATATTTTTTTGGTTACCAATAACCACTATCGTATGTAATTTTATTTTTTTTTTCGCTTCCCGAATATATATCGCATTTTGATGTAAGGAACTAAGTAAACAAAATGGGCAGTTTTGTAAGAAATGTTTATTAATTTTATAAATTAAATATTATTTAATTAAAAAGTTGATTAAAAATTAAACTTTAACTAGTTTAAAGTAGTTTAATAACACTGGCCTACAAAAACTTAAAAAAAAATTGACTGCAGAAACGAAGCATAAAAATTGGGCTATATACTTTAAGACAGTCAATACTGACACTACAATTTCACAATTATTAATTTGAGAGGAGCCTACATTCATTCTAAATCTTTATAAAGTAGCATTTAAGCATGTCAGGGAGATCGTGTGTTACTAATTCAAGCTATTGTTGTTTTGTGTGTCGTGAATATTTGGTTGGAAAAAAGGATATGCAATATCAGAATCATTAAAATATGCATAGTTACACTATTTTGGTTTTGTTGTCAGAAACTTGGACAAACCGTGGACACCAACAATGTTTTTCAATAGTTGCAGAACGGTTTTATACACGTGGTCAAATGGCAAGAAGATCTATTTCGATTTTTCAATTCCAGTACTTTGGAGAGAGTCAAGTAATCATCAAACCGGTTGTTATTTCTGTTTAACAAAAGAAAAATTGAAAAAATATTACTTACGCGAATGTCCATCGGTTTCCAAACCAGTTCAACGTCCACCAAATTATTCCTTACAAGTGATTCCCAGTGCTACGAGCAGTGAGTCCGAAACATCAGTGATAGTTTGTATGAGGCTGATGATGAACACCATTTAGTGACTCAAGCTGAGCTGAATGATCTAATTCGGGATTTACATTTAACGGAGCAAGACGCAGAATTACTAGCTTCACGCATGCAGCAGTGAAAACATCTTTCAGTTGGGACAAAAGTAACAATCAATAGAGATAGAAGCTTGGAATTGGTTGCATATTTTGAAAAGAAACACTCTATTCTATACTGTACTGATGTTGATGGTTTATTTAAAAAAATGAACCAGCCATATGACAAAACTGAATGGAGATTATTTATTGATGGCTCTACGTACAGTTTAAAGGCTTTTCTTTTGCATAATGGGTATGAAAAACCATCCATACCAATTGCTCATGCCATTAGTACAAAGGAAAATTACGAATCAATGACTGACATTACTCAAATACAACGATCATAAATGGAAGATCTGTGGTGACCTTAAGGTGTGTGATTTAAATTTCTTTGTTTATATAGTATAGACCATCGTAAATAACTGTAAACTAATCTGTTTCAGGTCATTGGTTTGTTGACTGGAATGCAAGGAGGTTTCACAAAATATTGTTGTTTCCTTTGTCTATGGGATATTCGCGCTACATGTCATCATTACGTCAGAACAGAGTGACCAAAAAGAACTGCACCAGGAAAACAAAAACATTTCAAATAAACCATTAATTGATCCAAATGACGTTCTTCTTCCGCCGCTGCACATAAAATTGGGCCTTTTTAAGAACTTTGTCAAGGCTCTGGACAAAGATGGTGCAGCATTTATATATTTGTTAGCGGTTTTTCCTAAAATTTCATATGCTAAAATCGAAGAAGGCATATTTGTTGGCCCTCAGATTAGGAAGCTATTGAATGATGACAATTTTTCACAATGTTTATTGAAGGAAGAATATGCTGCCTGGAAATATTTTAAGAGCATGGACAGTTTTCTTGGAAATAATAAAAGTGAAAACTACAGACAAATTGTTGCTGAATTATTGAAAAGTTATCACGAATTAGGTGCACGAATGTCACTCAAAATGCATTTTCTTCATTCGCATTTAGATTTTTTTCCACAAAACATAGGTGCGGTGAGCGACGAACAAGGGAAGCGTGCTCACCAAGGTTTAATGAAAACTGAAAGAAATTATCAAGGATTTTGGGACAAAAGCACGCTGGGAGACTATTGCTGGACTCTAATACGTGAAACCGAACCAACAAAATTCAAACGGCGTTCAAATAACGCCATTCACTTTTGAAAATTCATTGATTTTTAAATAAACTAATGAATTTTTTGTGTAAAAAATGAATAAAAACATTTTTTTTATCTGGAAAACCTGACGTGATAGAGAAAAACCAATTACAGATTCGAATTCAGCCCACCAAATTACCCCAGGAAAGATATTTGGTTTATGCAGTCCAAAACCTTGTTGGCTAGTGTAATTAAACTACAAACCTTTTAGAAATACATCCATCAGATCAAAAATACGATATCTATCCGGGTAGCGATAACTAAAAAATAAAATTAATTTCGATAATGGCTATTAGCAACCAAAAAATGTTTTCGGTTGCTATAATAATTATTAATAATAAAAAAAAAATATTTTTCATTTACATATATTGGTTACGGTGACCAAAATTAAATATATATTACGATACTGGTTAATTATAACCATTATTTGAATTCATCAATATTAATGGTTAAATAAGATCTTTTCGTCATTTCTCTTATAACTGTTACGTTCCTGCTAATGCAAACAGCCGTCATTTGTAAAAAATCAAAAATTATAAATTAATTTTTTTAACAAAGAAGAGAGTTAATAATTTCTTTTTAAACATTAAAACAAGTGTAATCTGCTTTTTAGGCTATGTACGAGTACGAGTACGGGTATAATAAAGAAATAATAATGATGAAACGGTTTGATTTAATCAACTTAAAATCACATTTCATTAATAAACAAAAATATGTCAATAACATTCATTCACCTACTGTCTCTTTAGTATTTTATTTTTTTTAAGTACTTGTAGTATTGTTCAATTATATAGACATACATAAATATGTATTAGTTTTTGTTACAAAAGGTATACCGACAAATAATGAAATAGAGAAAACCGGAATATACTTAAATAGTCAAAATGACAAAAAATAATAATTAGAAAGCTAATTTTTCATTTTGCTTTTGTTGATGGTTAATAATGTAATAAACAATTTCATAAAAATTAATTGTTCAATTACCTTCATCAAGATAGAAACGATTTTAAGTCAAAACAAATGAGAGAAAAATTTACAACAAATAAATAAACTTCAAAATTTGTTAAGTTATAAAATTGGTGCAAATTTAAGAAAATCTATAGAAACAAATGTTTAGAGCTGGTTTTTGGGATGTGAGTTATATTTGAAGTCACTATCTGATAAGTTAATCTAAAAACAAAATTAATCCGGCGATAACCAATCATGCTGTTTTTGAAAGCCATACATACCTATATAAAATATAAAATGGGGCAGATTTGAAAATTTATATTTATATTTATATTTGCAATTATAACAAAGAAAACAAAATTCCAATTCAAACAGCAACATTGTTTTGGAAACTAAATAAAAAATTAAATGTATTATTTTGTTAAAAAAACACAAGAGTGTTAAATTTGGCTGTGCCGAATCTTCGATACTCTCCACCCGTGTTCTAAACACAATATTATAACCAAGGTTTAAAATTAATAAGATAATTATCAAAATTTTTACATAATTTCTTGCTTTGTTTGTTGAAAGAAATTATTAAATGCAATTAATGTAAATACATGCAATTTCGTTTTTGTTTGGTTGTTTCTCAGCGTTCACATGTACAAAAAAAAAAAACAACAAGCAAACAACAATTATGTTTATCCACTAAACTTTTACAACAAACACACTGTGGCAATACTGGGACCGAATTTTCGCAGTCGCGATCGAAATAATTCGAAATTTATTCGATAATGAAAATATTTCTAATTCTCTTACTCGTTACGAAATGAAACAATTTATTGTTTCAGTATTGCAAAAGACGGAAATATATATGTTTTACATCACTGCATTAATTTAACAGATTAAGTACAAAATGTAAACAAAAATCGTATGTTTATTATAAAATTGAAAAGAAGTGACATTAAAACGAAGTGAAATATTAACAAATTGATTTCACTTTGTTTTTTTTTTTATCATCTTCCGATTCGTTCGTACAGGAGAGATTCTTATCTCGGATGGGGATGGCAACTTGTATACAGCTCAAATACATTCAACCACATCTCGAAGCCAAACAGCAAAACGACAAGAATAAATATGTTATTATTAAGCTCTTTGCTGGGTCCCACCAGAGAGAGATCTTATGGTTGCTGTTATGTGTTCACAAAATTTAGTGCGATAATTCGTTGTGTTTATAAGCAAAATATGACGGCCATACAAAAATTTACTAAATGTTGGATTTTCTCTGATTACAAATTTAAAAATTTTATTATTTATTTTTGACCTAAATTTACAAAAATTAATATTTCTTCAAATATATTATATTTATTTACACAATTACATTCTTTTTTTTTTCACTTAATTTGGGAAAAAAACTTCTTTTCGCATGCTATTTTGCTAACGAGAAAAATTTCGCAAGGTTGCATTCAATGATCATTCGTTATCGAATCCCGAAATCAGAAATTTCACCAAATATTATTCGTTATCATATAAGAAAATCCCAAAAGTACAAAAAATCGCTCGTTCGAATAAAAATACGTTCACTTGCGACTGCGCAAATTAGACCCCCTAGTCTAAGCTAATATGACACGTGCAGTATAACCAAACATACACACTCATGAAGCAAATTCTACAAACAGAACGACCACAAAAACATCAACTATTATAGCTATGGCACAAAAGAAAAAAATTAGAATAACAACAATAACAAGATCAATATAGAAAATTCATATTTCTTTAAACTTCTTTTACTTTTGCATTGATATGTCGGGACTTATTGAACCGATTTTGATGATTTTTAATAGCAGCCTTCTCAGAATGTCAAAGAACCATTTTCAATAAAAATATATTAGTTAAGAGGGTAGAGAACTAAAATATTGAAGTGGTAAACAACAAAAAAATGTAACGTTAAATTTGTACAATCTTTTCTATCAACTATCATTTTCGTTTTTGAAATTTTTTTTTCACTTTTCGTTGCAATTGCTTGAAATTAATTAGTTTCAAATTGAAGTGAAAAACAAACTAAACACATCTATGTTTAAATATTTAAAAAAAATTATTAGGAAATTGTGAAAAGCCTTTTTTTTTGTTAAGCATATGTATTTAAAGTTAGCTTAATGTAGCAACTTTTGCATCTATAACGTCCCATTATACTCTTATGAGTACAGTCAATAAAACACTTTTCCAAAAACTTTTTTTTTTATTTTTTTCATTTTATTATTATTTGAGTCCTACTAAAATGAATATTACAAAAAGAAATGCGATTATTTTGTTTTAAAGATTATTGGGATTTAATGGGTTAAACTAGTTAGTTGGCGGCGATTTAGTTGGCGGCGATTTAGTCGCCCGAAAGTATGTAATATAATTTTGTTTCTTCGAGTTCATAAGTCATATGTGGGATGATAGCGACAACCAACCAACTATTCTAAACGCGTATATAGCGTTCCAGACTCAGTGAATCAGTGGGTCAGAGATGAACGTTAAGATTGTTTTTAATAATTGTTCAAACTACTTATATATTCCTTATGATAAGAGAATAGCAAAATTTTTATATATTAAATTTAGAGTCAATAAGTCTTTTCAAAAACATGGAAAACACATTTTTTTGGGTTGATTATTTATTAATTTTTTAACATCACCTCCTTTCTGCTCATAACACTTCAAGCAGCGATTAAATATTGAAACAGTTAAACAGTCGCTTGGAGTAAATTCTGATTTCTTCGGCTTATTTGCCCAATAATGATGAATAATATTCTCCATTTATTGTTTTCCTTTTTGTGCTCCATTTGTCGTGTAGTCTCAAATACACCTTTTCCAATTGTATTTCAGAAAATGTCAATTGATTTTCAGAAAGTATCGAGTGAATTTCAGAAAATATCAATTGATTTTCAGAAATTAGCAAATGTACTTATTTCAAAAAACATCAAATGTATTTCAGAAATTTTCAAATGAATTTCAATTGAATTTCAGAAATTAATTGAATTTCAGAACCAAAAAGTTGTTTCTAACAGTGATTTGCAGTCAAAGAAAATGTTTACTAACAATTTGGACTTACTTTTTACCCGCTGTGTTTGCAAAAAATAAGTGTCTTTGCAAAATATGGTCAGGTTCATTTTCGTTATAGTCCCCATATATATATATATAGCATATAGCATCTGATATGAACTTTTCCATATCTGCAGGCTAAAAATTATTAACAAGTTCGGACCTAAGACCCTTTTTCTAAACACATAGTATAGGGTATCGTATAGTCGATGTAGACCGACTATAATTTTCTGACTTATTTTTTTCTTTTTTTACCATTGGCAATTTCTGACTGGGCAAGTTTTAATAAATTTGTTGTGTATTACCGTTAAGAGGTATTCTCTAACTTGTTAACGACAAAGTTCGGTAGTAAAATTGTCACATTTTCATAGAAAGTTGACAACTTCACTAATTGCTATTAAAAAGTTTTGAGAGCTTCACTACCTTTCTAAAGCGGCTACCATTTTTAGTGTAATTTAAAAATAATTTAATTTAAGTTCTAGCAAAGATCAACTAAATTTTACAACTCCCATTCAAAACAAAAAACCAAAATAAAACACTTTTATGTATTTTCCATATATGAAAGCCCATTGTCATTGTCAATGTTTTATGATTTCCCCTTTTCGTATGAAAGAAGAAATAAATACAGCATATTTTCTATTGTATATTACATGCATGCACTTCCTTGGCGCAAATCATAAACAACAATTTTACATTACCAAAGTTAAAGCTAACTCTATTACATAAATATTGAGGCAACTTCAAAACATTAACACATTATAAATGCCAACTATATAATAGAAAAAATTGAATAGACATGGCATGAAATGAAAAAGACATTATTTTTACCAACTACCATCATTCCGGCGAACTTAACTACACTTTCAGTCAAATAATGCATAATAATAAACTTTGCATTAGAATGGCACATATTTATGTGAACTTAATTTTTAGTTTTATTATGGTAAAGTGAAACTTTTGGGCAAATGGGCAAATGTTTGGGCAGATGACACACAAATTTTAACTAGGAATGCGACTATTAAGTGGTTTGCGCAAAACATCACATTTTCGAAGCAGACAGTTCAATTTTAATTTTAACCCCGCAAGAAATGAATATACTTTCAGGACCTATTAAATAAAAACTAGCAGAGCCCAGCCCTCGAAGTTCGAGTGCAAATTGTAAGAAATTTTATTTTTTCATTTAATAAATAATTTTTTAAGTGCCTGAAGGTATGCTAATCACTTTTAGCCAATTCACAATTTAAGACTTTTTAAATAAAATTCATTAAATTTCATTATAAATATTTGTTGAACACACGGAAGATATATAAATGGGTTTGTTAATAAATAATTTAAAAGAGCCTAAGGGTATGCTAATAAATTTTAGCCCAATTCACAACTCAACACAGGGCTTTTGATATTTATAATAAACACACACACACACATAGTATGTGATTTATGTATGTGTTAGTTTAACTTTAAATGAGCATTACTTAAAAAAAAAAATGTTCCAGACAGTTCAAATCTGTAAATCTGGTGGATAGCTAAATAGAAATACCTTTTAAATGAGGTTATTATAGATGTTAAATTTAAAACAAAACCTAAACAAAATATTGAAACTAATACTAGCTGTCGAAATATTATTTCTGGAAAAACTACACAAAATCTATACCACCCTGGGAAGAATGGAAATGAACACAGTAAGAGTTGACACAGTTGTCGGATGGTTCGATAACAGACATACGAGGGCGGTCCCGGAACAACCCGATCTGACAAAGAAAACATCAAAATTTTGGGAAAATTTTCTTTATTTCTCAAGATAATCTGCTTTTAATAGCTTCGATACCCTATTTATAATAAGAATTATCTAGCTCCCTAAAAAAGCCATCAACCACAGACTCCACCTCAAAATTTTCGCCAAATCTTTTACCACTGAGCCATTTTTTCAAGTTTGGAAATAGAAAATGATGCGGGGGCGCTAAATATGAAGAATAAGGTGCGTGATGAAGCAAATCGAACTTTAATTCATGGATTTTTGGTCATCTCAATAGTTGATGTGTGAATTGTGCATTGTCTTGATGAAATAACACTTTCTTTTTCGACAAATGTGGTCTTTTTCCTTAATTTCATCACATAAACGCTGCAATAAGTTAGCATAATAGTCGCCATTGTTTGTTTTTCCATTTTGAAGATAATCAATAAAAGTTATACCATGCGCATCCCGGAAAAATATCTTCACGACGCTGTTTTTTTTCTATTGTGAAGAAACGCGACACGCATGTTGCGGACAGCATTCTCATCTCCAAATTTTCGGTCAATATGTGATGTATGTATATCACTTTTTCAATGCCTATCATTTCAGCTAGCTCACGCACCTTCAGTCGACGATCATTCAATATCATTTTGTGAAACTTCTAAACCGTTTCTGATGTGTCCACCCCAATTGGTCGTCTTAGCAGCCGGTGCGGCTTCGTTTAAGCTCTGCCACCCAATATTTTACAGCCGTAAACAAAGGAGCAGACTCTCCCAGAGTAGAATCTGACTCGGCTTTAATATAGGTTGGACTGGGACCTTTTAAATGAAACTATTGAATTACATAACAATGACCAATTTTTTCCATGTTTACTAATTCGCTGAGATCGTTTACTTCGTTTTTTCAAACTACTGTCTCCATCTATACGTCTGATCGGGTTGTTCTTTGACCGCCCTTATGTAATTGACAGAGCTAGTCGTATTGCAAAATCTAGGATATACTCGTCAAGTGGCATAACAATCTATGTTGCCGGCCGGAATATACAAAATCAGAATGTGTAGCTGAGTGCTTAATATCGCTAAACCAATGCTCGCAATACGATTTTAATATCAGCTGGTTTCCAGGTCACCAACGTGTAGTTGTCAACAAGCAGGCAGAAATTAACACGGAACAAACCAATAAGGAATACCGTTAGGAGAAATATATTCACAAATAGACTCTTATGCTAACAGATTAGGCAGAATCAGATGCAATACAATAAAGAACGCGAAACTTAGTTTGAATGAGTAAAAATTATACTACTACTGGCATTCTAACGGTACATTGCATCACAAGTATCATGGCCATGAAATTTGTATCTAAATTAGAGACTTCTGCAGAAATTTTAACGGCGAGGAGGAACAAGAATCAGTATTTCACCTGCTTTGGAAATGTCCAGCGCTCCAATAAACACGACTTTTACGACATTCTGGATTGCCTTGCGGAAATGAAGCCAACTGATGTCTGGAAATTAGTTAAATCAAGCAGATGATTTGAGTCACAATGAGTCTTTTTGGCCTCCAAGTGTTCTAGCTTCGGCAAGCTTCCTTTTGAACTAAATCTAACCTTTAAAATACATGAAATTTTCTTTTTATTTAGGAGCTCTAAAAATATTCTAAACACTAAGAGTGCTTAAAGAATATTTTCGAATGCTTTGGAATAAACTGCGAAATACTTTATTCCTTCGATTACTCATACCAAAACCATAAATTACGAACGTTTGACAAAATTTTACACGCTCATGGAAAATTAATAATATCCGATTTTCGCTAAAACAAAATTTCATTAAAATCATAAACATTAATGTAAATTTAAAAAATTAAGGGTGTGAAGATAAATATCGAAATAAATATCTGTTAAGTTTTTAACAGAGAAGACTAATGTTAACATTTTTTTAAAGAAAATACAAATATCTAAATATTTTATTAATTAAATTTTAACCTTTAACATATATCTATCTGACATATAATAAATTTGTTTTATTATTTTTAAATTTCATATAAATAATAACGTGTATTCACGTACAGCAGCATATAATATTGAAATGGTTCAAGCGGTCGTTTTGGACCGAACTGAATGGGGTTGTGATATGTCGGGTGAGAGCCCCTAGGGATTAGTTTCTAATGCCATACTGGGTATATTCAAATCTTTCTCAGGATATTTCGATAGAAAGGATCGAAATAAAAAAAATTTATTAATAAAATACTAGTATAGCCCAGCACTCGAAATTCGAGTGCAAATTCTAGGAAATGTTATTTTTTCGTTCAATTTTTGTCTTCCAATGTTTTTTAATCTACATATATATATATATAAATTTTATAAATATTTAAATGAGCCTAAATTTATGTTAATCAGTTTTAGCAATTCACAATTCAGCACAGAGCGTCTGGTATATAATTTAAATCAGTCGCATTAACAGGGTGTAACGAATTATTACAAATATTTTATTTTATTTAATTTAATATATTTTTAAGACAGATTAAACATAAATTTTATCATCCTCTGCTTCTCATCCATATGAACTATAACTATGCCAATTTTCACACTCCTCCGTGCCCGCATATTGCTTAAAAAGGGAACTAAAAATTTACCTTCACGTATTTAGATATTCGTTTTTTTACTTAAATAAAAAATTTTTTTTACTCATGTTAAGTACTTTACAGAAAATGTTAACATTAACCTTCTCTGTTAAAATCTCAACACATACCTATATATATTTCGACATTTATCTTCACACCCTTATCATTCTCAGCTTCTCCTCCATATGAACTATAACTATACCAATTTTCACACTCCTCTGTGCCCGCATATTGCTTAAAAAGGGGACTTAAAATTTACCTTCACGTATTTAGATATTCGTTTTTTTTTTTTTTTTACTTAAATAAAAAATTTTTGTTTCTCATGTTAAGTACTTTACAGAAAATGTTAACATTAACCCTCTCTGTTAAAATCTCAACACATATATATTTCGACATTTATCTTCACACCCTTAAAAAAATGTCACTAAAATCGTAATAATTAATATTAAAATTTGATATTTTATTTTTGCATTCTTTTAATAAAATATAAAATATCAATAAGCGTCCCCCCTATTTAGTGCACATTAAAAGAAAAACAAATACAAAGAAATTTAACTAAAACGGACTGACTATTTGCCACTAAAACTTGGCGACAATAGTTGTTGATGATATTTTTTTTTTGTACGTGACTAACATGCAAAAGGCTGTACTATAGTAAACTGCTACCAACTATTTACGGTCAACGTCAAGTACTTAAAATCTATGAAATAAATAGCTGTATGATTGAAACAAACAACCAAAGAAGACTAATCTGCAACTGGTTAATTTGTATGCAAATAAACGCGTATGAATTGATATGATATAAAACGATGTTACTTCAACAGACATAACTTTTGACAACATTATATTTGTATTGTAGTATGTATACAGTCAACGACAAAAAATAAAGTGAACAAACAATGAAGTAGATTAAATAAAACAACAACAAAATTAAATAAAATAATAATTATTCCAGAACGGTTTATGCAGAGCTAAAGAATTCATTCCCTAATTACATGTTTAAAATTTAACGAATGAATTTCCTGCAAATTCCATTACAAATTGTTATCGTAAAATAGTTCATTCGTATTTCCGAATCGTTTTCAAATGTTCTGTTGTTTAGTATTGTCATGGGTGCATGTGAGGGTTAATACGATTGTGAATGACCTAATAAGAAGAAACACAGCTATAGACAACTATGTGGGTGCTATAATTTTTGTGAAGGGAAACAAAAGAAAGGCTAGACAGAAAATGGCTGGGCAGTCTCTGGCAAAAATTTAGCCATCTAATAGGTTTAAAAGAAAACCATCTTTCTTTTTGGTTTTGAAGCTGGTATCGGCTGGTAGCCTTCGGAGAACGTCAAGACTCCGTCCCCGAGATATTGAAGTTTTTTAATCCCTTTTTTTAAAGAAAGACAAATACACACAAATACATAAAAGAATAAAGTTGAAGTGAAAGTGGAAACTTGGGAAAAAAAAGGAGTTTTCAGGTCAGTGTAGAAAAAGGAAATCAACAATTTTTGGAACGCATCGAGGGAGAAGCTGTATGAGCATCACCTAACCAGGGGTGCCTAGGTATCGCAGGATTCGGACAGAACAACGACCCGACTACGTACGACCAGACAAAGGGACAACTCCTTTCTGAAAGGAAAGGAGATACTATTCTTTTTCTATTTTTATACATATATTTATATATTTTTTTTATTACTTATTAATTTAAAACATAAAAAAACCCTCGAAAAGGTAAGGGGATACCACCCCGAACATAGGGAAACCATTTTTGCGCGGTAGTATTTTCTCCAGTCCCTCGGTTCCAGTGTAAGAAACGCGCGAATAGACCTATGGCTCAGGTTCAAGTTCAAGTTCTTCAGAGACATAACTAGAAATATTTGGCTTCTTCAATCATTCATTAAGCGAAGTATTCATGAATTTTAAAGAGTTTATTGAAGAATCTCTAATAACAGTTGGGTTTAATTTGAATGAATGCATCTAATACCATAAAAAAGAGTCCCAAGTAGAGAAAAAAAATAACTTTTGTATTATTTTGTATTTGGAAAACTTGGTCCGGATCCAACGAATTTTGCATAGGCTTGTCAAGGGAGTGGAAGTACTCTTTCATGAACTCTTTCACTGAATCTGAAGCAGAGCATACAATGCAATCAAAATGCATGTATGATGATAATATAGAAACCTAATTGCTTAACAATTAATGGCCAGTAAAATTACATTCAAAATATTTAAAAAATTAAACGACATTTGAAGAATAAAAAAGTGTCAAATAAAAGATAAATTAAGAGGTTTATTTATCTAAGTGCACAGATTTGTCTAAGACATATTTACATACGAGGGCAGTCCCAGAACGGTGTAACCTGACGTATAGATGGCGGTGTAAAGTGGCAACCTTATAAAACATATTTAAAGTTTCACGTTGATTTATATACATATTTCTTTTAACCATCAAATGTAAACGATCATAGTGAATTTATAAATAAGCCGGGCCAGTTTCCGTCGGAGTCTTCTTCGGTTTGCAACTATAAAATATTGGGTGGCAGCGTTTAAACGCGGCAGTACGGGCTGCCAAGTCGACTATTGAAGTGGCCACGCCAGAAACAGAAAAGAAAAGCCATATAATATTATTGGATATCGACGGCTGAAGATGCGTAAGCTAACTGAAGTGATATGCATTTCAAAAAGTGCTATACATATTGACTGATAATTTGCTCACAATAAAACAAAAACAGCATCGTGAAGATGTTTCAATAGAGTATTTGGCTATGTTTCACCGCAATAAATCCGAACTTTTGAGTCGAATCGTAATCATGGATGAGACATGGGTCCACCATGTCACATCTAAGACAAAGGAACATTCAAAACAATGGACTGCAATGGTAGAATCGTGTCCAAAGAAGGCGAACACAGTTCTATCTGCAGACAAGGCGTCTGTTTTTTGATTATCTTGAAAAAGGAAAAACAATCAACGACGAGTATTATGCTAACTTATTGCAGCGTTTAAGTGATGAAATTAAGGGTAAAAAGACCACATTCGACGAAAAATAAAGTGTTGTTTTCTTAAGACACTGCAGCACTTCACACATCTACTATTGCGATGGCCAAAATCCATGAATTAAAGTTCTAATTGCATCATCACGCAGCTTATTCGCCAGATTTAGCTTCCTCTGATAATTTTCTATTTACAAACTTGAAAAAATGGCTCAAAGGAAAAAAATTTGCCAATGAAGATGTGGAGTTTGCGGTTGATGGCTGTATTAAAGAGCTAGACAGTTCTTACTATGAACAGGGTATCGTACCTATTGAATATTGCTGGGAAAAGTGTATCGAGCTAAAAGGAGTTTTTATTTTCCGTCCGTCTATCGTGACTTCATTGGTATAAGTAATATTTTCCTGGTAAATTAATAGTGACCTTTTTATTTGTCACCAACAGTATGTACTCATCAAACTAAGCTAATACGAGTATGTTATGGCAATAAATAACATAAACATCAACAAAAATTACTATTTTATAAAAAATGTCAACAATAAAATTTCAACCTTTCTTATTGAATGGGAAGAAACAATATGTGTTTGAATAAAAATCCGACTTGGTAGATTTGAAATTGAAAGTTGTAGTTGTGATATTTATATTTAGTACGTTAAAGCACCAAGCTCAAAGAGGTTGTTTAAACATTTTCTTTTTTTAAGAACTATGAAGAAAAAAGTTAAGGTTAAAGTTGTAGAAATTAATTTTTTCGAAAAATATTAATAATTATTTGGTGTTTTGTTTCTTTTTTTTTTTTTTTGCAGACTCTTAATACAGCTGTGGTACAAATATACAAAACAGAGGCTTCAGCTCATTCACATTGGAAGAAAAAATACACTGGTGTCGTTTGTTTTGTTAAGGATAATGCTATACGTTCCTATTTTCTGCGTGCTTTTTGTTTAATAAAACATGAAATAATTTGGGAACATGAGTTATACGATGAGATGAAAATTAATAAAGCACGACCATTTCTATTAACATTTGAGGGACAAGTAAGTTCTTGAATCTTACAATAAAATCTTATTTTATGTTTATAATTGTATTCATTTCTATTTGAGGATGGTCATGTGGGCTTAAATTTTGTTTCTGAGGATGAATGTGATTCATTTTATCGTGCTGTGGATAACACAATTGAAACGAGAAATCGTAAAAAACTAGGTAAGTACGGAGTATTTAATATGTTTAAATAATTTTATAAAGGATACGATTCAAATACTAATTTCTTATTGTTAGTAGTTATAACAATTAGAAATTAGATAAATGGAAAATAAAAAAATATGATTAATGCAACTTAAAGTGCAATGTTGTGTCCCAGTACAACAGGATATAACTAGAAGATGTGTATGTTACCCGCCATATGCATAAGTATGTACCTTAGGTCCATAACTTTTTAACATTTTTTGAAAATTTCAAAATTGGCATAATATAGTCGAATAGTCCATTGGAAACTATGAAGTAATACGCTTTTACTTTTTCGCTGGCGTCAAAAAAGTTCACGCGCCATCAGCGATAAAGTTTCAGATTTGTATTTATATTCAATTAAACTGAATACGCCGAAATATATTGGTAGTCAACATCATATTTTAGATTTAATATTAAGACACGTAATGGATGAGTGTTCGGAGGAAAAACTTCATCCTCCGAAATATGTTACAATTTTATACCAGAATTAATCAACAATTACAACGAACTCAGCTATACCCAAAATAAACAAAAAATATACACCAAAAAATGGCGTGATAATATGCAGTATTTGTTTGAATTTGGGAAATACATTCAGATATTTTCAACAAACCAAAAGTTTCCATTTATAAAGGGTGATCTATTTCGAAGTTCCCTACTTTTTTAAAGAAAAAAAAAACAGAGAAAGTTCATATTTAATGGGGAATGTTTATTATCATTTGAAAGAACATTATTTGGCATTTTTGTTTTTTTTTTTTTTTTTTTTTTTTTTTTGAAGATTATGTCTATCAAATGTTGGCCGCGGCTATATCTCGAATGGTCCATCCGTTGAGTCCACTTTTCGATGACTCGTTCGAGCATTTCGACAGGTAACTGGCGAATGACACGCGTGATGTTTTGATCCAAGGCCTGAATCGAAGCGGGATTGTTCGCATAAACTTTAGACTTTACATATCCCCACAGGAAAAAGTCTAACGGTGTGATATCACACGATCTTGGTGGCCAATCGACCGTCCCAAAACGTGAAATTATCTGCTCACCGAAGTGTTCTCTCAATAAATCCATTGATTGCTGCGCTGTGTGGGAAGTGGCGCCATCTTGTTGAAACCAAATGTCGCCGAGATCACGATAACGGTCGCCATTGACGGTTACGTTCTCGTGTACACTCTCAGCTACGGCCGCTATATTTTCTTCACTGCGTGCTGGACGTGGTCTATTCGGTCGAATATTATCCAATAATGAATGCTGGGTCTCAAGATGGGTGATGGTGTTACGAATAGTACGCTCAGTAGACGATTATGTTGACCATAAGTTGAGCGAAGTGCACGAAACACATTCTTCACACGTGAATTTTCGTAATCAAGTTGAACGATTTGTAAACGTTGTTCAGGCGTAAGTCTTTCCATGATGAAATGCCAAACAATACTAAACAAATATAACATGACAGCATGACACGACTCACACGTGATCTGTCAAAAAAAGGCTATTGAAAAAAGTGTCTCTACTTGGATCACCCGTTAAAATTTAAAGCTATTCCGCCGATCAGCAATGCACGATGGAATTCGAGGGCCATCCTTGCAAAATACCTAATACCAAAATATCAGTCTGGGTTTGTGAGTTTATTTGCGGTCAATGGTACGATATATGGTTCTCAGGTCACCAATTTCACTAAGATAACTTTAAACATTTAAACCAGTCATTAACAAGATTCAAAAGCGCCAAGAAATGCTTTCTTAAACATTGGATACAAGATGATTCATTAATCAAAAATCAGCAAAGGAGTAATATTTATGCAGAACGTGCAATAAAAACTGTGCAGGATATATATTCATTTTGCAAATCTACACGTAATTTAAACTTAAAATTTTGATCCTAAAATAATATTAAAGGATGCTATAATATTGTTGTTTTTTTCTTAATAATTGTATATGAAGTTGAATAACTTGTTAAAAAATTGTTTTTTTGTATTGATTTAGGAAATTATTTTGGTGCGTGTTTTTTTTTTTTTTTGTAAATTAACCCAAGATAATGTTTTTCCTTAATAAAACATCATTGCCCGCCTCGTGGGTACTATGCGAAAAATTTGGTTATAGCCCTAATTTACATACAGTATTATAGGTATACTTAAGGTGCTATTACACGTGTTTTTTACATATATACTGTCAGTTTTTTTATCCATATGAAATTCCGCATGTCTGTCAAAATTGTCTTTTACATACGATTCATAATTTTTGCTATCACACGTGCATATGTATTTCCGTATGACATAACCTCTAAATGTAAACAACAGCAGATTTAATTTTGTGAATTTACAAAAATTTATTGTTAAAAAAAAGTTATATATTTTTTAATTGTTAATTAATATTAAACAATTTATTTTTCTTTCAATATTAATCTTTATAATTTACTCTGTTTTTCTTTCGCCACTAGCAGTGTTGTATTTTCATATGTTTGTCATGCAAAAATAGAACCTGTTCTAATTGAAAAATGTACATGTGACTTTGCTCATGTATTGTACATAAACAATGTTTCATATGTATCACACGATGTGTACAACTTTTGTTGGGGAAAAATTTGACAGTACATATGTAAAAAACACATCATGTAATAGCACCTTTAGAGTATATTTGTTAAATTCATTCTAAAGAACTTTCAAACACTTGCTAAACAGCTGTTTTCTGTCAAAGTGGTTTTTGTAAACAAATGCAAAAAACACCATTAAAATTTT